>CM053583.1:386722585-386743905 GCA_028627135.1 Pseudochirops cupreus
TGTTTTGGGGTGGTGGGTGGGGGAAAGACGGGGAGAAAATATGTAACTCAAAAAAAATTGAATAAAATAAACAATCACATAAAAAAAAGGAAAAAAAAAATAAGTTACTTCTCTCCAGCTCTCATATTCCCTCTCTGCAAAAAGAGAAAGAGGAGAGCATTCAGTGACCTCAAAGGTCCAGCCAGCTCTGTCCTGTAAATTGAATTAATGGTTTTGAAAAAGGGAAAGTATTGTGAGGAACAAGTGGGGCTGACAGTAAAGGTAAGAGAAAGGACATATGTAAAGACAGAAGGGGATGCAGTAATCTCAGGGGAGTCTGTTGGCCTGATCTGTGGAGCATGCTAGGAGAGGGGGCACAGAAGAGTGGAGGTTGCTGAGATTAATGGTTGGGGGTGGAAGATTACCCATAATCATAGCAATTGTCCCCAGTGCCATGGCCTTCAGAATTGAGTTAGACTCTATTCTGGAAACTGATCGCTGCTGATAATAACAGTGAAACGGCTTCATCCCCTAGAGACGCTGGACTGCCTTTGGCATACGTTGTGGCTTCTCTTCAAGCAGCTACTGATCTTGGCCCCTCTAATACATAGAGGACAGAGGTTCCTGGAGGATCCAGAGCAGCACGAGCTGCTGTGTGTGTGTGTGTGTGGGCATGTGCTCTGAACAGAGCTGTAGAATATGGGGACAGAAGGGAGGAGGTCGTATACCTTATGCATAGTACACCATGTTACTGTTTTCTGCTAGGCAATTTCTTTTGATGTCTCTTGGTTTTCTCAGATCAAGTGAATATTTACTATGTTCGAACACACACACAAGCATATATACACAGTTTAGATGACTATATATGGTCACATATATTTATATATGCACACATGTGTATGTATGCCTATATACATAGAGAGAGCTCTTCCATGTCTCCCTTTATGATCTAGACATCATTTGAAGGTACTAATGCCAAGTGACCCTAATGGTCAAGGAGGTTACCTGGAATTCCATGACACATGCAAGGCTTTGTGGGTAGCTGGGCCGCTATGTAAAGTACAGAGTCTATAGTACCTCTGACTCCATTTTCTTTTGCTTTCTCTCCTTAATTTTTTTCTGCGTGATAGAGGCAGTGTGCAGAACATTAGCCTACTAGCCTTGGAATCAGGCAGACCTGGGTTCATATCCCACTTCTTACACTTTACAGCTTTGTGATCTTGTCCAAATCACTGGATCTCTTTGGGTCTTGGACAACTCCCTAAGATGTATTCACTAAGCTGGAGAAAGCTCTTGATCCATGTAGGTAGTGGGAGTTCCCAAATACTGATAAAATCACACATCTTTTCTGTATTCATATATTCTTTTTTTTAGAGTTCAAGTGTTTGTAACTTAACACCCTCAGGCCCACTGCTGTCACTTATTCTCTGGGCTCTCAGACCACAGCCTCTCCCCATGGGAAATCTCTCTTCCTTTGCAGAGTTTACAGACAGAAATTTGGCTTTCTTAAATGTATGTGAAACAGATTCTGGGCTTTCTCATCATGGCTCCATGGGCCGGGGCTCCATAGCCCACTATAATGCTTCTCTGTGCCTTTGTCCTTGCTCCCAGTACTAACTCACAATCTGCCTGGGCTTCTAACCTCCCAGGACTCCATCCCTCCCATTGAGCTGACTCTCGCTCATATCACTGCCTTCCACACTGACTCATTTTGATCCCAAACATTAGCTCTTAGACCCTACTCCTTCTTTGGTCTTACCCAAGTGCTATTTTCTCCCTCCAAACCTTGGATCCCAGGGACAAGGGCAGCTTCTGATGTTTCTTAAATCAGCCCAGAGCCTCAGTGGAAACCAGGAGCAGCTGTGTGCCCAAGGAGCTGCCTCAGGGACACAGCTGTTCCCCTTTTGCTGCCATTCCCAGTCACTCACACAAGCAATATTTGGCAGGAAAATCATTCCATATTGTGTTTTTATTGCTCTATTCATTCATTCAGTCCCTCTACAAATGCCAATTAATTGCATGTGCAAGGCACTGTGTTGTGTTCTGGGGAGATAAAGATATAATCAGTCAGTCAATCAAAAGCATCTCTTAAACACCTACTAAGTGCCAGACTTTGTGCTAGGAACTGATGTTACAGAGGCAAAAACCCAAAATAATCCCTGCTCTACAGGAACTTCCATTCTGTAGGAGTGGAGAGGTTGGGGGAGGGGTGGAATGTGCCCATTTAGACAACATAGGCTTGACTCTGGGGCCCTTAACCTTTGTTGTGTGCCATGGACTCCACAGTTTGTTGAAGCCTATGGACCCTTTCTCCAAATAATTTATTTAAATTCATAAACTGCACAGGATTACCAATGAAACCACTTATACTAAAATATAGTTATTAAAATATTTTTAAAAGGAAAAACATATTCATGGCCCTCAGTTTAAGAACTCCTGGGAGATGGTTGAGTATTTATGAGGCGGTAGATTGGCAAAGGGTACATCCTTCTCTGCTATAGTTTCCCCTGTTTATTCCTATTAGCCATTACTAATGATGGTTTGATGTTTCTTAGCTGATATGATTAGTGAGGTCATACCAGACAGTGAGCTGAGCACTGAGGAGCCCAATACACACACACACACACACACACACACACACACACACACACACACACACATTTTGCTAAAATGTCCACAGTTTGGTTTCTTTTTGGTCTGGCCTCATTTTCTTCAAACCAGGGTCTCCTTTACTGTCCCCAAAGAGGTAATTTGGTAAATGGGCCAAAGTGCCATTAAGGATGTAGGCCATTCTTTCTACTCTCAACAATGAGATTGGGTCAGTCAGGTTATTGATTTTATTTTTTTCAGGAGCCAATAATTTTTTGGGTTGGGGGTGAGGGAAGGGAGAAGACATGGAACAGCAAAAAAGGTCTGCCATTGGAATTGATGGGCCATCATTTAATGAACAGTTCATTGGCCCGAAATATTGGTCAAGTAACCTTCCTAGTGAGCCTGGACACTGGCTTACATTTTTCTCCCCAGTGCTTAGCAGAGTGCTTAGCACACAGTGGGCACTTAATAAATATTTATTGAAGGACTCATGAAGAGGAAGCGCTTGTTTTATTTCTTTGGCCTGAGGAGGATGGAGCTGGAGCTTACTCCCTTTGGTCCATCTGTGTGATAATTAGAGAGGGAGTCATCAGGTATCTTACAGTGTTTTCCCCAATCCCACTGACTTAAATTTATTTAGTTCTAGGGGTTCTCTGAACAGCCATAACGATATTTTAAACAGCAATTCCTATAAATTAGTAATGCCATTTGTCTTCAGCCCAAGAATTTCAATGAACAAATTATTCAAAACCACATTTAATCAAATGCATTTCCCCCTGTCTTGTAAGTATGTATTCCCTGGGACTGGAAGGAAACACTGTTTCACTTGGGTTGACTGAATAGAACTGATAGATGGTGCTGTCGGAATTTATTGCTAATTTGCCTCTTAAGCCTTGCAAGGACCCGACATGGTACTGGTGCCTTACATAATGATATTTAATATCTACACTCAGATTTAAGTCCAGGTTTCCTAAATGTGGATTGATGTGTGACTTTCCCTTCAGAATAGGTGTTTCCAACTCAATGTTGGAGAGGTGGGGCGTAAGGAGTCCTGTATGTTTGAGCTGGGCAAAGGACATTTTAGAAATATAGGAATCTCATTAGCAAATAATGCTCATTGGATTCATATTTCTCATTGTGTGATATGAGCATGGGTTTGAAATAGACTTCTCCTCCATAACTCCCTCAACCATCTTCTTCCTTCCTGACACACACTGTAGTGGCTGGTTACATAAGACTTTCTTGGCTCCTCAGGAGGAAGGTTCTTCCCTCAACCAACCCATCAATGGATCAAAGATTTAGACAAGTCAAGTAAGCAAGCATTTCTTAAGCTTTTACTAGGTGCTTTATAAATATTATCAAATGAGATAATATTTGTAAGAGGCTTAGCACAGTGCCTGGCACATAATAGGCTGCTAGTAAATGTTTATTCCCTTCCTTTCCCCTCTTACATGTGCCAGGAATGGTGCTGAGTGCTGGGAATACAGGTACAAGCAGAAAGAAAGATGGTCACTGACCTCAAGGAGGTTGCATTCTAATGGAAGAAGAGAGCACAGACAGTAGAAAATGAAAAGCAGGACATGGAAAAAGTTGGCTATGGAAAGAAGTAGATGGGGGCACAGTGTACTTCCAGGTGAGGGTACTTTTGTGGTTTGATGGAGAAAGTCTGGAGTAGAGTCCAGAGAGAAAAGACTTGGGGCTGGTAGGGAGCTCAGAGGCCATCTAGTACCCCACCCCTGGCTTAACAGATGGGGAAACTGAGGACTGGAGAGGGTAAATGAGTTAGTAAAAATCAGGCAGAATATATGGCTTATTAGCCATATTTTATGGAGTTGTCTGAATCACTTGGACATTACTTTAGGTCACTTGCCCAAGGTGAGTGTCAGAGGTGGGGTTGGTACCTAGAGCTTCCTAACTTCAAACCTCCAGGTCATCCTCTATGCCAAGATTCTTCTCCACAAGAATAATGGGAAATTAAATAAACATGATTTCTTCTTACAGAGCAGTTACAGAAATTATTATAGCATGGGTATGGAAATTGTAGAAATGTGCTTAGCACAGGGCCTATCACATAGTAGGGGCTTAATTACTTTTGGATTGATTCACTGAATTCTATATGGGGAGGTGGGGCACAAAACAGACATCCCCTCCTTCCCCAGCCCTTAGTCTCTCCTTGATCAAGGCAGCATCGAGTCTTCATGTCACTTGTCTGAAGAACAGGGAGCTGCACCAGGGCCACAAGAACAGCCTAGGGACCACCCCATACTTGAACCCATCCCTAGCTTACCATTGTTTTGTGCTCTCTCTCCCTTGAAATCATCTTGGCATTCCTTTTTTTTAAAGTCACTTCTCTTTTTTTTTCCCCTCTCTCTTCCTTTTCCTCACTCTCTTCCTTCCACGGTATAGTTGAAAAACAAGACAATCCAATTGAAAGCAGCAGACCTTCATTCATAATCCTGGCCCTGCTCTCCCCGTGTAACCTTGGGCAAGGCACCTCTCCTGTAGGCCTCAGTTTCCTTACCTGTAAAATTCAGGGGGTGGGGAAGGGGTGAACCTTTCTAGTTAAAGTCCTCTGATTCTGAAACAATAATTGGAGAGATTTAAAGTAGCAAGGACCTCATTTCTGGGGTCCCTGTGTAGAAAGCTTGGGCCAACCTAAGCAAGTGAGTCTGCAAAAATCTCCATCTACTCCATTGCATGAAAAATCTTCATGGGTGCAACTCCCAGGGGAGGAACACAGTATTAGAGCCATCCTGTTAGAAGTGGAGCTCAGCTGATCTTCTGGTCTGGAAAAGGGCAGGCACTCTAGGGCATCTCAGTGAAGAGAAGAGAACTCTACTTGGAGTCGGAGAGCCTGGGTTCAAATTCTGGCACTTCTGGGAGACCTTGGGCAAGTCTTTTCGTATTTCTGGTCTGGATAAGTGTTTGTTAAATGGATGAAGATCATGGTGCCATGATAACCCTGTGCCCAACTCTCTGAGCCTCCTCATCCCGAGGGGAGAGGCATATTAGATGATAGCTGAGTTCTGTTCTGCTCAGAGTTATGTTATCTCATGACCCTAAGCCAAAGTCATATAAACCATTGGGCAAGGGGGTTTTGTTTGTTTATTTATTTATTTTTTGCAAATTATAATAAGGCTGCAGAGCTCACACTAGGCCTTCACTGAGGTGATTTCTGGAGCTGATTAAGTTGGTGGGGCAGTTGGAGGAATCAGGAGGAAAGGATGAAAGCAAGGAGGCAATAGAAACTCTCCCCAGCCACTGCTCCCAAGGAAGTGTCCTGGCCTCTCTAGAATAGGCCTGGCTTGTGCTACTAAGGCTGTCCAATGGCAGCCCACCCTGGTTCAGCTTGGAGTGGGGGAACACTACTTGGTAGTGCTCCATAGGTCCCTGCTGCTTGCCAGCTGTGCTCACTGTGGAGGAGAGGCAAGTTCTGGGCACTGATCAACTTGCTGAAATGTCAAATGCCTCAAGCTCCGGAACTAGCTGAGTCAGTGGGACCAGAAGGGAATAATCCTCTGTAAGAAATCTGGTGCCTGGCACTCTACCACTGAGGCTGAGGGGCCTTCTAATGTTTCTTTGTGTGTTATTAGCTTTTATGGCTTAGAGGGAAAAAAAATCTAGCCTTGAATCTTGTTTGGTCTAGCTGTGGGGGGGTGGGGGGAATGGAGACTTTACCAAGAGTTGCACAGACCTTCCTAAGGCCTTATACCACTTGACACATGGGTGAGAGATGGAATCTCTTCTCTGTTTACTCTGGGAAATCTGAGGACCAGAAGAGGGATAGGTCAGTGCAGTAGGAGAATGAGATCTCGAAACAACTGGTAAAGTATCCTAGTTAATAGACTATCCAGTTAATTTCTGTATGACCCTAAGAAAAGTCACAAACTCACTGAGCCTCAGTTTCCTCATCTGTATAATGAGGAAGTTTTATTAGATGTTCTCTGAGGACCCTTTCAGCTCTAAATCTGTGATCCAATAATCCTGCCTTAGAAATAAACTATTCACAGATTTGTTTGTCCCTTGTTCTTGAAGAGGACCAATGACATCAGCAGGGTGATGTCTTGACTTGCAAGTGAGCTGGATTTAAGTGAGGCAGAGCTGTGCAGAATTATCAGCCTCAGGGGCAGCTAGGTGGTGCAGTGAATAGAGCACTGGCCCTGGAGTCCAGAGGACCTGAGTTCAAATCCGGCCTCAGACACTTAACACAAAACTAGCCATGTGACCTTGGGCAAGTCACTTAACCCCAATTGCCCTCCAAAAAAAAAAAGGATTATCAGCCTCACTATGTCCTTCAGAGTCATTGGAGTCTAATGGCAAGATATAGATGAAGACACCTGGCAATGGCCCCGGATGCAATGGATGACCTTGGTGCTTTTAAACTAAGGTCTTTCCCAGGTCTCAGTTTGAAGCAACACCCATTCAATGGTTAAGACTAGGTAAGAACTGAGGCAAAAGATGGCCAAGTTTGCCCTCACAAAAGAGTCAATCTAGGAGGAAGAAGCACTGACCATAAAGATGGCCTGATTGGATCCACAGGAACATAGTTCAGTCCATCTGCATCCATTCTCTTCCCCATATTTCTTCCCTAGATTGCCACAATGTTCTTACTTTGAAATGTTTCTGGAGAGTTTTCAGAGAGATGAAAACTCTTGGAACCCTGAGTTTCTTTCTGTGCTTAACTGGCACTTCCGAAAAGAAACCTTTCTGGATCCTCCATAGTTGCCAGCAGTTTCTACTTTCTCGAATTAAATTGCATGTATCTGTGAAGATAATGTATCTCCCTCACCTCTCCAGAAGAATGAACACTCTCTCAAAGTGGGACTTGTGTTGTTAGCTTTGTAGACCTAGTGCCTATCACAGTGCCTTGTGTCTGATAGGCACTTCATAAACACAATTTGAACTGAATTGAATTGCTGCCCTGTCCCCTTCAGGCCTCCCCTCCTAGCATCTGGTGAGTTCAGGTAGAGTTAGCTTGGGAAGGCCCTGATGTCCTGCTCTGAAGCAAAGCCATAGCTGATTCATTTGGGCTAAGTATTTTTTGGACACAGTTTGATTCATTTGATGAAATCACATTTTGATTATAATTTGGGATCCCAGACCAATCCTCCAGGTAACACCTGAGCCCAGAAAAAAAAACAAAACAGGAACATTTTAGCATTGGTGAGGTCTCTAGGAGCAGGATAGTGAACATAGCAGGTAATTTTATGAGGCTTCAGACCATTCCCCCTTCAGATTACATTATGACTGAAGAGGGTAGGAGTGTTTGAGGTTGATAAAGTGCTCCCTGCTCACTGATAAATGATACTCAGGCTCTGGTGAAGTGTAAAGATGTAGCAGAGCAGAAAGGGAGGGGATGGGAAAATCTCCAAATCCAGTCTGGGAAAACACCCAGGTCATGCATTTGTCATTTGCCTTCTAGGTGATGTTTGCCCATTTTGGGAAAGCAATGGATCTGCACCAGCCTCAAGACAAAGACAAAAGCAATAATCAAATGGCTAACTCTTTTTGGGAAATTAAATTTCATTTTTTCAAATGAAAAAAGCATTTATTTTCTCTTCCTTTCATCTCCCTTTCTTCCTTGGAAAAAAACCCCAAAATGCATAACAAATAAGTACAATCCAAAATACCAAATTCCCACAATGACCATGTCCAAGAAGGCATGTCTGATTTTGCATACTGAATTCTTCACCCAGGGTCAAAGAGCTAGCAAGTACATTCAGCAGGACTGAAAGCCAATCTTTTTTACTCCAAGTCTGGCACTCAAGTCAGAAGAGCTGATTATTACTACCTGTGTGACCTTGAGAAAAGTCTCTTCACCTCCTTAGATCTCAGTTTCCTCATGGAGACTGACCAAAAGAATCCTATATCAATTTGGTGAGTTCTTTCCTTCTTTCCCAGTTAACTTGATTAGAGTTCCGAGGGTGGACCTTCGTTTAAAGCTGTCTCCTGTGGAGGGAGATATCCACCCCAGCAGCCTCCTCTTTGGGCCTCAGAGACTGGAGGTGCCTCCTTATAATTGGGTGATGGAGGCTCATGAGGATGGACTCTTGTCTGACTCTTCTCAGAAGCTTGCTCTTTTTTTTCTTTTCTTTTTCCATATTTTCTATACTTTGGATTTAGACAACAGAGGGAAATACAGGGAAGGGGAAGAGGAAGATTTCCTCCTTTCTACTTAAGGAACAGAAGGACAACATGCAGAAGAAGCCTGTGATAAGTGGCCTGTGCTTTTCAGGTGAACTGAGAGGGAAATTTCTGGAATGCAAGTCCCTGGCTTTTGCTTTCCTCTCTGAGCACAGATCAGAGACTAGTGATTATCAATCAGCATGGATTATCCTAGCTTTGTGGATTGTCTCGTGAATAATCCTAAATTCCAGATATCCTAAGCAGCTGAGAACTCCCAAATTTGAGAGCAGAACAAGAGTACTCTGAGAGAGATTTTTCTTGATGGTGTGAATTTTGGAAGAAAAAAAATTGCCAACAAGATCACCTTGTAACTGAAGGACTATATGCCGTGTCATGAAGGGTCAAGAGGTCAACCTTTTACAATTTTGCTGGAAGTTGCTCCTGTGGTACAGAGGCCAGGTAAATGAATATTTTTTAGTATTTCTATAAAATGTCTTCATTTTTCTAGGGGTAGTGAATTTAATTAGCTTCCTGGGCTCATTAGCAGAGTGTTTTTCATAAGTATTTTGTGTTTCTTCCATTTATTCTTTATGTTTCTTCTACATATAAGTACCTACCCGGGTCCTTTTCATCTTTTTCATTATTTTTTTGTGGTAGATGAATAAAAACTGTGTGATGTCTGATTCTCATATTTTACATTAAGTACCTTCATGGGAGGGAAATGTCTTACCTAGATTTGGGGAGATGTAAATACAAGCTATACTTAAGATTTATTTTAGAGAGTTTTCTTGGTCAGGTCCATGTAGGGGAAAAACAGACTAAAAAGAGAAAACCTGACCCTTGCGGGGTGGGCCATCAGAATAAAATCTAATAATCCATGTGAACCCAGAGTACTTGGTGAGGGGGTAAGGTACGGCCTGTCTGTAAAATGAGGGGATTGTACTAGATGACCTTGGAGGTCCCTTCCAAGGTATCTTGTCAACCTTCAGCTTAGATGCTCCAATGAGAAGACCTCAAAATGAGTAAGAATTGTGTCACAGAATTCCTTCTCTTGTTGCTGTCATATAACTTTGTCCATCTGGGTACTTTCTGATCGTATTGTGTAGTTACAGGGAGGAAATCTTAACTAGTCAAAACTACAAGCATAGTTTTGGGTGTCTGGGTCAACTCTTCATCTATGCCCTCCCCTGTACCCCCAATTGAGAAGGCAAGCAATTTGATACAGCTTATATATGTGAATAGTCATGTTGTGAAAGAAAACAGACCAACAAAACAAAACAAAAAAACAACCCACGAGAAAAAGTAAAAGTAAAATATGTCTCAAATCTGTATTCAGACACCATCAGTTTTTTTGCCTGGGGATGGGTAGAATTTTTCATCATAAGTTCTTTAGAGTTGTCTCGGCTAAGACATAGTCGAATAGCTAAGCTATTCAAAACTAATCATCTTACAATATTGTTGTTACTTTGTATACAGAACAGTTTACTTTGCATCAACTCATGTAAGTCTTTCCAGGTTTTTCTGAGAGCATCCTGCTCATCATTTCTTATAGTACAATAGTATTCCATCATAATCACATACCACAAGTTTGTTCAGACATTTCCCAATTGATGTGCATCCCCTCCATTTCTCATTCTTTACTCCCAGAAAAGAGCTGCTATATTTTTGTACATATAGGCCTCTTTCCTTTTTTTTTTTAAATCCCTTTATACCTCCTCCCGGCAGCTTTAATTTATTATTTGGGAATTCTGTTGTTACCCTTATAAAGAAAAAAAAACAACAGAAGAAGATTACTTATTTTACTGAGTTGTGTTTGGAATTCAACAGTCTGTCTACCTCCTTAAGGAAACAATGGTGTCTCTAAATCAGCAGCTGAAAATGCTCAGAAAAACTTGATGGCTTTTGTATCCCAACCATCTGTGCACATTATCATGAACTTTGGACAGCTGTCTGGTAGTTTTTATCCAATCTCCTCCTTAGTTGGGATAAATCAGAAACTGCTAAAAAGCCAAATGACTTTCCCTTTTGACGTCCAACCTAAACCCCACGATAACAAGTATAAACAAAGTAGGAAATGGAATCCACGTATTCAACTTTACTGTTGAAGATTAGCAGGTATACTCGCAGCCCTGATTTAAAATAGGCCACAGGGATACAGTGTTACTCAGTCTTCTTTATGACTAGAGGCTTTACTCTTTTCATTGCCACATTTTGAAGTGGTTCACCAATGTTCCCCAGTCATTCTTGATAGCAGAGACACGACAACGTTACCAATTAGATTTTTAGGGTGAAGCATTGAAGAGGCTCTTATTACCATCAATGACAAAGCAAGAAAGCTTGGCTTAATAGTTTCTGAACCTTCTGATCCATAGTTTGCCGTGTTCTTTGTCTGTCATTTTTTAGTTCTGGAAAAGATCTTCCTGATACTTCTTTCTTAATAGATTGTGTGTGTGTGTGTGTGTGTGTGTGTGAGAGAGAGAGAGATAACTGTTATAGACAAGTTGAGGTCTCTATTGGTGAAGGCCATTTCTGCCACATTCAAATTGCATATCCTTGATGATTTTTTACTGTTAATGTTTTATTTCAGATAGCACTTGCATTATGTCAGGCACTGTGCTAGGCACCAGAGATACAAAGAGATAACGATGAAATAATTCTTGCCCTCAAGTAGCTTAACTTCTACTGGGATGACATCATGCACACAGACTTTGTAAATCCAGCGTGATTGGGGGAAGGGGCACCAATGACTGGAGAAATCTAGAAAGGGCACTTGAGCAGGTGTCCCAAGAGTTGGGCCTTGATGGAGAATAATGACTTCCCAGAGGCAGAGGTAAGATGGGCACATTCCTTGGCATGGAAAATGCCTGTAAAGATGTGGAAAAAGGATATGGAATGTCATGTATGGGGAATGGCAAGTAGGCCGAGTGACCTAGAATGCAGAAATCAGTAGACAATCTTTTTGTGGTTGTTTTTCAGGATACTTACTCTTAGTGATAGAAAATGCTGCATCAAACAAAAATTTATTGGATAATTGAATCCTTCCATGATCAGTGGTTGAGAATATAATGAAGAAAATTAAAACTTATTCTTTAAAGATGAGAGGCCATCTCCACTGAACTAGTTACATATAATGACCTTCCCTGCATCATTTAGTTTTGATATCTTTGGTACTGAAAGCTACCTGAAGTAGATGGTCATGGAATATCAATGGTCAGTTTGAACAGAAAGATGAAGAGACTAAACTCTAAGTCTCATTGCTCTCAATTCATGATCCTATAATCCCATGATCCATTGTGAAAGCCATAGTATTTGCTTAAAAAGATTCACAGTCAATTTTTTCCCTTAAAGAAATTAAAACAAAAAGAGGACCAAGGGACACTTGATGGAATACATGGCTCCTGATCAAAAGAGCAAACATGGAAACTCAGAACACAAATGAATTTCCCATACCCAAGGCCAATGGAATCAGCATAAATGATTATGTAGTCCAAAGGTTACTGAACCACTATTTTTATTTGAGAAAGATGACCAGTGCTTCTATTCAGACAATAACAGTTTCATCTAAATTCTGACCACTATCTCTCAGCCCCTTCTTTCTTAACTGAATTAAATTTTGAATAAAAATGATGAGTAGCTTACAGTCATAGAAATTTTGAAGCCAATCATCAGAAGGTGACTGAGTTGGAAATTAAGGTTTGTTTTTTTTTAACCAAGTATAATTCATGGCAGCCAGTTTTGTTGCTAGAGACTCTCCCCACCCCAAAGTCTATTCATAGGGCACTTGCTCCCCATAAAAAAAAAAAACAGATAAAACATCAGATAATGTAAAGAGCAGAAGAGAAAAGTCAAGTAGCAGTGATAATTGATGCCTTAAGGGAAAGTAATTCTCTTTGTACTGTATGCTGGGTGAAGGGTATTTCTACAAACTTAACAAACACGCAGCCTCTGCATTGACTGTGGAAATGAATTCAAGATAGAAGGTCATTGGATAGTACCTTTAAAAAATGAACTCAAACTATTCCTAATAGGTGAAAAAAAAACACATTTCAAATCCCTCTTTAGGAAGTGTTTTCACATGAGTTGTCCAAGTTGCACGTATTATTACGTGGGAATATTTCACCAGTTGCATCATTTCAAGAAATACTGGTAAGGGTAGGACCAATAAATTGCCATAAAAATACAGCATAATCCACATGACCCTTGAAGAAAGGAGCATGAGAAGCAGCATGGCATGATGGATAAGGAGCAGTCACTGAAACAAGGAAGACTTGGGTTCACCTCCCCCTCTGGAGGAAATGGTCCAGAAGAGTGAAGCTAACACCCAAGGTAACTTAAGGAATGAATGGCAGAGTGAGAGTCAAACCCTGTTTTCCTCATCAGCCCTTCCTGCCATCACATACTACTTTGCTTAGCTTGCATTGGGCATATGATGATGATGATAACAGCTAATATTTGTATCTTGTTTGTTTTAAGATTTTCAAAGCACTTTACAAGTCTTATCCCATTTCACCCTCACAACAACCCTATAAGGCTGGTGCTATTATTTTCTCCATGTTATAGAAGAGGAAACTAAGGCTCAGAAGGTCAATGTATTTGCTGGTTAATAAGTATCTGAGATGAGATTTGAACTTGGGGCTCCCAGATTCCAGGACCATTGGTCTATCCACTATGACAAGCCACCAAGCTTTATTTATTTGTGTCAGTTGGTTAGGGGAAATGTATTACTGTGCAGTTGATTGCTACACAGAGGAAAAGAATGGACAAGCCATGTAGCCATCTTTGTCATTAGTGACTCTCCAAACTAAAAAGTCTATTCATAGATTACTTCTTGTTGTTTTTGTTCAGTCTTTTCAGCCATGTCTTACTCTTTGTGACTCCATTTGAGGTTTTCTTGGCAAAGATACTGGAGTGGTTTGCCGTTTCCTTCTCCAGCTTATTTTACAGGTGAGGAAACTGAGGCAATCAGGGTAAAGTGACTTGCTCAAGGTCACAGTAAGTGTCCAAGGCCAGATTTGAACTCAGAAAGATGAGTCTTCCTGACTCCAGCCCCAGTATTCCATTCACTGCACTACCTAATTGCCCCATGGTATTTCAATACTTGGTATCAAATCCAAGCTCATTCCTGTGTAACCTTAGGGAAGTTATTTCAATTTTTCAGGCTTTCTTTAGTGTTCTCATCTGTAAAACAAAGTAGTTGGACTAGATTGCTTCTAAGGTCCCTTCCAACTCCCAGTCTACGATCCTTGACTTACCCAAGGCAGTGATCCTCAGAAATAAGATCTAAACCTTGGTCCTTAAAGAGGACTTTGCCCATAGTAAGCACTTAATACTTGTTGAACTGAAATAAATAATGTAAACACATGAACCTAACCACAAAACAGAAATTCATTGAATTTAGAACTGGAAGCATTCTTGAAGGACAGTTAGCTCAGACCCCCTCATTTTACAGATGAGGGTATTGAGGACCAGAAAAAGGAAGTGACGGACAAAGTGATTTTGGTACTGGGTGGCAAGACAAAGCAGAATAAAATAAGTGCTAAATGAATGGTAAAAATCAGAAGTACTTTATAAGGAAGAAATAGAGGATCATCATGGGCTGGAATGGCCACAGAAATGTGAGAAGAGCTTTGCCTTGAAGAATTAGTAGGAATTAGGCAATGGAAGAAGAGACAGCAAGGAATTTGGAACAATTCAAAATAGTGTTGGCTTGTGCTTCCTGTCAGCAACCTGAATTTGCTATAACTGACAGTGGGAAAATACCCTGAGGCTGCAGAGCACAGATACCCAGCTGAAGTAAACAAACTCACATGTACTCTGCTAAAGTCATGCCTACCTTGCAATTATGGCCGGCAGAGATTGCATTATAGCAGAGGGCTGAGGGGGAGGGAGGATGCAAGCATGTGGCAAGGAAATAGTAGCCATATATTCAGTGTAGCTGGAGATGAGTCTTCAGGAGCTGCTGTGCCTGTTGAAAGTAAGTTAGCCTGTGGCTATATTTGCCAATGTCAAAGATTCTACAGATGCTGGTGATCTGATGGATGGAAAAAAAGTCCTTGCAGTGCAGTGACCCTGGGCAATTCCATAGCCAGAACACTTATAAAAGGCCTTGGGCTTAGAGGAATTCTAGGAATTTGGTTTTAGGGATTCCTTTCTTAGCTGAACCTTTGTGTGGATCTGGGTGTTTTCTAAGATTTAAGGAGAATTTGTGCTTATATTCCTGAGTTAATAGGAAAATCTGGGAATGGTGGGGAAGTAGGAAGGATGCTAGCCTGTGTCTATCTGTGGGTAATAAGAAACAGGGGAAATATGATCTGAGCTGCTCAGACTGTTAGAGTCCGGTAGATTCACTGATGACAGTTGGCCCCAGAATAGGCTGATTAGGCTCGAGAGTGTGGCTTTATGGCATAGAACAAATAATATCCTAAATATTGGAAGCCTTTCTGCTTCTTTTGATTAGCCTCACCCCTTTCATATTCTATTTCTATCCTTCTTCCAACCCTACCCCAAAATTCGCTAAAGTTTCACCCCAAGAATAGTATGATTTTTCCAGTTACTACCCCCAATGACCACGTTCTCCTTATAAGTTAAATTATTAAAAGCTGGCTATCTATCTATCATCTGTCTGTCTATCTGTCTGTCTATCTATCTATCTATCTATCTATCTATCTATCTATCTATGTATCCATTGAGCTGTAGCTAGGTGGTGCAGTGAGTTGAGTAGAGAAGGAAGACCTAAGTTCAAATCTTCCCTCAGATACTTAGTTAACTTTGTGACTCTGGGTAATTCCCTTAGCCTTTCATACTCATTTCCCTTATCTGTAAAATGGAGGTTATAATGGCACCTACCTAACAGAGATGTGATGAGGATCAAAGGAGATTACTTCTTTAAAGCACTTTGCAAACCTTAAAGTGTTATGTAAATGCCAGCTATCATTATTTTATCTAACAGAGATTAAATTTTAATTACAGAGATCTTTGAAAATAGAATTGTTTCTTTTTCTCAATACTGACCTATAAGATACTAAAGAAAATGGCTTTTTGCAGGTGAAAAAAAAATCACACATCAATGTCGTTGTTTCAGATTTTCTATACCAATTCTTTGGTTCAGGCCCATGGAGCCAGAAGAGAACCTTAGAAATATTTGGCAAATGGTGATGTTAATATTAACTCATTTAAAGCAGGATGCCAATGGACAGAAAATTAGAGAACATTAGTGCTACATATACTTTGTAGCAACATCTCAAGTAATTAATTCTATGAGATGAGCAAATGGTCTTTTGGGTGGAGATGCCTCAGGGTATGAAGCCTTAGTGTCATATTTTCAGGTAAAATGGCAGAGTCAGAACATATTTTTTGTGATAGTTCTCATCAGTATCTCTTTATAGAATATAACATGGCTGACTAGATGGTTTAATTGGGACAGACACTGGCAGAATGATATGATTATAGCTCAGAGTTTGACCTCTCCCTTCCTACCATTAGGAAAGCCTTGAAATGGAATCTTGCATATTTTTGGAAATGACCTGTAGCTTTGGCGTCTCCAAGAGAGGATATTTAGAAGTTAAAGACCAAGTGTGGACTCATATCCACACTTAGCATTTCAAAGAATTACGCTTTTGTCCTGAAGGCTAATTATGTGTTTGTTGAAGTGGGCCCTTAAGGCTTAATTAGAAGTGTCAGCACATGAGCGTTTTACTTGTGCCTGAATCCCTGCAGCCAAGTTCAAACTTTGGGAAATTCCAAATTATAGTGTGGAAATGCAAATTTAATTTACTAAGCAACACTGAAGGCAAGAAGTAGGCGCTGTCTTTCAATGGATAGTAAGTTTGGGGATAAGGCTGGTAAATAGAAGTACATAGTTCATGACAAGTCCTTCCGTTTGCATTGACCACGACATGTTTGTAACATTAATTTAAAAATGAGTGTTCCCCACTTCTGGGGGCCAAAGAGCCAAACTAGGGCAGTAGAGAAAGCACTTAGCCAAGCTCTCACACCATTTCCCAGAAACAACTTTAAAATCAAATTCTGGAGTGGCAGAGCCAACAAATGGTCAGAGTGAGACATTCTTGCAGCCCAAGACAAATAAGGATGTCAGAGAAATCTGTGATGCAGGAGTGGAGGCTGGCCCAGAGCCCATGTGAATGAAACACCAGTGATGAGACTAGTTGGTGGTGAAAGAAGCAGCCACAGTTTCAGGAGTTCTTAAGCCAGAGATGGTGAAGGGACATAGTAACTAGGCAGAAAGAGATTATAAGTTACCCTTGTGGTAGCACTGGATGCAGGGATGGATTATATTTGGCAACTCCCTTGCCTATACCCACTTCAAAATCATAGTTTAAGGATGGAGTGGAGCACTTTTGGTCAAGAAGGAGCAGGGCTCCCAAGGAACAGTTGAATGTAATCTCAAGGGATCTGGGACAAGAGTGTAGATTAGGAGAGTAGGGACCACACCTTTCTTGGAAGACTACAGTATCTTGGAAGCACTGAAAACCTCAAACTCCCCTGAACTAGCTTTGAAAACAGAAGTGTGAAAAAGCCTAAAGTCTGAGGCAGTGTCCCTTCTCCCCTCCAACCCCCTACCAGGAATGGAGTCCAACTTGAACATAAAGTTCAAAATCAAGAAGTAGGGTGGAAAAAATGAACTGCAGCAAACAACAGAACCTGACCATAAAAATTTGCTGTGGTGACATGGAATATTGGGACACAAACTCAGAAAAAGGTAATAAAGTCAAAATAGTTACAAACAAAATGTCAAAAAAAAATCAATTGAATACGAATCCAACAAGAATTTCTGGAAGAGCTGAAAACGATATCGTAAATGAAATAAGAGTGGTGGGGAAGAAAAGTTAGGCAAAGAAATGAGATCAATGGAAGAAATTTGTGAAAAGAAAATTAACAACTTGGTAAAAGAGGCACAAAAATTACTAAAGAAAATAACACCTAAAAAACAGAACTGGGGCGGCTCAGTGGTATAGTGAATACAGCACTGGCCCTGGAATGAGGAGGACCCGAGTTCAAATCCAGCCTCAGACACTTAACACAAAAAGTAGCCCTGTGACTTTGGGCAAGTCACTTAGCCCCAGCTGCCCTACCTTCACCCCCTCCAAATACAAAACAAAAACAAACAAAAAACCAGAATTAATCAAGTGGAAAAAAGAGGTACAAAAATTCACTGATGAAATCAGCTCCTTAAAAAGCAGAATTGGCCAGATGGGGAAAAAGTACAAAATCTTAGTGAAGAAAATAATTCCTTAAAAATTAGAATCAGGCAGTGGAAACTAATGACTTTATAAGACATCAAGAAACGATAAAGAAAACAAAAAGAATAAAAAAGTAGAAGGAAATATGAAATATCTTGTAGGAAAAACAACTGCCCTGGAAAATAGATCAAGGAGAGATTACCTAAGAATTACTGGACTATCTGAAAGCAATGATCAAAGAAAGAACCTAGACACCATGTTTCAAGAAACTGTCCAGGAAAACCGCTCTGATATCTTAGAACCAGAGGGTAAAATAGAAATCAAAAGAATCTACCAATTACCAACTAAAAGAGACCTCAAAATGAGAACTCCCAGGAGTATCATAGATAAATTTCAGAGGTCAAAGAGGTCACAGGTCAACGAGAAAGTACTTCAAGCAGCCAGAAAGAAGCCATTTAAATACCGTGGAGTCACAGTAAAGATCACACAAGATTTACCAGCTTAAAGATTTACCAGTTAAAGGAATAGGTGGTTTGTAATAAGATATTTTGGAAGGCAAAAGAATGGGGATTATAGCCAAGAATAGCGTATCCGACAAAGCTCACTATAATCCTTCAAGGCAAAAGACCAGAGCTGAGCAGAACATTTGACTTTCAGATACAAGACTCAGGAGAATTATGAAAAGGTAAACATGAAAGAGAAATCAAAAGGGACTCAACAAGTTGTTTAACTCTTTCTAACTCTTTTGGGAAGATGATACACATAACTTCTAAGAACTTTACCATTAGGGTATGACATGGGATTATGTAAAAAAATGGATAGATGAGATAGAGGGATGCAGTGAGAAGAGGGGGAAGGGAGAGGACAAATGGGGAAAATTCTCACATAAAAGTCTTTTGAGAGGAGGGGAAATGGTGGGGGTAGGATGGGTGTGTGTGTGTGTGTGTGTGTGTGTGTGTGTGTGTGTGTATTATATGTATATGTATATATGTATGTATCCTCAATTGGTAATAGAAATCTATCTAGCCCAATAGGGAAGTAGGAAAGGAAGGGAAAGGGGAAAAGAAAAAGGGGTCAGGGCAGCTAGGTGGTGCAGCAAATAGAGCACTGGTACTGGAGTCAGAAGGACCTGAGTTCAAATCTGGATACAGACACTTAACACTTACTAGCCATGTGACCTCGGGCAAGTCACTTAATACCAATTGCCCTGCCTTCCCCCCTCCAAAAAAAAAAAGAGAAAAAAAAAGAAAAAGAGGGGTATAGTAAAAGGGAGACAGGGCAAAAGAAGGCAATGGTCAGAAGCAAAATAGACTCTAGAGGAAGAATGGGATAAAAACAGAGAGAAAAGGGTAAATAGAAGAAAATAGAATGGAGGAGATGCACAGTTAGTAATCAAAACTGTGAATGTGAATGGGATGAATTCATCCATAAAACAGAAGCAGTTAGCAGAATGGATTGGAAACCACAGTCCAACAATATATCATTTACAAGAAACACATGTAAAACAAAAAGACACACAGAGAGTTAAAATAAGGGACTGGAGCAGAATCTATTATGTTTTGGCTGAAGAAAAACAAAACAAAACGTGAGTACCAATCATGGTCTCAGACAAAGCCAAAGCAAAAGTAGATCTAATTGAAAGGGATAAGCAGGGAAACCACATCTTGCTAAAAGGCACCATAGAGAAAGAAGTAATAGAAATACTTAATATGTATGCACCAAATGGCATAGCATCCAGATTCTTAAAGGAAAGTCAAATTAATCATGGGAGGAAATAGATAGTAACACTATTCTAATGGGAGACCTCAACTTTTGTGTCTCAGAGCTAGGGAAATTTAACTATAAAATAAATAAGAAGCCAAGGAGATAAATGGTAACTTTAAAAAGTTACATATGATAACCTCTGCAGAAAACTGAATGAGAACACAAAGGAGTATGCCTTTTCCTCAGCTATGCATGCTACCCTTACAAAATTTAGTAAAGTGTCAGGGCATAAAACCTCACAACCAAATGCAGAAATGCAAAAATAATAAATCTACCCATTTCATATGTCCATTATCACCCCTGTTGTTCAATATTGTACTGGAAATGCTAGCTATAGCAATAAGACAAGAAAAAGAAATTTAAGGAATAAAAGTGGACAGTGAGAAAACAAAACAATGACTTTTTGCAGATGACATGATAATATACTTAGAGAACACTAGAGAACCAACTAAAAAACTAGTTGAAACAATAAACAACTTTAACAAATTTGCAGAGTATAAAATAAACCCACTGAAATCATTAGCCTTTCTATATTCTACCAAAAGAAAAATCAAGAAGAAATAAAAAGAGATATTCCATTTAAAATAACTCCAGACAATATAAAATACTTGGGAGTCTACCTGCCAAGACAAACCCAGGAACTATAAGAACACAATTGAAAACCACTTTTCGTATAAATAAAGTCAAATCTAAATAACTAGAGAAACATTAATTGCTCATGGGTTGGCCAAGCCAATGCAATAAAAATAGCGCACAGAGCCCCAGGCTTGTAGTCAGGAAGACTTTCTGAGTTCAAATATGGCCTCTGACATTTACTAGCTCTGTGACCCTGAGCAAGTCACTTAACTGTTTGCCTCAGTTTCCTCATCTGTAAAATGAGCTTGAGAAGGAAATGGCAACCCACTCCAGTATCTTTGCCAAGAAAACCCCAAATGGGGTCACAGAATCATACTTGACTGGACAACAGCAACAATAACAATGTACTTTTGGGGGAGTTGCAAACTAGTCCGATTATTTTGTACAATAATTTGGAAGTACACGTAAAGGGCTTTTAAACTGTACGTCCAGCAGTTATTAGGTCTGCATCCCAAAGACATCAAAGAAAAAGAAAATGGACCTATCTGAACAAAAGTATTTTTAGCCGTTCTTTTCGTGGTGGCAAAGAATTGTAAATTGAAAGAATATCCATCAATTTTGGAATGGCTGAAGAAGTTTTGGAATATGATTGTGATGCAATACTATTGTGCTATAATAAAGAGTGAGCTGGATGGTTTCAGAAAAAACCTGAAAAGACTTTTATGAGCTCATACGAAGTGAAGTGAGCAGAACCACGAGAACATTACATGTACTAACAGCAACAGTGTAAGAATGAACAACTGTGAAAGACTTATCTTCTCTCACTGATAATGCTCTAAGACGATTCCAAAGGGCCCATGATAAAAAATGCTATCCACCTCCAGAGAGAACTGATGAACTCTGAGTGTAGAGGGAAGCATACTTTTTTTAAAAATTGTAATCTACTTTATTTTATTTTATTTTTTTAATGACTTGTTTATTTGCTTTTAGTTTACAAGATTGAGTTCCACAATCACTTGAATTTCAGATTTTCTCCCCTCCCTTCCCCCCCGCCCCATGGTGGCGTGCAATCATGTATAGGAT
>CM053583.1:386744405-386760500 GCA_028627135.1 Pseudochirops cupreus
TTCAGCCATTCCCCAGTTGATGGGCATCCCCTATATGTGAAGCATACTTTTAAAACTGTATTTTTCTTTGTCTGTTTTCTTTTGTAACATGGCTAATATGGTAGCATGTTTTGCAGGACCTCATAAGCATAATTGATATCAAATGGCTTGCCTTCTCAAGGAAGGGTAAAAGGAGGGAGGGAGAGAATTTAGAACTCAAAAATTTTTTTCAAAAAGTTCAAGTTTTTACACATAATTGGGAGATATTTAACAAAATAAATAAAAATGTATTTTAAAAAGTGAATGGGTATTTTATTAACCTTGGTCATAGTGCAGAGTACTCGTGATTGACAGAGAGAACCCTTAAAACTTTACTGGGAAGGCCGTAGGTGGCACAGTGGATAGAATGCAGAATGTAGAATCAGGAAAACCTGAGTTTAAATCCAGTTTCAGATGTTTACTAGCTATGGGATCGTGGGCATTCACTTAATCTTTAGGTTCCTCAATTTTTTTCTCATTTCTAAAATAGAGACATTAGTAGCTCCTACTTCCCAGAGTTGTTAGGAGGATAATATGAGATAATATTCACTAAACATTTTAAATCACTATATATATGAATGTATATACAGATATGTGATAGTTATTATCATTATCATTGTTGAGCTGGAAGGCACCTCGGAGACCACCTTGAGCTGGAAGGCTCCTCGGAGACCACCTTGAGCTAGAAGGGACCTCAGAGACCACCTTGAGCTGGAAGGCACCTCGGAGACCACCTTGAGCTGGAAGGCACCTCGGAGACCACCTTGAGCTGGAAGGCACCTCGGAGACCACCTTGAGCTGGAAGGCACCTCGGAGACTACCTTGAGATGGAAGGCACCTCGGAGACCACCTTGAGCTGGAAGGCACCTCGGAGACTACCTTGAGCTGGAAGGCTCCTCGGAGACCACCTTGAGCTAGAAGGGACCTCAGAGATCACCTAACCTAATAACATCATTTTACAGAGAGGAAACAGCCTGTTACAGAGTAGATTTGCCCAAGATCCTAAAGGCAATATGCATCAATGGTGAGTTTTGGACCCATATCCTTTGATTCCAGAGCTAGTTTTCTTTCTGCTGTACCACACTTCATCCTATGAGACCTCCATCTTCTTTTCGGATGAAATGAGTTGGGGGGGCCACTTCTGCAGTTACATCATGAGTTAGTGGAAGAGGAAGGTTGGAATTCAGGTCTCCTGACTGCCAGTCCACCAGCTCTCAACACCAAACCCAGGGAATCCCAAGATGTGGTATGATGTACCGAGCTCAGCAAATATCTATTTATTGGGCGGCAAAGACAGAAACCTAAAACATAGCTGCAGGCCCTCCAAAGTCACAGAAACTTTCTGTTTCCTTCCCATCCCTACTCAAATAAATTCCAACTTTCTTACAGCATTCTTCTTCCCCCTCTTTTTTTGTTGTTAGCTGTCTATTGCTGACCTCCAACTCCTCTTCACTGACTTCCTAGGCCTCTTAAAAGTGTATTTCAAATATCACCTCCCCCTAAGAAGCTTGCAGCTCATGAATGTCAGCCACCTTCTCATCAGCACTGGCACTGATTATTATGTCAAGCCCACACACCACCCCAAAGTATCTTTCCCCACCTACTCCAGTTTCATCACACTAATTGTCTGCTTTCTCCACTATGGCAGCTGGAAGACCTGTGCAAATGGGTTCTGGAATTAAATACATTTAAAAACTTTCCTTTATCTTTTTTTTTCCCTTTTAATTAGCAAGCCTTTATTTTCACCTCTTCTCACTAAAAAATTAAAAAGAAAAAAGAATCCTGGTAAGAAATACGCTTAATCACATGAAACAGATTTCCATGTTAGCCATGTCAAAAATGTATTTCTTATTCTGAATTTTAAAACCATCACCTTTGGCAAGAGGTGGATAGCAAGCTTCATCACTGATCTTCTAGAATCATATTTTTTCCTCGCACTGATCAAAGGTATGAAGTTTTTCAGATAATAATGTTGCCATTCATTATGTAAATTGTTCTACTGGTTCTGCTTACTTCACCCTGCATCAGTTCATAAAGAGAGATCTTACCAGTTTCCTCTCTGAAACTGTCCATTTTATTTTTTCTTTTCTATTTCTATAAAAATAGAATTTTATACACACACACACACACACACACACACACACACACACACACACACACATACACACATAAATACCATGATTTGTTCCCTATCAGTTTTCAATTCTTTGTCACTACAACAAACTGCTATAAATATTTGTGCCCATATGGATACTTTTCCTTTAAAAAAAATCTATTGGGGGTATGTTCCTCTTAGTAGTATTGCTGGGTCAAAGGATATGAAGCTTTGGTGACTTTTTACACATAATTCCAAATTGCTTTTTCAGAATTGCCTCGACCAACTCATAGTTCCACCAATAGTGCATTACTTTTAGTGCCTGTTTTCTTTTAGGCCCTTTGACATTTTCTCCTATTGTCATCTCTGCCAATTTGAGGGATGTGAGGTGGAACCTCAGAATTGCTTTAATTTTCATTTCTCTAACTATTAGTAATTTATAACATTTTAAAATATGGTTGTTGATGGTTGGAATATTAGATGCACTTTAAACACCCAATGAAAAAGCAAAAATGATGCCCTTTCCCTAATCTCAGTGGCAGAGATGTCAAGAATGAGAGAATCTCTGCTTTAGTTGAAGTTTGGATAGATTCCTTTATAAGGTAAAACATTCCATGAATACTATGCTTAATTCAGTTTAACAACTATTTATTATGTGACTATGTATAAAGTCCAGAGGCAGAATAGTGTAATAAATGAAGAGCTGTTCTTAGAGTAGGAAAGACCTGGGTTCTAGTCCTGCCTCTCACACATACAGGCTTATGAACTATGGCAAAATGCTTAACATCCCAGTGCTTGGGAAACTCAAAACTAAACATTGAAGAGAAGGTGCTGATCTGCAATGGAGGAGGGACTTTCTCATTGGGAATTTCTTAAACCAAGAAATTATACATTGGATCCCTCCCTTCCCCCCCCCCCATGAGTAAAGTCATACAATGCTTTCACAATGTTGATACTGAAAAGATTTACCTTGTTTCTAGAGAAGTTTGGAGTCTATAAAGAAAATTAAACATTTTCCAAGGAAATCTAGCCAAGTCTTCTTGGCCTGTTTAATTCTAGGCCCAACTTGTTCACCTGTTTATATTTATGTCTATTTTTATCTCTATCTCTATATCTGTCTCTGTCTCTATCTCTCTAAACCAGCGGTTCTCAACCTTTCTAATGCCGCGACCCTTTGATACTCATATGTGGGCATATCTCCATGTGGGCAGATCCGCCTGGAGACAGATAGAGGAGCAGTGTCTTGGTTCCTAAGACCATCGGGAATATATGTTTTCTGATGGTCTTAGGCAACCCCTGTGACCCCTGTGAAAGGGTCATTCGACCCCCAGGGGGGTCACAACCCACAGGTTGAGAACCACTGCTCTAAACCTATGTCTATATTTACCCATGTCTACATTGATATCTATATCTACTTCTATTAACTCTATTAGTCACCCATCTAACTACATATATTAAACTGAACAATAATTACAAGTCATAGAATGATATAGTCTTTGAATAATTAAAAACAATTTTTCAATCAACAAGTATGTATTAAATGAGTGATAGACACTCTGCTACCTGCTGAGGGTACCAAAATGTATTTTATAGGGGGAGACAACATGTCCATACATAAGTATATAAAAAAGAGATAAAAGATAATTTTGTTAAGGAAGGTGATGGCAGTAGATGCGGTGATCAGGAAAGGCTTCCTGTAGGAAGTGGCATCTGAGCTGAATTTTGAAGGAAGCAAGGGATTCCAAGAAGTGGGGGTGGGCACGAAGGTCATTCTGGGTATGAGGGTGGCCAATATCAAGGAACAAAGCTAAGTATAAGTAGGCTATGGCACAGATCAAATAAGGAATTAGGGAGTTAAGGATTTACCATGGAGCTATATGATTGGGAGATGGGCTGGTAAACTAATGAGAACAGGGGAAAATATGTAGCAGCTGCTATATGTTTTATGTCAGGGGGAGGTAGGAATGATTTCTTGTGGGTTAGGTGGTCTTTCTGTGATAAGCCTATGGATGGCTATGGCTAAGAACTGCATAGGTTGGACAGGCAAAGATGGATTACAAACTATTTCATTGTAGGGAGCATTCACAAGAATGAGGTCACAGATCTTTTTGGGGACTTGAGTACAAATAAGGCTCTGTGCTTAGTGCTAGGTATCCAATGGTAAAAACCAAACAAACAATTTCTTATGTCAGGGAGCTTATAGCCTACTGAGCAGAGAAAAAATGGGGGAAGGATATAAAATATGCACAGATAAGTAAGCACAATGTATATACAGAATAGTACAATTCAGTTTCAAGGGCAGAAATCATCACCTACAGGGGTGATCAGGAAAGGGTTTTGTGTAGGGGCGGCCCCTGAACTATGCTTTGAAGGAAGCAGGGGATTTCATGAGGCAGAAGGTGAGAAAGGAGTACATTATTGGCTTGGCACATACTTGTGTAGAGGCATGAAGGTGGGAGATGGGTCTGTGACCAGTCGTTTTTAATGAAGTACCATTATGTTTTGGGAAGTAAGGTGGGAGGAGGGGCACAAAGAGACTGACAAGAAGTCTTTGGTTTTGAATGTCTTTTAGCAAGAGTTTGACTATCAGAAGGATCCAGGGTGAGTGCTTAGAGCTCTAGGAACCATGCTAAGTCAGCACACCAGGTAGCAGGAGGGCTCCCCTTAATATTCCACCTGCTCTGAAATCACACTGAGTAAGCATGGTCTGAACACCAAGTCCTGCAAACTTGTTGACTATCTCACACATGTGAAGTCTCAGCTGATGCTGGACACCTCTTCACCTCTATAGGGGTACAAAGTATACCCTACTGTAGGGCTAGTGGACAGGAGAAGGAGGTGTCACAGAGAAGAATTAGACTTATCCTATTTGTTCACCAATGGCAGAAGCAGGGGCAATAGGTAGAGGCTGCAAAGTTGCAAATTTATCATCGATGTTAGGACAAAAGAATATTAACAATTTGAACTGTCTAAAATGTCTACCTGGAGCAGTGCTGGCTTCCTTCTTCTTGGAGGTCTGTAAGCAGAGGATGGATAACCACAGGCTGGGTGTGTTATAGCAGGAATTCCTTTTGAGCTGAGATAGATGACCACAGAGACCCTCTCCAACTCCCAAATCGTGTGATACTGTGAAGTCAATATTAATTTTGGCAGCCCTTAAGAGTTTCACTTGCATCATTACTTATCATTGTTCCCTCCCTCAAGAAAGATAAATGTTTTCAATTCATTCATTCAACAAATATATATTGAGCGGCTGTTATGTTGAGTTAAATAGATATGTATAAAATGTTTCTGACCTCTGGAAGTTTATACTGTACTAGGAGATATATGACAAAAGAACCATCATATAAAACAGTGTGTGAGATAACAATAATAATTAGCATTTATATAATGATTTAAGGTTTGAAAAACTTTATGGATTTATCTTATTTGAGTCTTACAACAACCCTGGGAGATAGATGGCATTATCTCCTATTTACAGATGAGGAAACTGAGGCAGACAGCTATTAAGTGACTTGCTCAGTCACAAAGCTAGTTAGTTTCAAAGGCAGGATTTGGATTCACCTCTTCCTAACTATAGGTCCAACTCTATCCAGTGTACCACCTAGCTTCTTAATGAGCAGTATTGAAGTGATTGTGCTAAGAGTTCCAAGGAGAAAATGACCTCTTATTATTTGGTTAATCAGGGATGACTTTATAAAGGAGGTGGCACTTGATCTGGTGCTTGAAAGATGGGTAGGATTACAGGAGGCAAAGATCAGTGGGGAGGGCATTCTAATGTAAAAAGTTGTGATCTACTTCCCACTGAGGAAATCATTGATCCATCCTATTTGTCATACATTTTAAGAATCCATGTGTGGAAACTGAAAAAGGTATTAGTGAATTGCAGAAACAAGAAGAGCTACACGTTTCTAGTCATTAGCAATGAAAGTCAGGCCACTGCTCAGATACTGTGGGCTAATTGCTATTCAAAAGGATAGTTGTCTCCTTGATGATAGAAAAGAGAACCTGGAAACAAAAGCTAGCTTTCATTCACAGTTCTGACTTTAGGTTTCCATCTAATTAAGAAAAATATAGTCCAAATCCAATCGATTATAGACATGATGGCGAATATAGTACAGCAAAGTGAGCAGTTGGCAAATGTGATAAATGAACTCAAGCTGAATGACTTTTTCGGAATTAGTTCAAGAATCTCCCAGAGTGTTAGCACATCTGGGATGGGTCTCTAAACTTGGCCATTCAGTTAATTTATGGCCTCATAATCCTACCAAGGTGGTCAAGGTTATGTGGAACTATATTCTGAGGAATGTTATCCCTTCCATTTATTAGATAACCTAAAAATAACAAGGAGAAGCAGAATTCTCAAATTCTGAAGTCAGAAGAGAGCCTAAAGAGATGAAATCAACCAGTTCTGTCAGTCAAGTTGCATTTTGTAAGCACCTATTATGGATCAGCACCAGGGATACAAAGAAAAGCAAAAAACAACAACAAAACACACACAGGGACACAACAGAAAACCAAAACCATCTCCTGCTATCAAGGTTCTTATAATCTAATGACTTTCCAACTTTAATTTACCATCCCATGTATTTCAGGGCTCAGGCCTAGGGAAAATACTATCACAGGTTATGTAGGTTAAACATCACCACCCTTCTTTGGTACCTGCATCACTGGGAGGTGCTTCTTGGCATCTTCATCATCTAACACCCTGCTCATCCTAGACTATCCACCATCATACCATACCATCCAAACACTCATGAAGATTGACATATATGACTAGGTCAAGATGGAAAATAATGATAG
Source organism: Pseudochirops cupreus (assembly GCA_028627135.1). NCBI lineage: Eukaryota > Metazoa > Chordata > Mammalia > Diprotodontia > Pseudocheiridae > Pseudochirops > Pseudochirops cupreus. The sequence goes on from CM053583.1 coordinate 386,751,322, forward strand.
CTCACACTTCTCTAGTGATCTAAAATTTACAAGGTCATTTGCTTACAAGACCACTCTAAAGTGGATAAAGTACTTTTGTTTTCACTTGACAAATTAAAAAAAAAAGACTCGGGTCAAACGAATTGTTCAAGGTCACACAAATGATAAGTAGTCATTAGGACTCAAGCTCAGATCTTCCATGGTCATATCCAAAGTTCACTCCACTATTTCCTGCTGCCTTCTTCTGGTTTTGATTGCAGGATAGACAACCTCAAGATTTTCCACACTTCAGTACATGGGTAAGCCTTTAGTAGTTTTCTGTCACCATCAAATGCATCCAGGAATGGAAATTCTGCCAGCTAATTGTAGGCTTAGTATGAGATTTGGCCTTCTCTCTAACTTTAGTCTCATTCGTGGGTTGATATCCTCTATGGGGTTGAAAACAACCTCTCACAGAAAATCTTCATAGCCTACGTGACAGCAAATTACCTTTTCCAGACTAACAAATTCTGACTCCTTAGTATTTTCTAGAGATAATATTTATGCATTAAAAGAAACCCTTTGGAGATTGTAATCTAGATGTTTTTATAGAGCTTTGGTCTCTCCATTTTCTCAACAACAAAGTTTCTGAACCTGGATTCTAGATACCCCCGCAAAGGTTAGTGGTTATATTTCAGAAGTTCCCTGAAAGCAGATGGGAAAATATTACATAATTATTTTTTACTGATCTCTAGTTGAAAATTAGTATTTTCTTCAATGATATAAAACATTATTCTGTCAGGTGTGGTGATATAAGCCTATAATCTCCTGCTCCTGGAGAGGCTGAGGTTGGTGGATTGCTTGAGCTGGGGAGTTTTGTGCTTCAGTAGGGTGAGGCCATTGAGATGGTTCCACTAAATCTGGCACAAAAATGGTGGGCCCCCATAGAGCATCAGGCCATCAGGCTGCCTAAAGAGGAGAGAACCAGACAAGGTCAGTTAGAAACAGGACAGGTTAAAGCCCCTGTCTTCATCAACAGTGGGATTAGTCTCATGAGTGGCCACTGTATTTCCAGCTTTGGGGTGATATGGATGCATAGTCTCAAAAACACAAAAACAGAAGTCAAAACCAAAACAATAACAAAGCAAGACAAAAAATTATTTTGAGAAGGGACCCGTAGATTTTACTAGAGTGCCAAAAAGACCTGTGACACAAAATGCTATTACCATTATTATTAATGACAATAATATATCATGTTCATATAATTTCATAGTGTTAATATATTGTAATTTATTAAGAATAACGATAACTAGCATTTATACAGTGTTTTAAGGTTTACAGATGTAAACCAGTTTACAGATACTTTATGTATGTTAACTCATTTGATTAAGAACTCCTGCGCTAGAACATACTTAATTTCCCTTAATGTTGAAATTAAACATCTTTGCCCATAGTAATAAAAAATAATAATGATGATACATCCTAATAATTTTATTCAACTATAAAAGGCAGTTATTTTATCTCTTTATGCTATACTCCAATGAATATTAAATGTGAAAGAATAATAATAGGATAGCAACTTGTCCCCAAACCGTTTCTATCTGAATTCGATTGAACAAGATAAGAATGAGGCAAAAATAACTGCCATTTATAGGTTATTTTCAGGGTTGCATAGCCTTTCATAGACATCTTATTGGTTGCTCACAACAACCATATGAGGCAGGAACTGTTATTCCCATTTTATGTATCAGGACACTAAGGGTCAGATGGGTTGAGTAAGTTAAGGGTGCCATCATTAGTAAGCATGTGAATTAATATCTGAACTCAGATTTTTTTAACCTCAATACTAACATTCTGCTATTTCATGTACATTCTTCTTCCATTAGTTTTGACTGAGAGAAAATATCTCCAAAGCCTGTATCCCAGAAAACATCATAACTTGTCCTGGTTCTATTATCAATTCACCCTATGACTCCAAGTAATTTAATAAAAACACCGGGGCAGGTAGGTGGCACAGTGGATAGAGCACTCACCTGGAGTCAGGAGGACCTGAGTTCAAATCCAGCTTCACTTACTAGTCCACCTATTAGCTATGTGGACTCAGGTAAGTCATTTAACTCTGATTGCCTCCAAACTACACTTTACCCCCCAAAATCAAGTCACCGCCCCAAATCAAAACTACTGGCATCCTGGTAATGTTCATGTTGAAATAGTGAGAACATTAGAAATCATGGAGTCCAAACTCCTCACTTTACAGATAATAAAATTGAGACCCAGAAGGGTTGAAGCTTGTTCAAAGCTATATGATAGCAAATAGCCGTGCTGGGATTTGAACCCAGACCCTCTGATCTCACATCCAGTATTCTTTCCATGATAACTATGCTGCTTCTTTCTGTACCATGCTCTTCTTTTGGGAAAACACAATTTAAAAATGTCCAGATCAGGTGGTGGAGGAGTCTCTTCCTTAATGACCTTTCAAAAATGACCTTTGAGGGCATTTCCATACTTCTAATTAGCTCATTAACCTCCAAGAGAAGGAAAGGGCATAAAAAGAGCAGAATGGTAATAGGGGAATGGCAATTAACATTTCATCTCTGGGAGAAGATGAAGTCAAATGATACAAAGTCAGCACTTGGTATGAACGAGGCAGGATGAAGACTGATGAGCTGGGCTTGGCACCTACCTTAGTTTTACAGTCTATGGAGAAGCCATTCCACTGCATTATTTTGCATTGAAGCCTTACCTGAATCCTCCTGCTCCTTTCCCCAGTCCTTCTCAGAGCATGGCATTTTCTATGCATATGATGATCAGGGAGAATAGTTTGGAGTTTGTCATAGGCTGTCGAATATATTAGATGGAACGAATGACTGATGTCGGAAAGCAGTCTTCATTTTGGAAAATCCCTGTCTTAGAGCTGTGTGATGACAACCTCCTTGCCTACCCTTCATTCCTCTCCAAACTCTACCCCTGACTCTTCAGACTTTCTCCTCCATGCTACAGCTGTCTTTTCACCCTGGAAGTTTACTCTGCTCCTGGCCCTCTCACACTGGAAGTACACATCATCTCCGTGGCTTCTTCCTGTGATTCCTTGGTTCCTAGAATCTCCACTTCAAGGAAAGTTCCCAAGCCAGTCATGAATTCATTCCTCCCCAGGCTCCACTTCTGACTCTGGATTTTCCCCATCAATTTCCTCATCCCTTCCCTCCCACCATAAACATACTCCAGCTTCCTTTTATAAGTTGTCTTCTCGCGTTAGAGTGTAAGCTCCTTGAGCACAGAGTTTTATCTTCTCTGTTTGCATGTGCATGCCCAGCAATCAAGCAGCTCCTGGGACCCTGTAAGCATGAAATAAATTCTTGTTACATACGTGGGAAGAGAACTATTCTAATAACATTTCTTTTGAAAAATTACAAATGTAAGAGTTTCTCGTTGTCATTATTACTAGTACTCTATTATTATTACTATATTTCTAGTATATTCATTGTAATTCTGTACCTTCCTCAGCCAGGCCCTTTCCTCCATCACTGTGCATATGACCCTCAGATTTAATTATCCAGTCCTAACCTCTTTTCTCACTTATCTTGTATCTCCAATTGCCTATTAAGCATCTGAAACTAGATGTCCTATAGACATCTTAAACTCATCACGTCCAAAACTGAACTCATTATCTTCTCCTCTTCCTAACTTCCCTATTATTGTTGAGGATACCACCATCCCCCACTCCCAGTCAACCAGGCCCCAGGGTACCATCTTTAATAACTCACTCTCTTTCACTTCTCCCTGCTAGGTCCCACTGATTCTGCATTCACAACATCTCTCATATATAGTCTTTCTCTCCTCACACACCACCACCAGCAGACCTTCACCTCATGCCTAGACTATAATAGCTTTTTGGTTGAACTTCTTACCTCAAATCTCTCTCCACTCACCTATTAAGGAGATCTTCCTAATTTGCAGCTCTGACTAGATCAGACCTTCTCTCCTTCATGCTATAAATTCCAGTGACTCCCCAGTACCTCCAGGATAAAATATAAACTCTTCTATTTGTCATTTAACGCCTTCCTTTATCTGCCCCCCTCACACCTTTCCAGTCTTCTTATACTGTATATTCACACATTCTATAATCCATTGACACTGGCTTCTTGCTGTTTCTCACACAAAACACTTCTCCCAGAGCAGCACATTTTCACTGGTTTCCCATCACCTGGAAGGCTTGCCCTTGTTTCTGTCTCCTGGCTTCCTTCAAGTCTTAGCTAAAATCAACCTTCTGAGAGAGAAGCCTTTCAGGATCCCTCTTAATACTACTGCCTTCCCTCTGAGATTACTTCCAATTTACCCTGTCTATATTTCAGTTATATAGTTATCTGTGTATTCTCTCTCCCATTAGACTCTAAGCTCAGTGAGAACAGGGACAAGTTTTACCTTTCCTTGTATTTCTAATGATTAGTAAGTACAGTGCCCAGCACATAGTAAGTAGTTAATAAATGCTTATTGGCTTGAAGGTTGGGACCATGTGGAACTCACAGAATTAAAGATTTCCAGAATCAACAGGGACCTCAGGGAACCTGTGTTCCAGCCTACCCCTGAACAAGACCACATGCCACATACTGACAAGTTGCCATCCTGCCTTTGCTTGAAGACCTCCAAGGAAGAGAAATACACTACTTTCCAAGGTAGATCTTTCCACTTTTGGAGAGCTGGATGCGAGGAGGATGTTCCAAACACTGATTCTAAATCAGTGTCTTTGTAGCATCTCATCATTGACTCCAGATCAGCTGTCTGGGGCTGTGCAGAACAAGTATTTTCTATAATAATGCACAACATTCTGAAAGTGGAAACATGTCTCCCAGACACTGTTTCTTGCTTAGGTTAAATCCCCAGTTCTTTCCACTGATCTTCATACACATGAACTCAAGGTTTTTCACCAACCTATTTGTCCTTCACTGAACATTCTATAGATCATCAGTGACCTTTTGGAAATGTGACACAGAAATAAATAGGATCATTCAGATGTGAAATGACCAAGGCAAAATAGAGAGGGACTGGTCACCTTTCCATTCCAGGAAGCTTTGGACCTCTCTTAGTGGCATCTAGTTGATGCCTGGAGAGAGAGCTAGACTGATCAGGAAAATTTGAGCTCAAATCTGGTCTCAGGCACTTACTAGCTGTGTGACCCTTGGCAAGTTACTTAACCCTCTTTGCCTCAATTTCCATGTCTGTAAAATGACTTTGAGAAGGAAATGGCAAACCACTCCAGTATCTTTGCCAAGAAAACCTCAGCTGGGTGAACAGAGTCAAACATGGTCAAAACAACTGAACAGCAAACAGCAACTTCTTGACTCTGGGTCTGGTGCTCTATCCACAGCATCACTTAGCTTCCCGTTCACTAAAACCCTCAGATCTTTTTCAGACAAACTTCAGTCTAGCCAGGCCTCTCCCATGCTTTACTTAATGGAGTTTTTTTTTAATCAAGTAGATGATACAGTTATCTTATTAAATTTCATTCCATTTGGTTTGAGCGGAGTCAGAATGAGAAAAACCATCTCCAAAGCCAATGTCTCAGCAATTGTCATAGGCTGTCCTGGCTTTGCTACCAAATTACTCTGTGACCCTGAGCAGTGAATGTTAACTTAATAATAACAATTGTTGACATTAACATAGTGCCTTAAGGTTTCCAAAATGCTTTCCTCATAACAATTCCCTGACACAGGTAAGGCAAAGGTCATTATTCCCATTTTATAGATGAGGAGCTTGAGTCCCAGAGAGTTTGAGTGAGATGAGGATATATTCTGAAGAGTGTTGCTATGGCTTTGGAGTCAAAGGACCTGAATCTGAACCTGCCATTGTTTCTTACTACGTGAATGATTATGGATAAGTCACTTCCTCTCACTGGACCTTGGTTTCCTCATACATGAAAGGAGAAGATTGTATTAGGTGGTTTCTAAGATCCCTTCCCACTAAAATTCGATTCCTTGCTCAGGACTACCCAGCTAGTAGTGAGTGTCTGAACCAGGATTTGAACTCTGGACCTTTGACTCTTTCCATTATACTACTTTGGGATGGAGTTTACTTTTTTGTAAGGAAGGATATGGTTCTGTGGGTATTAATAGACAGCAAGCTCAGTATGAATTAACTATAGGGTATAGTGATCAAAAAAGTGAATGTGATCTTTGGGTGCATTGAGAAAGGCCAAAATTCTTGGACTAAAGATCATAATCCCTCTGTACCCCATCCTGGTCAGATCACATCAGAAGGATTGTGTTCTGTGTGGATACCACAGTTTATAAAGGATAGTGATACCCTTGGATGGTACCCTAAATAGGGTAACCAAGATGGTGAGGGGCTTTTGTTTAATTCCAGTTAAGGATTGGTTGAAAGGATTGGGCATATTTGACCCAGATAGAATCATATAGAATGAGGACATGATTATTTTCTTTGAGTATTTGAAGGGCTGTCATTATTTGGAGGGCTGTCATGAGGAGGAGGAATTAGGTTTGTTTTATTTGGCACTGAAGGATAGAAGGAATGATGGGTGGAAGCTGCAAAGAGAAATTTAAACCTGATGTCAGGAAAAAAACAAAAGAAAACAAAAGCAACTTCTTAAAAATGAATGCTTCCAGAAGTGGGACAGGGTGTGTCAGCAGGTGGTAGGTTCCCCCTCTTTGGATGTGTCATTGGATGGATGACTGCTTTTCTATTATGTTATGGTAAGGATTCTTTTTTTGGAAATGACTTGGATCAGATGGTCTCTGAGGTTGCTTCCCACTTTAAAACAATGTGATTCTATGATCTGCCTGAGATGTTGTTAGAGAGAATGAGGCCACACATGGTGTATTAACTGCAAATAGCATTAGCGGCAGCTGCTTATCATGTGTAACTGTATTTCTCTGGCAATCTCTGTGAGTCTGGTCTTGAAGCTACTTCACTAGACATTCCTTCTCAAATTAAATTGTTCTTGCTCTTTTTTTTTCATAGCCTCGACTATATTAAGGCCCCTGATGTCATACCATAGAGACAAAAGGTCTCCCAGACTGAAGTCTTCTAGCTGGTATGAGGAGTTGTTTAAATTTAACGCTGAAATCTGTTAACTGATAGGAAGGATTGATTCTAAACTTAACCCAAGCATTCCACAATTTGGCCTTCAACCTAAATTAGGTCACTGGTGGGGTGGGGAGTGGGCAGGTGTTAAGAGTATTTCCATCTTCTCTGGAAATAGTTTTCAGGAGAAATTTGAAACATCTCTCTTCCAGTCCCTTTTTACACTTCAGAGGCAGTTGTCAATTTCAATTCAGTGCCCCCTGAAGCACCAAGTATTGACTTGTGAATAATTTAACCAGCTGTAAACTCTCAGATAATCGTCTCTCTTTGGCAGCAAGACTCCTGGCTGTTTAAGAATAGAAAATAGAAATTCTGCAGTCTTCAATTCCTGATTATTTAAAATAAAAAAAAATTTAAAATACAGATTGAGGAAGAAATTGTTTTGGCAGAGTAATGCTGTGAGGCTTGAGAGCTAGCAGACCATTAGCTCCAAAGGGGCAAAGACCAGGATCTCGATTTTATTTAAACTTGATCTCTCTCCCAAAGTCCAACAGAATTTGAATTCTAGACTAGACTTTATTTCTCAGTCACCAAATGGCAGAGCTGGATGGAACCAAAGGTATCACCTAGTAGTTCAACTCATTTTACAGAAAAGGAAACCAAGGTACCAAGAGAAAAAAAGACTTGAGGTCATGTGACTGATAAGTAGCACAACGTGGACTAGAACCCTGGCCTCCTGACTCAGGAGTGTGATTTGGAAGAACTGGGCATAAATCTCTCCAGTTGAAGCATCTTTGCATTTTCAATATGGCGGCTGCACCTTCAATGTAGCACCATTGGCTATAGCAAAAGAATGATAACTAGTGTTTGCATTTCTATGGAGATTTAGGGTTTGCAAAGCACTTGGATGACATAGTCTTGTTTGATTCTCACATCTGTGTGAGGTAGATGCTGTTTCACAGATGAGGAAACAGGTTGAGAGAAATTAACTTCAAGACACAGAATTAGTAAGTATTTAAGGCAGAATTTGAACTCAGGTCTTCTACCCCTAAATCCAGCACTTTCTCTACCATACTGCCTAGCTCCCTCAATGTATTTGAAATGATATTGTGAAACCATGCTACCTTAGCTCTTGATTTTCAGCTCCCTTTTATGCGTCATCTCCCTCCATTAGAGAGTAAGCTCCTTGAGGGCAGGGATTGTCCTTTTGCTCATATTTCCATCTCCAGAATTCAGTACGGAGCCTGGCGCATACTAAGCACATGATAAATGTTTGTTGCTTGCCTGCTGGATCCCAATGGCTCATATTCTTTGGGAAGCAAGGGAATAAGAAGTTTTTTTTTGTTTTTTAAAGCCTTTGTGTCATCAGTGGTGCAGTGGAAAGAATGCTGTATTTGGTGACATAGGTCCTGGGCTTGAAACATTGAGCCATCTTGGGGGTTTAGCCTCCTTATCTATAAAGGGCTATACTGAGGGACTCTGAGATCCCTTCTGTGTCATGGGGCCTCTAAGGGGATCAGTGTTTATAGAGAGCTGGGCTTAGAGTCAGGAATATCTGAGTTCAAATGGGACCTCAGACACTTCCTAGCTATATGACCCTGGGCAAGTCACTTAGCCTCTCTGCCTGTTTTTTTTTCCATCTGTAAAATATGAATAATGAACATATATAATGAATAATACTAGCACCTACCTTCTTGTATTGTTGTATGGATCAATTCTCAGTACAGTACTTGGCACAAAGTAAAGTGTTATATAAATAATTTTGTCATTCAATTGTTTCAGCCATGTCTGACTTGTGAACCCACTTGGGGTTTTTTTTTTACCTGTTAAAGTGGTTTGCCATTTCCTTCTCAAGCTCATTTTACAGAAATGACTTGCACAGGGTCACAAAGCTAGTGTCTAAGATCAGATTTGAACTCAGGTCTTCCTGACTCCAAGCCCAACATTCTATCTATTTGTGCCACCTAGTTACCCTTACATGGATATTAGCTATTACTGTTATAGACTTTTGAGCAATCTGATGAAATCTATGGATTCTTTCTCAAAGTAATTGTAACGATACTGGGATTTGAAGATCTTCCACGCCCCTTGAGCTTGCTGATGTAGCAGGAAGGGGTGGAGCAAGAGAACGCCGGAACCAAGCTCGTCTCCGTGCGGTGCTGACTGGAAGCGGCGTCAGAGGC
>CM053583.1:386761000-386819848 GCA_028627135.1 Pseudochirops cupreus
TCAACAGGGGAGTTCATGCCTTCTCAACAATGGGACAGGGTTTGCCCCTTCCACACTTAGCACTTAGTACTAAGTGCTAAGTATCCTGCTAAACAGATTACTATTACTTAGTACTAAGTGCTAAGTATCCTGCTAAACAGATTACTGTTACAATTAGTAAGAGATTTATGTAGAAAATGGCCCTCAAACTGAATTTCAAGGAAACTAGGGATGCTAGGAGATGGATATAAGGAGAGAGTATATTCCAGGCATGGTGGACAGTGGGGGTAAAACTGTGGAAAAGGAAAATATGTGAATAAGAAGCTCAGTTTGACTGGACCATGGAGTGTGTGAAGGGGTACAACATACAAAAGTGGAAAGGTAGCTTGGATTTAGAGTTAGGCTGTGAAGAGCTTTAAATACCAAACAGAGAAGTTTGTATCTGATTCTAGAGGTAATAGGAAGCCACTGGAGGTTAGTGCATATAGTGATATGATCAAGCTCACACCCTTTTAGGGATGGCTCTGAGCCCTGGGCACCTACACACGTACACACACACACACACACACACACACACACACACACACACACATATCCTTAGGCCCTGATTTCCATGTACACAGGAGTATAAAGTTGTATTTAGGACAACAGACAGGTATTGCAGGGATACATTAATAGGCCTACCTCCACCATTATTGTGCCGAACCCTTCCCATACAGCATCACTGACTTGGCCCTTCTGTTTTATGTTCCACAATACGTACTTTGCAAATGGTTCTCTGCTAAATCTAATTTTCTGGCAATGTACTGTGTAAACAGTCTTCCTTCCTCCCCTACTTTATTTGAGTTATCACCAGTTCTCAATTTTATTTCTTTAGGCAAAATACATTCAATTTTCCTAATCTTTCCTTTAAAATTTAATTCTTAACTCCCAGAACTACTGTGGCTCTATATATAGAACAGGGAGAGAGTAAGGAAGAGCATTGGAAGAACTTTCTAATTATACAGAGCAATGCAGAGGTGAGCTTGTTACTGTAATTTATGGTGTAGAATTGACAGAATTTGTTATGTAAGGGATTTACACCTCCATCTCTGCTCCCCCTCCCCCACATAATCCTTCTTCAAATACTTCAGTTCATATTGGCCTCTTTACACTATGTCATTCATAAATTGCCTATACAACTCAAACCTGACTATACCATTTGATTTTCTGCTTGTATACTTCATAATTATTCCTTAAATATGTCTTTTCTTCCCAACTAGATTATAATCATCTCAAGGCAGGGACTATGTCTCCTATTTCTATAGAATTATATATTTAGAATTGGAAGGGACCCTAAAGGTCATTGAATCCAATCCCCTCATTTTACAGGTGAGGTGAATGAAACTCAGAAAGGTGAAGTGTTTTGCTCCAGATGACACAGGGAGTATGTCGCAGGACCATGACTTGAAACCCAACAATGTCCACTTTACCACATTCTTCTTATTCCTCACTGTGCTGGGCACTTTTAAGGTGCTTAATGAATATTTAAAAAATTATTTCAAAACAAAAGCATCCTATGTCATTGGAATGGATGCAGTGGATTAGCTGACAAAGAGACCAATGGGACCAAAGTTTCCAATTTCTTCATCATACTATCCTTGCTTAAGATTTTCTGAAATAATAATACTTTATTAAAGCTATGGCAGTATTTTAGGGTAATTGCATTTATGCAATATTTAGGTTAATGTTCTTAAATGGAGAAAAGGGACTAGAGTTTCTTAGCCCCACAGTCAAAACAAGTAGAGTAGACAGGCAGATTTATGTCAGGAAAAAACCCCCAACAACTTTCTAACAGTGAGAGAAATGCTTAGCAGTAGAATGGACAGCTTCAGGAGATAACTAGAGAGCTTCATATGTAGGCTAATTGACCGCTTGTTGGGTACATATGTACATAGATCCAGAGAGGGAAGGGACTTCAGAGGCTATCTTGTCCAACTCCCTCATTACTGAGGAAGTCCAATGACTTATTTGCCCAATGTCATAGGCAGAATTGAAAACCAGGTCCCCTGGATCTACAGTCAGAGTCTTTTCCTTGAAGCTCATTGACTACCATATTATGTCACTGTAATGCCATGCACCAGCAGATTCCAAAAGAATGCTACTGTGAACAGCTTTTAGAGTTCAGATTACAAAATATAGTGAACCCTCTGTTTATTCCATTATAAATCAAGACAAACATTCAAAACATTACATCTTATCACAGAAAATGGCCACACAGTTTTCACTACAGAGGCCACAATATTTAGAACAAGGAACAATAGAATACTCAAACTTCCACTCATGGGGCAACCATTAACTTACTCAGTCACTAATCTAGATTCACAATTACTAAATATCATTAATCACAAATACAGTCATTTGAAAACCACACAAACCCTCCACCCTTTGGTGTCCAGAAAACTTCAGTTTCATCCAAGGGGAGGCCTTTTCTTCCTCTTGACTCTGGGTGGTCTCTCTGATTCCCTGGATCTCCTTCCAAGGTCCCAGCTCTCTCTTGAATCCACCAGTCACCTGGATTCAGAAGCAGACAGCTCCCAGGTCCTTGGCCAGTCCTCAGGGCAGTCCCTGGCACACACTGAAGTTCACAGGGTCCAGCACATCTCAAACTCTTCACCACTTCTCTTGCCTGGAACTCAAGGATCAGCCAGGCCACGAACAAACAAAGTCTTATCCTGGTCATGCTTCTTCAGTCCTCCAACGCTTCAGCTGGCTCTAGGACCCAGAAGGAATATCGGCCTTCCAGGCAGGTCCTCTCAGCCTTCCAGGTGGCCTTCACCAGATTCTGGTCTCAGGAAAACTCCATCTCAGTTATCAGTCAGTTCTCAGCTTCCAGATGCTGGGAGAGAAACTCTCTCTCTCTCAGCCGGCTTTAGTCTCCAGATTCTTCTTTCACCAGGAGCAAAATTCCAATTCTGTCTCTCCAGTTCTGTCTTTGAGCCCCGAGATCCTGTGGAAAGTTCAAAACTCATATTTTCATTGCACTTTTGGTTTTATGAATCCTTGGATATTAAGATCCAGAGTGGGATAATCCAACAATTCAGAATTTGGTGTAGGTTTTAATCCTAGATCTTAGAAGAATAGGATCCAAGAAAGAAAAGCAGCATTACATGGGGTGGATGGGACAGTGATAACTCACAACAGAAAGAAGGTAGCATTGCTTAATTCTCATTTTGCTTCTGCGTTCTCATCCAAAGAGAACTATCTTTGGACTTGGATGGAAAGAACAAAAACAGATAACTGGGAGTTGATAATTAGCTGCCCTTGATAAATTTATCCTGATGTTTGGATAAACTAATCGCATTCTCAGATATAGAAATACCCTTTATGACAGAGTTTTACTTGATAATGATGATGATGGCAGTGGTGGTGAGGATGATAGCTATGTTTATGGAGGCTTCATCAAAAGCTTGACCATCCCTGTTTGATGATTTATATCCCTATTGCTCAACACTGACGAGGTATTTCTGAACTGAGTTGCTGTCAGTGAGCCTAAGTTTCCTTATCTGATTGCATTACCACTTTCAAAGGGTTGCTGTGAAAAAAGCACACTGTAATCCTTAAGGTATTTTACAAATATGAGTTTATGTGTTGTCTGTCATTGTCTTAGTTCTGGCCCTGTCATAGATTAGTTTTAGGGCCTAAGGAAATGAATCTCTCTAGACTTTAATTTTCCCCTCTTATAACAGGTGGCATTCTCCTAATTGCCCTCTCCTTCCCCAAGTCACCATTCCTGCTTCTGGGTGACCACATAGAAACTGGAGGGTCATGAGCTATTTAGAAAGAGGTATGATCAGGATTGAACCCAGCCTAGAATGCCTGCTTGGGGCCAAGAGCTGGATGGAATAGGGGTGAGTGAGCACAACCATCCCTTGGACCCAATAGCAGTTCCTCAATGCTAGACTTGTCAAAAGAAGGGTTTGTAATAGATGATGTCTAAGATCCTTTCAGCTTTAAAAGGATAAAGTCCTTTTATTCTGTCTCTCAATATGACTTGATGAAACATTATAAATTAATTGTAAAAAAAAATTTCTGAGTGAAGGCCAACAATTATCATAGGAAGGATTTTCCTAGTCATTACTGGGAAGTAGGTGATATTTATCTTTGAGCATTCCTCTGTTTTCTCCTACATCTAGCACTTACCCTTAATACCCCATCACCGTTTAGTACTACTCTTCCTGGTCAGTTACTCAGATCCCTCAGGCCTCTCAAACTGGGATCCAAGGAGATCATATTTGTAAAGTACCTAGCATGTGCTTGGCATGGCAGGCAATCAATGTTTGTTGCTGGTGAAAGTAAAACATTCATTAGTCACTTTTTGTTGTTCAGTTGTTCAGTCCTTTTTGAATCTTCGTGGCTCCATTTGCAGTTTTCTTGGGAAAGATACTGGAGTGATTTACCATTTCTTTCTCTTGTTCATTTTGTAGATAAGAAAATTAAAGCAAACAGGGTTAAGTGACTTGCCCAGGGTCCTGCAGCTAGTAAGTGTCTGAGGCTAGATTTGAATTCAGGTCTTCCTGACTCCAGGCCCTCCAGCTATCTACTGCCCCACCTAGCTGTCCACTAAGCATTCGATATATGTCAAGTACTGTGCTAAGTGCTAAGGAAAGGAATTCAAAAGCTGCTCTGCCCTCCAGGAGATCACATTCTAATAGGAGAGACTACACACAACTAGAAGTAGAGGCTGGGGGAGAGGGTGATGGCCTGGAAAGTCCTTAAGTTGTTGAATGGAACAATAGAGCAATCAATTGATTTGTCATTTCCTGAGGTTGTAAGAGACCTGGCCTTACAACCCCAAAGATCTAGGCAGGTAGGTGGCACAGTGGATAGAGGGCTGAGCTTGGAGTCAGGAAGACCTGAGTTCAAATTCAACCTCAGATACCTACTAGCTGTGTAACCTTGAGCCTTGCTCCTCATTTATGTGTGACCTTTGGTCTCATTCCAAAGTCAACTGTAAGAGAGTACTAATATGAAAATCAGGAGACCTGGGATCTAATCCTATTCATGGGTAAATCCTTTTCCCACTCTTGAAACTCAGTTCCCTCATCTATAAAAAATAGGAGATGGTACTCAGTAATTTCCAAGTAATTTCCATCTCTAGCATGTTATGTATGTCTTTTTGAATCATCTAGGGTTTACATTTATCAATAACACTGTTCCTTCTCTAGCTAGTTAGATGATAATATAGAGATGAAATAGAGAGATGAATAAAGGTCATGAGATTTTGTGTATAAAATGCTAGACTAGACATCAGGAAGATGTGGGCTTATATCCTTCCTCTGTCTTTCACTAGCTGAGTCACTATGAGCTTGTCATGAGTTCTCAGAGCCTCCCTTCCTTATTTATAAAATAGAGATATTAATAAAATTATCTTAAATGATATGATATCAACTTACAAAATGAGGGGCTTGGACTAGATGGCCTCTGAAGTCCCTTACAGCTCTAGAACTATAATCCTATGTCATGCCAGCTTCAATGGTCCTTCCCAAAGAAATTTTAAAAAATACTATTACTGCATCTTTAAGATAGAATAAAATTTCAGAGGAGTTTAATTGTCATCCAGAGAGAGTTAACTGTCATGGTGAGAGAGACTTAAGAGATTTTTTGAGAGCACTGAGTTTTGCTCAGATGATATTCTGAAGAGATTTCTTCAGAGATTTTGTCATTCTGAGATAAGTGTGGTTTGTGTGTTGAGGAAGAGTTGGTAGTTGCAGTCAGTGGTCAGAGGTGACTCTGCCTATGACCTTTCTCAATTTGATAAATTGTTGAAATATATTTTTGTATTGCCAGTTAGACTGTTAAACATCATTCAGCCAGTACCATCAATATTTATTTAAGTCTACAGGAGGTAGAGAGAGGGAGAGAGATGTTTCATTTGTAAACTGGGGTGGGGGCTCAGAGCTAATCAAGAGATTGTACATTTTTACTAATTTATGAGGAAATATCAGACTAGACTCTTTGATTGTTCTAGAACTCAGAAAAAGAATTTATAAGGAAGTCAATCAGAGAGGGGAGGTTACCATGGATGTTTAGCAGTAGAGTGTACCACACAGCCTACCATACCTCATCACACCTACACATGAGATATCATTCTCTAAACCCATTACATATGTAAAGTGCTTTCTAAACTTTAAGGCATTGTATAATACTATTATGTCGTCAGCCCATAGGGGCAAATTGTAATCAAAATCTAAGATGGCCATGCAAATTCTTCACTCTCATAGAATTAAACAACACAATTTAGGCTCTTGAAGCTTAAATTTATCTTAATTGGGCAGAATTAGCCATTTATGTTTTTAAAAGGCAATGGAACTAAACCCAACATCCTCAAGGGATCCTCTGCTTAATAGCAGAGAGAGGAAAAGAACTCACTCTTTAATTCTTTTTTGGTGTTATATTTCCCAAATTAGGAATTGAATCAGTTAAGAACTGAAGTTGAAATTCTCACAATGGGACCTTCTTTCCATGGAGTCTACTCTCTGTGGTTGTCCTATAATGCTCCTGTCCTATTTTACTTGAAAGGTTGTGTGGATAATGCAACAGATTTTGAGTCAGGAAGACCTGGGTACAAATCCTCCCTCAGACAATCACTAGCTGTGTGACATGGGGCATGTTCCTTAACATCTCTGAGGAGCCTGTTTTCTAATCTGTAGAAAGGGGATAAAGATAGCGTCTCCTACTTGGGGTTATTATCAGACTCAAATAAGATAATTGTATAAATATAAAAACTGACTTCATACACCATGTTAATATTTACAAAACATTTGTGTTATCTCATTTGAGTCTCACAACAACATTGTAAGATAGATATTAAAGGCATGATTACCCCATTTTATGGATAAGGAAATGGAAACTCATTGTAACTATTTGCCCAACACTGGATGTAAGTAGCTGAGTCAATATTCAAAGCCAGGTCTTTGGTCTCTAAATCAATCATGTTATCCAATGTACCATAGTCCTTGCCCTTTAATGTGAGCTCTTATTATTGCTTTGGGTGCTGATGGGTGATAGGTGAAGGATGGGATGGATTCTTGCTTAATAGCGTGCTTTTTTCCCTTTATCAGAGACTTTCAGCCTGAATTGTTGTTAAGATGCTAAAAATACAGGAAGAAAAAAAAGCAACCCAACCCCCAAAACATCTAAGTAACTGATGAGGGAGGGGGGGAAAGTCCTATTTTTTTGTACAGAACAGACAAGAGACAAGGAGCAGAAAGGATTAATGTGGACTTTAAAACCTCACAGAATGGGTTTTAATTTTCCAGAACAACATGCATTTCCTATTTTCTTGACACTGTACCCTACCACGACAAAGCAAAATGTCTTCTAACTGCAGGCCACTGCCTGGAGCAGCCTGAAGTAATTAGTACAATCTTCCATCTGTTTGGCTATTAGTGTGGGGGAATATGAGGACAGCTGAGGTTTCAAATTGAGGCCCTAGGGGTTAGGGAGGGTTATGAAGCTGCTCTCCTAAGAGCAATGCCTTCCTGATCTCAGCAGGAAGCCCCTCTTCGAAGTGATTACATGTAGTGGCACAAAATCTGAAGCTATCCAGCAGTACAAAATTTCTTCTGGGGCCCCAGGCTGGTTCACTTTCCTTGACTCCTCCTGTGATCCCATCCACCCCTTTGATGTTTTTAAACAAACTTGCTTCAGGCCTCCATAATTTGGCTGCCCTGCCTACCTAGTTGTCTCTTTTCAAGGGAAAATCTGCATTTACAACTCTTGTAGGAGAGTTGCCACCCAACCTGGCATCTGATGGCTTGGGTTTGAATCCTGCCTCTGCTAGTGCTCATGTATGTCACCTTGAGCAAGTCATTGGGCATCGCTGGGCCTCAGTTTCCTTCTCTGTAAATAAAATAGCGTAGTATATTGGAACAAGTGCTGGCTCATATCCCATGTTTGATACTACCTGTGTGACTGGGGTCACTTAACTTTTGTGGAACTCAGTCTCTTCATCTGTAACATGAGGAAAGTTAGTATAGAGGGTCTCTAAGTCTGTTTGCACATGTAGGCCTGTGACCCCACAAATATCTGAGACTAAAGATCATCCAGATTTAAATCCGATGTTGCTACGAACAACCTTATTTTCTTTGCCAAACCATTACCCATTGTAGCTCAAACTGCACTGTCTTTTCCATAGTGAGGCATCAGACAGGGAGACATGTGCCCATCAACCATTAATACAGTGGAATGAATGCTGGATTTGGCGTCTGAAGATCTGGGCTCAAAGGCCACTTTTGTGTGACCTTCAGCAAGTCACTTCTCTCTGGGCCCGTTTCCTCCCCCATAAAATGAGCATATAAAATAGAAGACCTCCAAGGTCCCCTTTAGCTCATAAATCTATGGTTCATGAAGGCCTCCCGGGCTCACGTTCACTTGTCCACAAGAATCTAGTTCATAATAATTAGGTCATTGCTTTAAGCATTATCAGTTTCTTTTGCCACTATAGTAGACCTTGGTTTAGATTAGGGTTTCTTAACTTTCTGAGTTTATTTATTTTTTTTAACATCCTGGACCCTATGGTGGTCTGATGAAGCCTGTGGGCCCTTGCTCAGAATATTGTTTTTTATGCATGCACACATACACACACACATACACACACAGTAGATATATATGTAGATATAGTACATATGTAGATATATAATACATACATATATCCATAACATACATATGTGTGTAATACATAGCATCACAAAAAATCAA
Organism: Pseudochirops cupreus; assembly: GCA_028627135.1. NCBI lineage: Eukaryota > Metazoa > Chordata > Mammalia > Diprotodontia > Pseudocheiridae > Pseudochirops > Pseudochirops cupreus. The sequence goes on from CM053583.1 coordinate 386,769,722, forward strand.
TTATACTGAAATGTAGTCACTAAAAGGAAAAAAAAAAAGGACCAAGTTATGAACTCTAGGTTAAGAACCTTTCATTTAAATGTTTCAGCTTATAAAATTGTTGTATTTAATTAACATTTTCACTCCAGACCAGAGCCTCTTCCATTTCAAAATGCCTTATTCTGGAGCCTCAGCTCTGTCTGCATAGTCCATGTGCCCAAGGTAGAAGGCCAAATGGATTATTATAGATCTGAAGATGACGTACAAGCAATGACTTGCTCAAGATGACATATGTGAGCACTAGCAAAGGCAGGATTCAAACCCAAGATAATCTTTGATCTTTTAAAAATCTGCCTAGATCAATTAACTAGACCCATGTAGATTTAGATGTAGTAATAATCCAATAATATAAGTAATAAAATTACTTATTCAAGGCTATGCTGGAGCCAGGTCATACTGGCTTGAGAGAACCAATTGGGAAACTTTCAGTATGATCAATGGTGCTACAAATCAAGGTTTGATTTATTGTTTTCTTAATTGCCCAAACTTAAGAAAGTGATAAAGTATTAAAAATGAAGATTAAAATGAAAACTGTGTCGTGTATAGTTGCCCTCCCTCCTCTTCCACCTCATTTACCAGCACATTTTTAGACACAGCACATCAAGGCTGGCTTCCAGATAACCCCATGAGGCTTTTTTTTAAATCACAGATTTAGGAACTCCCTGGTCCATGATATATTCCTTATTATATAGCAAAACTCATCTTTCTAGATTCACAGAAGTGAAGAGAAGGGAGGTTTATACGTCATTCTTGCTGAAGGTGATTTCTGAGTAATAACTGATTCTGTTTGTGGGAATGGTTTTTTTTTTATAAAAATGATTGATGTTATAGCAGACTTCCATCCCCTTCTATACGCATAGATTATTGTTGAGGCATTTTATTTAGAACCATGGGATTTCTGAGTTGAATCCTCAGCCTAGTATTTAAAGCCCATCATGATCTGGCTCCCACCCGCTTTTCTAGTCTTATTTTCTTTCCTTCTTTCACATATTCTCTATTCCAGTCTAACTGGTTTACTGTTTCACAGTATGTTACATTCCATGAGCCTTTGTGTCTTTGCACAGGTGACCCTCAGTTTGGGGGATACCTACTTGGAGTGCCATCTCTTCTCACCTCCACTCCACAGGCTCCCTAGTTTCCTTCAAAACACAGATCTGGTGCCATCACTTTGATGAGACCTTTCCTGATTCTCTCCAGTGCTTTGTGAAATTGTTTTGCATAATTCTGACTGTATTTGTATCCCTCTAAACGAAAGTAAATCCCTTGAGGGTGGGTTCCATTTTTTTGTTTCTTTATCTTGATCAACTGGAATAATTCCTTGAACATTGCAAGTGCTTAACAAATGTTTAGCATGAAAGGGACTAAGTGGTCTTCTGTCCCAGTGGTCTCCAAAGTGGGGACAATGGTTTGATTCTAAGAAGTGTGTAACCAACCAGTCACCCTCCCAGTGAAAGCCAAGCATTGGGATTGTTTCCATACAAACACATCTACACTTATTTCCAACATTCCCCAACTGCATTCCACACCTCCACCCTGTACAGGCTCCCACTCTTCCCCTTTCTAATCCAGATGCCAGCCTTCCTTCTGAGTGTGTATAACCTAATTGGGCCATTGGACCTACCCCAGCATACTTAGCCCTTGCCCTTCAAGTCATCTAAAGGCTGCCACAGGCATCCCTTGGAGGACAGATACCTCACTCTGAGGCAGTGATTGATTTTTCATTTTGGGTGGGGTAGAATGAGTTGCACAGAATGAAGAGGCATGGATGGGTTGTGATGGATTGCAAAGTCCATTGAATTATCTTTACTCCAAAACCCACTCCTTTTCCAAACTTTCCTATTACTTTCAAGGACAGCACCTTCCTTCCAGTCACCCAGGTTCACAACCTCAGTGTTTTCTATGATTCCTCTCTCTCTCTCTCTCTCTCTCTCTCTCTCTCTCTCTCTCTCTCTCTCTCTCTCTCCCTCCCTATATTCAGTTGCCAAATCTTTCTCTCTCTGCAGCATCTCTCATATCTTCCCCCTTCTCTCTACCTGTATGTCCACCACCCTAATTAAGGCCTTCATTGCTTCCTTTCTGAATCATTGCAATAGCCTCCTAATTGGTGTTCTTCCCTCAAACTTCTCTCCACTCAAGTTCATTCCCCTCTCAACTACCAACATCTTCCCTTGGCAGAGGCCTGACCATGTCACACCCTTTCAATAAACTCCAGTGGTTTCTTCTTGCCCCTAGGATCAATCATTAGTTCATCTTTATCTCACCCTTTTAACATTTCTTCTATTGTCTAAGTTTTAAATGTATGCAATTATTAATGTAGTCTCACACATATGCAGCTTATACATAAGTAAATATACCTATATTTGGGGCACATGAGCATTTACAAAATCAATAGTGTTAACATGATTAAAAATCAAGGAGGTGACTGTTATAAACAAACTTTTTCCCTTGGTGGAAGCTTGTGTATAGTATACCTGAGAGATGATCACAGATTTTTTCATCTGAACTTCCAAGACAGGGCAGCTCTACTTGTTAGAAAACTTTTCCAAGCATTCAACCAACTTGAATTTGGGGCTGACTTCCTTCTAACCTTCACCCATTGATCCTAGTTTGGCCTTATGTGGCACCACAAATCTACTAGCAAATCTACTAACTTTTTAACATGGAAATCCTTGAGATATTTAGGGAGGAAGTATGCTTCAATTGAAAAAATGCTGACCTTGGAGTCAAGGGACCTGAGTTCAAATCCTAGGTCTGCCACTTATGACCTGTATGATCTTGGCCATACCCTTTAATCTTCGAGGTTCTTAGTTTCCTTATTTGTCAAATAAGAAAGTTGTTCAACATCAGGCAGTTTTTATAAATTTTTGGTGTGTCATGGATCCATCTGGCAATCTGGTGGAGATTATGGACCCCTTCTCAGAATGATGTTTTCAGATATATAAAATAAAGTACACAGGGTTTCAGAGGAAACCAATTATATTGAAATACAATTATCAAAATACATTAAAAATACACAGACCCCAGGTTAACCTATGCATCTGGATAACTTCTAAGTTCCTTACCACTTCTAGAGCTATGCTCTATTATCATATGACAATTATCTTGTGTCACCGTAGCTTTCTTGTTTCTAGAATAAACATTCTCAGGTCCTGTAGTTGTTCTTCAGACACTGGGTTTTTTCTGATGCCTAACTGCCTTTTGTTTTCTGAATAGACATATGTTTGCCTCTTCATCAATGGCCTTTCCTAAGCAAAGTGAGAAACAGCAGTAGGGGACCTACTTCTGTGAGTAGCTAGCTGACTGTCATTCCCTGTTGGAGAATGCCTAAGTACTTATCATATGTGGAGGGATGTGGGCACAGTAGGTAAAAAGAGTGCTTTAAAGGGAATTTGGGACTGGCAGCAACATTTTTCCATAGTATATCTAGGACAACCTGGGTGTAGCAAGCAAGCCCAAGCTAGTCAAAGTTCTCCATGGCTCTGGCATGTAGAGACAACATGGTCAAATATAACATTGGGCACACAGTAGATTTCAAATTATTGTTGTTATATAAAGCATGCCACCTTACCTGGAGAAGGAGAAAACTTTATATGATTTTACTCCTCTCAAAGCCCTTTTACAACTACAGATGTGACCCTCCAAGTAACTCTATAACTTAGAGCAGGTAATAAAGAATTCCTTTTTTTTTTCTCAGATGAGCAAAGGAGATGCAGATGCCTTAGTAAATGGAGAAAGCATGAGTCATTGTTAAAGAGAGCTGGAAAGGGAGTTAGCTAGGGTTCTAGTCTTGGATGTGTAATCAACATAGACTGGGAAAATCATTAAACTTCTCTGTACCTCAATTTTCTCAACTATTGAATGGGCAGATTGAACTAAGTTCTTCCTAGAGTCCTTATCAGCTCTTACATTTGGGATTCAGTGCTTACACAGGATGACAGACCCCACAAATGTGAGATGCTCATTTATCACACTGTAACTGGAAATGCTTCCCCATTCATCTTCCCTTTTCTTTTGGCAGAGAGCCTGATGAAAGGTTGTCCTAGAGGGTTGTCAACCTTAGATAATTCAAATCCAAATTAAATGAAATCTTGATGGACATTGTGGTGTAGTGGATGGCACCACCTTAGGAGTCAAGAAAGATCAAGATTAAAGACCTGCCTCTGACATATTGACTCTGTGATGTTGGGCAAGTCAGTTAACCTCACAGTTTCCCACGCAACAATATAAGTTGAAAAGCTGGTGCCTATCTGCTTTGGTAGAGAGGGTTTCCTTACCAGAACTTCTCTATTTCAACAAAACTCCAGGGCTGAAAAGGAAAATAAATCCATACCATCATCTTTCTATTTACATTGTATGTTTAAGCTAAAAATGTGTATGAGTAATGGACCACAGTTATGGGTTGAAAATAGTCTTGCAATGGTGTAAAATCACTTCCTTGTGTTCCATGCATCTGCTCCTAGTTAAATGCTAAATTGGCTCATTGGTGGGTTGCTGGACTTGAAGTCAAGAAGACCTGTGCTTCAATCTTGCTTACATCAATTACCAACTGTATGACTATGAACAAGTTTCCATCTGTAAAATGGGTATAACAATACCAATAGTACTTATCTCAAATTGTTGTTGAAAGGTTCAAATATGTTTTCATATATCTAGCTTTAAGCATCTAGTGAAAGATCTACCATCTATCTATTTAAAATGTTCTTTTGAACCATCATAAATATCTATATCTATGTATTTCATTCTATTAACCCATCTTTCCATCTATGACATTTTGCAAAACTTAAAAGAACTATTCAAATTACAAATTTATTAACTGAGATGAACTTCCTTCCGATTTTCAAAGATCCTTGGGCTAATGTAGATGAGGTCATGCATTTGTAGACTCAAATGCCTATCAGTAAGTAGCTGGACCCTTTCAGAGTCATACTGAAAGACTACACAATACCCATAATTCTATCTCATTAAACTACTGGAGGGACCAGGTACCTTGTTTCTATTTTATTAGAAGCCAGCTCACCAGCCTCTCACCAGGGAAGGGTGTGAAATTAACATGCAAACAGCTGAGTCAAGGCTGAGACTGGAAGATTTCATGGGAAGCCCATTGTGTTTGATGGCTTAGAGCCACTTAGAGTTTAGGAGGTAAATTTTGCCAGAAGTTTATTCATTGGCTGCATTTTCCTTTATTCTGCCCTTGATAGTGATGTGGGCTCTGATGTAAACTTCTTTAGTGCAGGTTATTTCATTCTTCTTTTGTTTTTGTATTCCCAGTGTACAGTGCCTGGCAGTGGATCAATGCTTGTTGAATATTGTGGAATAAATGTTAAGGACTCCATGTTTGTGTAAAGGCAACAGTCGATCATAACCTTATAACTTGTTACCTCAAGGGGAGGTATAGGAAGGAAAGATAAATGGATTCATAAAGGGTTTACAGGAGTGAATGAATAACAGAGCCACATATGCCTGCTTAAAAAGGACTATATCTAATATTTAAAGGAAAACAACTTTAATCTCTCAGGGCAAATCCCTTAGGGCATTTGTTGGTAACAGAATCTTGGACTGAATAGATCCCAGTATGGCAATTCTTATACTCTAGATTTCTCATATTTTTATATGTACAATTTTCTGAAACTTAAAAATGAACCCAATAAATTATAGTCTCTAAAGATTTGAGTTTGTGAAGTACCCAAAGGACAATCGAGGCACACATAGAAAGCATGAATAGGCTGTGGCACATTTCAAACCAGGATTTACAAAGGATAATCAGTGTAAAGAATGTAATGAAAGAAGTGCATGATTGAAAAAGATGAGACAGTCACATAGATAGCTAGGGATTCTTGATAGATATACCATATACATTCAACATCAAGAGAATATGGGGATGGCTCCTAGCCCCTTGGGTAGACCTCCTCTTGGTTAAGTTATTGGAGAAAATAGAAAAGAAACACATAACATGGACAGTAGGGGATGCAGTGTGATTTGAATGATTGGAAAGAATATCCACACTGAAGAAATCACAGATCTATTGGCACAGATACAATTTTTATGTAATAATGTGTGTCCTAAAAGTGTGTGTCTTAAAAGACTTAGTGCATTTCAAAGGTATTAAAACTTAAAACCATGCTAAGATTTTTTGAACACTCTATGTTAATAATTTATTGTATTAAGTATGGCAAAGCATAATTAACACTACTAGTGACTCCTGATGGGTCTTCTACTTGATTATAGGTTAAATCCCCTGGAAAAGGCCTACCCCTTATTTATGCTACTGGATTTGAATTTTGTTGTATTATATGCACTTTTAATTTTAATTAGTAATTCCTTAATTTGTAAATCCTGGTAAATCTAAGACTTTTGTTTTTGGAATTTATTAACCTGTAGCTGTCCAGAGTGCTGGATCAATTAACTGGCTAAATTTTAAGGGAAGATGGTTCCATATGAAACTTAGAATGGTGTAATGTGTCACAGGTGACAAAGAAATTGGCTATCCTATTTCCTTTAGAGAACTACAAATAATGAATAATAGGTACAATCTTGGGATGGATATTTGTGATCTTTTTCACTGGATTGATCAAACAAAGTGGCTTCTACTCTGTCTAAAGACAAGAGCCCACTGGAAGCAAACAAGGTGAAATTTAGCCAATTGAAGCCCTGTTATAGTAAGAAAAATGTGGTATTCTTAGATATATACGTGTGTGTATCTCAAGTCAGTGTACACACGTCCCATATTATCTCATTTCTTCAATAGAGTAGGGTATATTTGAATCTTTTTGTCACTAAGAAAGTAGAACTGTGTTTGTTTCAGGTCAAGAGTTATTATGGTAGATGAGAGATGAACTATTATTGACTTGACACCAAGAACTGGGATATGGCAGAGCAACTTTTCAGCATACATTTGCTGAAAGAAAGTTATTGTTTTCCCAAGGAATGTTGTAAAGGGTAGTTATTTTAAGATCCTGGAAAATAGGCCACGAGAACACATTTAAGCAATGGATTATAGAATGCAATTTTAAAGGTGAGAAATGAGGTTAGGATGTAAGAAAGAATTATTTTTTCCTCTTTCTCACCCCCACCCCACTTTGTTCTCTCACTCTTAATTCTGTACTGGCAAATCTAATCCTGTAGCAGTTCTTAAGCTCATAGAACCACACATTTAGAGCTGGAACATTGGGGAACATCTAATTCAACCCGTTCATTTTACATATTAGAAAATAGAGACCCACATGAAGTTACATGACTTGATTAAGGTATCATAGAGAAACAGAGCCCAGGTACTCTCTGCCTATATCCACTACTCTTGATTGAAAACTAAAATTGAACATGGAAGTTTGAGAAGACTCTGAATCATCAATGAATTATCCCCTCTCTTGACTTTTAGAAGATTGCTCTTGGAAGATTCCTAAACCAGCAGAAGTGAGCTCACCAATTTACTATAAAAATCTTCTAGCAATAGGGATCCCTATTTTCCATTGGATATCCACTGCAGCATCTTAGAGTTCATTCTAAGTCCAATAAAAAATTAGACTGTTAGCTACTTTCTGAACTTGACATGACATTCACTGCTTCCATGCAGGTGAGCAGTGTATAACTCTTATGCTTTATCTGTCTGTTTTCTGTCTGTCTATCTATCTATCTATATCTATCTATTCATCTAGTATCTATGATTTTGTGTATGTGTGTGTGTATATATATATATATATATATATATACATGTACACAAACACAGTATGTATATACACAGCATATATATGTATATATACACACACTTCCTATTCATGTTTACCATTATACTTATCCATACATATGACATATTTTGTCACTAGTCTAAAAGTTCAAGTTCATGGACTCTCATTTTTCACCTTTGTATTCCAAGTTCTGAACACATGTCATTATTGTTCATTTGCGTCCAATTCTTCATGACCCCATATGGAGTTTTCCTTTTCCAGCTCATTTTACAGAGGAGGAAACTGAGGCAAACAGGGTTAAATGACTTGCCCAGAGTCACACAGCTAGTCTGAGGCCACATTTGAACTTAGGAAGATGAGTCTTTCTAATTTTAGGCCCAGCACTCTATCCACTGAGCCACCTAGCTGTCCATTGAGCACATAGACTATGTTTAATAAATGTTTTGCTTTTGTTTTTGCTGAATTAACTTGAATTCTGCACCATTAGTCCGTATTTATTTTGTAGTTCAACCCTTTTTAAAGAGGGATCATGAAAATCTCAGGAAAATCTGCTGCTTTGCATGCTATACTTTTGGGGTTTTCCTGCACAAATAAACCACATCGTAATTCTCTTCAATGTCAGATACCAGCCTATTTACAAACTGCAGGTCAGTACATTCCAATGCTACCTAATCAATTCATGAGTGCCTCTAATGGGGAATTCACAATCATTTGGCCAGGTTTCATGACCAATTTTGTATCAGTCTTGGGGAAAGAATGATATTAAATTTGGCTCCGGATGTCCTCCACAATTTCTCCCCTCAGAGATGTGATGCTATTTTGGTCTATTGTTTTTTTTTATTATTATTAAATGGTTTTATGTAGAGTAGGACAGAAAGGAGTAGAGGGGAAATTGAAGGTCAGAATTAAAATTCAGATGACTGCAAAATAAACCTTTGATCTGGATCTTACAGATTATCAGCCCACAGTGTCTCTGAAGAGAGATGGCAAAAGGAACTGCAAAACTTGGATAGAGAAAGTCTCAAAGCAAAATGGAATAAACTCTGTAGTAATGTCCAAATAGTAAATTACTGTATTCCAGAGCAAAAAGAGCATTTCAGTGCAAGGGTGGAAAGACATGACAACAGGAAGTGGTAGAAGGAGAGAAAATATACTCCATATATGTGTGTGTATAGAAAAATAGCTCCAAGCAAAGATGAACAGGCCTGATTCCTGAGCACTGGCCTTCCTGGACCCACGTATACAGGGACATTCCAGTCCCCATAATAAGATGGCCTCAACTATGTGATTCTGAAAGTTCTTATTCATGCCGGGTAGTCTGGCTGGGCTGAATTTAGAATGAGGATTTTTCATCTAGCTGCTTTGTAAGGAAACAGACATAGCTGTGTAAGAGAATTGAATTTGGGAATACCATAAAATCATGATGACTTTAAAGATGTAAGGGACTTGGAAAAAACCAATATTTTTCTGCAGTGTAGAAACAAGAAAAAGGTGGGGAAGAGTGGGATTTTATAATAAGGGAAAGCAAAAATCCTGTGCAGGTCCCTGATTTTGAATAAAGTAGAAGTCATAGTGGCATGGTAATAGAAGGGCTATCTCTGCTCCCTCTAGTTTTCTCACATCTAACAGAGGCTAGAATAGAGTTTAGGGAGAGAATGAACACTGGTTCACATGAGGCCCTTTCTTTGAATAGGAGTTGGTGGGGGGAATGTAGATTAAAAAGAAGGAAAGGAACGATGCTTGAACAGCATAACATGGCCTTCCCTGATTGGGAGGATATCCTCCAGAGACTCAAAAAGTCTTTCCGAAATATCAGATGGTATAGGAAAGAGGTCATTTGGTGAGCATGGTATCCACCTTTATAGTACTGTTCTCCTTCTTCCAGTTAGTCATTCCTTAGGAGACCCCCAAAATAAGGTGAAGAAAGCATGGGCATTTGTACCTCAAAAGCTGCTATGTCCCTTTTTAAAGAAGGGTTGGCATTGAAGTTCTCCAGTAAAAGTTTTATTCCAGTTTCAGAAACAGTAGCAAAGTAACGAAAATGGCCTGGAAGGTTGTTACAGAACAGACATTAATAATATTGTTATTAATAATACTACTAATTAATAAAAAAAGAGGTAGTGTGGCATAAAGGGTAGAGGGCCAGCCTTGGAGCAGCAGGATATGGGTTTAAGTCTTACTTTTGACACATATTAGCTGCCTGAACATGGCCAAGTCACAACCTTTTAGTGACTCCATGCACCATAAAAGGTACATTACACATGAGTTGCCAGTTATCCACTGATGGAAGACATTTTTACATGGAGAGTTTCCTACACAGAAAAAATCACAGGCCCAGATCCCACAATAATAACAACTCAGATTTCTAGAGTGCATTATGGTTGACAAGGCACTTTTCCTTACAATGACTCTGTGATGTAGTTGGTGTAGACATTCCCATTTTATAAGTGAAGCAGGGCTGCTGCTCTGAAAAGACAAGTTAGTTGACTACAATTACAGATCAAGTAACAGTTGGAAGTGGGTCTAGGATGCACTGTCTCCTAATTAAATCTAGTGCTCATTCTACTATTAATAGAATCCTTCCTATGGTATCTCTAAGAAACAAACAAAAAACCAAGGCAAATTCACTTACATTTTGCTCTGCTTACAAATCATTCATATCATCAGGCATTTCCACCAATCAGCCAACCAAATTAAAAAAAAAAAATCAGAATCGGAATACTCCATTTGCCCTGATATTCAGACCACTAGTATGATTTGATATAACATGTGGAACTAATCAAATGGGCAAACATAGGAACATCTGTTCTAAGAAATTGCTCCAAAAATAACTTTGTAAAAGCAGGTTGACTGTACAGTTGATGCCCTAAGGGCAGTAGGAAGAAAAAGGGGAAAAACTGAAATCAGGAGGTGATCTGTAATGATCACCACAATGGTTAAGGTGCTTTAACCTTCATTATCCACCAATAACATGTTTGATGAGTAATTTTCCTAGATGTCTAGCTTATCAAGTTGCATTAGGTACTTCTGAGGAATATTACATTGGGAACACACACACATACACACACACACACTCACTTTGACATCTTACCGTCTGTCACCTAGGAGAAAGTTTTGACAGTATTTTGTTCATGGAATAAAATGTTAGCTGCTTTTACAATGGCCAAAGTATATTATTTTGCAAAAGCACTCAGTGATGTACAGTACTTTTGACATAGGCATCATATATACATACACAGCATCTGGGATCCTCTAGAGTCTCTACAAAGACTTTTTTTTTAATAGCAGAGATTTTAAATCATCACCAATATTTTAGTTTGTTTTCATAATTATCTCAATAGACATTTTAAAATGCCTATTGTGTTCCAGACCCTGTGCTAGGCATGTGTGGGACATGACAAACATGGAACAGCCCATGCCCTTGTTGAGCTCATGTTCTTCTGTGGGAAACAACATGCTTGTCCACTCATAAACAGATGAAAAATATGTATGAAGTAACTGGGAAAATTGAGGGTATGAAAAATCACTTGAAACTGGGGTGGTGTTGGTGCTCAAGAAAAGCTTCCTATAAGACTTAACAATGAGCTAAGCCTTGATGGATGTTAGGGATTCTCTGAAAAGGAGGTGAGAAGATAACATTCCCTGTAATAAGTAGGAAATGTATAGCTAATTTGGATTGTCTGAAGTTTATCTAAGGATAACCAAAATAGTATCATCAATGAAAGGCAACTTTGTGTTCTACAAGCTAAGAGTCAAAGATTTCTAAACTACTGAAAGTTTCCTGAGCAGTTGGGAAAAGGACATCTGTTGCTTCAGAGACAGTCTGATACAATGGAAAGGATGGAAGTTAGGAGACTTGGGTTCTCATCCAAGTTCCACCACTGAGTAGCTCCAATGACCTCAGGGAAGTCATTTCACTGTGCCTCAGTTTCCTCATCAGTAAAATGGGAAGGTTGGACTGGCTGCTGGTTCAAGTCCCTTTTAGTCATAAAATTCCCTGACTGACCAATATATGAATGGTAACCTTGATCAGTAAAGAGTAAATCAAGGGTAACTTGACTTATCAAGAAAGCATATGGGATACCAGACACCTTGTCCATCTGAAGCTGCATCCTCAAGCTACTTGGCTGTAACCACCCTAAGTCAGCATCTTGGAGATACTCTAAAATTGTTGCTGTCCCATTATCATCTGAATCATAGATCTAGAGATCAAAAAGCTCTTCTCTAAGTTTTCCCATCCTCATGCTACTGCCCATTTTTACAGATGAAGAAGCTAAGGCCCAAAGAAGTGAAGTGATTTGTCCACTGTCACACAGGAGTTAGAATTTGAACTCAGACCCACTGATTCTAATTCCAGCACTCTCCATTGGACCCCAATTTCTTACTGATCTATTCTCACCTCTATTTATGCCTTTGCCTTCAACACTGTCATAGGAACAATTCTAGGAAAAGACCAATACGGTGTCATGTTTTATATGTTCACTTATCCCCTTTCCTTACTGCCTTGGCATCCTCATCATTTCTAGCAAAATAATGTCTTTCCTTCCAGGTGTCATTTGGGAATGTCTCCAGCTTACCTCATGGACTTCACCATCAGGCTCCCCTTTCCCTCTCTCTGCTCCTCAGGCACCTGTTTCCCCTCTGTCTTATTCCACAATCTCATCGCCCTTTGATTTTGTTCTGCAATGGCAGCCACCTGAAAGAGTGGTCTTTATTTTTCTCTCTTATTAATTCTCATTTTCACATGTGTCTTCTTTCCTGTTGAGGTCTCTCTGCCCCTGGTATTGGTCTTGTGGTTGAGTGATCATTGGGTCACTGTTTTTTCCTGTTTTAATTTACCCACACTGTGTACACGCTGTAATCCTGTAGAGTGCCATTCTGCTGACTGTTTTCAGATAGGAGTCTGGTTTTGAAAAAATGCTGTCAATGGAAAATAGTGCTGCTAGATCTCTGTTGGAAATGTATGTGATTTAGCACAGATTCAGGCCTCTGTCTGAATCACAGAGGTCTAACCATGTACATCAACATGTTACAATGGAAAACATATACAAAGACATTTGGGCACATTTCTGTGGTTTTCTGTTTTATAATATGAGAGACAACTAGCCTCTTACCTATTAGCAAAATTATAGGAAAAAAAGACCACAAAAACAAAAGCCCTTCTTAAAAACTTACTTTGCAACAACAACAAAATATTCAGAAAGGGAATGTACTGCTTTTCATAGATTTTACTTCTAGAGATGTAATATTTAAAATATTTATATTAAAATTTAAAATTTGGATATACATAGGATTCAATGATATGTCTTTTCAAGATAGTAGAATGTAAGCTTCTTTGGGGTAAGGACTATTTCATTTCTTTGTCTCTGAATGCCCCAGAGTCTGGCACAAAGTAAGTATTCAATAAATGCTTGCTGAATTATTTAATTTTATGCAACATGGCATATTTTCAATGTGATTCTTAATAGGATTATTTAAAATGGAGAATTCTTTGAATTTAAACCCACCTCATTAAAACGGAGATTTTTTTCCTTAAGGAAAATATTTTTTAATTTCAGTATAAAAAAAAACAACTAATATTTTGTGGTTGAATTTTTGTTGATATAAAAACACCACTGACATTTACTGGATAGAATAGTGGTTTGGACTCAGGAAGATGCAGCCCTGTGCAGACCATTTGTCCTCTAAATGCCTCAGTAGGCTCAGTTATGGGGGTATCATGGTACCGTGGAAAGAAAATAGACTTGGAAGTCATCGAACCCAAGTTCAAATCCTGCATCTAACATTCATTGTTTGGTGTAATCTTGGGCAAATTATTGACCTCATGGGCAAATTATTTAACTTTCCTGGGGTTCAGGGGCATATAAAATGAAGGAATTGTACTTGATGGCCTTCGAAGTACCTGCCAGCTCAAAAACTCTGTCCTTTCTTTACAGAATATTTTTCTTAATCTTAACCTATAATATTTTGTAGGCTTGATTGGTTTTTTGACAGGAATGATTTAAACAAAGATAAAGCTGTAGTACTTGGAACCTAAGTATCTGCATCTTTAAGGAGGTTTTAAGGAATTTGCTATTAGGCATTTTCTTCTCAATAGAATGGTGGCCATGACCAGGCCAGGATGAGGGTGGGGGGAGGGAGGGAAAGGAACAGCACATGATGCATGGTAGGTTTGCAGTTCATAGTAGCATCATCTGTTTTATTGTACCATGATATGGAAATGCTTGTTTTATTCCATAAATTAAAAAGAAATAAAATTAAAAAGAATGTAATCTCCTTGAGGGCAGGCATGGCTTTGTTTTTGTCTTTGTATCCTTAGAGCACAATCACTACTTGAATAGATGAGTCAGAGGGCCAGATGCCTACTCCCTGTGTGATCCTGGGCCAATCCCTAAACCTTCTTGGGCCACAAATTCTTCCTCTGTAAAATTAGAGCATTATACCAGATATCCTTTAGGTGTCTTCTGACTCTAGAACCATGTTCCAATGAACCAAAGCAGTATTTATTGAACTGAATTGCCCTGTCTCTACTAGTAGCTAGTGATAATAGTTAATAAATGTGTAAGGTTTGCAAAGCACTGTGTGTGTGCTTATGTGTGTGTGTGTGATCTCATATGATCTTCCCAACAACCCTGTGAGGTAGGTACTGTTATTATTATTCCTGGGGATCATAAAGCTACTAAGTCTTTGAGATTTTGAGGATTTGAACTTGGGTCACCCTGAATCCAAGTCCATTAGTGTTCTATCCATCATATCAAAGTCAGAATCTGTGCTTTGCAGTCACGTTGTTGGGCAGAGGGAGGAAGTTTCCCAACATAGGAAATCACAGCTTCTTGGCCTGTTCATGAAAAGCATCCTCAATTCAACTCGCAATAGTTATAAAGGACCCATTATCACAACTGTTCTAAAAAAAATCAGAACAAAACTAATTTATTATAGTTCTGTCTTCATTAAACACCACACGATGGTGGATTAAACACAACAAAATTCTGATCTTTTTAAAAGTGTCTACTAAATATAATAAAAAGAATAAGATAACAATTAACATGTAGTTTGTTACATTAAAAAATTGATATACATATTTCTATTGCCTGTTAGCTTGACCTAAGCCTCTTAAACTATTACAAAAAAAGAGAGAGAGAAAAAAAGGCATTGTTCAAAGTCAAAACATTCGAAGTTCAGTTGATACAACATTACAGTACAGTTAACTAACATCATTCAACAAAGGTAGCAAGTCTAGCCTTGGCTTCTTGGGTGAAGAGTCTATAGACCAGACTTCTACACATGATTCAACACAGCTTCAAAACTGTATGTTAGCTTTTTGCAGGACACTGTACTCTCTACTGATGGCTTCAGAAGAAGGGGGGGTCATGCTAGCGGTCGAATCACAGGGGAACCCCAACCTGTCTTGAATAATTTTATCGAGCACTGTAGTTAGAACAGCATTATTAAGTTTAGCACAACAACTAAAACAAAATAAAATAATCATAATATAATAATAATAATAATGAAAACCAGACACAATCGGGAAGCTTGGAGAAGCCGCCTGTTGTGTCAAACCATGGCGATACGCTATACTAAAAAATTTGGAAATATCCACCCGTCCTCACCACTCTGCCACAAACTAGCAAAGTCAAAAAATACAAAAGTCTTCAAACTTTGTTACTTTTGCAGAATAAAGCAAAAACGTCTTTGTGCTCCTTACTACCAGAAGCAAAATATCCACTGAGTTACCACATGTAATAGCTTCTGGACGTGTCAACTTGAGTTGGCTTGGTTTCTGCGGAACCATCTTTGTCTTTTTCACTGTCACCATCCCAAAGGTTAATTAGTGGAGGATACAGCTCATTCAGAGGAATTGAAGAGGTTTTTTGCATATATTTTTTTAATGAATGGTGGTAGTTTTTCCTCTTAAACCTTTTGGCTACATAAACTGCAATGGAGGCCAGGCTAATCACTGCAAACATTGACCCCATGACTGCTGCCAGGGCCGTGCTGGTTTCCTGATCCGAAATGTCAAGTGCAAACGCGGCATTCTTTGTGGTGACGTTAACACAAGACTTTTGAGTCTGTTGATGGATGTTGGACACTGTGAGACACACTTCATAATCAGTGGATGGCTGTAGGTGTGTTAAGTTGTATTCGTGAACATCAACAGGGACTCTGGCAGTGTAGGTGATATGGGGGTTATCGATTTTCATTGTAGCAGATGACCATTTTAAGTTCGAAGTCATGACGTTGGAATTAACCTTCCAGGAGACTAAGATGGAATGAGATTCAGTCTGTTTGACATAGATTTTCAGCACCTGAGTACCATCCAAAAGGGTTCCATTGACTCTTATTGTAGCTACTCGTGTATCTGCCCCTTCTACATTTTGGGCAACACAAGTGTATCTCCCTGAGTCTTCTATCTGTATACTAGTGATTTCCAAAGTGCCTTCATTGCTCAGTTTATACTTGTCTGAAAGAGTTTCCACTGTTATTTTATTTCCAAGGGGTGTTACCCAGTAAATTTCAGGCTCAGGTTCTGCCATGGCTCGACAATCTAGGAATACTGTCATGCCAATGTCCATGTTCAAATGATTTGGAAATGTGTCATGGGAAATCATAGGGAGGCACTGTTCACTTGAGTCCTGAATTAAAACTTCCTTTACCTGCTGCCCCCTATATTCAGGTGGCATGGCACAAAACATAGACAGGGGCTCCATGAATCGGATATTGGTTTTGTTGGAATTAACCCAGTGGATGACACAGTCACACCTCAGAGGATTGCTGTGAATGCTGATCTCACGCAGGTTAGGAAGAGATTCCACTGTCTTTTGGTAAACAGCATTCAAGGCATTGTTGTTGAGCATCAAGCTTTCAAGAGCAGGGACATTGCGAAAAGCTAAGCGATGAATGTAAGACAGTTTAGGATTATTGGTGGCTTCAAGTTTTGTAAGCTCAGGCAGATTGTCCAGTGCATAGCGATCCACTGATACGAGTTCTCCCATGTTGTTGATGCCAAGTTCCTTTAACCTTAGCATATTTCTAAAGTCCCCTTCTTGGATTTTGTGAATTGGGTTTTTGTTGAGGTCTAGAAATTTCAAGTTTGGAACTTTCTGAAGTGCAAGTTGAGGGACAGTGACCAATTTATTGTCATAAAAAGAAAGACTCTCAAGGCTGTCCAAGCCCACTAAGGCATTTCCAGGGATGTCAGTGAGATACATTCCTGCCAAAACCAAGCTTCGTAAATTTGAAAGGGGCTTAAAATTCATGTCTAAGATGCCAATCACTGGATTTTCCCCAATCATCAGGATTTCCAGGTTAGGTGTGGAATCAAACCAGCGACTGTCAATCACTTTCAATTTGTTGGAATTGAGGTGGAGTCTCAGAAGATTCTTCAGCCCTGAAAAGGCATTAGCAGAAATGCTGCTGATCTGGTTATGGTTTATGTAGAGTTCTTGCAGGTTGCTGAGGTCCTGCAGACAGTAATCAGTCATCTCTGTGATCTGATTTTCTTCCAGATGGAGGGTAGTGAGTTGGGTGAGATTGGCCAGTCCCACTTCCCGTATACTTGTGAAGTTGTTCTGTGAAAAATCCAATTCTGTCAAGTTGAAAAGCTGCTGGAGTTCATCGGAGGTCTTGGCAATGTTGTTGCTCTGTAAGAGGAGAACTTGCGTATCACCTGAAAGGTTGCTGGGAATTCTTGTTAAGCGGAGGTCATTGCAGTCCACTGTCGTGGCCTCTCTGTATGTGGATTGTGGTGTGAACCATGGTCTGATTTCACACACACAAAGTTGCGGACATTCATTACTCTGGATGGAAGACTCAGTTAATGAATTCGTTAGCAATTCCAGCACCAAATGCCAAGCTACTAAGGCAAAGCGAATCCTAGCCATGCTGGCTGGATAGGAAGTTCAAGCCTCCACTTTCTTCCAATTTAATAAAGTCCAAACACAACTAAGAGAGATCCAGGATAGCAAGCACAAAATGTAAACATTCAAGCAAAGTTTTAGTTGTGATGTGTGGCTATCCAGAGTCTGAAGGGTGATTTTCTGAGTTTTCAAAGGGCAGGAAGTGATTGGGAGTCTTTTAACAGCACCTCTCAATTCCAGGCCTGGGCACAAAGCTCCACAGCATGAATTAGTTCAGCCAAATCAAGGTCTGGAGACGTGCCTGAAAAGCAGATTAGGACAGATGTTATGTTCCTTCCACATGCTTTCTACATTACAGTCTTTTCTTTGTTTACTAAAAAGGCACAATCATTCTCAAATCTAATAATGGAATATTCCAACTCCATTTAAAGAAGCTAAGTAAGATTGAAATTGTAGGACACTCCACTAATGCACACCCAATTTTACTGTATCCAAACTATTTTTAGATGTACTTTTACTTCATCAGTGAAATTAGAACTCTTTTGTACTACTTCTGGGTGAATTCATTCAGAACAACAATAACAACACAGCCAGAAGAAAGGTTTGGAGAAATATGAAACTATCATTTCTTTAAAGGACTGATGATCTCAGAAACTAAGAACTCAAAATATTTTTAAGTGCCAAAAGAATTCAAATATCACTTTCAATTAAATCGGTAAAATTTGGAATATATTTTTAAATTGATTTTCCTTGTTTGTAGCATTTTTCATGTCTTCTGCAAAAATCATTTGGCAATTATCATGCTTATGATTTTTTTACATTCATTTTTAAAATTCTGAATTCCAAATTCTATCCTTCACTCTAGCTCCTCCCCTACACACTAAGAAGGCAAGCTATATAATATGCATTATAAATGAGAAATTGTACAAAACAAATTTCTATACCAAATGCTTCTATTTTCAATTCACTCATTTGCATACATGTTGTTTACTCCCAGGAGAATGTAAGGTCCTTGAGGACAAGAACTTTGTTGTTGTGTCCCCCATGTCTATCATGGAGTCCAGCACGTAGTAGGAACATAATAAATGCTTACTGAAATGAATTTACATTTTCAGCTCATCTCACCCTCACCAAAGAGCAGTTTTAAAGTATGATGTGATTGATCTGTTTCAGCAATTGTTATCTATCTCTACAACTACTCTATGAGTTTATGTATATACATATAGCTACATACATAAGCATGTACATATATACACATATATGTGTATGTACATATACACACATAACTTCAGAACTCTATGTTAGCTTTTGTAGGACATTGTTTACTGATTCAGAAGGGAAGTAATGCTATTGGTAAAACTGATGTATATATGTATATGTATTCATATATAGGTATGTATATGTATACATGTGTATGTGTATATATATGTATATGTATATATATATATATATATATAATGTGTTATACACACACAATTCCATTAATCTCATGGAAATATAGTCACCTGATTGACTCATGCATTTTAGCGTTAAATAGTGGTTGACTGGAGAAGCAAGAAAGGAGTTCTGCTATCTGTACATTTATTTTTAGCCTCTGTCGATTCTAATGGAATTCCCTTGATGTCAGAAATGTATTTCTTAACTGGTAATAGGAATGGCCACACTGTCCTAGGTGTTATATTTTAATGAAATATAAAGGGCTTTTAGAATTCAGAGTTTACTCAACTTTCCAATATTTGTAAATTCCTAAATGCATATAGAAATTGGAATTGGTTGCAACAGCAGGTATTTAAACCAGAATGAAAAGCTTTCTCACATGTCAGACTTCCTCTCCTCCAATGCCTTCTATCACCATTAAGTGTTGCAGAAGAATGTATGCTTCTGTGGATGGAAAACATGGTGACTTTCACTTCATCCACAGGGATATAAAAAGGAATTTCCATTTAAATTTGAGGAAGCCTAAGATTGCAAGAAGAAAATGACATGGGACCAAACTGAGTCCCACTCATTCATCTCTGCCGTTATTGGGCATTGCCTCTGATTTCTGTGTGCTTTATACTTTCCCAAGGCAACAGTGGCAGTCTCTGGCTCAGGCATTTTCTATCACAGCAATGTTGAACATTTTTTTTAAAGAGATGTTCTTTATAAGCCACTTACATATTATGCCCAAATCTGTTTTAGCCTTGGGGAAGTTCAGATGTAACAGTGAAATGAAACTACAATGTAATCAAGAAGTAACTTTTGATTGTTTCCCACACCCCAGTCCGCTTGAATGCCTGTGCATCAGCATTTAAAACAGCATGGAATAAGATGGCAAGTGACTAATAAAACATGAAGCTTCATTTTCTTTTGTGAAACTGCACTGCTGTGCTTGGTCAGGAAATGGAACATTAAGAACAGTCAGTTATAAAATACCTATCTAAGTGAAGCTTTTCTAAGGTGGAGGAGTGTGTGCCTCTCTGTGTGTATATGTTTGTAGTAGACACATCAACGGTGCTTATATTTTTTTTTGTAAAAATACAAAATAAGCTGCTCCATTAAATGTCCAGAAAGAAAGTCTCAAATTATAATTCTGGGAAGTCAGCTATATGAAGAAACAGGAGCTTGTACATTTCAGGTAGTACAGGCAGATCAGGGTTCTGTACCTGAGGGAAATCCAAGCTCAATTTTAATTTAATCAAGTTTTTATTAAGTACACGCCTGTGTAAGCACTTTGCTAGGCACCAGGGAAGAAGGAAGGAAGGAAGGAAGGAAGGAAGGAAGGAAGGAAGGAAGGAAGGAAGGAAGGAAGGAAGGAAGGAAGGAAAGAAGGAAGGAAAGAAGGAAGGAAAAAAGGAGGGAAGGAAAGAAAGGAGAGAGGAAGAGAGGGAGGGAGAGAAGAAAGAAGGGGGGAAGGAATGGAGGAAAGGAGAGAGGAAAGAAGGAAGAGGGAGGGAGGAAAGGAGGAAGAAAGAAAAGGAAAGGAATAAGGGAGGGAGAAAGAGAAGGAGGAAGGAAAGAAGGGACAAAGGGCAGGAGGAAATAAATAAATATCTCTTAAGCATTTACTTTGTGCCATGTACTCTGCTAAGTACTTTACAAATAGTAACTCACCTGATCTTCACAATAATCCTGGAAGTAGATGCTATTATGATTATTCCCATTTTACATTATTACATTCCCATTATTCCTTGGTTTCCTCAACCAAGGAAGACAGAGAATAACTAATCTGCTCAGGATCACATAGTTAGGAAGGGTCTGAGAATAGATTTGAACTTATCTCCCTAACTCCAGGTTCTCTCTACTGTGCCACCTAGCTGTCAGGGACATAACAAATTAACAATGACAGTCTTACTTCAGACAGTTTTATGTGTGATTCTGCTGGCTCTTTTGTACAACTGTTCCTACAAAACTTCTAAATAAATATATTTAAATATATAAATATAAATAAATATCTTTAAATTAAATATGCAGATGTTTAAATTAAATAAGTAAAAGTGTTTAAATTATATATTTCTATATACTATTATTCGTTTATATTTATTTTATATATGTCTCTCTCTTGCTCTCCCTCCGCCTCCTCTTCCCTCCCTCTCTCCTTGTTCTCATTCTCTCACAGCCATCAAATACTACAACATTTTGGTCAATGAAATTCTCCCACTGAAAACACAGTCCATGGTTTTACTAATCCTTAATATTACTGCTTTCATTTAATTATCCCTGAGGTCCATTTCTGTTTCCTTTCAGAGTTTTCATATGACATGTACAAATGGCTATAAACTCGCTGGGTTCCATAATTTCCACCACAGATTTCTGTATCAACCTTAATTCAAAATAAAGTAAATCTGTGGGCTTCTTTTTTTCTCCCGTATCTGCAGTACAGTTTCACCTAATGTTGGGATACTGATAACATTATTAAGAAAAAACCAAGAAGTAAAAATGTTATTCAGGTTGTGTCCTGAATCCAGGCAGTTGCACTTAGTGGGCTTCCAGCAAAAACATATCCCTTTTCTTCCATGGAGATCTACCTTAGAGACTCTCGGGAGCAATGTCCTCATTCCATCAGAAACAATATGATTTGAGATAATCATATTAAAATGTTTAGGTTTCTCTATGAATTATGCACACCTGTTGTTAAAGACCCACTTTGGATATCGGATCTCACCTGAAATACCAAGGTAATCTTCCTCTCCTCCCCTCCTGACCACTTCTAGAACATACACACAAGCTGTGGCTTTGAAATGCCAATAGATGTGCAGTCAGAACACATGAGTGCCAAGCCAGTTACTTTGCCCCTTGCTCCTTCCTGTATCACGGCTAGCTGGCGCCATAGAGCATAGATGGCTGGGCCTGGAGTCAGGACGACTCATCTTCCTGAGTTCAAATCTGGTTTCAGACACATACTAGCTCTGTGACAGGTCATTTAATCCCGTTTGCCTCAGTTTCTTCCTCTGTAAAATGAGCTGGAGAAGGAAATGAAAAACCAATCCAGTATCTTTGCTAAGAAAACTCCAGGGGCCATGAAGAGCCAGACCCAAGAGAAATGACTGAACAACCACCTCACTATGTAACGGAGCAATTTGGTCCCTTCTACCTAAATCTATGCTCCAAATGCCTCATGAAGACTCTGTGGGTTCAAAGAGTAACGTTTTATTAAATGTGTACCTGTCCACATGCAAATATACCCCTTTAACCTGGATTGCAAGAAGTGTTTTCCTTTCCCTTGCTCCCACCTTTCTTATTTGTACATTGTTATAAATTAACTTCAACTAGCATCTTTTCACTGTCCAATTCTTAAGCACACACACATATACACATTTATTAAAGGGTCTTCATAGAAAACCTTGTATAATTTAAACTTTAAAAGCTTAAGATTGTAAGCATTTTATTTTATTTTTTGCCTTTTTTTTTTTGGAGGGGGGAAGGTACAGCAATTGGGGTTAAGTGACTTGCCCAAGGTCACATGGCTAGTTTTGTGTGAAGTGTCTGAGGCCGGATGAGAACTCAGGTCCTCCTGACTCCAGGGCTGGTGCTCTATTCACTGCATCACCTAGCCACTCAATTGTAAGCATTTTAGACATCTTTTGATAGCAATTAAAATGAATTATTCCTTCTGCATCGTGGGGCTTAAGGGAATGGCCCAATCTGGAAAGTGTGTATAAATTATTTTGGCCTTCCATTCACACCAGAGAAGAAGTTTGAGTTTTTTCTTTTTCTTTCTTGGAATGTTAACAATACCTTACTGTAAAATTTGGGTTAAGTATTTGCTCATAGGTTCTGTGTCATCTGTGGCTTCCATAAAACTCCCCCCAAATTCCCATTTAACTTCTCATGCTGACCTGCAATATAGTGAAACTGTGATGGGGGACGTTGTAATGGGCAAGGGATAACTGTATTAAAATCTTGGAAAACTCCATCACGTATAATTTATTCTTATTTCTGATCTTCTGACAAATGAAAAATGGCTATCTGTACAAGAAAAGGGCCAAGTGTCATGGGATGTTAGCATGTCAGTGTGGGGAAGGACCTCGGAGGACAATCCAAACCTGTCAGTGAGTCAGTTAATAACATTTATTGGATACTCCCCACACATGAGGCACTCTGCTAAGCATGGGGGACACGTTGGTGAAAACACAGGGTTCTTGCCCTCAAATGGCTTCCATCTTAATGCAGAACACAGCATGCAAACATCTAGGTATGATCAAGATCTATACGGTACAAATGGTGGTTTATCTCTGTCTACATCTGAACACCAATCTCCTTTGCAATATACCTGAGAAGTGGCTGTCCAACTTCTGCCCGAAGGCTTGTAATGATGGAGAGCCAATGATGCTTTCTGCAGCAGCCCCTTCCACTTGTGGATGGTGATAAACATCAGGAAATTTTTCCTTATCTCAAACCTCAGCTTACCTCTTTGCAACTGCCACAATGAGAGCTCTTAGCTCTGTCATTGTCGGGGCTAAGCAGGGCAAACAGAGGCAGAGAAGGATCTAGGGAGCATGCCATTGCTGGCATGTACCTTCACTCATTCTGTTCACACTTGATGACTTTTCTAAAATCATTCCTGTAGTTTTCTTTCTGGCCTCAGAGTGGCCTGAAAGATTTATTATGGCTTCTTCTGATCCCTAGGATCCTTGAGATACCAGTTTATAGAGTGGAATATTGGGATTTGCTCAGCTCCACTCTTGCATTTGGACTCTGTTAGGCCTTAACACATTTCCAGAAGAGAAACTCTATCTGTAACTCCTCCTTTGATGAGAGCGCAGCCAAATTCTTCCAGTCTGTATGAACTCCCAGAAGAAAAGACTACAGAGATTTTTGCCTATGGAGACTCTGAACTATGGGACAGGAAAGCAAGACGATTTTGAGACAGTAAAAGCTATTAAGTATTAATCATTCATGTTGTGATGCCACCAAAGTGCTAACCTAATGTCTCATTGGCATGTTGAAGGGACCCACAGCAAAACACCCTAGCAAGTTCTGCTTCATTGGAAAAGCTCTGGCCATGGTCTTGGCTATGGCCTGTGACTGCTTCTGGTGGACCTGACCAGCTAAGGTCAGAGAGGCTTGGTCATCAGGTGTGGGTCACTCCGTACTAAAGTCTTTGACCTATGGAACACATTTTTGGGTGCAAACATGTGATTTCACTTACGTGTACAAACTCCCCTCTAGATGCAGACCATGTTAAGAGATTCGAGTGTAGGCATGGAGAGGTTAACTGGTTTGCTGTTACAGGGCTCCTTTGCCTTAAGGGAGGATTTGAACCCAGACTTTTTTGACTCTGAGACCCACTTTCTATTTACTATGCCATAATGCCTCTCATGGAACTGAGAACAATACAAAATGGCCATCAGTTCTTGGTAGTCCCCTTCTGTTTTCCCAGTGATGGTGAAGCAATGGAAAACAAGTCACAACAACAATAAAATGGGAGCCACGGGTGGTTAGAATTACATAGTATTGAGATGACCTACACACATGAATTATTGCTACTCTAAATGTGAGAAAATTGTCCAGTGACATTATAATTATATTCATTATAATAAATTATATATAGTCATTATAATATCAGAGACACTAAATCATTCACTCAGACAAGAGCAACACAAGAGAAAATACCAGAGGGACATAGCACCCTGTCAAGATCATAGCTCTACTCACTGACTGAGGTATATTTATAATGTGCTTTCTGTATGTACAGAGGTGAATCTTTACAGGGATGACTTCTATGATGTTTGTTTAATGGGCTCGTTGTCAACGTGCTTGGCCACAGGCTTGTTATGGAGGCATGCCATTAATTTATTTGACAAACATTTATTAAGCAACTACTGTGTGCATTCTGGTTACTGGGGCATGTACATAGTAGAGACAAGACAAAGGTCCTGCCTTCATGCAGCTTACAGTTTAGGAGAGGGATAAGACATGAAACCAAGAATATTTTCAGCACATTAGTAATATACAAATGAAGTTCTGAATGACATTCTTACTGACCAAGAACATCAGCATAGCCTTCATGGATATGATGGTATTTAGAGTATTTGAAAATGAGTCAAGTTAGTGTGGCAGAGGGGATAAAAAACTATCCTTGAAGCCAAAAGGATCTGAGATCACCTCTGACATATGGTTTGTGTGACACCTGGGAAAATCACTTAACTTCTCAATGCTCCAGGCATATCTCTAGGACTACAAGCAGTAAAGAAGGTGCCTACTTGTAATGGGAAAGAGAGTTCCCAATACCAATGAAATTATGGGTTTAGTACCCACCTATCTCCTATTAAAAGATGAGTAGAACTCAATAAAGAGGGAGAGGGATGCTATTACAGGTAAGGGGAAGAATCTGGCAGGGGTCTGAAGGCATGAATATGAACACATACATAAGAGTTCAGAGAATAATACAGTCAAGTGCCAGAATAAAGTACTTGTATCGGGATAATGTGAGATAAAGCTGGAAATGTTTGGTGGCACCCGATTGAGGAAGGGTGGGATACCAGACATGCATTTGTGTATCACTGAGTAGATAAAATAGAGTCACTTTAGAATTTCAGCAGAGGCCCGTCATAATCATACATATGCATGAAAAGATATTTCTGGAAGCTTATAAAAGATGAACTGAACTGAGGAGAATGTGAAGGTGGAGGGGAGCTCTGTTAGAAGTCTATTGGGATAATACAA
This sequence comes from Pseudochirops cupreus, assembly GCA_028627135.1. Classification (NCBI taxonomy): domain Eukaryota; kingdom Metazoa; phylum Chordata; class Mammalia; order Diprotodontia; family Pseudocheiridae; genus Pseudochirops; species Pseudochirops cupreus. The sequence goes on from CM053583.1 coordinate 386,795,448, forward strand.
GTGGGTGATGATGAGGGTGTGCAAAAGGGTGGTTATAGTGAAAAGAGAGAAGATTACAGAAGAAAGAGATGCTATGAAATCAAAACCCTGATGGGTTCTGAACGAGGGTGGAGTCAGAAGACATCTCCAGGCTTGGAGGCCTTATAGTACCCAACAGGAAACTGAAACAAACCATTTTCCTGGAGAATCATGACTTTCTGCTGAGGGCACCCAGGAATCATCCTTCACTCTTCATTCTCAGTCATGGTCCTTCTCTATCCAATCAGTTACCAAATCTTTTCCCATGCATCCACTTCTCTCTACTGACAACACCACCATCCTAATCCCTTCTTCTTGAGCTATTACAAATAGCCTCCTAATTGGTCCCTCTTTCCCCTCTCTGACTGACCATTGACAAAGCTGCCAAATCTATATTCTTAAGTCATAAGTCTCACTTGGTTATTCCCCTGCTCAAGAAGCTTCAGTGACTCCCTATTCTTTTGACAATAAAATACAAACTTTTCTTTTTAAAACTCTTCATAATCTGGCTACAAATGATATTTCTAGACTAGTTCTACATTGGTCCCCTTCATTGACTCTATATTCCAGTCGTTTTGGCATACTAGTTATTGTCCATTTACATCCTTTGTTTAAATCCAGTCACTTTGTAGTTTCATGATCCCAGGCAAATCCTATAACTGTTATGGGCCTTGGTTTCCTCATCTTTCAAAGGGGAATAATGACAGCACCCGCCTCACGGGGATGTTGTAAGAAGCAAATGGGATAAAGAAGATAAAGTGTTTTCAAGCCTTAAAATACTATTATAAATCTTTATTGTTGTTACTGTTCCTATTCATGTTTTTTCTTGGTGTCTACACAAGTCATATCCCATTCCTGACATACTCTCCTTTCTCACTTCTGTGTCTTAGAACTAACAGCTCTGTCAACCCAGCACTACCTTTTTTTTTCTGAAAAAGAACGATAGCATGTATTCTTTCAGTCTCCATTTAAACTCTAGTCTTTCTAGATCTTTCTCTGAATGTAGATATCTCCTTCCATCCTGAGACTTGTAGAGTTGTCTTATAGCTGCAGCACCACCTCTTTCAAGAAGCCTTCCCTGATTACCCAAGTTATAAGTAACCTCCCTTTGTATCCACTTAAAAATTGTACATATTGGTGCTCATACTGCGCTGTCTTCTCCTACCTCAGTGGTTCTTAACCTTCCTAATGCCACAACCCTTTAATACTCATATATAGGTGTATCTGCCTGTGGGCGGACCTGCCTGGAGACAGATAGAGGAGCGGTGTCTCAGTTCCTAAGACCACCAGAAATATATGTTTTCCGATGGTCTTAGGCAACCCCCAAAGGAGTCGCGACCCACAGGTTGAGAACTGCTGTCCTACCTGCATCTAGCAGGTGTAAGCTCCTTTCATTTATGTCTTTATTATCTTCACATATCTGGCTCAAAGCAGGCACTTAATAATGCACATTGAGCTGAAGTGGATTGGGAGAAAAAAAGGGAGGGGGCAAATAAGTGAATAATAACTCACTGTGCTACCATACAACTGTCCCTTGGTCCCAAGGAAATATTTCTTCCCCATGGCAAAAATCTTAAAAAAAAAATTTGTTGCCCTCTTATGCTACCTTTAACCATTTTCTAATCCTCCTCTTTCTCTTGCTAATCACTTCTAGCAAATTATGCTCCTCGGTCACCCATTGAAGAAGCTAAATTTACCACTATTTGGGTAATTGCAGTGAGAGACTACATATAGGAGAAAGAGCTCTAATGGTCTCCATGAAGCATTAGGAATAAAATGAAATTTATATCCTACCCTTTCAAAGACATAATGGAGACAGTGTGTGCCCACAGGCAAGTCCTAAAACTCCTTTGCATAGCGAAATGTTCCTAAGAGCCCATATTATTCATCAGTAGGCAAAGCAGCATGGGATAGTGGGCCAAACAAATGAATGAGGACACACTGGGGTAGGGATGCCTAATTTTGGCTTGGCCACACAAAGCTTTCAGTGTGACCTTGAGCAAACAAACATAACTTGATACCTTCATTTCTTTATTCTCTGAGCTTGAAGGGATCTCAGGAAGTTATCCAACCTGTCCATTCATCCTCCTATGGCATTCTACTCATCTCTAACCTTTTGATAGTGAGGGTTTTTTTGTTGGGGGGTAGAGAGTGAAGGAGGGGAAATTTCACATTTGGGAATTCAGTAAAATTCAACAAATATTTACTAAAGGCATTCTATGTGCCAGGACCTGGGTTAACCATTAGGAATAAAAAGACAAAAAATATATGACCTCAAGGAGCTTACATTCTGTTGGAGAAAAATCTTTTGACTCTTAACATTTCTTTGGTTTCTGTGCCATTGTGCAAAATGATAACAGAGCCATAAATTTAAATCGAAGGGTTTTAATAAACATAAAGATTACTTGATAATAATGTTTAAAAATTCATGTGAGCCATTTTAAGAACATCTAAGTTTGAAAATCTCAATTACAATATACATTCTTTAGGGCTGGAGACTATACTGTGCAGCAAATTTTCCCAGTGCACATAAAATAGTATTTCATTCTTAATATGCATTTTTTTCAGGAGCAATGCTATTGTATAAAATAAGGCAGACCTGTAGAGATAAAGGAAATTCTGTGTAATAACTTTTAAAGCAGATTTTCATATAATCATGGGGTTCTTCCTCTGGCAATATTTAAGGGACAAAGAGTAGACAGTCATCTCTGGGATGGCACGAATAGAGCTCTGTCAGGGCAATAGGTGAGGTGATAACCCCACATAAGGTGGCTGAAAGGAGCACACCTCTGGAGGAGCACAATTCTCAATGCAGATGAGCCCAGGTCTAGGTGCAGTAATGGCTTCCTTGGGAGCAAAAGGGAAAGTGACTGCTTTCCAAGCTAAGTTTAAAAGCCAGAGTTGCATGATGGGAAATCATACAGGGAGCAGGGTCAATGTGGTACTGGCTAGCCTCCAGGAAAGACATCAGTCTGAAAACAAAAGTTAAAAAAACCCAAAACAACTGAATGAATAAAAGCCAAACACTGAAGAGGTTGCAGGGTCTGTTTGGCAGAACATTGGAGAATGAATCCTGAGGAAATTTTAGATCCTATTGCTGAACGGAATTTTCGATCCTACCTGAAGAACAAAGTCAAGGTATCTTAAATGCTGTATAACTTAATTTAGAACTCCTAGATTTTCCAGTTCGAAGGGACTTTTGAGATCACTGATCTAACCCTTCTGTTTTCAAATAGACATGGAAGACTTGGTGATGGTAAGTGACCAAAGTTAGTTAGTAGCATAGCTGAGACCAGAAGTCAGGTTCTGCAACTTCCTGGTCTAACAGCATAGTACAGTAGGAAAAGTAGGAGACTAGGAATCAGAGAATCTCCATTCAATCCTGGTTCAGTCACTTACTACCTGTGTATCTACAGGCAAATAACCTAACTTCTTTAAGCCTCAGTTCCTCATCTGTTAAATGAGAGGGCTGGACAACATGGTGCAGCATTGTAGTGGAAACAGTGGTAGAACAACCACTAGGAATAAAAAGAAAAAAGAAATTTATTTCCTTATCTGTGAGATAAGATAATTGGATTAGATGACCTCTAAGGACCCTTTCAGTCCTAAATCTATTATCCCATCATTCTAGTAACACTCAAGTACCTTGGTCAAGAGGGACAATACAATCACATCCCTATTTTGCTATACAGTTGTGTTGTCATTGTTTGATTATTCCAGTTATATCCAACTCTTTGTGACCCCATTTGGGGTTTTCTTGGCAAAGATACCAGAGAGGTTTGCCATTTCCTTCTCCAGCTCATTTTATAGATGAGAAAATTGAGACAGGGTGAAGTGACTTGCCCAGGGTCGCACAGCTCATAAGTATCTGAGACTGGATTTGAAATCAGGGAGATGAGTCTTTCTGACTCCAAGTCCCTTAAGTTGTAAAAGTCAACTATTTTTGGATCATGTCTATATGACCAACATTTATTTGCATGTTGTTTGTATATACAACGTTAGCACTATTAGGAGAATAAGAGTAAACATTCCTCTTTTCTCTTATTTAGTAGAACAGAGAACTGAGAAATTAAAAAGGCCTATAATAATCCTCTAAATGCAGTTAAATGAAATGGAATCAGAATGAATGTAAACTCTTTTATTTAAGTTAAAAAAACTAACTACACAACTCCAGGATGAGTAAGATATGACTAGGCAACAGTTTACTTGGCTAAGACCTGAGAGTTATTTTTTTCTGAGGATTTTTTAAATTTAATTTTCAATTCATTTTGAACTTAAATACATCAAGATAAAAAAGGAACATTTCCATGTACACAATACAGCCTAAAAAGAGAATTCACTATAAAACCATGACTTTGTACTTTATACTGTTTATTTAAAAAAAAAAACCAAACTACTATGTAATAAATACTACTTGTCATTCTCAAAGTTGAGATGAGGGTTTTAATCAACTACAAACTCAATATAAGACAACAAAATGACGTGATAGGTAGAGAAAAATAACAAAATAAGCATTAATCTCAATAGAGTGGGGTGTGTGTGTGTATGTGTGTGTGTGTGTGTATAGGGGGTAGTCAATCAAAGGACTGTTGGACCTAGAACTGGCAGAGATCATCTAAGCTTAACTCCCAAGTCATTTTATGGTTGAGGAAGCTGAATCCCACATAGCTGAAAAGACTAGCATAGGGTCATAACCCACTCCACCCAACTTTCATCAGACCACATCTGGAATAGTTGAAGAAATTAGAGATATTTAGCATGGAGAGGATGAGATTTAATAGACATGATAGTTATCAGCTGCAAGTATCTGAAAAGTTTGTTGTGAAGAAATATAATTGCTATTATTACTATTATTATTAACTACATCCAACTGGAACTTAAGATTCACGGGCACTGTGGAAGGGATGTTCATCCTGCCCTATAGGAAAGTTAGAAGAGTGATGGGGGAGGACGTAGGAGAGATTAGATTGGGGGAGGGGTCATACAAGGGGATGGCTGTTTTGAGGGTGGGGGTAGGAGAAAGATGGGGAGAAAATTTGTAACTCAAAATCTCATGGAAATGAATGATGTAAACTAAAATAAATAAAATAAAATATTTAAAAAAAAAAGAAATATAATTGCTTTTCTTGGCCTTGCAGGCAATACGAGGAGAGAGGGGTGGAAGTTGTAAGGAGGCTGTTTTGGTTTTATATAAGGAAAAATTTCCAATAAATAGAGATATCCAAAAGTGGAATGGGCTACCTCAAGTGGGTGCAAATTCTGTGGTAGAGGAGCTCTCTAAATAGAGGTCAGATGACGGTTTGTCAGGGAAGGAAGGAAACGTGACCTAGTGATTAGGGCAGGGGTGGGGCCCTGAACTTGCAGATAGGAAGTCCTAGGTTAGGATTCTATCCTAGACACTTCTTAGCTGTCTGACCTTGGGGAAGTCAGTTAAGCTTCCTTGTGCATCAGTATCTATACCTGTAAAAGGAAGATGATAATGCCACCTACATTCCAAAATGTGAGATCAAATGGGATTTACACACACACGCACACACACACACACACACACACACACACACACACAAACATAAATTAATATGTGCATGTATCTACATCACTGTGCAAACTTTAAAATTATATTAAATTCAAGTAGTTATAATTGTATTCTAAAAGAAATTTCTGTTCCCATATGAATTCCACATACATTTAAGCATCATTTGAAGGCATTGTGCTGGGGATTTAAATATAAAAAACATCTGAGTCTTTACCACCAAGAAGCCAAGAAGCTGAGGTGACCTTGAAGGTCCCTTCTTCCAACAACATTATTCTTTGATTCCCTATTCCCTGACAGTGTCTGCTTTGCTCTTCAGATGACTCTTAAGAGTAACTAAATATTGTGACTTATTGATAATTTTTCACATGCATGTCTTATCTCCCTGGCCAGATAATCAGTTCCTTAAATGCAGGGATTAAACAGTATGCATGCTTCTTTCCATTCCCCATAGTCCTTTACAAGATGCTATGTACAGAGTTATTACCCACTGAACGGTTAAACTGAATAATTGGTGATTTTTGTCTCAGAGGAGATGGTAGACCAGGTGCTTGCTGTCTGAAGGGGACAGTATAATTGGTTAAATTTTAAGAATGACCCTTAGACCTAGACACATAGAATCTCCAACCTTCAAGTTCCTTTAGCGTGTGAGGAACTCATGACCTACTGAAGAGTGTCAGAGGCTCAGCAGGACTGAACCCTGTGAGTGAATTTTCGTCACTTTTTTGAGTGCTTAAAACTACCAAAGTCTGATGGATCAAGTACTAGGAATGAAGTCAGGAGACTGGAGTCTGTATCTCAACTCTTTTTCTTCATCTCTAAAATGGGGGACATAATATTTTATTTATTTTTTTCTTCTGTTTTTTTGTGAAGAAATTATTTTGTTAACCTTAAAAATATGACTCCTTAATACTGCTTTGGAATGGATATAGTATAGTATAGTGAAAAAAACACTAGACCTGGAATTATGGTAGGCTTGGGTTCAAATTCACCTTAGATACTTACTAGGTACATAAACAGTCACTTAACCTCTGTATACTGAGTTTCCTTAGAGGTAAAATTAGGAGGCCAGAACTGATGGCCTCTAAGGTCCCCATTATCTTTAATGTCTATAATCTTATGTCTTATATTATTTAGAAATGGTGGAAATAGGTATTTAATTTTGACATGTATAGGCATGTTGCATCCTTAAGAAACCTGAATCATTCACTAATTCTGTTTCTCATTTTCATCATCTAAAAATGGGATGATCCTCTATGAATCTGATACTCACAGGGACTGAAAAGAACTCAGAAGTGTATAACTTGGATCCACCTTCTACACAAGACTCTTCTAGATCCTTGTTGGTGCTCTATTTCTCCTTAAATTGCTTTGTTTTTAATTTTGTACAGCATTCCTTCAGTGGTGCTGACCCCACATATAATCACCCTCAAATAGTGGTTCCTGAGTTAGGGGTAACTAGCCATGCAACAGATTTTGTGCACCCTGTTATTATAGATCCTGAGCCCTCAGTGGTGTGCTTCCCATTGACAATTAACCAGTATATGCAATTAGCTCTTAGCAAAGATATGTATTAAAATGGTATAGTAAAAAGGGTACCTACAAAACACTCCCCATACCCCTGGAGCACTCTCTCTCTCCCCCCTTTCTCCCCTCTTTCACACACACACAAATATACACAATATCTGTGGAAAGAGTACAACTGCCTAGAGAAGTACAGTGGTAGTGAGGCACCTGTGAAAGGAGCACATGTAGCCAAGGATACTCACTCTTCTAATGCTACCAGGAATCCAAGTCCTTTCTCTAAAAGGATCCTTCTCCTACTTGGTGTGAGATTTCTGCTAGACAGGTTGTTCAGCTGGGTTTCCAAGGTCTGTTCCTTTCTATAGCTCAGTTTTCAATTGCCAGAGCTAAATTTCTCTTGAATCCATAGATGGCTCTCCTTTCTGCTGCCAGCGATCCTGCTTGCTCTACCAAGTAAATGCCTTTCTGTATTTGTGTATGGTGTGTGTGTGTGTGTGTGTGTGTGTGTGTGTGTGTGTGTGTGTGTGTGTGTGTGTGTAGTATGTATGTGTTCCTGGAACTGATTACTGAATAGTGTGTCTTCTACTAGGCAAATAGTCTAGACACCACAGCCCATGCTGAGTAAGGGATAGAAGAAGGGAACAAAATCTCTTTCTTCCCAGAAAAACTAAACAGCTGGATTCTTCTCCCACTGCCGGCTATCTCTGGGACATGACTGTTTAAAGGATCAAAGTGTATGGCCAGTTTTCAATGCAATCAATTATATTGCCCCTTTTGACCCAGAGACATGTGCTCACCATTTCAAAAGGGATCAGTGGGTTTTAACACCTCGTTGCCACATCAATTCCTTGTCATATGTGTTTAGATGAACTGAGCTGGGATGGTGAATCAAGTTTCCCCTCCTCTCTCTGTATTTTGTATTTATATGCTTATCTGGGTATGTATTTTATGTCCTCAGTAGAATGTTAGATCAGTGAGCACAAGGATTCTTTCATTTTTGTCTTTGCATGAGAACTTTTGTAGGTAGTTTAAAAACTGTTGAATTGAAAGTAATTTCTGGTTGTTTTCTAGTGATGGGGTCTGATTTGTCATCTTATCATTTTTTCTTATCTAATCATAATCATGGTAAATGTGATACTCAACAGTAAGGCATACATACCCTACCTACTACACAGGGTTACTTTAAGGCTTGAGTGAGATCTTGGCTACAGGAGTTCTTAGTAAACTGTAAAAGGCTATATAAATGCCTTATTGTACAATTTGGATGCTTGGGGTTTATAGCTTTCCAAAACAAGAGAAAAGAATAGAGTGATCTACTCATGTCAGGAAGGGGATATTTACTTCATGCCAGTCAATCAACTATTTATTAAATACTCAGTATTTGCCAGTTATTGAGGAGAGTTGAAATATAGCTACTGCCTTTAAGGAACTTGTTTTCTAATGGGAGAGGGGCACGCATTGATCTGTATGTGATCCAAACAAAACAGACACAAGGTACCCTGGGATGGGGAGGAGCACAAGCAGCTGGACCTGCACAGGCTTCTCATAGATGGTGGCACTGGAGGTGAGTCCTGAATATGAACAGGGATTCTAAGAGGTAGAAGCAAAAAGGAAGTCCATTCTAGCATGGAAGACACCCAGTGCAAAGGCACAGAGATGGGAAATGAAGTCTGGGGTGAGAACAAGTAGACCTATTTGGTCAGACTCTTGCATAGTGCCTGCATAGTATCAAATCAAGTTAGACTGGACATAGGTGGTGAAGAGCTTCAAAGGACAGAGGAGGCTGTTTTTGATTCTCGAGCTAATAGGGAGCTACTGGATTTTATTCAGTGCATGGGAAGGAGGATAAGCTCAGATGTTCACTTGAAGAAAATCACCTTGGTCTGGTGGAAGATGGATTAAAGGTGGGAGAAACTTGGGATTTAGGAGTAGGAGGCTGTTACCATTTCCTGGCAAGAAGTGATGAAGGCCTATACTAGGTTGAGTGGGGACAGAAGTGAGATACGTGGAAGTGAAGACAATAAGACTTGGCAAAACCAGGTGACTAGAAGGAAGGGTGCTGTTCCATGACAGAAAAAGGCATGTTTGAAAGAGGAAGGGGTTTAGAGGAGAAAGATCAGGAGTTCCTCTTAGGACGGGCTGAGTTTCAGATGACCATAGGACTTACAGTTTGAGATGTCTAAAAGGCAGTTGGTGATGCCGAACTGAACTGGACAGAAAATAGAGATGTTTGAGTTTGAGGTAGAGGAAGGATTGGCTTGATTTGACTCAGCTCATCTGTCAAGGAAACAGCATCAGGGTCAAGAGGAAGAAACAGGCATGCATCTTGAGAAGAGGAGCTGGGACACTTCTCTTCAAGTATCTGAAAGGCTATTGCATGGAATAGGAACTGGTCTCATATTGCTGGGCCATAGAAGGCAGAAGTAGGAGCAATGGTGGAAGTGACAAGGTGTAAATTTAGACTTGATGTAAGGAAGACATTCTTGACAAGGACAGTGGTGCAAGAGGAAAACTGGGCTGCTATGGCAGGTGGTAGGCCGCTAGGTGGTGCCATAGTGGATAGAGCTCTAGGCCTGGAGCTAAAAAGACGCATCTTCCTGAGTTCAGCTCTGGTCTTAGACACTTGCTAGTTGTGTGACCCTGGACAAGTCTCTTAACCTTGTTGGCCTCAGTTTCCTCATCTGTAAAATGATCTGGAGAAGGAAATGGCCAACCACTCTAGTATCTTTGCCAAGAAAAGTCCAAATGGAGTCAGGAAGAGCTGGACATGACTGCAAAAGACTGAATGACAAGATGGGAGGTAGAAGATTCTTCTGGATTGCGGCCATTTAAATGGCTCAGTGCACAGAGCTGAGTCAGGAAGTCCTGGGTTCAAATTCTACCTACTTATTAGCTATATGAACCTACGCTACTCCCTTAACCTCTGTCTGCCTGTTTCCTCATATGTTAAGTGAAGGAGTTGGATTAGATGTTATTTAAAATTCCTCCTATCTCTAGATCCATGATCTTATGAATCCTACTTCAGTTACAGTTCATGGTTGTTTAGAAAGAGTTGAAAAAAAATCTTAGATGTACTATCAGTCCAATACTTAAAAAAGAAAATTTAAACCGAAACTCTCTCTAAATATTGCTTAGTTAGGGTAGGGACTGGGAACCTAGACGGTCCAGTGGATAGAGTGCTGGACCTAGAGTCAGGAAGACCTGAGTTCAAATCTGGCCATCAGACACAGAGTAACTATGTGACCCTGGGCAAGTCACTTAACACTATCTGTCTCAGTTTTCTTATCTGTAAAACCAGCTAGAGAAGGAAAGGGTAAACCACTCCAGTATCTTTGTGAAGAAAACCGCAAATGGAGTGCTGAAGGGTTGAAAACTACTGAGCCACGACAGGGTAGGAACATTACTGTAATTGGATCAATCTTTATGAGGGTCAGGTAGGTAACTGCACACACACACACACACACACACACACACACCCCCTTCCTGAAACAGTAAATTCAGCTGTGACTATTTTGTTAAACCGTTCACTTAAAATGTATTTGTGAAATGCCCACTAAGAAGCAGGCATTGTTTTAAGTGCTGTGGAAGCAAAGACAAAAACAAAAATCCTTGCACTCAAGAAACTTAACGTTCTGGGGTGAAACAACATGTACCCTAAAGAAAAGCAATATGATATCATGGAAACAGAGCTGGATTTGGATTCAGAGGACCTGCCTCTGAAGCCCAGGTTTGCAACTTACTATCTGTGTGACCTTCATTGAGTCACAACCTCTCCAGGCCTCAGTTTCCACATTTGTAAATGAAGACATGGATAGGTCTTTGGCAGTCTGGTGAAGCCTATGGACCATTTTCTTGGAATAATGCTTGTTGCCTCCATTCACAATGAAAAGAAATACTATATTGAAGTTAGATGGTATTGAAGCCGTATTTTCTTTTTCTCCCTCAGTAAGAGAAGGGACACAGGTTGCGGAATTGGGGGAGCTAAGACTTCCTGGCCACAGAACATTGGAACAGACAGCATCACTCTATTTCCAAGAAAGACTATTGCAGACTCCTTAGGACATCTTGCCTTCCTCAGAGCCCAGGGAGTTAGTTAATTTTCATTATGTTTCACGAGACATAAGGACTCCCAAGTTCACAGAAATAAAAAAAAAAAAGAGATACCTAAGAATATTACTACGTGTTGCCTCCCTTGAGGCAGAAACCATGACAGGGTATTCGAATGTACAATATGTGGTTCCTCTCTGAGTATCACACAGTTGCTGTTCAGTTATTTTTTTTTCCCCTTGGAAGCACATTTCCAGCCTGTATTTAAAGAGATGATGCCATTAAAAAGAAGGGGGAAAAGCATCACATTAGCCATAATGATACAGTGCTAATTAAATCTTTGCATTCTACTTGGAATTTTAATCTTGGAGTTTAATGGGAAGCCCCTTTAAGGGAGTCTCCTTTAAGTACTGCATTAAGGACCCTTGCTACCTGAAGTGTTTTTGCTTTTAACAAGTTGAGAACCAAGTGCCTGAGAGTGGCACCTGTTGGGGCTACTATCCCTTCCTCCCCAAACAAATCTACTTTTGATATTTACAGCAACTTTTACATTTCAGTTTTAAAACTGATGGACCCAAGTTGTTTTTTTTTTTTTGTGAGATTACTATGGGTGCAAAGATATTATAAACAAAATGTAGGTGATGGAATAGAAATGAATAAACAAGCTTGAATCCTTGGCACAAGGAAGGCAGCATCGTGTGTAAACAATGTTAGCCTTTGTAACAGCAAAGCAGTTTCCCATCTCACAATGCTTCATCCAGAACTCCGGGGATGCTGATAGTAATCTGCAAGCATGAACAAAAGCGAACCCTCACTTTTTAATTGATTGGACTCTTGAAAGTGAGATTTCTGTGTGTATCTATCGGAAGGATGTCTCAAAACACAGCAACCATGCTTATTGGAAATTATATCGAATTGTACACTCTTTACTCTCGTCCAAGCCTTCCCATTTAGGGATGCCTCATTGTTTTCCTAACACTAAAAATATTTCTAGAAACCCAAGGATTTAATCACAGAATTTTAACATTGAAAAGGACCTCACTGGCCACTGGGTTCATCTTATAGTTACAGAAAGAATTCCTTTTATGACACACTTGGTAAGAAATCATTCAACCTTTGCTTGAAGACTTCCAATCTGAGAAGAAACCATTAACTCTCATTTACTTGGGTGAAGTCGTATTTTTTAAAAAAAATATCAAATCTATACTTTCATTGTGTGCTTTTGTTTTAGCCTTCTTTGGCCAAACAGAATAAGTCTAATCTTTTCTACATTTACAATGTTTTATCTGTTACCTGGCCTGGATTCTCCCTCAGAACATTTACTAGACCAAGGGTTCTTAAGTTCTGGTAAAGCCCACGGACCCTTTTCTCAGAATCATGTTTTAAATGTATAAAATAAAATACAGAGGATTATAATGGAAACCAATTACATTGAAATAAAGGTGTATTTCCTCCTTGCCAAGTTCATAGACTCAGTGGAATATATCTGTGGAACTGTGGGAGTCCATAGATCACAGGTTAAGAGCTGTGCTTAACTCTCCCTCCAGTATTTTTCTTAGAAGCATCAAGAAATCTGAGCCCATCTTGAATTAAGGACATTTTATCAAATGACCACCTACTTCTATTTTCTAGAACCATCTCCTATTTCAAGAAAGAAAAAAGTATACTTGGCTCAATACACTACATAAAGGGGAGCCTTTGCCAGAATACCCATCTTAGTTTATGGTTCAGAAAAGGTGGTCACCAAAGTTATTTGACCTTTTCAACCTTTGAACTCTTTATAAAACTATAAATATCCTTTGTATTAAAGGCATTACCAAAGATTGGAGGTAGTCTCCAATGCCTAACTTATTTTATTACCTTTAGTATAAACTCAGTCCGGGGTTTCCTAGCTAAACAATTGTGGGTTTTTTTTTCCCTTCCTTTCTTTTTTTGCTAAGAAGAGGACTGCATGGCGGGATCTAGAGCACTGGGTTAAGGTTGATTGGGAAGTAATAAACTGATCGTCAGTGATGAGATATTTAGAGCTGGAGAGAGCCTTAGAGGTCAGTCTAACTTCCTCATTTTATAGGTGAGAAAAATGGTAGAGATTAAGTGACGTCCTTACTGCAGGAAGAAAGGAGACAAACATTTATTAAACATCTATTTTGCTCCAGACACTGTGCTGCATGTTTACAAATATGATCTCATTTGATCCTCACAATAACCCTGTGAGGTAGGTACTGTTATTATTCCCATATTACAATTAGGGAAACTGAGGCAAACAGAGGTTGAGTGATTTGCCCAGGGTCACTTAACTGGTGTCTGAAGCTGGATTTGAACTGAGGTCTTCCTGACTCCACGTTTATCCAATGAATCACCTAGCTGCCTCTGTGTGCCTGGGTCACAGATTCAGAAAGAACTGGGCCTGCTTAGAATGTTGGTACTTTTACTCCAAATTTAGTGCCCTGTCCACTGTTCCGTGGTGCCTCCTTGTAAGGAAGGTAGCATATATCCTATTATTCCCATGACAAATAAGAAATGGAGGTTCTTTTTTTAAATTTTTTTTATTTTTTTTTTGTTTTTTTTTCCTTTTCTTTTCTTTTCTAAAAAAATTTTTTTTTAGAAATAGAGGTTCAAAGAAGTTATCACTTGTTCACATAGCTAGAAAATATAGAGTTCGGATTTGCATGGAGGCTTTCCCTGACTCCAAGTCAGAGATGGCAGCACTTGGAGGCCATCTCTTTCAATCCTTCTATTTTATAGAGGAGGAATACTGAGCCCCAAGAAAGTTAAATGAGCCCACAATCCACACATATATAGGATCATATGATTATAGATTGAGAATTGCAACCTACTGGAGGCCATCTAATCCAAGACCCTTACCTGATAGACGAGGAAACAGACCCAGAAAAGTTCAGTAACTTCTTTGAGATCACATTGGTAGTAAGTGACTAAGGCAGGGTTTAAACTCAGATTCTCTGTTTCCAAATATTTCTGCCATATCCTACTGTCTCTAGTCTAGTGTGTAAGTCCCATTTGTCTACCATTTTGAATTGTCCTAAAGTCTACCAGCCTTCTTTTAGGCTTGATAGATTATGACAGATGGGTCAGCAAGGGCAAAAAAAGCAACAGAAGTAAAACGTACTGTGTATAAAGTAATAGCAACATTGTAAGATGATCAGCCATGAAGGACTTAGCTATTCTCAATAATATAAGGCTCTGAGACATATCGGAAGGATTTAAGATGAAAAATGCTATTTGTCCCCAGAGAAATTACTGATGGTATCTGAATACTGGTTGAAACATCCTTTTTTTTTTTTACTTTATTTGAATTTTTTGTCTATGTCTTCTTTCACAACATGACTATCATGGAAGTGTTTTGCATGACTACACATTTGCATGACCACACAATTGCTTGCCTTCTCAATGAAGGGGATAGAGGGGGGAGAGTTTGGAAATCAAAGTTTTAAAAACCACTGTCAAAAAAATTGTCTTTAAATGTAACTGGGGAAAAATAATATATTAAATAAAAGCCAAAAAACACCCCAAAACCCAGCAGCAAGATGACTGGTTCTGGTTATGTGCCTTCTCCCAAGGGGAATAATCACCAGAGAAGTACAGAAAAATGGAAGCCCCAGAAAAATCCAAGGCTAAGTTTATGCTGCTACCGCTCCCTTGGGCCCTGGGCTGTATAAAATGCATGGTTTAGATTACTAAGTTAACAAGATAAGTTTGAATAACTGTCTCCTGTCCTATTCAATATGGATGCCACACTTGATAAATCAAAAGCCCTTCAGAAAAGGCTACATTTCTAATCGATGAATCCCAGTAAAAGAGCATTTCATCCAATAGTTCTTGTAAAATGCATGATTTATTAGTGAGATATATTTCAGTCTTCAAAATCAGGCTGAACACTTTTCATTTAAATCTTGAGGCAAATTCACACAGTGGATAGAAAATGAAATGCTTTCATTCACAATCCCAGCCTGAGTAAAATAGGGTTGATACTGCAGAATATAGGGCCTGTTTACCAAGCCAGATGCTGAAGTCCAACACTGCCGCCTTTGTTACTCTATTATAAATTAGTAGTTCATCAGGGTTAACATTTCACATAGGAAAAACACAAATGTTGAATGCTTCACCACTGTCAATGTGCAGAAGAGAGAGGCAGTGGGCCCAGGGGACACGACATGGGGATCCCAATCAGGAATGCCTCAGTTCACAGGGCTGTGCAATCTAGAGGTAGTCCTCAATTCCAACATCCTCAGTTACAGATGAGGAAAGACAAAACCACAGAGATGAAGTGACACAGTGGCAGGGGTGGCAGGGGCCATCTGGTCTAACCTCTCACTTTACCAGACCAAGAAACAAAAGATGAAGGGGGCTAACTCAACTTGCCCAAGGTCACAGAGATGGCACCAGAGGTAAAATCTGAACCCAGGCCCTCTGGCCCCCTTTCCACTGAGCCACTGCATTCAGATGCTTATTAACTGGATGACACTGGATCACAACCTCTATTAGCCTTGTTTTCCTCATCTGCAAAATGAAAGTTGTTGTGAAGATCATACAAGACCATGTATGTAAGTGCTTTGCAAACTTTAAGTGCTATATAAAAGTCAGCTCCTTCTAATACTCTCACCACCATCAATAATAACATTGATAATAATAACATTTAGGTCAGGGGTATGGAACCGGCAGCCTCAAGGCCACATGTTGCCCTCTAGGTTCTCAAGTGTGGCCCTCCGACTTAATCTTTACTTGAGGACCTGGAGCACCACATGTGGCCTCGAGGCTGGCGGTTCCACACCCCTGATGGAGATAATGCTTTGTGGTTTGCAAAGCACTTTACAAAGGACCTTATGTCATTTGAGCCTTACAACAATCCTGAGAGGTGGGTGCTGTTATATTACAGGTGAGGGAACTGAGGTAGACTTGCCCAGGTTTCACAGCTTTTAAGTTACATGAGAACGAATTTGAACTCTGGTAGGTCTTCCTGACTTGGGTCCATCTAATAGTAGTTATAGTCGTAGATTTAGGGGGAAAAAAAGGACAAAATCCTCTGATCTGTCAAAGCTTGAACTTCTGGGGTGACAGGTTGTCTCTATTACAATATGTTTTTCATTTTAAACATGAATCAGCTTTTATAAGGTGACTACGATGTTCATACATTGCTTTGAGTAATGACAACATGCAGACCAGGTAATTTAGATGCCTCAAAGAGTAATGTTCTCTATTTATGGATTATATGCTTGTACCGTATAATTACAAGATATTTAGACTGTAAGCCCCTCTAAAAACAAATGGGGCAGACAAATCTTATTGCAGAGAAATTAGATACCACTTTGGAGATCTTCGGAAATTATAACTTTACTTCAATATCCAGAACAAACCACACACTAACATAGGGGAATGACCGGGATCATATTGGGAAGAAAAATGTGTCAGTCTCATAACAGATACATCTCAGAGAAACAAGAGGGGGTGGATTCAGAGGCAATCGGTAAAACAAAGGGAGCATTTATTGATTCGAGTTCTAAGAGTCCCTAGAGATTGGTTAGTCAACAAGTATCTACTAAGTACTTACTACTGGCAGTTAGGTGCGATGTTGAGAACTCTGGGCCTGGAGTTAGGAAGACTTGAGTTCAAATCTGGCCTCAGACACTGACTAGCTAGTATGACTTTGGCCAAGTCATTCAACCTCTTTTTGCCTCAGTTTCTTCAACTGTGAAATAAGGATGATTGTTGTATGGATCAGATGACATAATACTTGTAAAGCTCTTAGTGCACTGCCTAGCACATTGTTGGTGTTCACTCCTGTCCAACTCTTTGTGACCCCATGGATCCTAACACAGCAGCATTCTAATATTCCCCATGTGATGTTCATGGCAAGGATACTGGATTAGTTTGTCATTTTCCTCTCCAGTGGATTTAAGGAAACAGAGGTTAAGTGACTTCCCTAGACTCATACACCTAATAAGTGTCTGAGGCTGGATTTGAATTCAGGTCTTTCTGACTCCAGGCCCAGGATTCTATCCATTGAGTCATCTATGTGCTTAGCACATAGCAGGTGCTATGTAAGTGTTATTATTATTGTTGTGGTGGTTATTATTGCTATTGATATGTGCAAGGAACTGCCCTAGGCACTGGGTCACTAGTGAGCCAATTCTCATGTTATAAATAAGGAAATGGAGGCCCAGAGAGGTGAATATTGACCAGTATTATGTAGCCATCCAAGTTAAAAAGCCTGCTTTCGAGGCCAGACACTTGTCTCCAAGTCCAGTGCTTTCACTCCCTAGGATGGCTCACTCTGAAATCCCCTTCCCTTGTCTCTTTCTAGATTCTCAACTTTTGGCAATAAGAGAGAGCTGAAGGCTGCCAAGACACCATTGTACCTTTTGTTCACACAGCTGCCAACCGGTTGACACTGGTAACTCACACTGCTGACGCGAGAGTGTTTGGCCCAAGAAACTCAAACAAGGGTGGAATTTGCACCCTGGCAATCATCTGTACATCATCCTAGAACTCCACCTGCTTGGAGGTCATGGTGACACAAATGGCTGTCCACTCCTCCCTCTAGTCCAGTATCTCATCTCTAACATGGTTTTTTCTCTTAACTCCCCAAAGGTCAAGAAAATCCAGTGCTCCTGCCTGGAAAAACTTCAAAACTGGGGCTGAGCCAGTGGATGCTGTGCTTCCAATGTGGTCCCCAGGGCAACAACTATGGCTCTGAAGTTTCTCCAGAAGCAAAGTTTCCCTTAGGGATCCCTGAGGGGCCAGGGCAATTGCCTACGGAAATCTTAAGTGGTACAATTCTGATCATGCTGATATACTCAATTCTAAGTGTAATGTCATTCAGCAGAAAAGTACCATGTCACTGAGCATTCTTGTACAAGAGTAACCCACCATTCTTGTGGCTACCGCTAGATAAAGAATGAAACGAAGCAAGAGTACAGGACAAAAGGAAATAGATAACAGGTTCCCAAGACTCGAGTTTCCTAGGCTCCTGGGACCTGTGACCAAGGCATCACTAAGAGAAGAGGGGCAGGGCCAAGGATAAGGCTCTTGGTATTCACTGGGCTCAAGTCCTTGCATAGTTTGGCAGCATTATGTAGCATACAAACCACCCCCAGGGCACACAGAACACAAGGAAACATGAATAGTGGCAAAGAATCAGCATTTACCACCAGGCACCCAAAAACCATTCTGAAACATGAGATTGGATGCTTCTTACCTGGCTTTTTCTCATCTTTTAAGGACAGATCTGTAAGAAGAGTATAATGGCCCAGACTCTTAATATTAGGAAGGACTTCCCTATTTCTTCCAGCTTTTTATATCAATTACGAGTGGCCCTGGTATGGAATAGAGGCTGGTACCCTCAAGACTTCTGGTAGCAGCTGCCTTCCCACCTGAAAACTGCCCAGCTCTATTGATACTACTTTTGCCTTCCTTATTATAGCAATGTGGTAGACCCACAACTGAAAAGAAATCAGCAATGTATTCCTTACTCCCATGTGGGCTGTTTTCATAAAACATGGAGAGTCAATAATGTATTCTTGACATTCTGCACTGATTAAACATCTTCCATAAATGAAATACAAAGAAAAGAGTTATAGGGCTATAGAATCAAGACCTGGGTTCAGTTTCTACCTCTGATGCTTCCTACTTCTGTGACCTTACACAAATCACTTAAGTTCCATGGTCCTCAGTTTCCTCATCAGTAAAGTGAGGGGGTTGGACTGTAATGCCTCTGAAATCCCTTCCAGCTCTGTATCTGTAATCCTATCATAGAATTTAGGGATAGCTGGGTGATGCAGTGGATAGAGCACCAGGTGTAGAATCAAGAAGATCTGAGTTCACATCCAGTCTGAGACACTTATTAGATGTGTGACTCTGGCCAAGTCACTTAAACCCTATTTGCCTCACTTCCTCACCTGTAAAATGGCAATGCCCTGGAGAAGGGAGTAGCAAACCCCTCCAATATCTTTGCCAAGAAAACCCCATGGACAAAGTCCATGCGGTAATGCAGACTCAGACAGAACTGAACAACAATCAGAGCTTAATGTTTTCTCCATTTTTGTGGGGTTCAACTATTGCTTGACAAATAGTGATGAAATTCTAACTTGAAAGCTGGAATTCCTTAGCCTAGAAAGGAAAAATATGAAAGGGTATCTAAGAAATCTAATAATTTTTGAGGTAATGTGTTGTGGAGGCGAGAACACCAGATTGGGAATGAGGTGGCCTGGGTTCTCATTCTGATTTTGTTACTTTGGGGGTATTATTTCACCTACCTAGGTCTTAGTTTCTTTTGTGTAAAATGAGAGTGTTGGACTGGGGGGGTTCAGTTCCTTTAAAGCTCTGACAGTTTATTTTATCATTCTTTGAGGATTTTAAGACATACACACAACAGAACCATGAGAAATGTTACCCATTATTTCCCTTCTTCACTTGAGATAGAACAAGAAAATGTGGGGCTTAAGTTTCGGTAGCAGAATTTCATTTAAGACCAACAAACCTCTTTGAAGTAAGAATTGAGGAACATATTGAAAAGACTTATGAAGTATTGTACTTGGAATTTAAAGAGAAGAGTAAACTTTGCCTTAGAAGACTTAGGTATATAAAGGCAGTAGACAGAACTAGAGAAGCCCTTGAGGGTCTCTTCAGATCCCCTAACCTATATGTTAAAGTCAGGGGGAGAAACGATCAAATGATCAACAACAGTTAACCTTTCTTTATTGGTTTTTGTTTACAAAGAATTTTTTCACAGACCTTACATCACTGGGTCTTCCCTATAATCTTTTGCTGCCTTATCTCTGAGCGGTTAAGTCCCTCGCTCAAAATCACACATCTAGAAAGATGTCCCTAGACTTGGCCTCCTGAATTAGACCTCCTAAACACCAGGGGGAGCTCTCTTTCCCTTATGTCAGCCTATAACCCAAGGAAGAGTTCAACCTTTCTTGTAGTTTTTCTCCATGGACTCTGGTATTCCCATTAGTAATATAATTACCCAATGAAAAACTGTTGATGTCAGAGATTTTGCTTTTCTTCTTAGCAGTATTAGGGGAGAAAGAATATTCTTCTATGGAATATAGCTACCCTTAAGTTTGGTCCAAAACTGAAATTTGGTGATGTGTCCAGATTTCCCTATCTGGGAAGAATATACTGTAGCAAAAAGAGAAATTGATTCCAGAAATCAAGTGGAATGAAGGCAGAAAAAGAATTTTTAAAGAAGCAGATGTAAGGACCATTTTTTTTTCTTTTTTTAAAAGGAAATAAGAAACAAATGACTTGCCATCATGGAATTACAAAACAGACCTTGAAATTCACATGATTGAAAATCTGAAAATAAGAACAAAACCAAGAAAATAAAATGAAAAAAGCATATGTATAATTCCTTTATATTTATTTCTTAATTTTTTTATCTCTACAAGTAAAGTAGTATACTTAATAGTGAAATCAATTGATTTTAATCACGTTTTCTATAGTTTTAATAATCTTTCTCTAATATGACTATATGAAGTAATTACTTTGTAATTACTAGCATGATTAAACATTAAACAAAAGCTAAATCTTTATTTTGACAATCCGAGTCTGTCTATGAGGCCTCTTTTTATGACTTTATTTTAGGCACCTCATAGCCTACTGCTGAACATTTTGTACTACAAGTGTAGGATTTCCATGCTATATTAATAAAATGTCATATTGTACCAGTTACTAAGAGAGTTCCTAATTATTCAGGAGTACAATGTCCTGGGGTACACCAATAAAATAGATTCACAATGGAAGACATGAACATTTCAATACAGAGACTCTGTTAAATATCAAGCTGTGGATTTGGAAGTCAACCAGTTCAAGTTCCACTAAACAGCATCACTTGTTTTTGGCTTCTAGATGGAATTATATTATAATTTATATAGATGAGGAGAGTTAGTTTCACTAATATAATGGTGACCGTATTTTCCTATCTTATTTTGGAGGACCTTATGGTCCTTTGCTATGAAGAGTGTTCTGCATCACCTAATTATTTTTTAATCAATGATAATCTGCATGATTTGCTAATGTTTTAAGAAAATACATATATTTTTTAAAAAATCATACAAAAATGATCCATCTCTTTACTTTCAGCATAGATTTGTCAATAATTCTTTAGTGAACATATTGAATGGAAGCTTAAGGATGGCTTAAACTTTAGACTGAGAAAGTATCAAAAGTCGATCTATGTTCACATGAAGACATGACCTTAAAAGTGAGAGAAAGAAGTAGAGAGGTGGATGCTTCATTAGCAAAAAAGTTCTCAGTAGTCAAGGTAAAAGATACCACAGAATTTGAGAGCAAATGATTCTAACCACTGACTTGGTCAGCAAGTCAGTAAGGGTACATGATGTGGTAGAAAAAGTGTTAGACTTTAAGAGAATTCTAAATGTGACTGACACCTATGGACACTGACTAGCTATGTGACCTGGAGAACAAATCATGTGATGCCCTAAACCTGTTTTTTTTTTTCATTTTAAAAACGGAGTACAAAAATAACTCTAGCATCCAACCTCGCTGGGCTGTTGATCAAAAGAGCTAACCTACGTAAAGCCCTTTGCAAAATTTTAAAGAGCCATCTAAATGTTAGCTATTAGGATCACAGAGCTGAACAAGAAGGGAACTTAAAAGGCCTCATAGTGCAATTCTCTCACTTTACAGATATGGAAACTGAGGTCAAGAGAGATTATGTGAATTGCTCAAGGTTCCACAACTACATAGGGGCAGAACCAGGATTTCAAGGATTCCTCTTACTCCCAAATCCAGTGTGTTTCCATGGCACTATACCAATGAACACAAATGTATCTCTCCATAATAAACTGGACTAGTTTTTGTTTTAGAAAATTCACAGTGAGGAAACTCTCTTTATCAATGTGAGTGCATTCCTGCTTTTGCAATTTATAATCTTAGAGAATGGCTTGCATCGAATATGCAACCCAGCCCACGACACTCTCCAATGGCAGACCAAACCAGCTTAAAATATGGTTCTTAGCTGGGTTTCAATATGTTGATGTATTAATGAAAAATGTGTGGTTTTCTAAGTCAATATGTGACTTGCAGGGATCCTTATGTACCTTTAGTGCTCCCCTAAAAGTTTGGTCCCCGTTAGTGATCACACTGTTGAATCTGACACCACTGGTTTAGAGGTTAAGTGTCTTGTTCAGGATAACTGAGCCAGGATACATCAGAAACAGAGCTTAGACCCAGGTCTTCCTAATTCAGAAGCATGCTTGCTTTCCACTCCAACACCCTACCTCTACTGTTTTGTTAACAGAGCAAAACCCATGCTAACTTTCTGAAAATATTATTCATTTTTGGGTTCAAGTCAACCTCTTAGAATAACTAACTTGGCTTTAAAGCTCTTTCTTAAGTCATTTACCTTTGAACATTGGTTCCTTTGGAATACCGAATACATCTGGTTTTCTTTCCCGTTGGACAGCTAATCTGGCTCAGGGCAAACTTGCAAGTAACTTCCAAAGAGGGTGTGGTAAAGAGGAAGTCTGTTTATATGTACCTTTCATATACTTGTGGACATGTGTTCATACTGTACTAGGTGCTTTACGAATAGTATCTCATTTAAGCTTCAAAACAACTGTGTGAGATCAGTACTACCTGTTATGATCTTCATTTTACAGCTGAGGAAACTGAGGCAGACAGCTGTTAAGTGATTCGCTCAAAGTCACAGAGCTGGTGAGTGTCTGAGGCAGAATTTGAATACATCTTCCTTCTTCCAGACCCAGCAGTTTATCCTCTGTGCCACCTAATAGCTTCTGATATATCGGAGATGTGGGAGCCTGGGCTGAATATGCAATCCTAGATCATATTGCATACTAAAAATAATTCCCTGACATAAGCTTATTTTCTTATAATTCATCATTTTTGATCCAAAGTACAGTATATAAAATTTCAATTAGCTGAAGGCCTCTCAGAATGTTGGGTTCTAGTTAACTGAAGTTTTAGTATAATTGTATCTATAGGCAAAATCATGTGAAATTTGGGAATAATTTCTTGATGCTGCTGTTTTCCCTCCATGTTGGCATTTGTACATTTGACACTAACGAACCAATGCTATAAGGGCTTAGCTTGCCAATGATCTGAGTACCATAAATCCGACACCGGGCATTAGTAGGGTAGACTTTGGATTAGACAGTTTAGGTCTTATGGAATCAAATGGTTCAAACACAACAGCTGAGAACATTAAAATGACAGAAGGTGCTGTAAGTCACAGTTTATCCTATTCACTCTCTCTATTTCACACTTTTATGAAAGCAAAAGTAAAGTCATTCTAGCTAAGTGCCAACGCTCTGTATCATGTCGAGTCAAAGACAGAAGAATGACCTTGGCTGGGTCATTACACATGTCTGGGCGAGCCTCAGGATCCTCATCTGTAAAAAATGAGAGGATTCTCCCAGATAGTTGCTTGGTTCCCTTCCAACTCTCCGTCTGAGATCCTCTAATTTACTAAGCCAAGAGATCATCATGTTTCCTTGGCTTTGTGGCTTCTGGCACTCATTTTTTCATGTCAATCTCACTTCTTAAACCTTCTGCCCCCCAAGTATGGGGAATGCCACATCAGGAAAGGATTAAGTTGTTGACAAGGGCAATTTAAACCAATATAAAGTGATAAAGTGAAATTTCTTGATACCCCTGGTATTGGGAACAGCAATGTCAATCCATAACCCTATTTTTTTTTTTTTGCTTTCTGGAGGGCAATTGGGGGTAAGTGACTTGCCCAAAGTCACACAGCTAGTACGTGTTAAGTGTCTGAGGTCGGATTTGAACTCAGGTCCTCCTGACTCCAGGGCTGGTGCTCTATTCACTGTGCCACCTAGCCACTCCCCCAACCCTATTTTGACTTTGTGCAATTACAGGAGTTATGTTCTAGAGGCATTATTAGAGCTGTAGAAGATGTGGATTGGGGTAAGTAATATATAGAATTGTGTAGGACACATACACACATATATGTATGACTCGCACATCTATATACATACATCTTCATATATATATATATATATATATATATATATATATATATATATATGTATATGCACATATCATATAGATTCAACTAGATTTTATAGATAAATCACATATAAAACCTAGACTATATACGTAATATACACATATATGCAAGTGTAATGCACATATACAATATCCATGTGTGTAAACATGTACATTCATCCATAGGTAAAATGCATGTATTATCTATACATGCACATATAGTCTACGTTTTATATATGATCTATCTATAGAACCTAGGCAATCAATC
>CM053583.1:386819948-386876174 GCA_028627135.1 Pseudochirops cupreus
CATTCATTATCTATGACCGTCAAGGGTTTATAGATCATATATGTATACGCACATATATGTAACACACTTACATGCCCATAAAGCATGTTGGTAAAGTGGAAAAAATGCTGGATTTGAAGTCAGAGCCCACTTCTGCTACTTACTACCTGGGTGCTCCACCTCTGGCCTTCAGTTTCCTCATCTGTGAAATGAGTGGGGGGACAGTTTTTGCACCAGAACGCCTCTAAGATCTCTTCCAGATCTAAATCTATGATCCTAGTGAAATGAAATATTTTTTACTGGGAAAAAACGTTGGCTACAGAGACACAGAAGTTCTGGTTTTATTCCTTATTTTCTCCTCTTAGGAAGCACATCAACCAACTCCAGAAGTAGGAGACTCTCTAGGCAGTCACCAGGTAAAGGATTTGGAGTCAGGAAGACCTCAGTTTAAATTTGATTAGCTGTGTGACCTTGGGCATGTCAGTTAACTTCTGTCTGCCTCAGTTTCCTCAACTGTAAAACAGGGATAATAATAACATCCACTTCACAGAGTTCTTATAAGGATCAAATGAGATCATCTTTATAAAGCCTCCATCCCTGGCATGCAAACCCTCCTGGAATTCCTAGTTACCTCTGAGGCTCAGCTCAAGTACCACCTTCCCCAGAAAGTCCTTCTTGATCCCTCCAGCTACTCGTGCCTCCCCTGTCTATACCTATATCTTTATATACATATGTATATGGGTGTATATGTATAGGCACAACATGTATAGACACACACATAAACACGTATGTGTATGTGTATGTGCTGTCTCTCTCTTGACTGAACTGTAAGATGCTGGAGAACAAAGTGTGTTTCATTTTTATTTTTGTAACCCTGGTACTTAAGATGCTTTCTAATTGAGAACATAGTATTTTGTTACATAATAGATGCTACTATTCACTCTACTTGGAACTTAGATGATTTCTTTTAAAATTCCTATGGGACAACTCCATTAAGTTTTATTATGTGTCATTTCAAAAAGGAGTACCAGGACCTAAGGCCATGATACGCCAATAAGAACCTAATACATCTTGCTTTGTTATCACTTCACTGTTCAAAAATCTGTTAATAGCTTCCTGTTAAATAGCTTGGCATTCAGTGCAAAGACTGGGGCAGTGTGGTTGTTCAGGGGATAGAGTGGCAGACTTAGAATAGGAAGATATGAGTTCATATTTGCCCTTAGATATTTACTAGTGGTGTGACCCTGGGCAAGTCACTCAACTTCTATCTGCCTCAGTTTCCTCATCTGTGAAATGAAGCCAACAAATACATCTGCCTTCCAGGGTGGTGTGGGGATCAAACGAGATAATGATTATAAAGCACTTAGCACATAGAAAGCAGTATATAAATGCTTGCTATTGTTACTAATCTCTTGAATTATCTTGCTATGTATTCAAACTATAAGTTTAATATTTTGCTTCTACCTTTTTTTTGGGGGGGGGAAGTAATCGATCTAAAAATAGTAAACACCAAGGAAAGATTTATGTTGGAGCGTGACATGTTGGCATTCAGACATTTCTGCCTGTTCCCACTGCTGCTGAGATACAAGGAGACTAATCTAGGAGAAAATGTAGAAAACCTTTCCCAGTCATCCTTAATTTAATGCTAGCACCTTCCCTCCGAGATCATCGCCAAGCTCTCTCATATATGTCTTGTTGGTACACGTTGTCTCCCCCAGTAGATTATAAACCCTTTTGATGGCAGGCAATGTTTTTGTGTTTCTTCTTATATTCAATGTATACTAGCACAGTGTCTGTAAATGTCGGCTGATTTGATTTGAATTTTTAAGGATACAAAGGGACTACTTGTGTATTTAGTAGTTGATATGGATGTTCCCTTTTGCTGGAAACTACAGTTCAACTCACAAAGACTAAGTTCATTCCTACATACAAAACACTAGGCTAGGTATAAGGGGAGAGGTGCAGGGAGAGATGTCAAGCCTGCCTTACTACAGGGACTACAGGCCCTGCCTTCATTGGGATTACAGTCAGTTGTTGGTTGCTGTTGCTGTGTTTGTCCTTTGTTCTCAACGAGGACCATTACATCAGGGAAACGATGACGTGACCGGCAGTTGACTTGGATATAAGTGAGGCAGGGCTGTGCAAGGTCACCAGCCTCACTTTCTCCTCCAGAGTCATCAGGGTCCAATTACCAGATATTCATCAGGATGACTGGAGATGGCCCAGGATGCACTGGGAGACCCTGGCCTTTGCAGGTTAAGGTCTTTTCAGGTTCTCACTCTGAGTGAGGTAACGCCCACTCAGTGATTAGGCCTCTTTAAGAAGTTAATCAAGGGGGAGTCCCCTTTAATCAAGAAAGAAAAAAAAATCAAACTGGGAGGAGGGGTGGTCCCTCAGGCTTCCTGGCCAAAAGAGAAACAGTTACTATTTAGTATGTATATTCACTCTGTGAATAGGGCAGGGACCTATTGTCTCAGGTTTGAATAACTTCTTCTCTCCTCTCCTCCCTTATCTGGGGGGTGCTCTGCCCAGGAGAGAAGACATTTTGAAGGACAAAAGCTGCCTTTTTTCCTTTGGGTTGACTGGACACAGAATTACAGTTGGAAGGGATCTCAGAGGTCTTTTAGCCCTACTCCCTTGTTGTACAGATAAGGAAACTGAGGCTCAAATCACTTAAGAGACCTGACCAAGGTCACACTATGATACAGATGGATACATTATACATGCATGAGAAGTAGAAAGTGCTGAGCCTTTGGAGCTGGTTTGGGGCAGGAATCAGAAAAAGCTTAAGGGAGAAAAAAGGCATTTGACTTGGGCTTCATAGGTTAAAAAAAAAAAGGGTAAGATATCAATGTTTTGGAATCAGGGGGAAGGAAGAACAACCCAGTCCCAGAGAACTGCATGAAGAAAGGCAGTTGTAAATGGAAGAGTATGGGAGATAGGGATCATATCCATAATCCATTAATTAAACACCTATGATGTACCAAGCACAAGTTCTTTTTACAACTATTATCTCATTTGATCCTCACAACAACCTGGGGAGATAGGTACTATTATTATCGCCATTTTACAATTGAAGAAATGGAGGCTAAGTGACTTGGCCAGGGTCACACTCCTAGTAAATGTCTGATGCTGGTTTTGAATTCAGGTCTACCTGACTCCAGGTCAGGTGTTCTATGTGCTGTGCCACCAGCTGCCAGATTACATGGAGAAAGGACTGTAAAGATGGGGAATGGTATCAGATTGTAGAGCCTTGAATGCCAAGCTACAGAGTTTCAACTCTCTTTGGCAGAGGGCTAGGCAGGACAGTAATAGCAAAGCAAGATGTTCTATTGTGTTTTTCTTGGTATAACTCTTCATTAGGCACAGATATTCCTTTCTGAAATCACAAATGAACTTAGCTGCCTTGCTCCATAAAGTATTTAGTGTTTTCTTCTGAGGAAAGGGAATTGTAATATATAAAAGGCAAATGAGCTCTTTTCTACTCTCAAAATAAACCTGTGAAATAAAATAAAGATAATAATAAGAACTTTAATTATACAGTTTGTTTTCTTAGGGTTTTCTTTTCACTTTTTGACACCATAATTTAGGGAGGAGTTGCCAATCAGCACTGGCTAAGAAGTTCTTTATGACAGTGAAATCATCGGTCCATAACAGCTCCCCCCCCAAGCTTTTAAAAAAAAAAAAGGTCATTTGATTATTTCTGCAATTGTTAAAGACAATAATCTTAGGAAGAATGGTACTTGTTTCTATGTTTTCCTTGCTTAAAAAAAAATATGAGATTTGTATATTTAAAGACACTTTTAGGCAAGAATTCCACAAATGAATTTGAAGTATCATGACAATGGTTAGAAAAATGTAATTTAAATTACGTGGCTGAGCTGTGATTGAAAAAAAAAAGTGCACTATTACTTAAATGATTCCTTTGAAAAATTTAAAGGGTGATTCAATAACATTATTGGTTATAAGAATAATAAATGGATTCCAAAGTTAATAGTGATAAAATGACATGCTGGTCTGTTTTACAGAATTATATCTTAATAGTAGAATCCTGGAAGTTCAGATATAGAAGGTACCTCAGAGATCACCTGGTATCCTAAAGAAATTGCCCAAGGTCACAGAAGAAGTTCATGGTGGCAATGGAGAAAACCTTGAGGTTTGCTGACTCCTGCTCCAGGGTTTTTTTGACTCTGTTTTTTGTTTTGTTTATAGAAGGCCCTTTCCCCATATATCTTAAAACATCTTATAACAAGCCAGTCTTCCAGTGCATTCGTGTATCAGTCATGAGTACTCCTTGGAAATTCACAATCAAAAGATGGACATTTAGTTAAATGTACAATGAAGACATTTGTGATATACTATAATAACAGCAACAACAAATGGATTTATATAGTGTTTTATATTTGCAAAGTACTTTAACGTATCATCTAATTTGATCCTCCTCATATAGCTTTGCAAAATAGGTGCTATTATGCCTATTTTACACATGAGAAGACTGAGGCTGAGAAAGATTAAGTGACTTTCCCAGGGCCACACATCTTGTAAGTGACTTATAAGACAGGATTCAAACTCAGGTCTTCCTGACTTCAAGTCTAGTGTTGTATCCACTGTGTCACCTACGAGTTTTCCTTATACTGAGAATGGGCTTGCAATGATCTATCCATTTTACCTGGTACTTTGAAATCTAGCGAATGCATGAATTTGTGTGATGAATAGCTGGGTTTGCTGGTACAATGTGCCCAGTCTGGATTCCCAGGTACTTTGGTGGGAGATGGAGTCCAAGGATCTGGGCCTCCTTAGCATTGTGTTCTCAGCCCCTGACCTAACTGACCAGAGAAACTCAAGTTAATGGTCATTTAATTGCTGCATATGATTTCAGTGTTCTGAAAAATTTAAGGCAGATCCTCAAAGTACCATGCCATTGCTGCAGCCCTGGAATGTTATAGCTTACAAAACTATGGGAATTAAGAGAACCTGGAGAGGTCATCTGAATTTAACTTCTCAACCCATCTAATATCAATCTTCTGATATCCAATATGGAGACTGCTGAATGAGATTACCTCCAAGGTCCCTTCTTGCTCTGACTATTTGTGATCCTCCATCTAAGCAGGAAGTCACTTTTATTATCTGAGATAAATAAAAATCCAACCCATCTTTAAAGATAGCCAGAGAAGGCTATTATTTTACTTCACTGAGTAATTCTTCATGATAAAAGCTTATTTTCATCTTTAGTGCTTTGCTCACACCAACGCTTTAAATCAGGTAGTGAAAATATTAATATTCCATCTGAACAGATATGAAAACTGAGGCACAGAATGGTTATGTCTTGCCAAAAGACATGAAGCTAGTCAACAGTAGTTCCAAGACTTGATTTCAGGTCTTCTAATGCCAAGTCTAGTCTTTTTCAATGACACTATGAATCATTCTTTAATAATAAAAAAATGTCCTTTGTAGCTAAATGCATGCCTTTCCACTATTTCATCTTTCTCCTCAATAGAGAAGAAAAAAGTACTTGTCAGCATTCATATGAGGCAAGTTAAAGATTTAGTTCCTTCCCACTCTTTTCTTCCCCTAGTCCTTCATTCCTGTCCTTATTTTCTAGGCTGGTCAACCTAAAGAATTTATTCTGCTATCCAGAGCATTCAAGTTAATTTAACAGTGAGTTCAGGATTAGCTTCTGCTAAAACACTTTTATGTGTCTTCTGGGAAGCTTCTAGGTAGCCCAGTGGCACAGGGGATAGAATGTGGCAGTTGGAGAGAGGAAGACCTGGGTTTCTGTCTTTGACTCTGGCCAAGGTACTTAACTTGTTCAAGCCTCAGTTTCTTTCATCAGAAAAATGGGAATAATAATAGCACCTACCTCACAGAGCTGTTTTGATGAGCAAATGAGATAATGTATGTATAAAACTTTGCACATTTTAAAGTGCTATGTAAGTGCTAGCTATATGTTATAGATATTTAGGATTCAGCACGTCTCTATTTGGCATCAGTGAGGGCTTGAGAGTCAGATCACCAAAAACAAATGAATATTCCTCTGGTTCCTGGATGTGTATCCCAGCAGAGATGGGGGTGGGACATAGTGGAAATAGAGCTGAATTTAGAATGAGAAAACTGAATGATCACTGACTCTCTGTGTGACTCTGATGAAGTCAAGCTTTCTCTGGGTCTTGGCTTCTTCTTCTGTAAAAGGGAGATAAAAATACCTGCCCTGTGTCCATTACAAGGTTGCCGGAAAGATTGGAATTAAATACTGCAAGTGCTATTTGAGCTATTGATTGCTATGTGAACTGTTGTTCTTAACAAGCTATTCCCAATCAGCCACCTTACAAATGGATGCCTTTGATCTCAATAGGGATCAGCTAGGAGTTTAGTGAGATCATTACTCTTGGATAAATCACCTGAAGTGCTAATGACTGGGGGAACAGGGAGCAGGGTAGTTGAGGTTTCTTTGTTTTTTCATATAGTAGTTGAGCTCCTTTTATATGCAATATACACATATGTGTTGAGTATACATATGCACACACAAGTATATGCACATGTGTACACATGTATAAACACACAGCCAATTACACAGCTAGGATGGATCTGAGATAGAACTTGAGCTACTGTCTTCCTGACTTGGAGATTGTCTCTCTGTTATTGATGCTGTGCTACCTTTCATAAACACACATGTATATATGCATATAAGTAAACACATATGTACACCTTTATATGCATGTATATCTACATATGTATATATGAGAAAAACAGCATCATAGTTGTGTGATATCCTTTTCTCTTTCAGCTTATGGATGAACATAGCACGTGAGAAACAATCATAACTTTTGGAAGCAATAATGTTGAAAGTATCTAACACAGTGGTTCTCAACTTTCCTAATGCCGTGACCCTTTAATACAGTTCCTCATGTTGTGGTGACCTCCCCCCCAACCATAAAATTATTTTCGTTGTTACAACTGTAATTTTGCTACTGTTATGAATCGTAATGTAAATATTCTGATATACAGGATGTATTTTGATTGTTACAAATTGAACATAACCCACAGGTTGAGAACTGCTGACAGGTCTCATGAATCCTTACAAAACATCTCTAGGAAGGCAAAGATTGTTAGGTTTTCTTTTTGTTTGGAAACACCCATTTTTCAGATGGGGAAAACTAAAGACGCAAGATTCAAAGGGACAGGTTGAAGGTCACAGCCTGATGCATTAGAGGCAGAGCTGGGAACAAAGCCCAGGACTTCTGTCCATGGATTTCAAGCCATCTTAACTCTTTATACAGGACTTGATTATAGTGATTATTTTGAATGCAAATTAAGACATGATTATAGGGAAATAACAATGCAGGTCAATGATATTCTTCATGATTCTAACATTTTTTTTTCCTAGAGGAGAAAATTATAGACATGGAACCAATTAAACCACCTTTCTTTCTTGGTAATGGCTTTCCCCCACACTCCCAGGAAGATTCCCTCTCTGTGATTATTGTTTAATGGAGGGAGAGGATGCTTTGTCTCTTAGGCGATATTGTGATAGGTGCTACATTAATACTTCCCACTTTCTTTATCTGAATTTTAAAAGGATATGTTAACATGTTATTCCTGAAAGGGCAGTCATAAATATGAAGTCAATTTTTAAAAAAATGAATATTCAATGGGTAGTATCCTGTAGAGGCCAAGCATCTCTAAAGATGACCCCTTGGAAACCTTAGTCAACTAAAGTCTTGTGATTAACCTTTACTGGTCTCTACATTTGCGCTGTTAGCCTATCCCTCTATTATCAAAATTCCTTACTCCCATACGGAGGAAGACTAATTTATATGCTCCCCAAACTTTAAATAGATTCTCTTGAGTATGAGGTCCACAAAATGTCTGCTACAAAAAAAAAAACAAAAATAAAAAAACCTTTAGCTTTAGAAGGCTGTAGTGTCACATGTGTATTGTTGGTGTAACTATGGTAACCTACAAATGCCACCAGTGTGTCCATTTCATACACAAATGAGGGGACAGCTGTGGAGTCCACATGTCTGCCAACAGAATAATAGATGTGAACAGGGATGGCCTGGGTCAGAAAATTACAACTCATTTATATTAATCAGAGCTTTCACATAGCATCCCAGTCTCTGAGCTATAAAATGGAATTGGAAAGGAACATAACATTATGAGGATAATTTTTAGGCAATAACATTCAAAAGAAGCATCCTCAGCAGTTGCAGGAACATTTTATTAGAGTGTTCCAAAGTCAAAGTTGCCGGGACCCTCTGCAGACACCAAGTTTCGTTATTTCATTTTCTGGGTCTGGCTTCTTGCATTCATCTCAGTAGTGATTTTTAATGGTATTAAATCCATTCACTCCTCTCCAAATTAAACCTTGATATTAGTCACATTATTAAAAGTTTCATTTCGAGAAATATTTTATCCTCATCTCTGAATATTAGATCTGGAAGAAGACCTTTGTGATAATTTAATCCAATCTCTTCATTTATTTCTGATTTATAGAATTCAATGATGCATCCAAGGTCATAGAGCTAAGCAGGGGCAAATACAGTACAAAATAGAAAATTCCTGGCTCCCAGGTCAATGTTCTTTCTACTAACACCTGGCATTTACCAAATTTTAAACTAAAATCTTACATCTTTCAGAGAGTTTTAGAAAACTATTTAAAAAGTTAAAACCATAATGGATTCATTAAGCTATTGTCTTCATCATTTTGGTAGATAATAAAAAGTGTAGGATCCCTGATCTGGAAGGGACACGAATTTTTATCTATCAATACCTCAACCACAAATTCCTGAAAAATGGTTGTGTAGACACCGCAATAACAGTTCAGGAAAAAACAAAATTGCCTGAGAATAAGCTTAATTGTACTACTAGAGACATAGAGCAAGGGTATTGATGGATTACCTTCAATCACAACATGTACAAAGAAATTAATCAATACCAGCTTTTGCCATCATTAGAGTGGGGGCAATTTTTCCCTGAGTCCCTAAAGTATTTAAGTTTTAAGCACGACTTAAATGGTATCTTCTTTCTGTGCTGCTTTGAGGCAAATGAGACCAAACTTATTTAGCTTTGCATGACTTTAACTGCTTAAATGTAATTTCAACTTCATATGCTAAACCTTACCCTAAATAAATATTAATCAAAGTTCTATTCACTTGTTAAAGATGGTTCCATTGTTTCTAGGAGCTGAAATATGATTCTAAAATGGAATGTTTTATCTCCAGATTGGCTTACACCAAAAATAGATGTTCAGCACCATTTTAAAAAATGTTAAATACAATATTTGAACAACCATGTATTAAATTTCAAAATGAATCAGAGAAAGCCTATTATTTCATGACTCGAAAATGTAATTTTAAGAAGGCTTTATGAAAGTCTAAAGAAATGAATTTCATGCCTTATAATTTACCATATTTTTCTTCATGACCATAAGACTCCTCCTTGACATTTATAATCAACAAAGTTATTCTAGCAGCCAACTTTCTGAAGCGGCAGAAAAATTCTATCAAATTTAATGGTCCTTCTCCTGGGGAGTCAAAGACCTTGGGTTCAAATCTTGGCTCTGTTACGAGTGTGTGTGTGTGTGTGTGTGTGTGTGTGTGTGTGTGTGTGTGTGTGTGTGACAGAGAGAGAGAGAGAGAGAGAGAGAGAGGGAGAGAGGGAGAGAGGGAGAGAGGGAGAGAGGGAGAGAGGGAGAGAGAGAGGGGGAGAGAGGGAGAGAGGGAGAGAGGGAGAGAGGGAGAGAGGGAGAGAGAGAGAGAGAGACCGAGACCCTAGGCAAGTTGTTTTGCCTCTCCAGGCCTCAGTTTTCTCATCTATAAGATGAATAATTTAGATTCAGTGATCCCCATGTTCCCTTCCGGTCTGAAATCCTATGATCCCAAAACAAGAATTCTCAACCTGTGGTCCATGAACTTGTTTATTGTTAATATTTCATAACTGTACTTCAATATAATTTGCTTCCTTTGTAATCCCATGTATTTTGTGCATTTTAAATGATTATTCTGAGAAGGCGTCCATAGATTTCACAAGATTTCCCAAGAACTGCTGTTGTTATCCCACAGCACAAAAAAAGTTAAGAATTGCTGCTGTTAAACAACTCAGTATTAATTACTATAGCTGGTAAGGTTTAAAAAAAAAGTGACTGCTTCAACAATATGGGGATACAGGCTGGTTTGTGGTGGTTGTAGTTCTGTTTCCTTTGATTTTTCAGAATCTCTGGCTTGGGCATTAGTATCTGTAATTAAAATTCAGAAGTAGGGCCAATAGATGGATCTAATTTCACGAATCCTCCTTTACTTTTGTAGGGTGACTTTTCTAACATTGTTTTACTCTTAGCTACTTACTAAGGTCAGATTTTTGAGCTTTTTTTTTTTTAACTTTACTATATCTATTAAAGAAATGCTTTCTAGAAAAAGGGTAGTAATAACAGCTCACATTTATAAAGGATCTTATATCTATGAGCTCATTCTGCCATGAGGTAGGTGGCATGATCATCCTCATTCTACAGATAAGGAAAATGCAGCCTAAGTGACTTGCTCAGGGTCACATGACTATTGTAAGCCTGGAATTTGAGCCCATGTCTTTCTGGCCTCAAGTCCAGCATCATCACCTGTACGGCTAAACCCCAGAAGCAGGTTCACATTTAAATGAGAAGGTCTGGGTAATTTTTAAAGCCACTAGTTATTTCACAAACACCACCATTTCTTGGTACTAAAAAAGCTTATTATCTAGTTTAGAAATGTCAAGTTTATTTTGTATATCTTTTCAGTCTATAAGGAAGGTAGTCCCAATTTTCCACATCAACAATAGTGCTCTAGTCTGATTTTTTAAAATTACACATGACATCTCTAAGACATTCACCCTCCTCCCTCCAAATGTACACTTTCTCAGATGATATAGCATTTGTGGACTATAACTTTTTCTTGTTTAGATTTGATTCAGTTTATTTTTTTTCCCTGAGAGAATGTTGTCTTATGGGTAAAAGGCACTGAACCAGCACAAAATAATTTAAGGAAACATGTAGAGTAGCAGACTAACATCTGTTGTTTTTCCCCCCTCATAACACTGAACCCTCCAACACAATGCTGTCTTCTTTTTTTTATGTCCCTTTCAATGAAGCTATAGAATAGTGAAGCAAACCCCTTCTTGGTGAATAGAATAGGTCCTTTTACTCTTGGACACTGTTCGAGACTCAACAAAGGAAGAGGCAACTGGTGCTGGCACATTACTAGGTGTATTCACCCAGCCTCACGTGCAGCCCACGCTGCAAACCCTTTGTACCCGATGTTACACAATACCAGGAGGTGAACAGTGCATGGAGTGTTGTCTATCAAGCTAATGTTAGGAAAGATGGAGGGAAGCTCTTGCTTTATTGTCCCTCTGAATTGCACAGTTCTCCCAAACTTCTGCAATCTATGGTGCTTACATCTAGATACATACAATGGCCAAGGGACCTGAGAGTGTGGCAATTGTATATCACTACCTAGTCTACAGACTGGGTAGTCATTCATTCAGCAAACATTTATTAAGTTCATATAAGGTCCTGGGGATAACTTGTCCTTAAGGGGCTTACAGAATACTGGAGGCCTGTGAGAGATTGTCAGGGAATACAAACACACACATACACACACAGACACATACACACCCCAATTTCAAGACAGAGGAAATGCTAATAACTCGGGTGGGGGGAGGGAGTAGTGCAATCAGGAGAGGCCCCCTACAGGAAGGACAGGTGGGACATGAAGCTAGAGGCAAGATTTGAAATTCTTTTAGCCAGATGATTAATGTTTCCAGGGAGGTCACCAGCAATGTTAGTAACTACATAACTATACAAAATAGGGATCTTTACATGTGTCTGTCTGTCTATTGAATGTGTATATGGGGATGGTAGCCCACCCTAAATGTTACCTCTTTCTTCATAAAACCCTCTTTGATCTCACACCATGCCCCCTAGATGCTCAGTTTCCCTATAATGAATGATCATTGCATTCCTAGCACCTGAGACAGTACCTTACACATAGCATGGGCTTAATACCTGTAGGATACATTTAACTAATCTGAAAAAAGGATGTTGATGAAACCACTCCCCTGCATCAAAAGCACTTTAAGTGCACACTGCTTCATAAAAATCTATATTTACTGATCCACAAAGTAATGTCTCAATATTACACAAGATACAAACAGCCAGGTAGGGAGTGAGCTTTACTTTTGAGCTTTTAATACAATAGCACTCAAAGAATTTGGCTCCTGAATAAAGGTGACAGCAAGCCATACAATTCCCAAACAGAAAAACTCACACTGCGCCTTTATTCCCTTTTCTTAAGGACCATTGTTGACTGAAGACTCCTTGTCTTTTAAAATTCCTTCATGTGAATGGATGAGGCAAGACATCTGCCAGGATACACTCACATTTGCATGCAAATCAGAGACTTAGAGACACACATGCTCCTGGTAGCCAAACATTACTTCTACTCTATATTTATGGTGTTCAAACTTCGTTCCTGAACTTTCTATTCTCACGATGAACTAATTCTTAAAAAAAAAAATAGCATGTTGGATAAGCTCTCTAACATAGGGAGATGATGTGAAATCCTGAGAATATAATGGCTAAAAGAAAAAGCCTCCTTTTTCTCCAGAAAACTACATGTAAAAAGTAATTTCAGCAGATTAGTTTCTATTACTGGATTATTACAGAAATTAGAAAAAGAAATGTTTCTCTCAAAGTCTTGCCCTTCTGTATCAGGTGAGTTTCTCTGAGCTATTACATTGTGGTATAAGCAGATGCAATGGCATCATGAGTGTAGGGCTGCACTGTTAACCCTTGATTGAGATCTAATCTAAGAGTCTAAGGCACTAAACTGAGCCACCGCCCCCACTTTCTTGGTAATCACAGTCCCCCAAACAGACCCAATGGATGATAACATTTATTGCTGAACTTTTTTTTCTAAACTATGCAGAGACATTTTTATAGCTAATTCCACCCAGACAAAACAGTTCTTTAGAGAAGGAACTGGAGAGAAAAGAAAGGAGGGATGCTCATTTTGCTCTTTGGCATTCTTCCCTATGCACTTCTCTCCAGGCAGTACAAAGGACACTTGCTGGCAAACTTTCCTTACTGACTTCTCTGATGGAGTGAGGTTGGCAGCAGTGTCCATGCAGCTCCTTTAGAAGATGCTTCCCTAAAATCACAGGCATCCTTCTACTGGGGGCTCCCCAACTACCCTCTCTAGGTTCAGCTATGAACTAAAGAGAAAAATACACTCCGACCTAACTCAAAATGTTTCCAGGTGTGCCTGTTCCTTTGTATCTGTTTCGTAGCTCAGAACCACTTCCCTCCTCATCTCAGCACCTTCTTCCCCCACATTAACCACAGATGTAATCATGACCTCCCCTTTTTTTCAGACGCCGGTCTTTCCTTCCCTCATCCTTCCGTCTCTTTCCTTTTCTCACTTCATATTTTTTTTTGTAGTTCTTCCCTCTTCAACTAATTCTCCTCCTCTCCATCTTTTCCTTTCTTCTCCATCCTCTGCTGCCTTCCCTTCACATCCCATCATCCCCCTTTTCTCCTTATCCCCTGATACTTCCCTCCCCCATTCCTGAAACCCAGTCTTCCTCTTTCCCATTCTCAGCCTCTTTCTTTTCTTCTCTCCCGGTTCCGCTCTCCCCCTTTTTCTTCTCTAACTCGCAACGCTCTCCTGTTCTTTGCTGGGATCTTTCCTCCTCTCTTCTCACGTCCCCCACCCCCATACATTTTCCTTCTCTCTCATCTTATGGGTATTTTCTATCTAGAACCCCTTCTCACCCCTCCCCCGTTCGTTCCCCCATCCCCCCGCCACCCCCGGCATACCACTTTTCACCTTCTCTGCTCCCTGTCTAGGCTCCCCTGCAGCCCTTAGCAGGACCTACGTCCCCGAAGCCACCGGACTTCTGCGGTACATCCAGCCAAGTTTACCGTGACTTCCGTCCCCGGGTCCCCAGCCCCAAGGGGACGTCGCACTTACCCAGAGAGGCCCGGCGCGGAGGTGCCTGGCCCGAACCGGCGCCGGGTGTGCGTGGAGAGATGAGGGGGTTGAAGAGTGCTGGGGGAGGACTGGCGGAGGCTGGACTGAACTAGCCACCCAGTCCGCAGCAACAGCGCGCACCCGACCCCGGCGCTAGAGGCAGGGAGCCCGGGGGATGGCAGGGCTCCGGGGAAGCAGCGACACATTCAACAGCTGCTGCACCGGGACTCCTGGAGTGGAGGGGACAGGGGTTGGGGAGCCAGGACTGGCTGTCTTTGGAGGAGGGGTGCAGGGCTGGAGGGGGTGGGGCTCCGCGGCCACAGCTGCTTCCTTCCCCTAGTTCGGTGACGGCCAAGTCTAGCCGCAGGCTCCTTGGATGGGGCGCCCGCGGTGGCGGGGATGTGACTGTCGTATGCTGCTGGTGCTGCTGGCCCCGGCGGGCGCCGCCGCTGCCGGCCCCGGGTCCTTATGCCCAGGCTGGCGCTGGTGGTGACGGGGCCGCGGCTGCCGCCTCGGTCTGCCTGCCCACCCGTGCGCTCGCTCCTTCGCTCTCTCCCTTGGCTTTGTGCTGCCCGCAGCCAGCGTGCACCTGGTGTAAGCAAAACAGGTCAGCTGATGGGCTGCGGGCTGATTGGCTGCTCTGCCGCTCCCCCTCCCTCTCTATTCTGGTGCCCCCAATCTCCCGCCCCTTGCCTCCCCGCGTCTCTGGCCTCAGCTCCCCCTCTCCCCCTTCCCATTCGCTCACAACAGAGACCCGGGCAGGGCACCATCTGTACGGAGGGGCTGGTAACAAAGGGAGCGCGCCGGGTTGGCCCTGCCTGTGCAGGGCTGGCCAGGCTTGGTCGCCTATGGGGTGAGAGCAGTGGGCTACTCTTTTTGTCGGGGGGACTGGCTGCTGGGGAAAGGGACTGAGTCGGGGTCGGGGGAGCGACGGAGTGGAAGGCACTTGGCCCTTTCTTAGCCAGAGATGAGCCATAAGAGCCAGTGCAAGGAGAAAGGGGGAGCGGAGGGGGAAGAGAGAGACAGAGAGAGCGAGAGCGAGCCAGCGCACAATGGGGCCATATCGGCTGTTCCTGGGGAAGACCTCTTTGGCTCAGCGGTCAGAATGTATTGTTTTAAAAAAAAACAAACACTTTGAAAAATCTAGGATAACATATACATGTATGAAGGAAGAACGAATTGTCAGCAAGGGGCTTGGCACTTGGCTTTCCAAACAAACCAAGAGGCTTCTCGTGATCCTGTAAACCCTATGTAAACATACTCACACTTATAGGTATATAGATACATATGTATCAGAGAAAGGGCACACATAATGTATACATTATGTGCATTTGTTTATTTTCCTCTTAGTGATGATTTGAACCCAGATCTCCTGACCTCAAAGACAATACTTATTTCACCATGCCAAACTACCAGCACTTACTAGGGAACCTTTCCAATGGTTATTTTACTGATCTGAAAACTGGACAAGTTGTTTTCACTATACAGAATAGAGTGGCAGATGCTGTTTGCTGAAATTAGAGATTAAATAAAAGGGTTGGAAGTAGTTTGGATGAGGATGCGGATGAGGATGATGATATAAATGCTTTGGGGAAGCTCAGTCTTTGCCCCAGTAGCAATCTGAATATTAAAACCTGAGGGCAGATGAAGGGAGGTGGATTTAGAGCTAGAAGATGTGGATCCAAATCCCCACTCTGCCACTTACTATGTGTATGTCCTTGGGCAAGTTATTTAACTTTGGGCCTCAGTTTCCTCATCTGTAAAATGAAGAGATTGGGGTCTGTGACTGTAGAGGCCTCTTTAAGCTCTAAAGCTATGATCTTGTGATATTAAGTTGCTTAATTTTGCCAAAACTCAATTTTCTTATCTATAAAATGGGACTCCTAAAATCTGTAGTGCCTATATGTCTCAGTGGAAGGCAGTTTATGTGGTGGTAGAGAACTGACCTTCAAGTCAGGGCAACCTGAAATACATGTATTGGTAGAGAGAGTTTTATTTTTGGGAATTCTGTATACAAATTAAGTCACAAGTCTGGTTCAAAGTGATATCCAAAGCCAGCATTTATATGGCACTTTAAAGTTTGCAAAGCACTGGATGTAAATTATTTAATGCTCACAAAGATCCTATGAGGTAGAGGCTAATGTTATACCCATTATATAGATTAGGAAACTGAGATTAAGAGGTTAATCTTAACCAGAGTTAGCAAGTGTCAGAGGTAGGATTCGAGCTCCGGTCTTTCTATGAGTCCAGTGCATTATTTGCTACCTCAAGAAAAAAAGAAGTGTCTGCCTCACAGGATGGTTGTGAAGATCAAATGTGATTGTGTATGCAGAATGCTATATGAATGCTCATAAATATTATTAATAAAGAGTTGTAGACAAGCTGGCAGAAAAGGGGAAGATTAAAGGGTTCCATCAAAATAAAGGAACTCATTTGACATCTGGTATGGTGGTGGCTAGAAAAGAATAAACAGAGTTAAATCCAATCCTGTTAAGTGAGATGGTTTCAGAACATGCCTTTATCTCCTTCTCTGCCTCTCTAAGGAATATAGACAGAAATGTCTGAGGATAAGGATAGGCTCATTGGAAAAGGAGAGAGAAAACAGCAAATAAGTAGGGAAAAGGAGCTTGGCAGGTTTCTTAGGAGCCTTACAATTTATGTTCCTGCTATATAAAAGAAAATGGGAGACCTAATTTCTTTAACTCGCCATTCATTAATTTTCCCACTGAGCTGTGCTACAAAGGAAGCTAAAAATTATCAAAGTGAGAGGCAAGAAGGGAGGGCATTCTAGGCATGAGAAAATACAAAGGCTCAGAGGTGGGAGATTTAATGTTCTTTATGCAGAACAGCTGGCAGGTCACTTTGGAATGGAGAATGCATGAAGAGGAAATAAGACTGGCAAGGAAGAGATCCTTAAGTACCAGGCACAGGATTTTCTCTTTTTCCTTAGAACAATAGTATCATAAGATCATAGAACTGGAAAAAACAATCACCTCAGACATTATCTAGTTCAAAATCCTCATATTCCAAAATGAGATACAGAGCATTTAAGGCTGACCAAGATCACCCAGGTATTAAGTTACAGAGCTGGGATTTTAACCCAATTCCTTTCAATCAAGGTGTTCTTTTAACTGTATGACTCTGCTTCCCATCATTCTTTATTATTTTTTTTTAAATGTTTTAACCTGGATCATTGCTGGGAAGAGGGAAAAGTACCTAAAGGTGAAGATGGAGGTCTAACATTCTATGCTGATGTATTCTGCAGTTCTTGGGATTAGATTACACAGCAGGAATGTAGGAATTTCTGATTTGGGTAGCCTCCTTGGAATTCTCTGCAAAAACTTATAAGATATCTGAACTGTCCTCTGAGAAATGTTATAATTGCTGGCGCTCAATGGCCTTTAAGGGAGTGAGGATGTTGGGATAATAGTTTGAAACTAATCAGTATTTTGAGGATATAAGTTTATCGTTCCATGAGAAACCATAATCAAAGAAACTGGAAACCTAATTACTCCTAATTGAAATCTAGGTATCAGAATTCTCAAGATACATTGAATGAGCCTTATTATAGTTATATACATTTATTTTTAAAAATCCATAGTAACTGTTAATCACTTAGTTTGTGATGACTTTATAATTGAAAATCATGTTACAGTTATGACCATTGGTAACTTTCACACTAAGCATTTTCTTACCT
The DNA here is from genome assembly GCA_028627135.1 of Pseudochirops cupreus. Classification (NCBI taxonomy): domain Eukaryota; kingdom Metazoa; phylum Chordata; class Mammalia; order Diprotodontia; family Pseudocheiridae; genus Pseudochirops; species Pseudochirops cupreus. The sequence continues at coordinate 386,837,625 of CM053583.1, forward strand.
TGAAAATCCTTCCTAATTTGTGAGGTATTAGGCTTTTTAAATGGACACTATCACAGTAATGGAATATTGTCATCTTGACACCACAAATGAATTTATTATGTGACCTTGCTTAAGGTTTCTGGAATGAGAAATATTGGCCTTTCTATAGAAATCTAAGAATTACACAACCAGCCAATGTATGGACATATAAATGGATCAATCTAAAACTTACACCAGATAGATGCCAGAGAAAATGAGTTGAGAGGAACAGGAGCCATAACACTTAGTCCTAAAATGTTAGAGCCAGAAGATATCTTAGTGGTCATTGAGCCCAGGAGTTCTTAACCTGGTATCCAATATTTGAAAAAAAAACCAATAACTATTTCAATATGGTTTCCTTTGTAATCCTACTTATGAATTGTAGATTTAAAAATTATTATTATTCTGAGTAGGGGTCCATAGTCTTCCCCAGACTGCCAAAGGGGTCTATGGCACAAAAACTTAAGAACCTCTTATTTAGGCCAATCTTTTCATAGTCTGATGAAAAAGGAGGAGGATTAAGAGAAGAAGGAAGAAGAAAAGGAGTAAGAGGAGGAGGAGGAGGAAGAAGAAAAAGAAGAAGCTACAGCCTTAGTTATGATTTGAGTGAGCTTACCTTATACTCTAATATTTTTATTCAACTATGAAAGTATTTTCATTTTGTACATTCCTCAGGAGTCTGTAGAATATCACATATAAAACATTAATAGTAGGATAATGAATACTCTCAGGACCATTTCTATCTGTAATCCATAAAAATATGAGAATGATGACATAATGATGATGACAATAATTGATGAAGATGATGATGATCGTCACCTAAGAGCACATGATAAATAGGACACCAACCTACAGAAATACTTTTGGAATAAATAGACATCACTGAGAAACTGGAAAGACGGACACAGGTAGATATCATTAGATTTTTAGAATGTGATAAAAGTGTTTTACATCAGATAGATCCTATGAAATGGCAAGAAAAAAAAAATCAAAAGGCCGTTCATGGGAAACATTGACATCTATAAATTCAGATAACTCTGTGTTAACAAAGAAGATGAAACAAATGGCTGAGTCATGCAGAGTCATTTGTGCAAATGGAATAGGTTATGATGGAAAGCCAGCAATAAGACTGGGTCCTTTGCAAGGAGTCTGAACTTGGTGGTCAATGAAAGTTTTGCAAGGAAACTCTAGAAATGGTGCGACATATCACTGTAGACTGTTACCTAGCAAGACCTGACCTCGTGGATGGAATCCTACATCAGAAGTTCATTGTCTGTCATGGAGTGACAGATGGCAAGTCTTCATACTACAAATATAGAAGTCAAAATATCCTAGTGAGCTCAAACAATAACCTACGGCAGTTATACCATATCATGGACCAAACTTTCGTCCACAGTATCCTGAACATGACATTGTTTGGCAAAAACTTAATAATAATATTTTTAGTAGGTGGTGGTTGTTGTTGCTATTCTGTAGTCTCATAATCTCCAAGCTACAAGGAATAAAATGCTTTCAAAATATAAAGAGCAAGCAAAGGAGGTCAAAATCACATGGGAGCTGGATGTGTCACATATTGTCCCTGTTCTCTTTACTGCTCCCGGAGTTGTGTCAAGCATACTTTCATTGAGTTGACAGAGAATTAACTTACATTTTAATGTTATGTGTGTGTATATGTGTGTTCATTTCAGTTGTGTCCAACTCTTTGTGACACTATTTGTGGTTTTCTTGGCAAAGATACTAGAGTGGTTTGCCGTTTCTTTTTCTGGCTCATTTTATAAATGAGGCAAACAGGGTTAAGTGACTTGCCCAGTTTCACACAACTAGTACCTGTCTGAGGTCAGATTGAAACCCACAAAGTTGAGTCTTCCTGACACCAGTACCAACACTCTACCTACTCTGCCACCTAGCTCTAATTCAGTTACTAAAAGCAGTCATTGCATCAGCCTGGGACATAATCTGTGGAACATTAAATGCGATAGAAGGGTAGCAGTATAGTGATTTGTTCCAGGACCATTTCTATCTGAACACTATTAAAAAAGAATGAGATGACAACAACAACAATAATAACGGGTATGTGTGTGTGTGTATGTGTGTGTGTGTGTACACACACACACACACACACACACACACACACACACACACACACACACATATATATATATATATATATATATACAGCTTCAAGGTTATCAAGACTTTTATATACATTTTAGCCTTTGACTTTTACAACATGTGTAGGTACTATACACAGGAATGTTTCCATTTTGCAGGTGTGAAATTTGAGGCACAGAGAGGCTAATTCAGAGTGATATCAAAGATTGGGTGATCGAGGTCTTCTTCCATGGTGCCAAACATCTAGGGAGGTTGTTTTTTCCTCCAATCTCCCCCATTCCATTATTCCCTTACAACTAGTAGCCTTCTACCAGCCCTATGCCATGACCATGAATCCTTGGTAACTTTGCTCCATCCTCTTGACTTGGGTATCCATCTTGTTGTGCTCCATTCTTAGGGCCAACTGGTCAGCCCATTGAACCACGCATTTCTTCTCAATACAGAAATCTCAAGGTCAAGTGAGCAATTGCCACTGTGCAAATTTTGCTTTTTCTCACCTCCTGGGCTTCTACTTATACAAGGACCATAGGATGTACTATGGTAGTGAAGGCGTTTTTGGAGGGAGTCTAGGCTGTCTTTCCTCTGGCAAGACTTCATCTGACCATGATAAAGATTGATTAAAATGAAAGCTACCTTTGATCCAGTGTGTGGTGATAAAGTTTGGAATACCATAACTTTACTGTAGGTAAGCCTCTCCCTAGCTGGTCACCAACTTGTTTTCTGTTCAGGTAGCAGTCTCTCAGCATAAGGGTGTTCCAGGGACTCTCACTCCCTACCCGGGGGCTTTGTGTCCCAAAGCCCATGGTATCGTCTTTAGGTCCCTCCCCCCACATTCCCCTCCATTTCCAATGATGTTTACTCCAGGTACTAGAATAATTACTATTTGTAAATCGAGGTGAAGTGAGTTGTTCAAGGAAACATAGTAAATTAGATCAATGTCATAATGAGAAGCTGGCTTTCTTGATTCCCAATCCAATGCTCCTTTTATGACATTGTGCATGTTCTCAACAATGTTCTTACTTTTTTCTCTTACTTTTGTACCAAGATTTTTAAAAATGAACATTTCTTTTGTTTTTGTCATTATAGAATGTGATTAGAATGTTACCGTGTCCAACTTGCCCTGTTGGCCAAAGGATAGTCCAAAAGGGATAGTCAAATCACAAATAAAAATGTGGGAAAGCCTGGCTTTATTTTCTCTATTGAATGACTATGTTTCATAAGAATTATTCTTAAATGAGAACAAAAAAAATCTATTTTCTTGCTATTCCCACTTCACTTCAGCCTGTATGCTATTAAGTATCATTTGTCATAAGGTAGGCTATTCGAATTCTGTTATGGATTCACCTTTATTATGAACAATGTGTCTTTATATGTGGAGATATACACATACGTTACCTCTGGCTTATGGAGAAAGAAGATATTAGTTGATCCCAAAGCATTCATTTTTACAGTCTCTGTTCTCATGGATCAGTGGTAAATTCTTTTTTCAGATTGTTTATAAGTTCCTGGGTACTGACTATGCAGATACAATGAACAGAACTCCTAAATGGAGTTTGCTTAGAGAAATGCTTTCCTTTCCTCCTCACATTTCATCCAGCCTCTTTTTCTGTCAACTCTGTCTCCATTTTACCTGTACTTCATTTTATTTTGTAATAGAAACCTTCATATTTTTCATCTCTGAGCATCTTAATGGTCCCTTATGGGTAAAACATTACCCATCTTCCATTTCTATGGACAACTAAGTGCTCACCTACCAGTTCCTACCAGACTTTATATGCATCTCTGGGAATCTATTCTCTCTCTTTTTTTTTCCTCTACCCCCAACCCTTCACCTCTCATCATAAATTAGATATTCAGAGTATAACAGAAGCAGGATCCCTGATGAGATTACCCAGGAGCCATGGTTTCAAAAGGTGATTTAACTTGGAAATTTTTTCCCTGTTGGTGTTGCTAAAATTCAGATTATATAATTGATGTAGCAAATTGGAGATGCATCTGATGACATAGGCTCGTGCCTAGAAATGAGGACAGGCTTTGGTTCCATTCAACAATTACTGAAAGAGCCATTTACCACTTAGAAAAGGGAATTTCAGAACTTCAAGGCACCTGAGAGATCATCTTATAAGCCAACTTGGTCATTTTAAAGATAAGGAAATGACCTTGAGATGAGATGAGATGAGATAATATGTGTTAAGTGCTTTGAAAATGCTAAAACTTTATATAAATACTAGCTACACATCATCATCATCATCATGTAACATAGCTAATTAGTATGGAGTTAGGGCTAGAACTCAGGTCTCCTAGCTTCCATCCAGAGTTTTTTTTCACTATACCAGCTGATTCTTACCAGTGCTAGATAGGGACAGGCATACAAGAGAAACATGCCATCTCAGATGAGATAATGATAATAGATCTCTCTCTCTCTCTCTCACTTTCACTCTTTCTTTCTCTCTTCCCTCTCTCTCTCTCTCTCTATATATATATCCATATCTATATCTCTATTCATATCTATACACATATTTGTACATATACATATATAGTTTGCAAAATACTTTACAAATATCATTGAATTTTATCTTCACAACAACCCTGGGAGGTAGGTACTATTATTATCTTCACTTCCCAGATTAGGAAACAGGCAGACAGAGGCTGAGAGACTTGCCCAGGGTCACATAACTATTAAGCATCTGAGATTTGAACTCAGGTCTTCCTGATTTTAGGTCCGGTGCTATGTCTATGGTGCCACCTATAATGTAAATAAAGATCTTTGCAAAGCTTGTTTTTGTTAAGTTATTTCAATCATATCTGACTCTTTGGGACCCCATTTGGGAGTCATATGTTATTTCCTTCTCTAGCTGACAAATGAGGACTTGAGGCAAACAGGGTTAAGTGACTTGTCCAGGATTAATTAGCTAGTAAGTGTCTGTGACCAGATTTGAAATCAGGAAGATGAGTCTTTCTGACTCCAAACCTGACACTCTATCCATTGCACTACGTAACTGCCTTTGCAAACCTTAGGAAGCACTAATCAAATGTGAACAATGATAATGATAATGATGATGATGTCACTGATGTGTTCCCTGCCCTTGAGGAACTTACAGTTTTATAATCTTCCTTATTTGTTATTCACAGTATAAGTATCAAGACTGTAGATATTTTGAGAGTCTCCTTTTTTTCCTTCTTTACCCCCTCTTTTTTTCTGTTTAATAATAATATGAAGTACTACAAACATGGAATAAGGAGTTGGAATGGGCATCCCATATGTCTCACTTTAGTCTATATTGGACAAAGGAAGATTGAACATGTAGAGTGCATGATATAGAAAGACATTAAACTTATTGCAGAAATGAGCAGTGACAGGGATAGGGTAGAGAAAGGTTTAAAGATTAAAAGGTAGGTTTAAGATAGGGCAGAATAGGTAAGACAATAGTCATAAGCAAAATACGTTCTAATTTTGGTGAAGGCAATGTGAAGGGAGGCTTAAAAGGAAAGAAAGAAACAGTAGAAAGCTGAGATCAGGAGCAGAACATGGAGGAGAGAGGAGGTAAAATGGAACAGAAACATATCTTGCCATTTCATAGACCACAAACATTAGGGAAAACTCTTCACCATATTCTTTGTAAAGAAGGGAGAAAAGAGGAGAAATAGAGGAAAAAGTACAAAATGATAGAACTGAGGGAAATTCATAATTAATAATCATCATAGTGATTACAAATGGGGTGAACTTACTTATAAACAGAAAAGGATGGCAGAATACATTAGGAAGTAGAACCTTACAACATGTATGCAAAAAAAAAAAACCCACACAGAACTAAAATGAGAGGTTGGAGCAGAATCTTTTATGCTTTGGGTGGTTAAAAAGTAGGAAGAGCTCACACGATTTCAGATAAAACTGTAGTAAAAGCACACATCATAGAAAGGAGATAAGCAGGAAAATTGCATCGTGCTTAAAGCCATCAAAGATAATCAATCAGTGTCAATAACTGATACATATTCACCTACTTGAATAACATCTAAGTACTTAAAAGGAAAGTTCATTGAATTACAGAGAGAGTAAAACTATAATAATGAGAGATTTCATTGTACCTCTTTCAGACCTGGGAAATCTGACAAAAAGAGATAAAGAAAAGCAAGTTAAGGAGCTTAGTAGAATTTTGGAAAAATTAGAAATGATAGGTGTCTGGTAATTACAAATAAGGAAAAGAAAGGAAATTCCATACTTCTCAGCCATGCATAGCACCTTTACAAAGACTGCCCATGCAAGGGGGCATTACAACATCACAAACAAATCCAGCAAAGCAGAAGTACTAAAAACATCTTTTAGAGACCTCGATTTAATAAAGATATATTCAATAAAGGGCTTTTAAAGAAAAAAAAAATTAGTTGGAAAAAAATTTAATCATAAAGAACTTGAAAGTCAAAGAACAAACCTCAGAAACAGAAGAAAATTCCATCAAATAAGTGACAGCAATGAGACAATATATAAAACTTTATAGGAATCAGTTAAAATAGTCCATAGAAGAAAATTTATGTCTCTAAATACTTTTATTGACAAAAGAGAAAAAAGAGCAAGTCAATGAATTGGGTAAACAACTAAAAAACTAGAAAAGTGACAAATCAAAAATCTTCAAACACCAAAGTAGAAATTCTAAAAATCAAAGAAGAGATTCATAAATTTGAAAGCAAAGACAAAAACAAAGACATATTTATAAAATTGGAAGAGTAAGACATTAACACAAACAGTTATCTAGTCTGATTACAAATAGTAGGAAACCAAATCATTCATATAAAAATGAAAAGTATTCAAGACAGGTGAAGAGAAAACAAAGGAAATTATCAAAAAATTATTTTGCCCAATTATGTGTCAACAAAACTAATAATTTAGATGAAATAGATGACCATTTACCAAAATGTAAACTGTCCAAATTAATAGAATAAGAAGTAGATTATTTTAAATAACCCAATTTTAGAAAAAAAGAAATTGAACATTCCACAAATAATTTTCCCAAAGGTAAAAAAAAAAGCTTGCAGAAAGACCACATGGATTTTCATTTGAATGTTTATCAAGAATTGAGGAACAATTAATTCTAGTATTTAAATATTTAAAAAAATAAGAAAAGAATAGGTCCTTCCAAATTATTTTTATTATATGAATTTAGTCTTGATGCATAAACCCAGGAGAAATGAAGCAAAGAAATAATGCTAAACACCAAAATCCCTAATTAACAGTAATGCAATATTTTAAATAAAATGTGAGTAAGTAGACTACAGCAATGTATTTAAAAAAGATTGTACACTATAATCATGTTGGATTTTTATTAGTGATGCAAGGTTGGTTCAGTATAAAGAAAACTATGAATATAATAGAAAATGTTAATAAAATAATAGAAGAAACCACATTATTATGTCAATAGATTCTGAAAAGGCTTTTGACAAAATGTAACAATTTTTTTTCTTTTAAAAATAGAAAGTAAAAGAATAAATAGACCTTACCTTAATAGGGAAATTTGTATCTCTCTAAAAAAGCAGGAGCAAAAATTATACATAATGGAGAAAAGCTAGAAGCCTTTCCAATAAGGTAAATAAGGATACTCATTATCGGTAATCACTATTACTTTACATAGTAACGAAAGAGGAAACAAAACTTTTATTTACTATCTGGAGGACCCTAAAAATATCAACTAAAATGAATTGCAACAGTGAATTAATTCACAAGTTTCCAAGGTATAAAATCCCCATTCATTATGTAGGACTTTTGTATGTTACTGACAAAACCCAGTAGTAAGAGAAATTTATTTCAAAATAACTACAGAATATATAAAATATTTCTTAGCCCATCTACTGAGGCTTACTCAGGAACTATATAGATGCTTCTGCAAAACACTTTACTGTAATGAAGCTAGCCCTTAATAAATTAGAGAAATATTAATTTCTTGTGGATTGTCTGTGCCAATAGAATAAAAATGTTAATACTGCCTCAACAGATGGACTTACTTGATAATAAACCAATTAAACTAATAAAGTACTAATCTACAGAGCTAGAAAAAATGACAATGAATTGCATCTCTAAGAATAAAGGTCAAAAATCTCTCAAGTGAAATAATGTTTACAAGTGGGAAAGAAGTAGGCTTGGCAATACCAGATCTCAAATTATGCTAAGAAGCAATAGTTAATGCAACAATTTTGTGCTGGTTGCAAAATAAAAGTGCTTGATCAGTGGTACAGATTAGGTATAAAGCATACAGAAACAACAAACACAGTAGCATAGTGTTCACCAAAGCCAATGAATGAATCCAGCTTATCACAGCATAAGGACTCATTATTTGATATGAAGTGCTAGGAAAATCGGAAAACTTTCTGATATAAATTAAGTATAGACTAATATCTTATGCTATGTACCAAGTTAATCTCCAAATGGATACATGATGTAAAGATGTTTAAAAATGACATCACAAACATATTGGAAGAGCAAGGAAGAAATTACCTCTCGTAGCTATGAAAAGGAGAAAAGTTAATAACCAAACAAGAGATAGAGAGGATCACAGAATATATTAATTACATAAAATTAAAGAGTTTTTGTATAACTAAAACCAATGGGATTAAATTTTAATGCAGAAATTACCTGAATTTAAAATTATAAACAATTAATATGGGAAAAAAATTTTTGCAGTAAATTTCTCTGCTAACATTCTCTTTTTCACAATGTAAAAGGAACATATTCATTTAGAAGACCAAGGTTCAAAAAGGTAAATGGCCAAAGGCTATTAAGAGAAGGTTTTTGAAGAAGACATCTGAGCTATCAAAAACAAAATAGAAAAAAAAAATTATTCCAGATCACCACATTACTACTGCTGCTGCTGCTAGGTGGCATTTATATAGTTCTTTAAGATTTGGAAAGTGCTTTACATATGTTATCTCATTTGAAAAGTAGTGCAATGCAAATGAAAGCAACTATTTGGGTTTTTTTGGTTTGTTTTCTGGGTTTTTTTTTTTTTTGGAGGGGGGAAGGCAGGGCAATTCAGGTTAAGTGACTTGCCCAAGGTCACACAGCTAGTACGTATGAAATGTCTGAGGTCAGATTTGAACTCAGGTCCTCCTGACTTTAGGGCTGGTGTTCTGTGCACTGTGTCACCTAGCCTCCCTACAACTATTTGGTTTTACCTGGCATCCATCAGATTTTCAACCAATCCCCTATAGCTCCACTCATCATCCCTGCAACATTCCAGACCAAAAGGCCCCTCCATAAAGGCTTCTCTCATATGTGTATTATCTTTCCCTATCAAAATGCAAGTTCTGTGATGGCAGGATGGTCTTCGTTTTTCAGTTTGTATCTCTAGTGCCAAGCACAGTGCTTGGCCTGTAGTAAGTGCCTACTAAGTGCATTTTTATTATTCATTTATTAATTCGAGGGTACTGCATCCAGTTCTTAGTTACCTTTGTGTTTGGGTTACGCCAAGTACTGGGGATTACTGAGGACAAAACACCTTTGTCATGGAACATTTTTTCTGCTCCAAAGCCTTTTTATTCTCCTTTGCCTACAGGATAAAATCTCATCTCCTTACCTTGGTTTTCAAGGTCCTCCACCTTCTGACCCCTACCTAACTTTTCAACATTATCTCCCACTACTTCCCTATATAAAGTTTCCACTCCATCTATCCCTCTCCAAGCATTCAGTGTATAAGTTCATCCCTAAGTCTTTGTTCATACTTGGATTAACCTCTTTTCCTCTTCACCTTTCCAAATCCAACCCATTCCTTAAGGATTTCCTCCATTAAGCCTTCCCTGATTGCTTCTACTTATGGCCATCCCTCCTTTCTATGGAGTCTTATTTTCTGCATCCCTCATCTGACAGGTAAGCTGTTTGTAGCACTCCTTGCATTGCTATCCTTCCATTGCTAATGCTTTCTCTCCATGGTTATCTCTGGTTCATCCTCTAGATCTTATTTCTGTATAGTAGTTTTCGCATTGTCTTCTCCATTAGGTTTTGGGCTTCTTGCAGTGAAGGCGAGTTCTTGTTTTCCCTTTCTTTGTATTCCTTGGACATAGCACAGTTTCTGGCGCCTAATAAATTCTTGTGGACTTGACTTGGCAGTCTTCAATTGTTATTCAGCCTTTATGTTGCTTTAAATATCCAAGTTGATGTTTTATTTCGCTAGCTAGACTATAAACTCCTTGAAGGCAGCAATCGTGTCCTGTACATTTTTGTACACCCTAAATTACTTGGTGTGATATTATGCAAATGTTTGAGACTTCATTGATAATTATGTTTGAATTAAAGTGAATAATAGCTAGTGCTAGATTTCCACAGGTGACTTTCACATTTGAGTCAGGTACAGAATGAGATTGTCTCTCTCCATGATTCCAGCTTAATGGCAGTGTATATATTATAGAATAAACTCTTAGAGTTTGGAATAATGGGGTGAGTTTTCCAGGGACTAGTGATGTCCAATCGTCCAAGGGTAGGAAATATTGAGGCCACATGTGGCCCTTTAGGTCCTCAAGTGTGGCCTTTTGACTGAATCCAAACTTCCTAGAACAAGTCCCATTAATAAAAGGATTTATATGGTATTGTATAAGACTTATACAATATTGCTGGAGGTTATATCTAAGTTTTGTATTGGACTGTTTCTGCCATCTGCTTTTTCCATTATTATAGCCATTCCATGGCTTCATGGAAGAGGTCCATTTGTATTCTGGGATGGTCCTACCTGGAATTTGACCAGACTTTTAGATAGGAGAATGAAAGGTTATTTGCTAGGGCGTTCTCCCCCATATTATTCAATCTTTTGTTTGACAAGTAATGTGCGAAACACTCTTCTGTCTGTATTCTAACACATACCACATAGGAAAATAAATTAATCTACTGTTTGAAGTTCCACCTACAGACACTGTCTTTTATCCTTTTAGAGGAAAAATATAATGAAGGACACTAAGATTGAGAAGACTTTGATTATAGTCCCAGCTAAGTTACTAACTTGCTGTGTAACCTTGGCCAAGTCTCCTACCCTCTCTATGCTTCCATTTCCTTATCTGTAAAATGAAAGCACTCAACTCAGTGATCCCTAGGGTCTTTCCAACTGTACAAGTCTATAGCTATTATTAGAATTTCACTCAATCACAATTTGGGGCAGTTAAATGATGTAGTGGATAGAGTGCCTGGCTCAGAGTTAGGAAGACTTGAATTCAGATTTGGCTTCAGACACTCACTGATATGTGACCCTGGGTAAGCCACTTAACTTGTTTCCTCAGTTTTTTCATCTATGAAATGGGGACAATAATAATAGCACCTACCTCCTAGGATCAAATAAGATAATAATTGTTAAGGTCTTAGTATGGTACCTGGCTTTATAGCAAGCTCTATATACATATTAGCTCTTATTATTATTGGACAGCTAAGTGTCAAAGTAGATAGAGTGCTAGGCCTGGAGTCAGGAAGACCATGGACAAGTCACTTAACCCTCTGTGCCTCAGCTTCCTAATCTGTAAAATGAGCTGGAAAAGGAAATGGCAAACCACTCTAGTATCTTTGACAAGAAAATGGGATCATGGAGAATCCAATATGATTGAAATGACTGAATGTTATTATTATTATTAATAATTTAAAATGTTAATAATGATAGGATTTCACAGACTTTCAGGGTTGGAAAGGACCTCTGAGGCCATCTAGTTCAACCTATACCTGAACCAAAATTCTCTCTATATCATATGGTCATCCAGGCTCCAAATGAAAATGTCCAGTGAGGAAGAACTCACTACCATTCAACATGATCCATTCTACTCTCATATAACTCCAACTATTATCAAGTTTTCTTTGCATGAAGCCAGAATCTACTTTTTTTTTTTTTGCAATTCTTACTCTTTCCTCTTATTTCTATCCTCTGGGGACAGCAAAGTAGAATAAGTCTTATCCTTCATGGCAGCCCTTCATCAGGAGACAGGGTTGTAGAGTGGAAAGAACACCAAACTTGGAATTATGGGATCTGAATTTGAATCCCACCTTTGCTGATTACTATGTGTGTGGCCGTGGGCAGGTCACTTGATTTCCCTGGGCCTCAGTTTCTTCGTCTTGTGTAAAGGGAAAAAAAGAAAAGGTTTGCTTTAGATGATCTCCCTATGGTCCTTTCCAGCTCCTAATCTGTGACCTTACATTCTTACTGATATGTCCTCCCTTTGTCTTTTCTTTTTCAAATTAAACATCCCCAGTTCCTTCATGTTCTGTGCCCAGAACTACTAGAAATGTAAATATTTGGGAATATAACGGGCAGTATAATTTGGATTTAAAGATTAGTGAGCTGGTGAACCTATATGGGCAGAAAGAAGGCCACTCACTTGTTTCCCAAGTGCTAATAGCGATTTATGCCATGGCAATAAGAAAGTATTTTGAGTTTATTCATTTTGTTTTTTGAGTGATTGTCTGAAGAGGAGCAAGAGTGGCCAAAATTATTTTTTACTAAAAGAAGTCATGTGTTGTAGCGGGGAAAAAAGACATGATTAGGAATCAGGGGACCTGGGCTCAAGCCCTGATTTTCCCACTGAGTACTAATGTGACCTTGGACAAGTAACCTTCACGAACCCTTTTCTGGGCTTCTGTTTCCTTCTGGGTAGCATGAGGTTGTTGAACTCAATGCTTTCTCTGCCCCTTTCAGCTTTTAAACATCTGTAAATCTGCTTATCTTCAAGTTTGGCTAAAAGTAAGTGGATTAAAATATTATTTTCCCACTTACCTTTCTGTTTATTGTGATGTTATAAATAACTAACTACAATTCTGAATTTTCCACCTCCAGAACATACAATTATATTTCAGTTGAATTCTTTGATATAGGTATATCAGACCAAGACCATACAATTCATTTGAAAGAAAAGGAAGAAGTAAAAAGAAGCAGAATTCAACTAAACTGATGTATGGAGTTTATTTTCTTTTCAGGAGCATGCATTTTGGGCCCTTCATGGGAAGGATCTTTAAATTGAGACTGCTTGCAGATGCAGTTAAAGGCAAAATGCTGACTGTATTTGGCAGAGCTTCAGATCTGGAAAACTTGAGCACAAAAGTGCAAAACTCCCGCCTTACATCATCAAGAGGTCCATTTACAGTCTTTCTGTTCTCTCCTAGAAATACAATTTCTGCTTTCTGTCAGAGTATCCAATGATATGTGGAGCTAAAGGGGTACCTTATGTTTAGGTGAAAATATCTAAATTGAGAGCTGCCCCTTGGGTACAGCAAATTAGAGCAACCATTTTGGACCCTGTGTTTGGGGTCTCTGTCCTCTCACTCCCCACTGGTAGGCAATGATTTGTGGAGGCAACCATGCTGGGGTGGAATGAATGAGCTAGCAAAGCCAACAAATGCTAGGAAGGACCTGATTCATAGACATAGAGTCAACTCCTCTGCCATCACCAAGACAGTATAAAGATAGTGTGTATTATTTCTTTTCCCCTTTTGAGTCTGGATCCCTTTTTCTCTTGATGGCCTCTCAACTTCCTTACCGTTCTAAATCTATAATCCTGCAATCCCATGGATGAAGATATCTATGCCCAGTAAATAAGGAAGGAGATAGGAAGGGGCAACAGACTAGATGGACTTTGATTTCTAGCAAAATTACAATGCATGTTATTAAAAAAGATGGTCATTGAGCATCTAGAAGAGGAAGCAGTGATCACATAGTCAACATGAATTGACCCGGGCTGTCTATTGGTAATTCATTGATTTCATCATGTGACCAGCCTGTCTTTTTTTTTCTTTTACAGTTGCTCATTTCCTTGACAGTGTCATTTACTCTGGTTCTTCATAGCTTCTTATCTGTTATGTATGTCAGCCTGTTCACACCCACCATGTTCTTCTCCATTGCTCTCTAGGCGATACTCATGTTTAATTCTGCAGATACTGTGTAAAAGTGCTAAAAATGTTCATTTACATGCTTATCTGCATTTTAAACCACCAGTCTTCCTCCAGTAGTGTTATACCCATATAGATGAGTCAAGTAAGCTCAGATCATAGCCAACATTCTTCTAACGCCTCCCAGAAAATCATTGCTTTTTAATCCTTTTATCCCTGTTCTCCTTCCTCTGTGTAAATCCAGGGGCAGAAAAAGCTGGCACTGAAGGGGACGAATATGTAATGTGTAATGCTAAGTAGGCAGAAATGCTTCTGTTTGCATGATCCGGAAAACACATCTGAAATGTCAAACCTAGCTGGATAAGGCCCACAGTGCAGAACAAAAACAAATCAACCACACAAAACTGGAAATTACTCACATGCATATCAACCTCTTTACAATTGCTAATTTTGGTTTCCTTAGAAGTAAACATAGGTTAGCCAGTCTGCCCATTCAGGAGATTATAGCATGCTTTACAGATATATGTATATATATATATATCAGGATAGAAAATGAAAGGATGCATTTCAAACTTGAGTCCTTCCTGTTAATATGTTTACTAATTCCTCCACCTAGGAGAAAGCCCACGTAATTTCAGTAATAGTAATAAAAACAATAGCTAGTATTTATGGAATGCTTTAAGGTTTACAAAGCACTTTACAAATGTATCATTTTATCTTCACAACACTTGTTGGTAGGTGCTATTATTACACCCATTTTACAGATGGAGAAACTGAAGCAGACAGCGGTTGAATTACCTGCCCCACACCACACAGCTGGTAACCATCTGAGGCTGGATTTTGACTTGTCTTCTTGATTCCAGGCCCAGCACTCCATTCACTGTGCCACCTAACTACCTAGGTAACTAATTGATGGTAAAAGTGCCTCGCAAGCATCTGGAATATGCAGGTGTGTGATGGCTTCCTGGATTCAGATTTTTCTCCTGATGTTCGAAGCAACTAAACTGTAGACCTTTGTTACTAAATTATTATCTGAATGATAATTATTGCCCTTTCCTTTGAGTTCGTTCTGTTTGAATATTTGCCTGTATAATTTTGCTCAAACTTACTCACACAGAACTTTTTTTTTGTTGCTAGCTTTAAAAAGAAAACAATCTTTGATTTGATGTTAGAAGATTATTTCAGGATATTGCATCTTTGGATTATAAGCACCTATTCCAAACGTGCTTTGCATGTGATTGTATCATGACAAAAATCTGAACATAGACAAAAATCTCAAGCAAAGGAAAAAAAAGTAAAAAAAAAAAAGATATGGATTGAAGCTTTGTTTTTATTTCATACTGTGGCCTTCCAGCCTACTACCCCAACTAGGATAACTACCTTGAGTTCAAGGAACTTCATCAGATATTCCTCAAACTCCATATGAGCCGCCACCAATTTGTTTATATTGCCACAGATTATCACATGATATAATTAACTTAAGGTAAAGGCATTTATAAGAGCAGCATGATATAATTAACTTAGAGTAACGGCATTTATAAGAGTAGCATGATAAGAGGATTTGCATTATAACATTGACCTCCATACCAAGGGCACATTATCCTACCAGTGTATATGTTATCAGCGTAGAGACTGAGCAAATATTTCACCCATGGGGAATCTTCAGTTGATAATATAAGAGAAGATACAATTTACAATTATAGGACTGTATCTATACCTATCTATATAAGTATACATACATATGTATGTGTATATACACATGCTCACATATATACATACACACATACACGTATTTTTGTAAACATACACACACATTGTATGTTTTTTCTTGTGAAATCCTCATGCCACCCTTAGACATAGTATTTTTGCTTGTCTAGAATAATGGCTTCATTGCCAGTTACAGTATTTGCTGCTTCCAGTTTTTGGCTTGACTGAAATCCTTGGCCAGGAAATGGACAGGCTCTATCAAGGAGAACCAGAAACCTTATCCCAAGACTAATGAGATACTTGCCTTGAAGTCTTGGTGCTGAAACCTGTTTTGTTCTAGACAGCCAGATATTAGCTCTTTGTACCAAGCTCTCACATCTCTGTAAAGCCAACCCTCTGTACATAGAAGGCTGGGAGTCAGGAAATGATGTCCTTGAATTCTTCTCTCAGGCTGTGTGATGACCCATATATCCTACAGTCATGTAGTCCTGCTACAGAGTACCATTGCCAGTGGGGAGTGATTGCTCCTAGACCTATCCTGTGGGACCAAACAGAATAAATCTAATGCCTCTTTCACATGACAAGGGTCATACAATGCTCAAAGGCAGATATGTCCCCCTTAGCCTCTTTCCTATAGACTCAGCTTTCCTAGTTCCTTCAGCTGAATCTCAAACTAATTTCACAGCACAGTTCCTATTACACAGTAAGCACTTATATAAATGTTAGCTATCATCATCATCACCGTCATCACCATCACCACTACCACTATCACCGCCATCATCAAAAGGCATGAACTCAAAGCACAACCATCTTGCTTGTCCTCTGGACACTATCTTACTGATCAATGTCCTTCTTAAAATGTGGAACTCAGAACTGAAGACAATATTCCAGATACAGTCCAACAAGGACAGAGTCTTTTGGGACTGTTGCTTACAGCCTTTCTCTCCTAGAAACTCTGTTGCCTTTAATCTAACCCAATATTTTATTGATTATTTCTGGCTGCCCAATAACATTTAAACTCATAATAAGCTTTCAGTTGAAAAACCCTAGATCTTTTTAAGATAAACTGCTCTCTGAACATGGGTTTCCCTCATTTTGTACTTGTGAAATCAAGTTCTTGAACCTAAGGAAAGACTTTCCCTCTAATTCAACTTCATATCATCTTCAATTCAGTCCAGCTGAATTGAAGATCTCAAGATCTTCTTGGATCCCAAGTGTGTCAAGTTAGCTTCTTGTCCAAGCCTTTTATCATCTCCTGATATTCCATACTCCATGTGGTCTATTTCATATTGGGAAGGAGGAAGGAACACACATTTATTAAGCGCCTATATGCCAGGTACTCTACCAAGTACTTTACAACTAGTATTTCACTTGATACAATAACTCTGGGAGCTGGGTGCTGTTGTTATCATCATTTTAGAGTTGAAACTGAGACAGAGGTTAAATGATTGCCATACTTATAGTTAATAAGCGTGTGGGCAGGATTTGAACTCAGTTCTTCCTGAGTCCAGGTTCAGTACTCCATTCACTGAGCCAGCTAGCCCTTTCATTCCACAATTAGAGGTGAGGTTCAGATGGCCACCACCCCTGGGAGAAGTTTCCCTGGGCCACCTAGCTATTCTATCTCAGGCATCTTCCTGGATCTCATGGTAGATTTCCCCAGTGTTTGGATCTTAACTTTTGCCATTTCCCAAGGCCTAGGTTCTGAGAACATGGCTTCATGCAATGATGATCTCTCTCATTTCTTATATCTTAAAAATAAGAAAAGGGAAATTAATGGAATTTGGAATCATTGTTATTGAAACATCCAGGCTTCACTATTCAGTAAGGTTTGCTTCTATTTATTTAAGGGAGAAGAGAAATGTTTTGGGGGACAGACAGCAAAGCCTACTTCCTTCATCCTGGCAGAGTAGTTTTTGACTTAAGGTTGGAACAAAACAAATGCTGTCTTCATTTGTGTTTCTTAAGTATACTTGTTGTTTGTCCTTCATTCTTGAAAAGAACCAGTGAAAAGGGGTGGAGGTTAAGGGGGAGCAGGGATAATGTTTTGACTTGCAAGTGAATTGGATTTAAGTGAGGCAGGGCTATGAAAAGTCACCAGCCTCACTTTCTCCTCTGGAGTCATCTGGGTCCAGTGGCCAGACATATATCAGGATGACTAGAGATGGCCCCGATGCAAAGTGGGTGATTTCATTCTTTTTAAGCTGAGGTCTTTCTCAGGTCTCAGTTTTTCTGAGGCTACACCCATTCAGTGATTAAGGGTAGATAAGAAATGTGGCAAAGAATGGCCTCTTTTACCTGGTCAAAAAATAAATCAACCCTAGAGGGGAAGACCCTCAGGGTTTCTGGCCAGAGAAGAAACAATTGCTATTTGCACTTATTCTAAGCCATGAGAACCCAAAGAATGACCAGCTGAGGCATAGGCTGCAAGACAAGCATTTATATGGTGCCTACTCTGTTCCAGGCACTAAGTGGTTTTTTTTTTCTTAGTATTGCCTCATTTGATCTTCATAATAACCCTGGGAGATAGGTGCTATTATTACCCCTATTTCATAGATGAGAAAATTGAGGCAAGCAGAGGTTAAGTGACTTGACTTAAGCCTACTGGCTCCCCATTCCCCCATGAGCCTTCCCTTACCAGCTTTCCTCTACAGTTTGTACCAGGAAGAGCAGTGAATACCCCCCTTGCCTTGCTGGCTTGGGGACCCTTGAGAGCTTCTGTCAAGCTCATCTCTGCCTCCTCTGCATCCCCCTTCCCTGAATGATTTTTTCCCCTAGCTGCTGTATCTCCTCATTTTAGCTTAGATGGAATCAGTGTTAGGACTGATCTTATCTAACATATTTATAAATTATCTGAGAGTAGGCATTCCTAGGGAAATTGTCCAGGTTTACAATTCACAATCTCATGGAGCTGGAAGGGATATGATGACAGGTCATCTGTTCCAACCCTCTTATAAAGAAAGAGGCTCAGGGAAAGAAAATAATAGAGTCAAGGTCACCTGGCTAGTTCATGTTAAAGCTGGGACTCGCACCCAGATCACTTGCTTGTCGGACCAGTGTGTATCCACTGCTTCTTAAGGACATCTGAGCTTTCTTAGAGGGTGAAATGTTAAGTGGTTGAGAGTCAGTTGATGGATGATCTCATGAGGCTCGGTGAGTGGGCAGAAAAGTCAGAGAAGAGCTTGAAATATGGGTGAGTATCAGGCAGTATTTCTAATGGAAAACAGTCCACCAAATCCTTAGAGGAGAGAGGCAGGAATAGGTCTGTTTCCTAAAGGCAGTCATCAAAAATGCTAACCAGACTCTAGATACCAGATCGGAAGGACTGGGCTAAAATCCAAGCACTGTCACTGCCGATGAGACACAGTGAGTTATAAACTATCAGAATGTTAGTTTTCTCATCTGCAAAATGAGAATGATCCTGTTTGAACTTCCCAACTCACATTGGTGCTAAGAGGAAAAGTACTTTGTAAACCATCATAGAAATGTGTTATCATAAGAATTGCGTGTTGTGGTAAAGCATTGTCATTGTGATTTATTGTGCGATGGCATCATAATAGAACATAGAGTTATTGTAAGAAGCAGTATGACATAATTGATAGCAAGTCCTCCATATATTCAGTGTGTTGTTTTTGGGCATGTCTGACTCTTCATGACCCCATTTGGGGTTTTCTTGGCAGAGATACTGGAGTGGTTTGCCATTTCCTTCTCCAACTCATTTTACAGATGAGGAAACAGAGGCACACAGGGTTAAGTAACTTGCCCAAGGTCATACAGCTAGTCAGTGTTTCAGGTCACATTTGAACTCAGGAAGATGAGTCTTCCTGATTCCAGGCCTGACACTCTATCCATTGAATGATCTGAGTTCAAATCCAGGTGCTACCACATATTGAATGTGTGATGCTGGACAATCAATCAGCCAGCAAGCATTTATTAAGGACCTACTATGTGTTGGGCATTGTGCAAGTCATTTAAACTTCTCAATATCCCAGGCCCCTTTCCAGGATTTTAAAATGTCAAGCAGGTTCTGCTCTGCATTGGTAGCAGGAGTTTATTCATTGGGAGTTCCCTATGCCCATGAAATGCCAGATCTGCCATAAAAATGATTAGAATTTTGCCATTATCTAACGTTACTCTACAATAATATAACATGATGTCTCATTAAAATAATAACCCTCTGCTATTTAACATTTTTAATCAATGACTTTGACATAGCATGGATAGTGTGATTGTCCAATTTGTGGATGATAGAGTTGGGAGGGATAGCTGACACATTAAAGCCTGGATCACAAATATTTCAATAGAATAGAAAGATGGGTCAAATCTAAGAAGATGAAATGAAATTAATAAAATGGAAGGCAGGATGGTGCATTGGAAAGAACATTGAAAATGAAACCACTGGGCTGGAGTGTCAATCCTGGCTCTGCCACTTACTACTTGTGTGACCTTCAGCTGGTTTCAGTCTCTCTGGGCCTTAGTTTTTTGATGTATAAAGAAAGGAAGTTGGAAAAGATGACTTTTAAGGCCCCTTCCTGTTCTAGATCTGTGATCCTATCAATGAATAAGCATTTATTAAATGCCTACTGTGTGTTAGGCCCTGTGCTAGATATTCAGGATGCCGAGCAAACAAAACAAAACAAAAAACAGTGCCTGCCTTCAAAGAGCTTATATTCTATGAACCCTTAGGCTAAAAAAACCAATTGTGCAAGTAAAAGAAAATTTGGCTCATTAATAGTTCCTATGAAAAAATATATGAGTGGACAACGAGCTAAAGATGAGTCA
The DNA here is from genome assembly GCA_028627135.1 of Pseudochirops cupreus. Lineage (NCBI taxonomy): Eukaryota > Metazoa > Chordata > Mammalia > Diprotodontia > Pseudocheiridae > Pseudochirops > Pseudochirops cupreus. The sequence goes on from CM053583.1 coordinate 386,858,077, forward strand.
ATATGATACAAGGGTCCAAAAACTATTTTTATGCTTGGCTGTATTAAAACAGGAACAAAGTCCACAGTGAAGGCAGTGATCATTTTTTCCTCTGTAAAATGAGTGTGTTGTTTTAGAAGACCTCCATACTAGACTACCATATTGGAAGAGTGAATAGAGCACTGGCCCTGGAGTCAGGAGGACCTGAGTTCAAATCTGACCTTAGACACTTAACACTTACTAGCCATGTGACCTTGGGCAAGTCAACTCCAATTGCCCAGCCTTCCCTCTCCAAAAAAAAAAAAAAAAAGCCAAAAAAGAAAAAAAGAATGCACATAGACAAGTTAGCATATGTGCAGGAGGTGGGTGACCAGGTTGTTGAGAGGACCAAACTCAAATGATAATTATAGCTAGAATTTCTATAATGCTTTAAAGCTTACAAAGCTCTTTATAGATGCTATATCATTTGATCCTTATAACAATCCTGTGGGGTAGGTATTATCTATAGCACCATTTCACAGATAGAGAAACTGTGGTAAAAAGAGGTTATGTGACTTGTCCAGCATTATATAACTTGGTGGTGCCATAGTACACAGAGTGCCAGGCGTGCAGTCAGGAAGACTTCCCAAGTTCAAATCTGGCCTTAGACATTTATTAGCTGTGTGACCCTGAGCAAGTCACTTCATCCTGTTTGCCTCAGTTTCCTCATCTGTAAAATGAGCTGGAGAAAGAAATGGCAAAACACTCCAGTATCTTTGCCAAGAAAAACCCCAAGTGGGCTCATGAAGAGTTAGACGTGACTGAAATGACTGAACAACAGTAATATGTTAGTAAGTGCCCAAAGCATGTTTTGAACTCAGGTCTTCCTGACTTTAACAACAACACTCCATCCACTGGGCCACCTTCCTACATTATAGAATGCAATATGAGGAATAATTGAAGGAACTGGAGTTGTTTAAGGAAGATTTGAACAGGAAGAAAGGGGGCATGGTAGCTGTCTTTTAAATATCTGAAAAATTGTCATTCCAGAAGAGAGAATGAGACTTGTTCCACTTGGCCTTGGGAACAGAGCTAGAATCCCATGACCATAGGCCTAGAACTGAAAGGGACCTCAGAATCCATTGATTCCAACCATCCCATTTTATAGATGATGTAATGGAGGCAGAGAGAGATGTGCCAGTGACTTGCCTACTATCCTGCAGCTACTTAGTGTCTGAGGCAAGATTCAAACTCAGGTCTTCCTGACACCAAACCCAGTACTTTGTCTCCTACACCACTTAGCAATAAATGGATTTTGGAAAGGAACAAATTTAGGCTTAGTGTCCAGAATAACTCCCTGGACTTTTGGTTTGGCCCAAGGTGGAATGAAATGCTTCAAGAGGCAGTGGCTTCCCCTTCACTGGGAGCCTTGAAGCAAAGATTGAATAATCTCTTGTCATTAGAATTGTTTTGGTTTTCAGTTTTGTTTCCTAGACCAAACTATATGTTTTGTCAGGACAGGGATCATATTTTATACTTCATTTTATACTCACAACCTGATACGATACTTTGCCTAAAGCAACAGTTCTCTACCTGTGGGTCGCGATCCCTTTGGGGGTCGAACAGAGTCGCCTAAGACCATCGGAAAACACATATTTCCGATGTTCTTAGGAACCGAGACACCACTCCTCTATCCATCTCCAGGAGGGTCCACCCACATGCAGATACACCCACATAGGAGTATTAAAGGGTCACGGCATTAAGAAGGTTGAGAACCACTGGCCTAAAGTAAGCATTCCATAAACATGTTAACAAATTGTTTCTGGACACTTCTCCATCCTTTCTTATTCACTGCTAACATGTTGAAGTCTGGATCTCCAAATCACTTAACAAACTAGAAGGATAGGTCAAATCTATTTAAGTACCATGTTCAGTTTAACTGCTGTGACTTTGCAAATTTGGTTTGGGGGAAAAATGTAGTATTTATGCTACTTATCTAATAAAAATGACAGATTTGGAAAGAAAGGAGGAATTGATACAGACCCTGGTATTTTCCATTCCAAAGGCAATTGTAGCTGTAGAGCAATTGATTGATGGGAAGGGTGGGTGTCAGGTGGGGAGAAGTGAACAACTTAAGTGTATGTTTTACTTGCCACATTCCCCAAATGTGTTTATGCTGCTTAAATTTTCTGAACTTCTGAAAGGAACCATTTTCTTGAGAAATATGGCTCCCTGGAGGACTAGACAGCTTTCAGTCTGACTTCTATAGGAAGGTAAGAAAATCCTGTTTGCATTGACTATTTATGAGATGGGCTTTCACACTGTCAAGTGACCAAAGGCGTCTTTGCTTTTAAGATCCTGCAAATGAGAAAAGGATCATTATTTTTTAATGTAAAGAGGATGATTGTGTGTTCTGCAGTACAATATACAACCTCTGCTGTCATGTTTGCCATGGAATGGGTATTAATGCTATTCTTTTAAGAAAGTAGTAAATTTGATGCTATATTTACAAGCATAATGTTTGACACAAAAGTAATCTTTATTGGAAGTAAGTCAACTGCTTTGTTGAAGAACATGATTCGATGAAAAATGCTTGACTGTTTTAGTGAATCATTTGGTTTTAGATTTAGAGGTGCATTTTTCCCCCTCCAAGTAAAGGGGGCCTCTAAGAAAATCCACTTACCTTGTTCTCATTTTTCTTCCCTATCAAGAGAGTGGCTTTCCTGTCTGTGGCTAAGGTTCACTTCATCTGAAGTGCAAGAGGAATAAAATCAAGACTTCCCAATCATCTTTAGTCAAAATTGAGCAGTTAATCTCATGGTAACTGGGGTATTCAATAACTGGTTTTAGTGTGAATGTGAAAAGTGTGGGGAAATAGGCTTTCTGTTGCTTATCTGAAATAACCCAGCTACAATTAAGTCCTACTGTGGAGAAAACCATCTTCCCATAAGATGTAGGAAAATTCATTCTTAACGATCCAGTCTGAGCTCAGGTTCAAGGAGAGTCTGGAATTGTCTCCAGAGGTGATTTCTACACCAGATTACTGTAGATAAAAAGCTTCCAGGAATTGGTTGGGCTTATCATAGGATGCGCTTGTTTATTTGTTTGAGGGTCACAAGATTATCATCTCATTCCCTTTTCCATTCTTACTGATTTTCATCATCTGAGTCCTGTTGTGCCCAAACACTCAAGCCTTTATTCCCTATGCCCTCTAGCAGAGAATCATTTTCTTTTTTTTTTTCATTAATATATTTCAAAGGCTATTTTATGGAGAACTCACACATGGCAGGTGGTCAGAAGAAATGATATTCTTAAGGTCTCTCTGATGAACTTTGGTATCAATTGTAAGACATGGGAGGTACTGGCACAGGATTGTCCACCATGGCATGCCCGTATCAAAGAAGGTGCTCTTCTCTGAGTGAAGTAGAATTGTGGTAGCTCAAAAGAAACATGAGATACACACATTTAGGGACACCCCCGTCCTAAATGGTCATATGAGCTTTGTCCCCGACCTGTGGTAGAGACTTTTGAGCTCATGTTGGTATGATCAGGCACAGCCAGACACACTGCACGTTGAGCCCGACATTATGATATCATTTTGGTCCTCTTCAAGCACAAAAGACAAACAACAATAACGTTCATTCAACAAGTATGCCATAGTGGGAAAAGCACAAGTTTGAGAATGAGACCTCACTTCTAGAATTAGCACCACCACTAAATATAACGAAGTCCCAATTAGTATGAATAATGAATCCCCTGATGTTGCTGTATCTAGTCTATTTGTGCTGTTCAAAGTTATAATTTGTAAAATAAGATAATTGGTTGCAGCCCAATGGAAATATGCAGTGTGAATTTGAATCATGTGACCACTTCATGGGATTCATTATTTACACTATTTGGGACCTGTTTTTAACTATGGTGACTTTGAACAAGTTCGTTATTGTCTCTGGGCCTCATTTTCTTTCTATGTAAAATGAGTAAATTGATTAAAATTGAAGCAGATTTAAGCTTGATGCAGGGAAAGACTTCCCAAGAACAAAAATTCTAATAGGCCCCCTGAACAGCAAGTAGCATCTCTCACTAGGTTCTTCAGGCAAAGGCTGGTTAAGCTCTCTTTTGTAAAGGGGATTCTCCATGTGGAGGTAGATTAAATGGCTCAGGCTCCCTTCTAACTTCTAAGGGTCTGTGATTCTGTGATTCTCACCCCATTGTAATAGGAAGGAGTGCTAGGTTTGGAATCAGGAGACCTGGGTGTAGTATTGTTTGGTGACTAACTTATGTTAGATTCATCACTTAATCTGATTTAGATTCTTTGTATCTAAAGTGAAGGTATTAGACTAGATTATCTTTAAGATATCTTCTAGCTTTAAATGGATAACAACAACAACAATAAGGAGTAGCCAACATTTCCATTGTGCTTATTATGTGACAGGCACTGAGCTAAATGCTTTACACTTATCTCATTTGATCCTCACAACAGAGGTGGGAGGTAGGTGCTATTATTATCCCTGCTTGAGAGATGAGGAAATTGAGGCAGATAAGAGTTATGTGGCTTTTCCATTACCACACAGCTTGTAAGTACTTGAGGCCAGTTTTGAATCTTCCTAACTCCAGGACTAACATTCTATCTACTGCACTACCTAGCAGCTTTTTTTACAAAAAAATTCATTTTTAAATTATGGACTAAAATAAGTATTTCTATAACGTAGTATAATAAAAAGATGATTATACATGAAACTGCAAGTCTATTCTATATAATTTGCTATTCCTTTTAAATATATAATAGTCATCATGTAAATTTCTTTTTTCCCCTTCCTCTTCCTCCCCTAGTGATGGCTACCATCTCTCTCCCTCCCTCCCTCTCTCTCTCCCTCACTCTCTCCCTCCCTCCTTCCCTCCCTCTCTCCCTCTCTCTCTCTCTCTCTCTCTCTCTTTCTCCCTATCCTTCTTTCCCTCCATCCCTCCCCCCTTCTCTCTCTCTCTCTGTCACACACGTATCATAAAATCATTCTATACATATTTCTATTTCTCGGTTCTTTTTCTGGATACAGACAACATCTTCACATGTCCTTTGTAGTTAATCTGGGTATTTATAATAGTCAAAATGACTTATTCACTCAACATTGTTCTTAAAACAACATTACTATACCGTGAATGTGCCTTTTCCTATGCCAAGTGCTAAGATGAGGGCAAAAGAATCAAGGACGTGATATGATTCCTGCCTTCTAGGGTCTAATAATCTGATGAATGAGGTAAGATACATATAAGAGATAGAGGAATAACAAAGCTCAATGCAAGGCCATCTGCAATTAAGTGCCAACAGCAGTGGTGAAGAGGAACAGCTATTAGGAATTTAGAGAAAGGATATGTCTATGGTTGAGAGGTTGGGGAGGATTTTCATGAAGGACATCTTTGCTTTTAGAAGGTACTCACATTTAGAAGAACTCACATTAGTGAGTTTAGAGTCTTTCAAAGAATCATCTCCATATAATGGAAATATATTTCAGGTCATTACTCAATTTTCCAATCTGTAAAATGAGAATATTTATAGCATTTACCTTACAGGGTTGTCATAAGGATAAAATGATGTATGGATGTATGTGTATATAGACATAATACTTTGTATACCTTAGAGCACTATGTCAATATTATAATAAAAATAATAATAATAAATGCATTTAACTTACAGGGTTGTTAAGAGAATAAAATGATATAATGTGTGAATGTGTGTATACATATATAATACTTTGTAAACCTTAAAGCGCCATATAAATGTAATAATAGCATTTACCTTACAAGGTTGTTATGAGGATAAAATGATGTATGGATCTACGTGTATACAGACATAATACTTTGTATGCCTTAAAGCACTATGTCAATATTATAATAAAAATAATAATAATAAATGCATTTACCTTACAAGGTTATTAAGAAAATAAAATGATATAATGTCTATATGTGTGTACGCAGATAAAACACTTTGTATACCTTAAAGCACTATGTAACTATAATAATAATAGTAATCATAACAACATTTATTTTACAGGGATGGCATGAGGATCATATGGAATAATGTATATATATGTGTGTGTATGTGTGTGTATACATACCACTTTATAAAACATGAAACTCTATATAAATGTAAATTATTATAATTTTTTTATTGCTCTTACTTTGCCACACTATTTGCAGTTTTAGAAATATTCTTATGAAGTAACATGGGCTGGTATTAAGAACACTGAAATTGCCATTAGGGACACCTGGTTTCTCTGATCATGGCGGGGGAGGAAGGGGGGGGTATGCTATGATGCCAGCTACCTTGGCTCTGTAGGCAAATCCTTGGCTTCAAATCCTGTCCCTGACAGTTTCTGCCCAAGTGACCTTTAGCAAGTCATTTAGCCTTTTGTTTCTGTGCTGCAAAATGGAGGTATTGGATTAGATGGGATCTGAGGCCTTTTCTAGAGCTAAATCTATGATCTTACTAGGTGTGTGACTGTAGTCATATCAATTAATCTCTCTGAGCCTTGGGCTTCTTAGCTTTAGGGTATCTATAGTTAGTTACTCAGGGCTGTGGGGAGTCTGTAAAGTACTTTGGGAAATTCGTAACTCCCTATAAATAAAACTATTATTTCCCATTGCTGTGCTAACTTCATCTTGATTTCAGAATCAAGGATTTGTTGAACAAACTGTTCTCTGAGTCAGTTATTTTGGAATATCTCATTTTAGGTGACATCTATTATTTATTGTAGTGGCCGAATATTTAATATACCAATGCTTATAAGAGTAGGCAGAGCAATTTAATTTCTGGTCTTGATGGTAGAATCTGATCCAATAGGGTATGAACACAATATATATCATCAAACAGCTTAGAACCATTGGCAATCAATTTCTGGGGGTGTATTTGTTGTCTTTCCCCATTAGATTATAAGCTGCCTGAGAATAGGGACTCTTTTTTCCTATTTGTATCCCTAACACCTAACATAGTTCCTGATCCATAGTATGTACTTGATAAATGTTTATTATATTATGTTGTGTGTGTATATATATATATATATATATACATATATATATATATGTATACGCATAATATATAATATATATGTACATATGTATGTGTGTGTGTGTATACACTGACCTACCCATACCCCATCCTATACTTATAAACCTCAGATTCCTCATCTACAAATTATACGAGAGGAGAGAAATGGCCCCATACATATATAATAATACTAGAAGGAAGACAAACTTGGAGTAATTTAAATACCAAGAGTAGTTTCAGAGAATAGATAATGAAACAAATATCACTCCTTGCTAGAGTGGCTGTGAACTACAAGGTCAGGATGTTGCATCCATTGCCAGAAGAGATCACAGTAATGGTGAGTACACATGTACGTATAATGAAGATCTCTCTTGAATCCAAAATCAAAGAATATCAGAGGTTTTCAGGACCTTAGAAATCACTAAGCCAAGCCTTCTTATCAAGAGATGAGGAAACAGACGCAGAGAGATAAAGAGCTTTTGCCCAACACTACTTTTCCATAGTAGGGCATAGACGAGAATCCTGACTTCCTGTCTCTAAAATTCGATTATTGCAAAATACTTTAAATGATATCGCCATCATTTTTGGCAATACCTACCCCACCTGCACCCTTCACAAGAATTGAATATTTCTTTATAACAAAACAAAATGAAATAGAGTTAACCAAAAAGAACCACTGCTGAACACAAAGTTCCCTGAATTTCTGCCCTGAGGCGTGACGTTTGTTTCACTCTTTGTTCTTCAGGACCTCGATTGCTTTTTAAATTACTCCAGTTTGGTTTCTTATTCTTCATCTTTTCCTTTATTATGGTCATAGTCATTGTGCAAGTTGCTCTTCTGATTCTCTATATCAGTTCACTTAAATCTCTCCAACTTTCTCAGAACTCGTCACCTTCCTCATTTCTTCCTGCACAGCGATGTACTCCATCACCTTTATACAACACTAGGCTTTATCCAGACCTTCCTCAATTAAGGAGTAGCCATTTTGTTTCCACTTCTTTGCTATCACAAAACGTGCCACTGGGAATATTTTTTGTATGCAACAGAATTTAATTCTTGTATTGGATCTCTTTGAGGCCAACATGCTATAGTGGGGTTGATGAACCAAATGCCATGAAAACTTTAGTCTTTTTTTCCAATACAATTCCATATTTTAGAATACTTTTATTTTTTGATTAATTTTATTGGTTTAAATCAGGAGTTGGAAAGTTATGATCCATGGAGTATAAAAAACTCCCAAACAATCAGTAGGCTGGATTTGGCCCACGGGAAGTATTTGCTGACGCCTGGTTTAAAGCATTGCAAAGCAGAACATTTCAATCTGTGATTCCTGACCTTGACGAGAATCATCCTCCTAAACTCCAGTGTCTCTATGACCTCATTGGTGTGTATATTTCTTTAGTGATATAGATCTTAACTCATCCTGATATACCTGCCATCTATGTCTTGTTCAGATCCTCCCACCAAATTCATCTGTGGGGTTTACCCACTGTGCTAGGGGGCCTTAAAGAGTTTTTACTTCAGCTTTTCAAGACTGCATAACCAACTACACTTTGCCAGTACCAAAAGTTAGGACAGCTTTTAAGTTCTAGTAGCCATTAAATCATGCCAATTTTTACGTAAAATGACAATAGTCTTATAAATTAATTACATGAATAAATAACAAGGAACCATCGAAGTATATTTCATCTTGGAAAGAGAGACTGGACAGTGCCATTTTGGGATGTCAGACTCAATTACCTCATCTGTCAAATGGGTATATTATTGATTAGCTTTACAAGAAGAATATTACATCTTTCCTTTTCTCAGCCCTTTTCTCTGTCTCCTGTCTCTTTTTTCCCCACTCCACCCTAGAAGCATCTTGAGGGCAGGGATGGCTTCACTATTGTCATTGTATCTTTAGCACTGTGTGCAATGACTGACATATAACAGTCAAGCAACTGCAGTGCTGAAGTGGATAAGAGCACTGGATCTATAGTTCCAAATCTTGTCTCAGGTGCCTACTAGTTATGTGACCTTGGGTAAGTCATTTAACCTCTGAGCCTCAGTTTCCTCATCTATAAAATAGGGATGATAATAACAATTTATTTCACAGGGCTGTTGTTGGGACCATCTGAAATAATATATGTAAAGTGATTTGCAATTAAAATACCATATAAATATTAGCCATTAACAACAATAATAATGCATATTTAAATTGATTAATTGACTTGATTAATAATAAGCATGATGGGAATTTCCCAGCTTGTCCATTCCTGAAAAGTCAAAACCAACTCCCTGGTATTAGAATTAATGTATGATACCATAGTGGGTGAAAAGTGGAGTATATCAAGGGGCAGGGGGGAAGTGAAATTATAAAAGGGGGCCATAGGCTGGGAGATTTATCTGCTACCCATGTCCATTAACCACTGAGTGATTATAAAACACTCGTAAGTGCTAAGTACTGGAATCCTATTCAGGGTTATGCCAGCTAATACTGTAAGAAGGTCTGTCTGTTTTATTATAATGCCATCTGTCAATCAATACCAACTGTCCCCCCTCTTATGTGCAATTTGGGGTGGTGTGAAGGGGGGGATAATGAAAAATAATGGGATGGAATTAGCCAAATGTACATTTAAAGTGTATGAAGGCAAAGCCTTTGAATGGCGAGGAGCTATTAGGCAGTGAAAGGCCCATTGCTTGATTCATTTACAATGAGATTAAGCAGAGCACTAGAAAAGCAGGCGTAAGGAACAATTGAGCTTTGGCAGGAAGATGGATGGGATGACTGAGCATATCTTTTCCATCTCTAACTTTTCTGTTTCTATGGCACAGGATGTTAGTTCATCACATACAGTCCTTGGAATATTGTTTGCTTAAGGAAAATGACTAAGTGGCTAAGCAATTAAAAAACAGCATCCTCCAATGTGCAAGGAGGGCTTGTGTTTAGAATTGATCTCTACTGTTGGCTGGCTCCACTGAATCTCTGACTCCCGAGGGCTTTGGTAGAATGAGTTAAAGGAAAGTTTTCAATCCAGCTGTTACTTATCTTACACATCTGAGGTTGCCAATGATCCCTCTGGACAGTAGACCACCCTAATTTCCCTCAAATCAAAGCATTTGGCTTGGGTTGGGGGCAGGGGAGAGAACTCACACAATATTTTTTTCACTTGGACCTTTGCCAGATATTTGACACCATTACTTTCTTCTCCTGGTCATTAACTATCATTCTTCACTTCTCTGTAAAACCACTGAGTTATCCATCTGGAAGGTTACTGGCAACTGAACTGATGTAATGCCAGCTATTTGAGAGGTGGGAGAGAAAAACAGATTTCAAAGCCATTGAACATCAACAAAACTAATTTTTCCTATCCTTTCCCTATATATTTGGCTTGTAATATCATTAGATGTCACCTTGTGCTCTTCTCTGGCCCCATTATTCATGGTCAGCTGAGGTGAAGGTTTACCTTTCTGTAATTGACTATGTAGGAAGAACTGCACTTATTTCATGGGATTATTATTAAACTGTTGGCTTTTCTGTATATAACCTTACAGGAATATTTCCCTCTTCAGGAAATAAAATGGCATGCTGAATGTTGCCATCTGAGTTGGGCTCTGTGTATCACTCTTGGCCATGGTTCCCACAACCCCCACTGAGTGAGGGAATGACATTTCATTGTGAAACATGGCTGTACGTAATTTATTACCTCAAGGTGGCTTTGGTCTTTTAAAAAAAACATTTATCTAGAATTGGGAATCTGAGCTAGATTTTAGGGGCTCCTCTTATCTGTGTGGAGGTCACAGAGTATATGACTAAGGTCCCTTGGCCCCTGGTAGACGCCGGTGTCTTCATTAGACGCTGACATGTGGCAGCAACTGGAACTCGGGGTTTGTGTGTGTTCTTTTCTTCACTTGCAATTTTCTCTCTTAGCTCAACTGATATTCAATCCCTGTGAGTTTCCCAAACAAAGAGGAGCAATTATGGGTTCTGATTAAAAAGCCTTTCCAGCCGTGATGTGTGCACATGAAGATAAACATTTATCTGCAACTGTTCTCCTTGTGCCCACGGGGGCTTAAGCTCCTCTTTGGTTCGGGCTGCACCAATATTTGCCCTGAATATGCTTTCTTAGGGCTGGGTGATTTCAGGGTCTGCAAATGAAGATAAGGGCTGATGGAAAGGCTGGGTTTTGAGGTGGGGGAGTTGGTCAGCAGTCATCAGCAGATAAGCTCTGTGTGATTCCCCTGCATTGGTTAAGGAGAACAGTCCTAGGAAATGATTTTTTTTTAGTTCTTTGTTCTCATTTTGACAGGGGATATGGTTGCCTAGGCTAAAGCCAACCTCAGTATCATGTTTCCAGGAACACCTGTTGGTCATGGATCAAATGACAAAAAGTGACAACATGGGATCATTCTGGGGATATCCCAAGAGCACCATTCGTGGGTCTGTATGAGCCAGTCAGGTGGTCTTAGTCTATCAATATTCCTGTCATAAACCCTGGCTACCCCAAGGCCTTGGAGTATCCAAGTGGTCAATCTTTATTTAAGCTTAAAGCTTCTTGCAAAACTAAAGAAAGTGGTCATTTTTTTTTCTCTCAGCACCCATCATAATAATAGTAGAATAGTCAATTCTGGAATATCTGCCATTTAGTGGAGAAGAGTGATAGATAACTCTAAACCATGAGGGGTTTACAAATTACTCAGTTTGCCTATGACCCCCTTTCAGTTTTGACTTTTCTATTAGTCTTTTAGATTCTAGAACATGGCTGAAGATCAGTAGAGGAAGCTTCTTGAATCTGTGGATAATTTACTCTCTGATCATTGGTTTTATATACATATATATGTATGTATATATGTGTATTTATGTGTGTGTACATGTGTGTGCACACATACATATACACATATACTTTTTCTTCTTTTTCCTAGTAGATTTCATGTCCCTTAAAGGCAGGGTCAGTCTAGTTTCAGTACAATCTATGCTAAATAAATGCTTATTGAACTGAATTGTCACAGTACTTCTTACTCTCCCACAAGCACCACCACCATCCATATTGCCAGTGTTATAGAGAATTTAAAAATTACACCCAAAATCAAATCCTGGCTGCATAACTTACTGCCTATGTGGCCTTAGGCAAGTCACCTCACTTCTCTGCACCTAGTTTCTTCATTTGTAAAATGGAAGAGTTGAATAAGATGGCATTTAAGATCCCTTCCAGTTCTAGACCTATGATTCATAGAAATGATAATTGGAGTTCATATTCATATACAGCTTTAAGGTTTGGGAAAGTTTATCCTCACAGCAACCCTGTGAGGTAGGTGGGGCAAACATTATTATCCTATTTTCAGGTGAGGAAAGTGAGATTCTGAGAGGTTCTTACTTGTCCATAATCATATAAATAGTAAGTAAGTAGCTCACATGGGATTTGAAAGCAGATCTCTTGATCCATATTTTTCTGAAATCAACCAGTTCATCATTTCTTACAGTACAGTAGTATTTCATCACAATCATATACTACAACTTGTTCACCATTCCCCACTTGGTGAGCATACCCTCAGTTTCCAGTTCTTTGTTATCACAGAACTGCTATAAATATTTTAGAACATATAGTTTCTTTTCCTTTTTCCCTTATCAACTTGGAAAACAGACCTAATACTGGTATTGCTGGGTCAAAGGGTATACACAGTTTTATAATTCTTTGGGCATAATTCCAGATTGCTCTCCATATAATCTTTTTTTATGGATCAGTAAAGATGGTTAGAGGACTGGCCTCAGTGTCAGGGAGGCCTGGGTTCCACTCCAAACTTTTCCACATTTCCTATCCATGTGACCCTGGGAAAGTCACATCTCAGTGCCCCCAGATAGTCTCTAAGAAGATTAGTGGCAGAAAATTGACCAGTCTCCATTGGGGGTTTTTGGACTTTTTTGGCAGTTTGTTGAACCCCTTCTTAGAATAATGTTTTCATATGCATAACATAAAATCTATAGAATTACAAAGGAAAACCTATTATCTTTAAATATAATGTATTTATCCATCCATCCATCTATCCATCCATCCATCCATCATCTGTCTATCTGTCTATCTATCTATCTATCTATCTATCCCAAGTTCATGAGCCTCAAGTTAAGAACTCCTTGCTATAGGTAGTTCCCTATGCTAATGAAATCACAAGTCAGAATAAAAAATAGATTAGGAAACTGAGACTTGGAAGGTTAAGTGATTTGCCCAGATCTCATGACTATGAAGTGGTAGAGTGAGGGGCTTGAAATCTAGTCTCCTTATTTAAAATCCCATGATCTTTTCGTAGCAGATAACTGCAGTAAGGACAAATGAGTAGCATTTATTAGCCTTGAAAGAAATAATTCATAGCAATATGTTATTTCTTCTGAAACAAAAGAGGAATTCTCAAGCAAATAATATTGGCTGCCCTTGTTTTGCAGGAATTTTAGAAAGTTTGGATTTTAAAGATCCTTGCCTCCCTACTCATGCAGGCTCGTCTGAAGTTCTGAACATCAAAGGGTCTTGAAGAGTTGTGGGAGGGGACGTGCAAGCCCTTTGTGTAAGGGCTTGAGGAAAGCAATAACTGGGCTCATTCCCAGCTTCACCCCAGCTTTGTTATATAAGTGTATTATGGTCTTTTCACCTTTCTTGGACCTCAACAGCTCTGCAGCTGTAGGGGTGTTGTGGAAATGAATTTTCAACTGCTTTTGAAACCCTGAGATGAAAGATGTGCAAAGGAATGATCACAGGCATATGTGATGTTAGAATTGGATGCAGCCATGCTTTGTGCTCAGAGATTCACAGCATCTCAGAGTGGGAAGAGACCTCACAGGCCATCCAGACAGTCTGTCCCAGAACAAAAATCCCTTCTATAATATACCTGGCAAATGCTAATATAGTCTTGGCTTGAAGACCTGGAATGAAGGGGAATCCACTGCCTTTCAACCCATTCCATCTTTGGATAGCTTTAATTGATAGCAAGGTTTTTCCCCCTGGTGTCAAAACTAAATCTGTCTCTGTCCAGCTTTCACTCATTTTGCTTGGTTTTTCCCTCTGTGGCCCAGGAAAACAAATGTTATCCACATGACAGCCTTTCAAATGCTGGAAGACACCTATCAGGTTGCCTACCCATCAGTCCTCCCCTCCCCATTGGCAGGTTAAACATTCCCAGTTCCTTTAGCTTATTCTACTATGGGGTGATCAGGAGGTCTTCCACCATCTTGGTTATTCTTCTATGGATGCTCTACTATATATTAGGCATTTAACCTCTGTGGATCTCAGTTTCCCTAGTTATAAAACAAGGGAGTTAACACAGGATGAACTCTTAAGGTCACTTAGAGCTCCTAGATTTATGATCCTATGAAGAATTATAATAGCTCACACTGATACCATCTTTTAAGATTTGCACAGTTTTGTCTTCACAGAAACCTTGTGAGGCAGATAATGCAAATTTTATCTTGTTTTTCAGATGAAGACCCTGAAGCATTTAAGGATTTTCCTGATTGTCTTGAACCTGCCGTTGTTTCCCTATTTTATTTTTGATTTCTAGGTCAAATTCCCCTCTCCCCTGCCTTTTTTCTCCCTCGATCACTTTCTCTCAATGTATATAGCCCAGGAAACCAACAGGTATATTTCTCTTTGAGGGCATTTCTATTTTCCTGTCTCTCTGTCTGCCCACCCATCTTTTCTGCTAGTTCTTTGTTTTCCCTTTATCTTCTCGATGTGACCCAGGTAGGAAGATGGGTAATCAACAAGAAGTGATTGGCAGGCTAATGATAATGGTGATGATAAGATTAATAATATCATTAATATTAATAATTTAGATAGTGCTTTAAAATTTGTAAAGCACCTTACACTTATTTTATTTTCACAGCAGCCCTGGAAGATAGATGCTATTATTATTCTCATTTTATAGATGAGGGAAATGAGACAGACAGTAGTTAAGTGACTTGCCCAGGGTCACATGGCCAGTGAATGTCTGAAGCAGAATTGGAACTCAGGCTCAGAGATTCACAGCATCTCTGTGATTTCAGACCCTGCTGAGCTGAATAGAGTAGGTATTCATCATGAAGCTGAACCTTGCAAAGGTCTGCTTCTTGTGGGCATCATTCCCTTACGTTTTACATTGTTTCCCAGGGCAAGTCATCATTATTTTGTAGAACAGTGGAGTGTAATGTGGAGAAAGGGCTAGCTGGTACCAGAAGCTTCATGAGCCTTCTTTGTTGGGGGAATTTGAGTGGGAAAGGGGAGATTTTCCTTAGCCTAGAATCCCATTCTGTGAGGTTTGCCATTCCTCTATCCATAGTCGTGTGTGTGTGTGTGTGTGTATATGTGTGTGTGTGTGTGTTTGTGTGTGTGTGTGTGTGTGTGTGTTTTATCTGTCTGAGGATGTGTTACACAATATAGAGAATCATGAAATTTGAAAGCTGGAAGTTTTATTAGGGATTATCTAATTCAAGCACCTCTCATCTCCCTACCGTATTTCCAGGTGAGACAGCTGAAGCCCAGAGTAGTAAAGTAAGTAGCCTCAGGTTGCACAGCCCATTAGCGGCAGAGTCAGGTACAGGATTTGGTACCAGCTAGCCCTTTCTCCGCATTACACTCCACTGTTCTACTAAATAATGATGACCTGCCCTGGGAAACAATGTAAAACATGAGGGAATGATGCCCACAAGAAGCAGACCTTTGCAAGGCTCGGTTTCATGATGAAATACCCACTCTATTCAGCTCAGCTGGGTCTGAAATTTACTAAGCATCAATGTCTTCCCTGTGGAATACAACTTGAGAGGTCTGGAACAATCCGTTTTTATATATACTCTAAAGCAGTGGGTTTTTTTTTTTATAAAAATGATTTAAGACACCATTAATATGATAATGTTTCATATTCAGGACACATCCATCTACAAGGCCTGTCCTTTTGAAAGCTTAAGCCAGTTTGTAATTAAACACACTTCAGAACTATTGCTTTAATTTATCATGGAACATCACAGTATTTGAAGCTTTGACACGTGTCCCCCTCTCCTTCCTACTTCCTTTCAGCCCAACCAAAGAAATATTTCCTGGAGTCTTGTTCTTGCTTTAAAAAGTCTTTAAACTAATGTTCCCCAAATTATTGAATATGTGTATCCCATCTTATGTTGATTGTTTTAGATTTTAGAGATTCAAAGATTTAGAGTTGAAGAGGCCTTAGAAGTTATCTGGTCTAATCCATTAATTTTTTTTTTCAGATGAGCATATTGAGGCTTTAAAGAGGTGATTTCTTTCTGATTGGTCTGAATAGAGCCCAAAATTACATTTTCCCTTCTTATTTCTTCTAGAGTGTGAAAAACGAAATGATCATTGAGGCAAGGTAAGAATTTAGCTGCCTTGCTTTTGTTGGCAGAGAGAGCTTCAGATGATATTCATTTAGGTGAAGTCCTCTATCATTATATATGGTGGACTAGATCAGAGGTGTCAAACTCACCTCCTGTAAATTCCAAGTGCAGTCTGAACTTCATTGAAATGTAGAGGGGAAATGTTTAGCAGAATATATAAAATTATAATACAACACAGATAATATTAATTTGTGGTTTTCTAAGTGAATATGCAGCTCATAGGAATCAGTTTTTTTTTCTTTTTTTCTTTTTCTTTGGAGGGCAATTGGGATTAAGTGACTTGCCCAAAGTCACACAGCTAGTAAGTGTGTCAAGTGTCTGAGGTCGGATTTGAACTCAGGTCCTCCTGACTCCAGGGCCGGTGCTCTATTCATTGTGCCACCTAGCCGCCCCCAGGAATCAGTTTTTAATTTAGTTTGACAAAGGACTAAAACCTTCTCCCTTCTCTAACAAAACTAGTTACCTAATTTTACCTCTTGAAAAGTAGTAACTTAGAGATGTGCCACTCGTGACGAACCTTTCCAGTGAGTACAACGACACTTTGACTAGGGATGAAAATATAACTTTATGGCTATATTAACTAAAAAGTCATTGATTTCATCAGTATAATTAATGTATCTTGGAGATTTGTATTCAAGGTTATTGAATCTGTGCCTACCATATTCCTATGAATCCTGTACTACTTTTGTCTTTCCATGCACAAAATTCATAATGACTAGACATAAATTCAATCAATTAATAAGCATTTATTAAGTGCCTACTATGTAGCAGACAGTGCAATAAGTGCTGGAGATATAAAAAGAGCAAAAGACAGTCCCTGCCCTCAAGGAGCTTAAAATCAAATAGGGGAGACAACAAGTGAACAAATATATGAAAGCAGTTTCACTCACATCATTGGTTCTGGATAGGATTCTATATAAGCATCTTTTTTCTTTTTCACTGGGTGCTTTAGTTGTGTTACTGTCTTCTTTGACTTTGAGTCTTCATCAGCTATACAACTTGACTTAGTACAGAATAAATGTCAATGGGCCATGGCACCAAGGAAGGCCCAACACTTAGAGTGTGCGTGAATTTTCCTTTCCTTAAGGGCTCATACATTGTCCCCTTCTGGCTTTACTACAACATGTGAAGACTTGGTGAAACTTTCTGTCCATGAGGGGCTGGTCCTATGGTGGTGACGAGTCTTCTGAATAAGTTGAGTACCTGGAACATACAAAATATTTAAGACAACAATCTCTTGCCTTTTTCCCTGGCTATTTTCAATTGAGGAGACATTTGTTGTAAAATTCTGGCAGAGCGAGAGAGGTAGTAACAGAGGCCTCCTTATTTCCTCTCCTCTCGAACATGTGTCCCAGGGCATGTGATGTGTTTGTCTTCTATCTTTATTCATTCCTAGACTCAGGTGAATGAGTATCTGTAGATAGAAAGGATTAGGTTGTGATCTTGTGACTTTCCAAAGGTCAGAGGAGCCCTCAGAGATTATCTCAGCAATCAGAGTTGTTAGTAGAGACCCCCCAGAACCAGCAGCAGCTGTAACTCAGTTTAGTGAATGGACCCTTAGAACTGATCTGCTTGGCCCATCCTATCAATGGATTGAAACATCAGAGGAGGGGGGCGGAGCCAAGATGGCGGCGTAGAAGCAGCAACACATCGCAGCTCTCACATAGCCACCCCAAAATACCCATAAAATAGGACTCTAAACCAATCCTGGAACTCCAAAACGCACACAAAGATACTTCCCACTAAAGTCAG
>CM053583.1:386876674-386903899 GCA_028627135.1 Pseudochirops cupreus
AAAAAAAAAAAAAAAAAAAAAAAAAGAAACATCAGAGGAGACACTGTACCCTTTAAAGAGCCAGCCCAGTTGTACAGGGGAGTAGCTCAGAGGGGGTACTATAGAATAAAAAATAAATAAATTTAAAAGCATTTCTCATTGTGCACCTTCTCCCCATCTTCTTCTCCTCCCCAATCACCACTGTGTTACTTGGGCTTATCTGCCCAATCCTAGAACCAATGACAACTATAGAACCATCTTCCATAGCCATGTATAGGAGGAATAACAGAAAAAAGTTTCCAATCTGATCCAATAAATATTTACCAAAATGTGATAGGTAATGGGGATCTAAAGACAAAGTGAATAGTAGTCTCTGCCTCTAGGATACTTACTTTTTTTTTTTTCTCACTTAGCTGGGTTTGGGAAAACACACTGACTTTGACTGTTTCCTGGTCACAGGAATAGCAAGGTTTGGAACTGACAGTTTCAGCTTAGGAGTTTCCCAGCTGATAAAATTGACCAAAGGTAATGTGTCCTGCAGGGATTAGGGACTGGTGTCAGAGAGGATATCCTACTCTTCCTCTGAGAGCCTCTTGACCTTCGATAATGGAAGATGCTTCTGTGTATTCGCTCAACAAACATTTTAAGATCATGTTATGAAATAATGCACTCCAAGATATGGAGAATGCAAAGATAAAAATGAAACAGTCTCTGTCCTCAAGGAATTTATATTTTCTTGGGAGGAAATTACAAATATATAGGATTGATAAATACAGATTACAAAATTAATATAAAGTAGTTTAAGGGAATGGAATATGGAGCATTGATAATTTGGAAAATCAAGAAAGGCCTCTTGATGGAAATGATGCTTGGATTGGAAGCTAGGAATTCTAATATATGGAAAGGAGAAAGGACAGCATTCTAGAACGGGGTGGGAGGACAGCCTGTCTCCTGTGGAGAACAGCAGATAGTCCAGTTTGAATAGATTGTAGAATGGATAAAGGGGAGTAATGTTAAATAAATCTGGAAAAACAAGTTGGATCCAGATTGTGAAGGACTTGTAATGCCAAAGCAAGGAGTTTTTGTTTTATTCTAGCCTCACTAGGGAGCCACAGATAGTAGACACAGTGAACTCCCAAGCAAATGGAAATGAATGAGTATATGAAAGATTCATAGGCAAGGACCCACCATTTAACTTTCTGACTCACTGGCTCAAACTTATGATCCAGGCTCTTCTCTGGTTTCTCATTTCATCATACATGGTGTGGGCTCTGCGATTTCTATTTCAAAAAATGTGAATTTCCCCTGGCTCCTTTTACTTTTACAAGGTATTTACCTAACAGAGAATGGCCGATGCTGAATTAAGTACAGAAAAGAAATCATCTGTAGAATTACCTTTCCATCTCTTGACACATTTTCATCAGTTTTAAGTGCTGATGTGGCAAATTCTAGTGGCTCAGCCTTCCAGGGTACCACCTTCGTGTTGCATTCATGATTTTCTTTCATGGAGTAATGGCATAGACAGCTGATTCAGAAATTACAGGGCAATCATACCTTGTAAATTGCTCATTGAGATAGGATACCGCATTCTGTGTCTCCTGACTTGTAGCTGTCATTAATAAAATTGTATTCCATTATAAACAGCATTATCCTTAGTTGGGGTTAAGGGGGGGGCTACTGTAGAGTAAAAAAAGGGTAAGGAAGTAAGGAAGAGTAAGGAAGTAGGTAGGAAGAGGACATGATGATGCTCATTTTTTAGAGGAAGATCTGGATTATTTGCTTTCAAAAATAGTCGATAAATATTTATGTTCCAGGCACTATGGGGAGCACTGGGAATGCCTATACTACCAAGAAAGACAGTCCCAGTCTTCAGCATAGGAAAAGCATTTATATGCAAAGAAGCAGGACCCTGGACAGGGGAAAGGTGAAAAGTATGTTGGATTTGATATTAGTAGACCTGGGTTCAACCTAGCAGTAACCCTGCTACTTACTATGCATGTGATCTTATGTAACTTACTTCATTCTCCCATTCCTCAGTTTACTCAACTGTAAAATGAGGGGATCAGGGGTGGCTAGGTGGTGCCGTGAATGGAGCACCGGCCCTGGAGTCAGGAGGACCTGAGTTCAAATGTGGCCTCAGACGCCTAACACAAAAAATTAGCAGTGTGACTTTGGGCAAGTCACTTAATGCCAATTGCCCTCCAAAAAAAAAAAAAGCAAAAAAAAATGAGGGGATCAGACTAGGTGACCTCTGAATCTATGACCTTATTTTTACTTTTGAGGCAGCCAAGGGGTACAGTGGAGAAAATGTGAGGATCACTAAATTTGAATCTTGCATCAGACATTTACTAGTTGTGTGATCCTGGGCAAGTCACTTAACCTCATTTGGTGATAATATTAACATCAACCTTGCAAGGCTGTTGCAAAGATAAAATGGGATAATATTTGTAAAATGCTTTGCAGACCTTAAAGCACTATATAAGCGCTATTATTGTTATTCTGAAGTTTAGCTCAACTTGGAACAAGGTCAAGGTGGGAATTATCTTACTCTAATATAGTATCTCCACAGGATGGGATTGCATGGAAAGCAATAAAGGGAAAGTGCTTAAGTTAAAGCCGTGACAGTTAGTGAGGAAAGGCTAACAATTATTTGTTCATTCAATGGGCATTTGTTGTTTACCACAGATAATATTCATATGGCACTTTCAGTCTGGCAAAGTGACATTCATGTTCTATTTAATTTAATTCTGACCCACCCCTGGAAAAGTGACGTTCTTTGTGCAGTGAATAGAGTGCTGGATCTGGAGACAGGAAGACCTAATTTCAAATCCAACCTCAGATATTTGCTAGCTGTGGGATCTTGGGCATGTCACTTAAACTCTATTTGCCTCAGTTTCTTCATCTGCAAAATGGGGCTGATAATAGCACTTGTTTCTCAGGGTTGTTGTGACAATAAAATAAGTATGAAGTACTTTGTGAATCTCAAAGTAATATATAAATTTTACCTATTATTATTATTATTATTAGTCATACTACTACTACTACCACCACCACCATTACTACTACTACTACTACTACTACTTTTTCTTCTACTTCTACTACTACTACTACTACTACTACTGTTACTACTACTGCTACTATTCCTATTGACTACTACTACCAATCTCTTGGTTATCCTAGTTGTTTTTTTTTTTTTTTTGCTTTTTTTTTTTTGGAGGCCAATTGGGGTTAAGTGAGTTGCCCAAAGTCACATGGCTAGTTTTTGTGTCAAGTGTCTGAGGTCAGATTTGAACTCAGGTCCTCCTGACTCCAGGGCCGGTGCTCTATTCACTTATCCTAGTCTTTTTTGACCAAATATTTTCACTACACTTGGCCACAATGGTTCTTTTATTTCTTTAGCAGTTGCTTTTAACTTCATGTGAAAAGAAATGGAATCATGGATGCAAAAAAGAAAAAAAAAGAAAAACCAGCCCATAATGCACAAAAGTGCCAGTAATAGATGCATAGATAACATTCAGACACATCAACTTAGGTATGATGCAAACTACCTCTAGTTTAGAAACGGGAATTAATTTGTACTTTCTAGAAACTCTACTTAAAATGTAGAACTGATATACAGGAAAAATTACTTTTCCAAAAATAAACTCCATCTATCTTCTTTATGTTGCTAATCCTCTCTGTGGCACTTGGTCGCCTTTTAAAAATATTTTGTATTAACATTGAAATTATCCATCTGGGTGGCTCTGGCATCTGCTTGAGTATGAGAGTCTGTTCTGATCTGTCTTCATTAGCTGAGGGACTGGGTTCTCTCTTTCCTTGGAAAATATTGAGAGATCACACCCAAAGGTTATGGAAATCTTGTAAATTTGCGGAATGTGCTACCCTAATCACATGCAAATAGTTATGGCTTTTTGGAGTGAAGTGGTAAAGAATACAGCCATGCCTGGCATGGTGCAAGAATGGGTGTGCCCCAGAGTGCTAACATCTTGGGGGAAGTGCTTTCTCCCTGAGATATCCAAAATTGTTGTTTCTCGTATTCTTTAATCAACCTGTACTGCAGCTAGGTGGCACAGTGGATACGCTTAAAGTTGGGAAGACATCTTCATGAGTTCAAATCCAGCCTCAGATACTATCTGTGTCACCCTGGTCAAGTCACTTAACCCTATTTGCCCCACTTCCTCTTCTATAAAATGAGTTGGAAAATAAACCAAAAAGACCCCCCCAAAACAGAATGGGGTTACAAAGAGTCAGACTTGACTGAAATGATTCAAAAACAACAACAAAACTGAGTTTACCTTTTAGGGTACCTATGTGGCACAGTAAATAGTGTGTTAGACCTAGAGTCAGGAGGACTTGAGTTCAAATTAGACCTCAGATACTTATTAGCTATGTGACCCTGGGCCAGTCACTTAATCCCATTTGCCTCAGTTTCCTCATCTATAAAAAATCTGGAGAAGGAAATGGCAAACCACTCCAGTATCTTTTATAAGAAAACCCCAAATGGGGTCAACAGAGAGTCAGACATGACTGAAAAGCAACTTAACAAACAATACAAACAACACAGCTTATTAGCTTAGCCACTAATGTCAGAGACCCGTTTCCATGGCACCGCTCTACCTGCTGCTCCAAACATGATAGAATAGAAGGCTCACTGTACACTAACAACAAATCTAACACTTTTTGCTCATATGACCTTGGACATGTTACTTAACCTCTATGTGGCTTGATTTTCTTATCTTAGAAATCAACGATTTAGACTAGATGGCATCTGAGAGACTTTCTAGCTTTACAATCAATGTTCTGTCATTTGCCAGCTGTGTGATCTTTCATGAGTTGTATAAACTCTGTAGGCTTCTATTTCCTCCTCTGGAAAGTGAGGGGGCTAGACATCATGACCTCTAGGCTGCTTTCCTCCTCTAAATTGGTGATCCTATGATCCGCACCCAAACCCCAACCCTAATTTTGTGAGGGTCAGATTGTCCACTCTCCTACTGGTATGACTGTTCCTGAAACTGGATTATTCTCTGAACTTTTCCCTCCCCTGTTTTAAAAAAGAATTAATTATACCAGATGAAAAAGAAATTTCTAGTTCCAACTCAAAAGATGACCAAATTTCCATTCTTATCAATGACAAACCCTGCTTTTGAGAGAGCTCTTATTTCAAAATAGAACTTCACTGTGAATTAGGATTGGGTTTGAGTGCAGCTACTAACTGGCAGAATAACCTCAGGTAAGCCATTTACACTCCCTCATCAATATCAATTACATTGGCAATATGAAGGGATTAAACAATATGACTACTAGTGGTTCTTCTATCTCTGACATCTGGTTCGTTTATGGGTCAGATAACCAAGACACAGTCTCAGTCCTTAATATGTGCAAGGCACTCTTCTGGGTGCTGTGGCAGAAAGAGAACTGAATCACACATAACTCCTGCCTTCAAAGAGTTGACCACCTAGTTGCAATTCAGTTTGAGAAACATTTATTAACCATCTAATATGAACAAGGCACCAAGAATCCAAAAATGAAAACCCTTATAGTCACTACCCTCAAGAAGCTTAAACAATAATCAGGGAAGATGACATGTAATCAGAAAATGATGATAGAAGATAGAATTTAATGAGGGCAAAAAAGATCCTGAGGAAGGTCCATAAAAACTCATGATCAATAGTTAATAAACATTTATTATGCTCCTATTATGCACCAGACTAGAGGTCCTCCAACTTCACAGAATAGTTTGGATTCAGTCAAAGGGCCACACTTGAGGACCTAGAGGACCATGTGTGACATTGAGGCAGTAAGTTCCCCACCCCTGCAACCAGATACTGTGCTAAGCACTAGGGACACAAAGAAGAAAAAGGAAAAAACTCATAAGGGAGAGACATCACTTTAGTCACTCATACAAAAAAGGTAACTAAAAATGCAAAGTAGCTAAGAAGAAGAGTCAAATAAGTGGTACAGGCATGATTCAAGGACCATGGAGAGGTTTAGTGGAACTAGTACTGGAATGAGAGTCTAGAGAACTTAGTTGTGTTTCTGTCACTGTCATTAAATAGTCACGTGACTCTGGGCAAGTCACTTCATCTCTGAGCCCCAGTTTCTTTATTTATAAAATCAGTTTAGGAACTAGAAACCTTATAAAGGAAAGGAAATGTTTTGTAATATTTTTAGACTATAAATGTTTACTGTTTTCTTTATATCATAGGTATATAACATGTCTGTCTGTCTATCTCTATCTATCTATCTATCTATCTACCTATCTATCCATCTGTCTATCTCAATGGCATATTTTACAACCGCCGCATCTGTATTAGTTCACATAGTGTGTATTATTTTGTTATATTTGCACAAGAAGAAGTAATAGGATAAAAAAGACCAAATGATAATAATTGATCCTAAGAATACTCTTGTTAAAATGCACAAATCTCACTTAGAAACTGGAGAGAGGAATCTGAGGAACCTTGGTAGCTTCTTCCTATCACCACAATAAATTTATTACAGTAGCTAATTAGTAGCTTAAAAGTCAGGGAGCACATAGTCTTGAGGGGTGAAGCATGATGGCCCCAAACTGTGGGAAATAGGGAAATCATGTGATTATAAATATGGTATGTGGAGAGACCTAAGGGTCAGCTAGTCCAACACACGCATTTACTATATAGGGAAACTGAAGACCAGGGTGTTTAAAGGATGTGCTCATGGTGAGATATCTATAAAATGAGGGTTGTGTGTGCCAGAAGAGGAATTTGAACCCAGGTTTTCTGGGTTCTCTGGGTTCAGAGCCATTGCTTATTCCACACCACTGTACTACCTTTTCTGGGTTATTGACTGAAGAGAAGAGCTCAAAATGGGGGCTCTTCAGAGAGGGTTATGCACTCTAGGTCTGGGCTCAACTGGCTTCCCATAATCTCCTAAAAACACGGGGAAGGGGCATCAGAATGATACTATGGAATGGGAATTGGATTTGGAGACAGTGGTCTGAAGTTCAAATTCCAGCTCTGTCACTTCCTGTGTTACTTTTTAGACAAATCACATAAACTTTCTGGCTTTGATTTCCTCATTTATAAAATGAGTTAGTTGGACTAGATGACCTTTGAGGTTTTTTCCAGCCCTAAATCTTTGATCCCTTGAGGTTCTAAAGGGCCTGGTAGCTAGCTGCCTTTTAGTATTCCATCCAAGCCAGCCCACCAGCTGTTAGTCAGCCTACCTTACCTGTCAATCCATCTCCTAATTCCATGGGCCTACAAGTCCAGCTTTCCATCTCCCCTCTACCACAAAGGAGACCTTGAGGTAAGGTGTGTCAGTCAGTCATTGGACAAAAATTTCATACGGAGGAAGACCACAAGTAAGTTAATGCTTGTGAATTATCTAAAAATAGCATTGGTGTTAGCAGCATCTGGCTCCTTTTCTATCACTTTCATTGAGAAAGCAGAAGCATATAACATAGGACTTAGGATAATTTTGGATTTTTTTTTGTTTCAGGGGTTTCTGTGGCCATGTGATCAGTCTTGATGATGAAGAATAAAATGAATGGTTCTCCATAAGTCAGTTGAAAGACATCCAGTAGAAATAAAATGAGTAATCACATTATCCAATTGTGACATGCAACAGAGGTGGAGTACGGGAGTGAGCAGCTTTGCTCACTATTCCTTTTATTGCCCCACCCCCAACTATGTATCCTAGATGAATTTCCTAGTATATATTTTTATTTGTTCTAGGAAATTGTATGAAAGGACCTGCAATTCTATAGATACACACATGTACACTTACACACCTTTATATGTCTATATATATATATGTATATATATATATATATATATATATATATATATATATATATATATGCGTGTGTATACCTAATGTATATACACATGCGTATATATGTTTTTCCCCCTAGAAGAACCCACAGCCAGAGACAGTGCTCTTACAAATTACCCTAGTGTTAAATCTCTCTTTCTTCTTTGGGGTTTCTCTCCCCTTGATTATCTCCTTTTAATAGCATTTCCAAAAAGTAAGCCCAGATCAACAAATGAGGTTAACTCTGCTTATAAAGACAGATTAAACATTTAAAACAAAGAAAAATAGGCATGCTTTGCCTATAACCAGAGGTGAAAGACTCAGGCTTCGGGAGGGCTTGTCAAGGGGAGAAAGGCCATACAGAATTACTGCCCTGGGATCCGTAATCCGTGGGGTTTCAGCCATACTTTCTGTCCTAAGACTCCTTGTATTTGATCAGTGTGGGAGCCTTACTAAGAGAGTCTTGGCACCATTCCTTGTGAAGGCTACCTCTGCTCCCACTTCAGCCTTCTCAGCTCCAAGGTGCTTCTTAGTCTCCCCTCTCTAGCTCTGTGCTTTTCCAAAATTTATCACATTTTACCTTCTGAGTGAAATTCTTGTCCGGGTTCCTGTCCTCTCCTTTCCTACCTTGTCATGTCCTATCCTATCCTGCCCTGTGCTCTCCTTTCTTGATATTATTTTAAGCATTATACAAAAACTCTCCAGTTTCTGGTCCTACCAGTATTTTTTGAGTAATGCCACTTCTCTCACTTTTTTTGGAATCATTGCATCTGGTGATAGAATTTCTAAAGATGGGTGTGTATCTTCCTGTACGTGAAGCATCTTTTGACTATATTAAATTGGAGTCCTGTGTCCTAGACTTTTGCTGAGCTGAGCTCCTCATGATTGGATATTATGGGGGGAAATCAATAAGAAAGATTTATCTTGCAAAATAACAGAATGCTTTGAAAAATGCTTTGCAACTAGAGACCAGTGGGGAATATCTAATGGAAGACATAGTACAACCCACTTTTTTTTCTTCATCGACTTGGTATGAAGTCATTTATAAGGGTTTAGCAAGTTAAAATGAGATTTTAAAATGTTTTAAAATAAATTATTTTAAAACTGATTACATTTTAAAAAAAATCAATGAGTAGGGTGATAGTTGTTTTAAGCATATATACTCTATGGTATGTAACCCATGTATCTGACTAGAGACTGGCATAATTATTTTGTTGTCTACATCTTACACTAAAATCATTTTCCCTTCTATTCACATGGAAGACTCTAAATCTAAAAATGTGAAGGTACTTTTTACATGAGAAGAAAATGGGTAGACAGAGACATAATAAATAATGGTAATCTGCTATTTAGAGACATCTTAAGTGCATACATAGTTTTGAATGGAGGACAATTTGACAGAAAACAGCATTAGGAGAAAATAAATATGAAACATACTGCCAAGTCAAGGCTACCTTTGAGAGGTTTGACAGTTTTGTTTCTTTCCTGAGGCACAATTCTCAGATTAGAAAAGCATCTTGCCATCTCAGAAAGGAAAGTCACCATCCAATTTGAAGTCCTTTAGCATAGCTTCACCCCAAACATCTGAGCTCCCTTATGGGTCCAATAGACAGAAAGTCAGCTTTCTGCTCCCTTTTAGGTTCTATTTTCCACCTTGAGACTAATGGGAAGACCTTTCTCTTGTCATGGAGAGAGAGCTGAGGGTGCCTTTGATAGAAGATTATTCATTTCTACTAATGACTTCTAATTATTAGCCCCCTGGTATGTGTAGGAATGGGAAATAATGAGTGTGGATACTTAAACTGACTAATAAAATCCCTTCAAATATTACAAAGGAAAAAGGAGGGTCTCTCTAGTTTACTTCCCTTGTGGTATTATAGCTTGTGACTAGTGGAAATCAGAAAATTAATTAATTTATTCAACTTAATAAACATTTATTAATCCTCTACTCTGAATAAGGGTGTCTCTGCTGAGCAAAGCTGTAACTTGGAATTCTGGTAGTCAGGGGAAAATTTGGTATGCTGTAGCCAAGAAAAGTTGTGACCTGCCCTCAAAGTATAGGACTCTAGCTGTCATACTCCTGACAAAAACCCCCAACTCCTAATTCCCAGGACACTTGGTGGGGCATGGTGATGTGGGAAGGCAGGTGTCAGGAGAGGGGTGGGACACTTAGGGATCCAGCCACAGGATTTAGACCAAAAGAGGACCCCTTAAGAGTGGTGCCAACAGATATGGTCCCAGCAGAAGACAGTGTGGTGTGGGGTCATCAGGATAGAGGATCACAGAAAGGAAGAAACATGCTTCAAGATCATAAGATGATATTCTTAGAGGTGAAAGTGACTTTAGAGGCCTTTCAAGTCCAATTGCATAATTTTACAGATGGGAAAATTGAGAGAGAAACTCAGCGCCTTCTCCAGGGTCAAACAACTGTCAGTGCTCTGGGACAAAATCCTACTTAAATCACATTAATTATAGCACTGATATTAACTCCTGGGGGCATAGAGGAAGGGTACAGGATGCTAACTAGCATTCTAATGGAGCTTATTGAGTAACTATTATATGCTAGGCTGAAATCTAATTTCAAGAAAAAAAATCTAGGCCTCAGTTATTCCATCTGACAGCACTTATTGAAGGCCTGTTTATTGTCTGCATTCAGCTGTAACTAGGGTCATGTAAAAATGGATGCAAAAACATAGAGCTTCCAACTGGAGGGAAGTCAGAAGTATGCAGAAAGGATTATTTAAGGATCTGAGCTAATCCAGGCAAAGTGATAAATTGATGACCTGAGTCACAAAGTCCTGGAGGCCAGCAGAGGTTGGGAAAGGCTTCATTGAAGACGCTGAGCTGGGTCCTGAAGGAAGAGCAGAATTTAGACATGAAGAGAAGGAAGGAAATTTCAGAGAGGGAGGGGTCCTTGTGAGAAAAGGCCCAATAATATTAATTTAGGAACTATTGGCACAGTGGATAGATCACTGGGCCTGGAGTCAGGAAGACCTGAGTTCTAATGGGGTCTCAGACACTTACCATCTGTATGACCCTGAGCCTGCATCCACTGGAGAAGGAAACTGCTCTGATATACTGTCCATGGGGACATGAAGAGGCAGATATGACTTAACAACAATGGTTACATTCACATAATGCTTTTAGATTCTAAGGGGATACACACACACACACACACACACACACACTCACTCATTTAAGCATTCACAGGACTATTTAGGCAGTTGGTGTGAAGTTGGTATGATGATAAGATTGTTCTCATTTTATGGGTGAAGAAACAGGTTTTGAGATTTGCCAATGGCCACACAGTTAAGATCCCTCTGACTTCAAGTGCCCCATTCTATCCACTATATTACCTTATCTTGTGCAAGTGGGGATGTATATACTATAGGAGTTACTCATTATGGTTGACATTTATATAACATTTCAAGGTGTGCAAAGCCGTTTCAACCCATTAAGCAAATAGTTAGCCACCTTGACCAGAGCAGAGAGATCCTGTAGGTTACCAGTGGGAGGTAAAAGTATGGGGGCCAAATATTTCAGGGCCTTGAATACTAGCTTGAGCTTAGATTTTTTTCCATGTAAGAACTGGGAAGCCAGTGAAAGCTATTGAGCAATGTCTCTAAGCAAAGTGGACACAGTCTGCCCCAGAGTCAGTCACTTCAAACAATCTGGGATTCAGCTTCATGGGACTCTTAATGTTAGCAATGATTGTCAGGTGACTGGATCATCTGTAACCTTTTAACAAGAGGACTTAGCTTAATCAAAGGAGAATGGAAATGATCTCCTTTTGTTTTTTTAATCTCACAACTGAGAACTTTTCTCTTCTGAAATTTACACATGTCTATGCCCTTGACAGCTCCTGAAGGGGTTTATGGTTTGCCCCAAAAGATAGAAGCAATTTTATTGACTATTAGTCCCCTGTTCATTATAGCCTCATTTTGGGTTTTAGATCTGACTGTATTGGTGTAAGAATCTCAACTTGGTCTCCAGAACTGTTTCAGAGTGACAGCATTGTCTGTATGTAACCTTGAGCAAAATCGTGCCTTGCTATTAAGGGGAACATAAAAGAAAGAAGTAGTTAGAACCTAAGACTCTTAACATTTTCCCTTCCTGTTTTACAATGGGATCTGAAGGGCTGATTTGTTCTGAAGAAACAGGCAGCACTTTGGGCCACAATTACTGAAGGTTTTGTGGGAAAGAGGGCTTTATACAGGCTGGTAGCCAATTTAGAAAGAGTTCCAAGGCATTGATTTTCAAACGTCAAAAGGTTATTTGTTTATGGTTTTCGATTCTTTCTGCAATCCACGTTCTCTGGGTAATGTAGCTTTTTGTGACTTCTATACGTGGGCCAGAGACAAGTTGTCTCAGGCAGAAGTTCCTCATTGTAGAACATTAAAAGGAAAAAAAAAACCCTCAGAATTGAAAAGGAAAATTCTAGTTGAGGATAACTGGCATAATACCATTGCTGTAGTTTTATGAGATGCAAAGTTGAAATTTTAAAACAATTCAAACTACAAAAAAAGCATATGTGAATAAGCGAGTGTAGGAAAATCTAGGTGAAATTACTTAGAGCTTTACAATTGGTATCTATATGTATGTACTCATGCCATATCAGCAATTATTTTCTTATATTTAATAACCCTCATCAACAAAGCATTCATGTAAGTAAAAAAATCACATAAAACTAAATTCCAAGTTGTTTTCTAATTTGCTAGAGAAAAACATAGAATAAGTATATTAACTTTAATAAAGTAATGGTAATAACATCTTCTTTGGTTCTGTTTTCATTCATCTTTTTTCTTCTGAGTATACCATCAGATTTTATTGCTAATATTGTATATTTTTAGATTAAAATAATCCTTACTTCAGGATTGCCTCCAACCAGACAATTTGAGAGTCAATATCAGTGTTGATCATGTTCTCCTCTTTGTTACTTTCTTCCCCTTGGTTTTCAGGACATCACTCTCTCCTTATTTTCCTCCTACCCATCTGATGCTCTTTCTCTCTCCCCTTTGCTGGATCCTCTTGCAGGTCCCACCCCCTCTCAGTAGTTTTCCCTTGGGTTCTATCCTCAGAGTTCTCTTCTTCCTCTTCTCTTCCACCATTTCACATGGTGATCTCATGAGCTCCCATGGATTTAATTACCATCTTTATGTTTATGATTCTCAAATCTTCTTTTCTTGCCCCAGTCTCTCTCCTGACTTACAATCTTGTGTCTCCAGTTGCCTTTCGGACATCTGGAACTAAATGACCAATTGACATCTTAAATTCAGTTTGGACAAAACAGAACTCATTGTCTTTCTCCCTCAACTCTCCCTCGCTTTTACCTTTCCTATTACTGTAGAGGGCAACACCATCCTCCCAAGCCCTCAGGCTAGCAGCCCAGGAGTCATCCTGTATGACTCCCCCTCATCCAATCTGTTGCCAAAGCCTGCAGATTTTACCTTTTCAACATCTATTGAATACTCTCACTTCTTTCCTTTGACACTGCCATCACTTTCTTAGATTGTAAGCTCTATGAGGGCAGGTACTGTTTTTTGCTTCTTTTTGTATCCACTGTGCTTAGCACAGTGCCTGGCATACCATATGTGCTTATTAAGTGCTTGTTGGATTTAATAGTGTTGAATAGTGCAGGCCCTCATGACTTTACTTGGGGATTATTGCAATACCCTGCTCATTGGTGTGTGTATCTCAAGTCTTTCTCTACTCCAATCCATTCTCCATTCAGCTTCTAAAGTGATTTTCCTAAAATGGCAGATCTGATCATGTCACTCACTTCCCTACTCGTTAAGCTACAGTGGTTTCCTGTTGCTTCCAGGAGCATATATGAAATACTCTGTTTGGCATTCAAGGCTCCCGCCTACCTTTCCAGTCTTCTTATAACTTACACTCAGAAAGGTACTCTTCAATACAGTGACGCTGGCCCCCTGGCTATGCCATGGAAAAGATGCTCCACTTCTCTGCTCTGGGCAGTTTCCCTGGCTCTCCCCATGCCTTGAAATCCTCTCCCTACTCTGCCCCAACTTTGTATATATTGCTTTGTGTGTATTTGTTTTTATTTTGTCCTCTTTGTTAGACTGTAAACACCTTTGTGATGTGCACTGTCTTTTGTCTCTTTTTGTTTTCCCAGAGCTTAGTATAGTGCTTGACCCACAGTCTGCACTTGGTGTTTATTGGATTGGATTGAGTGAAGCATGATGGTGTAATGAATATGGCAGTTCCAGTGGAGTTGGAGTTGAGAAGAACTGGGTTCAAATCTTGTGTCAGATGCTTATTAACTGTGTGATTCTACACATAATAGTAGCACTAGAGGAGAGCTAGGTGGCAGAGTGGATAGAGCACTGGCCTTGGAATTAAGAAAACTCATGCTCATGAGTTCAACTCCAGCCTCAGACATTACTGTGTGACCTTAGGTAAGTCACAATCCTGTTTGCCTCAGTTTCCTCATCTATAAAATGAACTGGAGAAGGAAATGACAAATCATTCCAGTAACTTTGCCAAGAAAACATTGAATGGGATCACGAAGAGTCAGACATGACTGAAACTATTAAATAGACAAGATACTAACCTCTCTGTACCTAATTTTCTTCATCTGTGAAATAAGGGGGATAGACTCAGTGGTCTCTAAGGTCCCTTCTGCCTCCATGTTTTTAGTGATCTTCCTCTCCAATCTCAACAAGGGTAGTCACTAGCTCCATTTCCAAGCACACATGCTTACAAAGCCAAGATTATGAATAATTTAACAGTCCATAGAATCACAGGTCTAGAATTATAAGCAGTCTTGGAGGTCATTTAGTTTAACTATTTTACAGATGAAAAATGAAATTAATGGATGGTTAATGATGTGCCTTCAAATGCAAAGAAAGTAAGAATACCTTGGGAGGATCAAGAGTTTTCCATAGATTACCTAGTCTTTGTCATGATGCAATTCTCAGTATATCACTAGAGGAGGGTGCTTTGAGATCCCTACTGCCACCCTTCTTCTCAGTGTTGCTGATTTCCTGAAGGTTTCCTCTCTCTCTGCTCTCCCACAGTAGGCCTCACCAGTCAGTGTTCCCCACTCTTGCTCACTGTCTCCCACAAGTGTCCTTCTTCACATTCTGCTGCTTCTTACAACTGGAGATCCTTCCGTCTTCCATTTGCAGCCCTATTTCCTGCAGCTCTCCTTGCTGAAGGTCTTCTTGGTTTGTTGCCTTTCCGTCAACTCTTCTCAGCTCTCAGGAGATTCTTGTTACCTCTTCAGGTCAGACTGCTCTAAGTTATACTGTTCTCAGACTCCAGCAAGTAGCACTCATTACATGTCCAATGGACCAGCTCTTGATCTTTGCTTATATGAAAGAAATCTCTTGTATGTTTACAACTTGACAAAATTGCTAAAGTCTGTCTGTCTATCTGTCTGTCTGTCTCTTGATATGCATATATATATGTATATATATATGTATATATATATATACTTATATGTATATAAGTATAAATACTGAAGTATATATGTATATATATATACACTTCATACATATGTATATATAGTATATACATATATTGAAGCATAAATATATGTGATATGTATATCACATATATATTATTATATGTGTATATATAAGCATATCGCTATTTGAAGTATTGAATTACACATATGTACATAGCATTATAGGTTTGGAGATGGAAGGGGTCTTAAAGAAAAGCAAGCTCAACCTATCCATTTGCAGATGAAGACTAAGGCTCAGAAAGGAGAAGTGATTTTGCCAGGGTCATATATCTAAAAAAAAGTCAGAGGTAGGATTTGAAGCCCAGCCTTCTTGGCTGCCAGTCTAGACTTTTATCTATTATGCCATACTCTTTCTTTAGCACATGGTCCCCACAGCCTTAGGCATATCACATAACTTCCCCCCCCCCCCCCCCCAGGGTTTAATAGGATACTCTGTCCTTTCATTTCACAAACCAGCCTTGTTCTACAACCTTATGGAGACTCATGGTAACTCATTGCCCATTATTTCTACTCTCTTCTAGCATCCAGAAAGCATGTTCCTTACTCATTCAAGCACTTTCTGTGGTGTCAAAGCAATGATCTTCTCTCTCTCTCTGTATTCTTCTGTCCCACTTCTTTACCCTTGGCAACTGGCCTGTGTTACTCAAATTATCTGGATCTCCTTCCGTAAATATCTCTAAAATGGAAGATGGTGCTGCCAGTGGCTCCTACTGACACAGGAAGCCTCTTGTTTGGGAGAGGAAGAATTTGTAGTCCACCTCCCCGACAAAGCCACAATCAATGTACATATCCAGGTTGGCACATTTAAACTCAAATGTCATATATTTATTGAAATAATTGATGGGTTGGATTGGTGCTGTTGGATCCCTTCCTTCTGATTAGCACACATGGTCTTAAACTAAAATCAATGTTCTAAGCACTTTGAGTCTTCTATTGGTTACTTTGAGAATGAACACACTTCCTGCCTTCCTCTGTTGATCATTTCTCCTCTTGCTCATTTATTTTCTTCATATTTAATTTCTTTAAAAAATTTCTCCCAAAGCTCCAAGCTGGAGGTTAGATTTGATGAACTTTAAGGTCCCTTGTAAGTGTAAGATTTTATGAAAATAGCATGTGGTATGTAGGGGTGGGAACTATGTAATTTTAGACTGATGGAGTGAAGGCTCTTTAAGGTTTCCTTTCTCCCTCCCCAGCTCCAGAACATAACATTCTCATGCAATGCCATGCATGAGCAGCTTCCCAAAACAATACTACTGTAAACAGCTTTTAAGGTTCTGATTACACAGTATAGTGAACACTCCAGTTATTCAAGAACAAATCAAGGCAAACATTCACAACAAATCACAATATTCACAACATTATGTCTTCTCACAGAAAATCACGGTATAGTGTTCACAACAGCTTATCATTAGAATGGCCACACAGTTTTCCCCAAAGTGGTCACAGTATTTAGAACAAAGAACAAAAGAACAGTCTTCTGGTATCCCTAAGGAGGTTTGCCTCCTTACTCAGTTATTCAGTCATTTCAGAATACAATTCAGTCATCAAAATCATTCAGTCATCTCAAAATACAATAGTCAGTCTTCTACTCATGGAGCAATCATAGGTCAACTTAATTAGTCACTTATCTAGCAGTCAGTCACTAAGTATCGTTAATCACTAAATACAAATCATTAGAAAATTACACAAACCCTCCACCCCTCAGTCTCTAGTAAACTTCAATTTCATCACCAAATTCAATATCCAAGAGAGAGGCCTTTTCTTCATCTTGACTCGGGGTAGTCTTTCAGAGTCCCTGGATCCCCTTCCATGGTTCCAGCTCTTACTGGAATGCACCAAACAGTCATCTAGATTCAAAGACAGAGAGCTCCCAGGTCCTTGTCCAGTTCTCCAGGCAATTCCTGCTATACACTGAAGTTCACAGAGTCCAGTACATCTAAAAACCTTCACAATTTCTGTTCCTGGGAACTCAAGGATCAACCAAGCCACAAAGTCTTATCCTGGTCATGCTTCTTCAGTCCTCTGGCAATTTGGCTGGCCCTAGGACCCAGAAGAAATCTCAACCTTCCAGGTGGCTTTCTCAACAGCAATTTCAGCCTTCACCAGTTTCTAGTCTCAAGGAAATCTTCTCTTAGTTCTCAGTCAGCTTCCAGATGCTTACTGAGAGAAAATCTTTCTCTCCTCCACCAGAAGCCCGCCAGGAGAAAAATTCTGATTCTGCCTCTCTGGGGCTTTTCTTATATACACACACATGCAGCATAGGTTTCCTGTTTCAGCCAAACTCTTCCTGTTATGTCAGCAACAAGAAGACAGAGTTCACACCCTCTGCCCCTTCCACAGAGGCTTGACTAAGGGCTAAGTGCCTGCTTACTTGACATAACAAAAAGGGGTCTTCAAATTTAAATTAATTACCATTATATCTCACCACCTCAGGTCTTCCTGAAAATAATATTGCAGAGCTGTTTAACTTGTTATCTCTTCTAAATAACCAATTTCATAAAATCATGTAATTTTAGAATTGGAAGGAACTTGGTTTCATCAAGTCAAAATCATATCTTCAAGGGAATCCCTACTATAACATACTCAACAAAGGCTCATCCAGCCTTTGCTTGAAGACCTTCATGGAGGGGGGGCTTGTTACCTCCTGAGATAAGCCATTCTATTTTTTCCACAATTCTAATTGCTAAAAAGTTTTTTTCCACCTAATATTGGCTTCTATACAACTTCCAACAATGACTTATACCTTATGGGGCTAAATAGGAGAATCTAATCCTTGAAGATAACTATCATGTTCCTCTGCTCACTTCCCCCTCCCCCCCCAATCATCTCTCTTCCAGGCTAAGTATTCTCAGTTTTCCCCTCAAAGTGTTGCTGTGATAATGGGGAGGGGGGGAAAGAAAGACTAAAGAAGCATGGAGGCTAGATTGAGGAAGTATCTGTAGAGAAATGTTCTAGGTGGCAAAGGGACCACAGTTATATCTGAACCCTAGATCTGTCCCAGTCATCATTCCTTATTTCCTCAAAAGACATAGATCTTGGGTTACTGGCATTCTAGCCCTCTCTCTTTTGTGTCAGTTAGTCTTAGGGCCAGTCTGGGCCCTCTAGCTCTGCTGATCTGATCAAGAAATAGAAACCTTTCTTCCTTACCCTTAATAAGACATCAACTGAATTAAAAATAAAATAATTCAAGAGAAAGATAACAATACTTAGGTGGTTAAGTTTTGATTTAAACCTCGCTATTAGGCCCAGGGTAATCCCACTTTTCACCCCTTAATCCCTCCCTACCCAAATCCTCAACCATTCTTCCAAAACTGGTATGGGAGAGAGGAAAAAAAATTCAGAATATTCTTTCTGGTTTTCATTAATTTGACCATTGAGGTGCTAAATTCCTAATGGTTAATACTAGGCCAGCAAAGTCTAGGTCTTACCTTCTCTAAGGGAGCATTAGGAGTCTAGAACATAAACTTTTATAGTGTCTTGAATGCAAAGAGACAGAGATCATTAGCTTACACCCTTCATTTTAAATACATGAAAATGGAGGTCTAGTGAGAAGTGACTTTTCTAAAGCCATACGAGTCATAAATAGTAGAATTGGACTCTGCAATCAGATGTTGTTGCCAGCTCAATTTATTTTCCACTGTACCATGTTGTCTTTCATTAAACATCAAATATCCTGGCAGACAGCCAGGTACCCTGCTGGTGGCCTGAGGTACATGAGGAGCTCAAGGGAAAAAGGAAAATATGGGAAGAGGAAAGCTATGCTTTCCTAATTTCTATTGCTTCCATTCTAGGCTCTACCTTTCTTCTGGAGTTGATGAGGGGGCCAGGTTTATTATCACAACTCCATTCTCCCTTTATACATTCCATCTCCAAAGTGCCTTTGTATAAAACAGATAAAAACATCTTCTTGACGATTCGCATTAATGTCACTGAAAAGATGTTGTGGGATAGACTATAGTACTTAGTAGACTGCAATAAAGTTGTACCTCTATTGATTAATGCTTAATTAAATGCACAATTACAAGGCATTTGTGTCTTATTACATGCATTTGGGAAATTACAAACTCTTCTCTGCTGTCAGAGCACCAGGAGAATATATGAACCACCTCTTCCCTTGAATATTTCCAGAAGCAACCTCCAATAACTTGAACAAGCCCAGTCAGATATTCTAGAGAAGACTGTGATGGACCAAGATACAATTAGGGTCAGAGTGGACAACTCTCCTGAGTCACCAGGCCTTGGGGAAACGCTGGTGCAGGTAGAAGAAGCACTGCTTAGATGTTGGGCAAGATAGTGTAAGATAGTAATGTTACCATGGGTCAACATGGAATTAAGCAGATAGATCCACTTATGAGATACAAGGGGAAATAGTTTCACTAGGATGGTGATAGACTTATGGTGTTATAAAAAGATCATTGGGATTATAAAAGAAAGCTTTAAAGATAGAGAAGAATCATACTGTGAGCTGAATATGAAGTCCAGATATAGCAGTCTAATAGGCAGGTGAAAATGTAGAAATGGAACTTGGGAAAGAAAAGATGGGTTACTATGTAGATTGGGTAGTAATCTGCATACAGATGGTAGTTTAACCCATATAAATTGAAGATATCACCTAGGGAGGGTATAGAGAAATAAGAAAGCTCAGGGCAGAGGGCTGGGGTACCCCATAATGGATTATGGTCATCCAAAGAATACTGAGAAGGTTTGCACAGAGAGGTAGGAGAGCTAGAAAAGATAAATATTGTGAAAATCTAGAGAAAAGAAAGTTTCCACTGTGCTACTTTTGCTGCAGACAAAGTCCTTGAGGAAGCACCAGCCATATAATGAGCAAGGGTTATGTGTGTGTGAATTATGTTTAAACTCTATTGTATATTGAACTGAAATTCATCTATTGTCTTGACTGCAAAAATGGCTATAGATTGTCTTAGAATGACTGTGACTATTCACAACTCCTACTACAGATACCACCCTTTAAGAGATAGATTTCTAAAGTGTGTATTTGTAATTCAACCCAATCTTCACTCGAACAACTGAATAAATCTTATATTTTCTTTAAAAAAAAGTTCCCAAGAGGAAGGGATGAACAATAGCTTATGGTAGTTCAGAGAGGTCAAGAAAGAGGAGAAGTGAGAAGAGGTCATTGAATTTAGCCATAAATAAGTCTTTATTTACCTTGTAGAGAAATTTTGATTTGGTGTTGGGAATAGAATATAGTTTGCAAGGAACTGAGAAATGAGTGGGAGCTAAGAAAGTGGATTTATGTTTAGGCAGGTTTTTTTTTTCTAGGAGTTTTTATATGAAAGAGGAAGAAAGATATAACATGATAATTTGAAGACATGGTAATGTCAAATAAAGACTTTTAAGGATAGGGGAGAACAAGATATATTCAAAGTCAGAGATAAGAGTAAATGACTGAAAAGGCAAGCTCCCAGAAGCGATGAGAGGGAACATGATCAAGGGCATAAGAAGAGAAGTTATCACTGACGAGGAGAAGGGATGACTCTTCCTCTAAGACTGAGGAAAGGAGGAGAGAACAGGGCATAGTGTTGAATTGTAGAATTTGGGGAAGATATGAAGTCCAAGTCTGGAACAGATTCTATGGAGAGTGCAGTAGAGATTTTTTTTTTATTTTTGGAGGGGGGAAAACAAAGTAATTGGGGTTGTCACTTGCCCAAGGTCACACAGCTAGTAAGTGTCAAGTGTCTGAGGTCAGATTTGAACTCAGGTCTTCCTGCCTCTAGGGCCAGTGCTATATTCACTGTGCCACCTAGCTGCCTCAAGATTTAACAATAAAGGAAGAAGGGAGAAGATCTACATTTGTAGTGGACTCAGAGTGACTATGCAACCTCATATGTTTTCAGTAGTATGTGAGAATAAAGGAAAAAGGAACTCAAGGATGGAGTATAGTATAACATTAATTAATGTTGTTACTATAATGGAAGGAAAATGAGGCCAGGGTAGAGATAATGGTTTGGAGAAGCAAGGAAGGGTAGAGTTATTGGATGTTATGGTGACGATGGAGAATAGGTTTAGTGTGGAAAAAGGACAAGAAGAAATGGAAAGATATTAGGCAAATAGAGGGATTTCAGAGTTATGGATTATGGAGGTAGAACACTGGAAGGTAATAGAGATATCTGGAATATGACCATACCTATGTGTAGTTTTAATGGTGTAAATGTGCAGATCACGAAAATTGATGAACTAGGAAGCAAGGG
Source organism: Pseudochirops cupreus (assembly GCA_028627135.1). Taxonomy (NCBI): domain Eukaryota; kingdom Metazoa; phylum Chordata; class Mammalia; order Diprotodontia; family Pseudocheiridae; genus Pseudochirops; species Pseudochirops cupreus. The sequence continues at coordinate 386,898,152 of CM053583.1, forward strand.
TATTTGAGGGCATAATAACCTGCAAATTGAGTTCCCCAAGTATACTAGCAGGAGCTAGGATATTGTAAAGGTAATGAAATTTGAAGATCCCTTTGTATTGGAAAGCTGGCAGGTATGTAGCACCTAGTTTCAAATTAAGCCTCTGTAAAGAAACAGGAGGTATGAACCCCTGTTGCTGATGTAACAGGAAGGGGTTGAACAGGAAGGAGCTATACTGTATGTAAGGAAGAGCACAAGTTGGACAATCAGAATTTCCTGGGGTAAGCATTGTGGAGGCAGGGCAGCTGCTGCTGAACTGAAGACTGAACTGAGAATTGAGAAGAACTGAGAAGAGAAATGAGAATTGAGAACTGAGACAGAATTTCTTGGAGCAAGCCATGTGGAGGCTGGAGAAAGTGATTTTGATTTTGAGAACAGAGCTTATTGTGCTGAGGATTTTGAAGGGCCAGCCAGAGCTGCTGAGGCTGCTGGGGATTTCTGAGGGCCAGCTGGAGCTCCTGAGGACTTCCAAGGGCCAGCTGGAGCTGCCAAAGACTAAGGAAGCATGACTCTGGTTCCAATACTTTATACAAATGTTGTTGTGACTTTGTTAATGTGTTTGAATATTACGGTGGCTTTGTTAAGCCTTGTTTTCCCAGGAACAGATACTGTGAAGGATTTGAGATGGACTGCAATGTGGAGCAGGAACTGCACAGAGAGCTTGACAAGGAGCTGGGAGCTGTCTGCCTTTGAATTCAGGTGGCAGTTGGTTAGATTCAGATGGGAGCTGGGACCATGGAAGAGGAACCATGGAAGCTGAAAGCCTGCCCTGAGTCAAGATGAAAAGACCTCTCCATGGGTAATGAGTAGTGACTGATGAAATTTACTGAGTAATGACTGATGAAATTGTCTGAGTAGTGGCTGATGAAATAGGATACTGAGTAGTGACTGATGAAAGTGTAATTTAATTGTACCCCATGGGTGGAGGGCTTTGACTTTTGTACTTTGTGTCCCTTAAGGAGGCCTCCTTAAGGATGATTGAATGATTGAGTTACTATATGATTGTACTTTGTTGAAAACTATGTGACCACTTTGTTGAAAACTATGTGACCATTTTAGTGATAAATTGTTGAGTTGTGACATGGTGAATGCTGTACCTTGATTTTCTGTGAATGTTTTGCTCTGATTTGTTATTGAATAAATAGAGAACTCATTATACTATGTAATCAGAACTGTTCATAGCAGCAGTCTTCTGGAAAGCTGCTCATGTGTGGCTTTATAGCTATAGAGAAAGACTCACGTATGGAAGTCCTTAAGAAAGACACTAAAGTTAACTGAAAGACCCTTTAAGAAAAGTAAGAGAATGTCTTGTAGATACCACCAGAAACTGGAATTGGTTAATTTATCTGGATGGAATGAATCTCAAAGGGGAAGAAGTTGCTAATTACGGGCTTTTATACACACACACATATACATACATACAACATATATACACATACATACATATACAATATGCATACCTATATATATATACATACATACACACATATCTATCTATCTATAGATTAAGTTTATAAGAAATAGTGTTATTTTTGAAGGAGAAGAAAGATCAAAAAAAGAAATGTCAAGTCAGGTGAAATTGGATAGAGGTGAGAACATTATACTTGTTCACCCAATCCTAATTTGTTGAATCAAAAGCGTTTTGTTTATTGGGAGGTGAGGGGTAGCGGTGCAAGGGTTTACTCTGCAAATTCATATTTATTAAGCACCTACTGCATGCCAGGTACTGTGCTAAGTTCTGGGGATATTCAAAGATAGGCAAAACAGTACCCGTTTTCAAGGAACTCACAGTCTAATGGGAGTCATACACAAACAATTATATATGAACAAGATATAGATGGGACAAATTGGAGATAATCAGCAGAGGGAAGGCACCAACATTAAGGAAGTCCAGAAGAAAGGTTCATCATTACATGTTTCTTGATAAACAAGATGTAGTTTCCTTCCCAAAATGTTAAAGTTGAGATCCTGAGGGCCTTTCTTGGCTTTTAGTCATAAAACCATAGAATTTTGGGACTGAGAAAGAACATGGAGAAAAGATAATCTCACTTGATAGGGAACTGAGACCCATAAAGGTCAGGGGATTTTATCAAGGTGATAAAGATGTTGCCTAATCAGAGCTGTAACTAGGGTGGGAGTACTGGGACTTTGTATCAATGTACCAACATTTAGCAAAAACATTTTATTCATATTGAAGTTCTTTGTCCTGACATACCTTACATTCCATGGCACCAGTTTTCATAAGCCACTCTTTCCTGAGAACTCACATTACTTCACTGCTGTATCTGCTTTTAACCAATTCCCCTTGGGTCCTCTAAGGGCATTTAGGATCATATCCTGAAGACCGGGACTAGTCTCTCCAAGAGCCTAAACCATTTCCCTCTTTGAAAAGACTGCAGTTGATTGGATTGTCATCTGTGCCCCCATGCCAGCTTTAGTGCTTAACGAATTCCCCTCCCCCCCCATACCTATTCAATTGTCCCTACCCTAGTTACAGCTCTTACTTTGATTCCCATTCCAGCTTCCTTTCCTGTATACCATTGGTCTGCTTCCCTATTAGTCCTTCAAAATTAAGGAGCTTAAGGAATACTTGCAGCCCCTTAGTAATTCACCTCTATGACTGTTGTATGGGGGTGGGGGGGAAGAGAAGAAGCTATATAGTAATTAAAAGTCTCTCTTTTTCTATGTCAAAGATGCATCAGGAACCTTGGCAGCATACTTTAACCCTGTTTAAGTTAATTAGGTCCATAATGTTTAAAGTTTATTCCTTTACTTTAGGGGACTTATTCAAAGTGATTTTTACCTTTGATAGGAATGGGTTCCTGTGCTCATATTAAAAGTAAGCTATTTTTTCCACATATATACTGTGCCTTGGCAAAAACTAAATTGTTGCGGAAAACCTTACATCTCTTAATGGTCGAGAGAAAATTCCCTCCTTGGACTTATGCTTCTTATTCTGCCTCCTTTTTTGAAAAATCATTTTGATGGATGACTTTATTCCCGACTCTGACCTTGTGACTCAGCTTTGATTCAAAGGGAAAACCACAGGATGTTAGTGACTGGTATAGTACAAGAGAGCCATCACCACAGTTCAGTTCTGGCATATTTTTTGGTTTGTTTTTTGATGACATTTGTTTCGTACACCATGGTCATTCTTAGATATTCCCTTACTTCATTTTCCATTATTATACTCCACATTTTCCCATCATAACATCTTTACTTGATACAGAAAAGAAATTAAGCTAAGCTGACCAACAAAATTGCCATGTCTGAGAGTGTGCATGCAACCTTCCCAACCCATAAAAGTAGCTCCAACCCCAACCTCTCTACAGAGAGATGGACATTGTATTTCATCATCTATCCACTGGGACCAAGATGATTGTTACATTTAATCTGAGTTCAACTGCCTTTTAGCATTATTTTCATGTAAATCATTGTAAAAAAATTTGTAGAAATATTAATTAAACACCTGCTATGTGTAAGGCATTGTGCTAAGGGAAACAGACCAAAGGAATAATAGCCAAAGAACTTACTTATCATAACAGGGTGGGGGTGGGGAGAGAGGCTGCAGCCTGTACACAACCATGCAACCCAGCATGTGACCCAAAACAAAGCAATTTCAAGGGAAAGAGCAAGCAACTGGAAAGGTAAGGAAAGGAAGAGGAGAAGCCTCAATTATGTTTCAAAGAAAACTAGGAAACTAGACATCATGGATAACAATCCATTGATCTAACTTCTTTGGTCTGAATCTGTGGACATGAATCTTCTTGGACTATTACTTTGGCACTACACTATTTACCCTGGAGATCTCTAGTCCTGCTTCCCTGGAGGCCAGTCGGGCATGGACTCCAATTCCAAATATACCCCAGAGAGACGATGCTACCTGGTTACTAGTTTATAGGGCATTGCTTTGGCTTCTCAGAAAGGAGATGTTAATAGAAGACAGCACATTTAACATGAGGATAAGCTCTTTTCCCTCATTGAGTCTAGACTGATTTCTAGCAGATATGAGCTTTCATTTCTTGTCTAGTTAGATGAACAAACTCTCCTTCTGAACTTCCATACCAAATCTGTTTAGTGACTAGGGAAATATGCAATGATTCAACAGATGGCTATTTGCTAGCTATTTTAAGCTACATAATGAATATCTACTTTAGCTTTTAATACCTATTTTAAGTGATTAAAGCTTAAAGCTGCACTAAGACTTTTGGAACATCCTGTATAAACATACATACATATACACGTACACACACGTACACACACCCACATATGTGCATACGTAGATACACACATATATACAAACACATAAACATACATGCAAATATGCATAAATTCACATGTGCATACTACATATTGAAAATGGTGAACTAGGAGGGCTGTTTTCATTTGGAAAGTTGGTAAATAGAGGGATAGGAAAACTTATTGACATAATCTTTCCAGGAGCAATAACAGAGTTGATTTGATTCCAGTTGGATACGTGTGGGTGGTAAGGGTTCTGATAAGAATGTATAAGGGGAGTAAAATGAAGCATAGTTAGAGCCAGGCATGGTTGTAGTGATGGATTGTTGTCATTGTTGTTCTGTCATGCCTGACTCCTCGTGACCCCATGGACCACAGCATGCCAGACCCTTCTATCCTCCACTGTTTCTTGAAGTCTACCCAAGTTCATGTTCATTGTTTTCATGGCATTTTCTATCCATCTCGTCCTTTGTCATCCCCCTTTCATTTTGCCTTTGATCTTTCCCATCAGTATCTTTTCCAGTGAGTCCTGTCTTTTCATTATGTGTTCAAAATATTTAACATTCAACTTCAGTATTTGACCTTCCAGTGAATTCATTTCTTTAAGTATTTACTAATTTGAGCTCCTTGTTGATGAAGGGATTTTCCAAAGTCTTCTCCAGCACCACAATTCAATATTGTTGATTCTGTGGTACTCAACTTTCCTTATAGTCGAAGTTCTCACAGCCATACATGACTACTGGAAAAACCATAGTAGTAACTAAGGCAACCCACAATCATGACAGTGGGACTCCAAGGCAGGGGTTGGGAACGAAACTGGGTCAGTTCTTCAGGGTGTGGTTTCTGGTCCAGGCTGCAAGGCTTGCAATGGAGAAGATGTTTAGCAAGTAAAGTGAATCATGGTTAGCGGACTGAAGCTACCTGGTAAGAAGACAGTCCCTAGTGTCAAGGAATTTACATTCTACTAGGAGGTATATACATCTAGATAAATATGTTGCAAGGAATGTAAGGAAGGAGAGAACACTAACCCGGAGATCAGAGAATGCTTTATGAGGGAGATGAAATCCAATGTGTACAGAGAAGGACAAAGCTTCTGAGAAATAGAGAGGAGTAAGGAATACATACCACATGTGTGATGGGGATGCCCAGAAACAGATGATAGACTCTTAAGTTGAAGGAATAGTCAATAACCCAGGTAGAGTAGAATATAGAATTCATGAAAGCAAATAAGAAATAAGGCTAGAAAAGTATGTGGGAGTTAGATTGCAGAGGGCCTTGAATGCCAGTCTGTGAGTATTTGTGTTGTATTCTATATGGAACAGGGACATTAAAGTTTTCTTGCCAAAAGATTTTGGTGGTGAGGAACCGATGGAAGAAATTTCAACTGAAGCAGACAAAGTAGGATTCCCTATTCAGATGGTCCTACCACATCATCTGGCAAAGCATTGTGTTCTGCTGTTTGGGGGCTGG
>CM053583.1:386903999-386964360 GCA_028627135.1 Pseudochirops cupreus
CTGGCATTTTGAACAAATCTGTAAACCATTCTGGGCTTTAGTTTTCTCATGTGAAAAATAAAGTGATTAGACCAAATGCCCTTAGGATACCTTCTAGTTCTAAACCTATAATCATACCTTAAAAAGATTAATCTGAAAGTCTCATGCGTATGTATCATAGTGCATCCTGAAAGTCAACCATGATGCTTCTAATACATTTTTTGTTTGTTTAAGAACAGCTCAGTTGGGAGAGCTTCTCACCACAGGAGTGTTATGCAGCACCCTTAAAAATGGCATTTGCTAGCTGTGTGACCTTGCATAAGTTATTTCTTGGTGCAACATAAAGCTTCAGACCTATGGAAATACAGAATTCTCCTTCATGTCTTGAGGGAAGGAAGGTCATAGAGACACTGGTTTTGATAAGTGACATATCTATGGAAGATTGATATTCCTCAGTTATTATGAGATATAGTGGAAAGAGGATGAAATTTAGAATCATGAAACCTGGATTCAAATCTCAGCTCTGCCATTTTTACCACCTTTGTAACCTTTGGGGATACGTATCTTATCTCTATGCCTCAGTTTCCTCATCTGCAAAATGAGGCAGCTAGACAAGATCACCTTGAAGTTTTCTTCAAGGTCTCAGTCTACTAGGAAAAGAACTGCATAGCAGTCTAGAATCCAGCATTCAAACTTGCATCCATGGTAACATAATTCAACTTTTTAATTTTCCAGGACTGAAGATAATTGGTTCCTTAGAGACTGAAATGCTTATATTCTCAACACAGAAGTCAGAGACAATATCTAGTAGTTATCAACAGATCAGGTTGGGAAAAATATAAAAAAAATACCAGAAAAAAATTGTTTGCAGTAGCATTTTGCAAGAGAGGCCCGTTAGGAATCTAAAATACTTTACACACCAGACCCAACTCTTCTTATCTTTGCCTGTCAGGTGAATCAGGTGAAGGTTTATATGGCATATGAGATCAGACAATGGAACTCATTGAAATGAAGTGGAAAGCAACCCAGGCTGTTTGCCTAGAATCTCAATCTGTTTCATACCCATTGCTTCTATTGACATCAGGAAGCATTTAAGTGAAGACAGTGCTGGTTTTGTTGTGAAAGCTGTGGCTTCTAATCTGGACTCCCTGGTTGACTTGTTTTGGATTTTTATAAATCATTTGGGTTCCTTGACCCCAAAAGTCAAGTACAATACCTGTCAGAATAACTCCCAGACTTGTGATGAGCTCTTGTTGTAAGGTTAGCTTTATAAAGATCGAGAAGTTGGTGAAAAGATTAGCATGGAAACTACATGGAACAGAAATGTGGGAAGGGATCTACATATGTTTGCCTTGTAAAAGGAAATAATGTTAGAAAACACAAGAAGAGAGGTTAAAATGGGAGGAAACATGGCACAGAGAATGATGGATTTAAAATAAGATCTGGGTGCAAATCTAACCTGTGACACTTAAGAGCTGTGTAACCTTTGTCAACCTTCATTTCCTCATATTTAAAATGGAGGGGTCAGACTAGATCAGGGCTTCTTAAACTGTTTCCACTCACGACCCCTTCAGCACTTCTTAAACTGTAAGTCAGGATCACTTGAGAAGCGCTGACATAGATAACCTCGAATGTTCCCTTTGGCTCTAAAATGACAATTTTGTGACTTCTGAGCTTCTTTTCAAGTCTAAATATATGATTTTATGATGCTAAATCTGGAAGGAAAAAGGAGTGAGAAACACCTTCCAACATAAATAACCTCTACTTGCAGGTCTCTGGTGAGGGAGAAATATCTACCCTGACCCTCCTCCCCCCACCTCCCCGCCATGATCACCCATTGCCTTTCGAGGTGACTCTAATTGTTAGGACATTTCTTCATGTCATCAAACCTAAGCCTGTCTCTCTGTAATTTCCACCCCTTGTTTCTGTTCTGCCCTCTGGGGCTAAGCTGAACAAGTCATATCTCTACTCCATCACAACAACCCTTCAAATATCTAAAGACAGCAAGCATGTTCTAGTTTTTAGTTTTTTGAAGACTTTTCAGATGTTAAACAGTCATTTTCACTACTGTTATGGAGTGATTCAAAAAGAGCAACTGGGAGTCAGGAAGCCTTGAGTTCAAATATTCATTTAGACCAGTGGTTCTCAACCTTCCTAATTGCCATGACACTTTAATACTTATATGTGGGTGTGTCTGCATGTAGGTGGACCCACCTGGAGACAGATAGAGGAGCGGTGTCTCAGTTCCTAAGACCATTGGAAATATGTGTTTTCCAATGGTCTTAGGCAACCTCTGTGACCCCTGTGAAAGGGTCATTTGACCCCAAATGGGTTGTGACCCACAGGTTGAGAATCTCTGCTTTAGACCCTTTTTAAAAGCTGTGTAATACTGAGTGAGTCACTTCGCCTCAGTTTCCTTGTCTGTGAAAAATAAAGGATTCAGGACCCAATGGTTTCTGAGGTTCCTTTCAGTTCTAAATATTTAAACACTGGGCCTGAAGTGAGCAGACCTGTATTCTAGCCTTGACTTTGTGGATAACTTGTATGGATAGCACTTTTTCCCTCAGTTTCTTTATCTGTCAAATGAGGTGTGGTTGGGCTAAATTTTCTTTAAGATCCCTTCCAAAGAACCCTATTCAGCTTTAAAGCCTGTCAGCTTTCAAGATTTGGTAGCATTTTTGTTGTTGTCAATAGGAGACTGGGCTTGGAGATAGGAGGTGCTGGGGTCAACTCTGCCTCTGCTACTTATTCTGGGTGGTGACTGCAATTCTCTCTGTTTCCCCATCTGTAAAACCATGTCCCAGAGTGGTTGTGAGGTTTGAATGAGATTGAAAACCAAAGGCACTTCATAAAGTTTAGGTGCTGAGTGAGTATCAGTTAATTCTAGAATTGACTTAACGATAAACACCTCTTTCTGGAGTTGGGTAAACTTGCATGAAAATGGGCACTCAAAGTTGACTCTTCCAGGTAGGATTGTGTTTTAAACTAAAATTTTATTTTTTCTAGTTAATAAACACTAATTTTCTGTCTCTCTCACCTGAAAGAAAGAAAAGAAGAACTCAACATTTGGAACAAAAGTGCTAGCTAAGAGTCTAATCACTCTTAATTGAGGCCATATTAATTAATTTGCCCTATTTATATTATTTGTGAACTCCGTTAATTGGTGAGATTTCTATTGTGAGATCTTAAAATGCCTAAAAAAGAGCCAAGTGGCAGCCTGGTGCCCTTCAGGCCACACTCCTCACTTTCTTGGACGTTCTCTGCAATTCCCCAGAAACCTCTTCACCCCTGGACTTTACACACTGGGCCTACCCTTTCCGGCCCCTCCCCCTCTTTGGTTGCTTCTTCCCCAAACTTCCATTCTAAGGAGGGTAGCCAGGCCAGTCATGTCTTTGTTCCTCTCTAGGCTGCACTCCTGACTCTCGGATTTTCTCTCCATTTCCTCCCTTCAGAGTAACTTCATCTCCCTCCCTCCCAGCTTTTTGAGGGCAGGAACTATCTTCCTTCTTGCATTACTATTTCTAGTGCCTGGCACACAGTAAACCCATAGTAAAAGCTTATTGACTTGCCTGTCCTTGGATAAAGAGCTGGACTCAGCTGGATGTGTGCTGCATTCTACTGGGGAGGCTGAAGCTGATGGATTGCTTGAGGTTGGTGATTCTGAGCTTAGGTTGATTAGGTATTCCCATTGAATCAAGGGCCAGTGTGATGAGCCCCCAGAAGGAGTGAACCTGCCCACAGCAAAAAACAGAGCAGATCAGAGGTGCAGGGCTTTGTGAGGCCAGGTCTGTGAGTAAGCACAGTACTTCTGCCCTGAGTGATATAAGGAGACACAGTGTCAAAAAAACTCCAAAAAACTGGCCTCAAAGTCAGGAATTTCACGTCTTGGCTCAGATATGCATTGGTTGTGTGACTCTAGGTAAGTCATTTCAAATTTCATTATTCTAGGCAACTCCCTAAAACTTTAAACTGTAGAGGTGTCATCTATTTGCAGTGGTGGATGGGAATTTCCTCACTGAGAGTTCCTTACACCAATGCAATCACAAATCTGGTTATAAAAAGTACAAATACATAGAAATGTAAATAGGACTGGGCCCTGAGCCATACTGCTGTAGGCTGGGTAAGAGTCCTGGCTGGTGACTTGGGTCCAAACTTCCTTGATGCACAGGGATGCGAAATGTGATCTCTCCTCTCTAAATATTAAACTAGCTGCTTGCTTCTTCCTCAAGCCCCCCGTCTAAGTACCAGCCCTAGATGGCAGGAGCATGTGGGCAGCTTTTTTTTTAGCAATGCACTGTGACTTCCCCCACTGACTGTGGGGAATCTGCTGACTTCAGGAACAGCAGCTGCCAGTATTGTTATGTCCCAAGAGGCAGAGAGGTTTTTTTTCTTTTTTGTCTTTCTCTTTCTCTCCTCCAGCCCCCCTCCATCTCCCTGTCCTGTTGTATCAGAAGGACTCTTTCTCCCCTTACAACCAGGTCATTGCTGACAGCAGCCAGCTCCCAGGCTGCCTAATACTGGCTTCTCCAAGTGACCCTTTTGTTTGCTCCAGGTCACTGGGGCAACCTTTCCCACGGGAAGCCAGAGAGATTAGTCATTACCATGAGTTGGTCTTGTGGGGAAAGGGAGCTGAGAGGCTGCTGCGGAAAAGGCTGTGAACAATATTAATGGACCTTTAAAGCTGCCAGCACCAGGACAGCTCTTTCAGCATTCAGGCTACAAAAGCCAAGTCTTTGCTTCTCCTAATTGCTGCTTCTTTTAAATCTTAAAATTTTAGTTATTAAATAATCCAGTTTTGTGGTGATAACCTTTCATCACAGGCTACCAAGGGAAGACCTCATGTCTCCCTCTGCCCCAGCTTTGCTCCATCTTTTCCCTCCTCTACCCAAACTTCCTTGTGAGGGCATTGCCATATTTTGGTCACATGGGCTTAAACCCTAGAGTCCTCTTTATCTCTGGCCTCTTCCTCATTCCCTACTGCCAATCACTTGCCATGCTTTATTTATTCTACTTCCATAGTATCTCTTTCCACTTACACAGTCACTGCTTTAGGTCAGGTCCAAATCACCTCTCACCAGAACTATTCTAATAACTTCCTAATTGCTTTTCCTGCCTCCAGATTCAAACTCATTCTTTGAGTTCCAAAACAATCAATCAACAAGCATTATTTGAATATCTATTATGTGCCATACATTGTACCAGCAGCTGGGGATAGGGAGATTAAACATGAAACAGTTCCTGCCCTCAGGGCATTTACATTCGATCTGTTCAGTTCATGCATATATGTGCATGTATTTAGAATATATACACAGTAAACACAAGGTCATTTGGGGAAGGAAGGGAGTAAGAGCTGGGAGTGGGGCTCAGGGCCATCAGCAAAGGCTTCATGGAGAAGGTGGTTCCTGATCTGAGTCTTGAAGGCTGCACATGATTCTAAGATGTGGAGGTGAAGTGGGAATGTATTCTAGGCACCAGTGATGCAAAAGCCTGGGGATAAGAGAGGGAGTGTCATATGTGAGAAACAGTAAGAAAGCCAAGGAATTTGGCTGGATTATAGAGTAGTATATCTCAAGACTGGTAAATTGGGATCAGGTTATGAAAGAATTTAAATTCCAAGCCAAAGAATTTTTATTTGATTCTAGAGGCAATCTGGAGCCACTGGAGTAATTGAGTAGATGAGTAACATCATCAAATATATGCTTTAGGAAAATCAGCACAGAGAATGAATCAGAGCAGGCAGAACCTTGTATTTAGGTCTATTATAACCATCCATGTGGGAGTTGGAGGCAATGTCAGAGGCCACACAGAGCAGGAGGATATGGTATTGTGCCTGACATAAGTTAAGTTTTGAAGTGGATTCAGTTTACATTCATGGCCCTGAACCTCCTCCTTCAGATATTAGGTATTTTGCTTGAGATGTGGAATATTAGAGCTGGAAGGAACCTTTGATATCACATAGTTCAACTCTACCAATTAACAGATGAGAAAACATTACCAAAAAAGTAAAAAAAAAAATGACTTGCACAAATTCATATACTCAGATGATAGAAGCTGGATAAGGACCCAAGCCCCTGATTCCTATTTCATGGCTCTTTCTTTTATGCTACATTGCTTCCTCTTCTTTTCCTGTGTCATAAATAGTTCTCAGAAAGGCTCTGGGGCCAACTATTTGCATATTGGTCTACATGCTAATTCTCTTCCTCTCTTGGAAGGGGTTGTTATCTCAGTCTCACCTCAGATTAGGGAATGAAGGAGCTAAGGAATGGAGAAGAGTGCTGTGCTCTGAGTCAAGAAGATCTGAGTGCAAATCTAAACGCTGACTAGCTGTGTGATTCTGGGCAAGTCACTTAACCTCTGTTTGTATCAGTTTCCTCATTATAAAATAGGGATCCTATTAGCACCTACATCACAGAGATGCTGCAAGAATCAAATGAAAAGATGTCTGTAAAGTGCTTAGTACAGTGCCTGCACGTGGTAGGTGTTTAATAAGTCTTCTTTCCCCTCTTATTTATTAAAAAAACTCTAGGCATTGCCTGGCAGGCCTGTGAAGTATTCGTAAGCAACAGGCCATCTTGACACACCTAAAATCACCCTCTTTGCACTGCTACCTATACAAACTATTGTCAAATTGCTCTCCGGGAAAAACAAACACACAAATAAAAAAAGGCTGAAAGTCTGAGGTTTCCAGGTTGCCTTTAAGAAATTTTAAATTGAAGCTATAAGTATGAGAATTGTTGAATAAGTAGTCTGAATTTCCTGAATGCTTGCTTATTTATGGTTTTTTTCACATTTAAATCTGACACTAATCTGAGACTAGTGCCACAGAATCACAGAATCTCGGAATTAGAAAGGTGCTCAGTCATCATCTGTCCCCCAAAGAAACCCGATCTGAATCATACAGCCTTTGCTCAAAGACCTCCAATGAGGAGGAACTTCCCAAGGCATGCTATTCCACTTTGGGACAGTCCTAATTGTTAGCAAGTTTTACTTTACACTCAATTTAATTTTCATTTTTGTGGCTTTTTCATCCATTCCTTATGGTTTTGCCCTCTCAGGCTGAACACAACAAAGCTAATACCTCTTTCACATGCAAGATGCTCAGGTAATTGAAAACATCTGTGATATTAAATGAGTCTTTTCTTCTCAAACTAAATATCACTAGTTCCAATAATGAATATTCATGTGTTGTGGACTTGAGGCTCTTCATTATTCTGGTTGCCTTTTTCTGAAAACTGTGATTTTATCAATGACTTTTCTCAAATGTGTTATCTAGAGCTGAACACAATAGTGTGGATGATTGCTTCTTTGTTTCTAGAAGTTACTCTGCTTTTAATAAAACCTATTTTTATAGGTTTGGAGGAGGATGGAGGAGCCAAGATGGGGTATTAGAGGCAGCAATGTGACTGAACTCTTTCAATGTTATGCTCCAAACAACTTTAAAATAATACCTTGAATCATTTTGGAAGAACATAGACAACAAAAGGTCAGAATGAGACATTTTTTCTGGCCTAAGAAAACTTAGGAGGTCAGCAGGAGATATATTTGGGTGGAGGCCTATCCAGAGTACACATGGGGGATAGTAACAGTTGCCACGGCAGCAATATCATCTTTGGGACCTCTTAGAAGAGAGATGACAAGGGGGTTGATAACTGGTCAGAAAGAGATTCAGGGGGACCATTTTCTGGCACTAGATATAGCTGGCATTGATTTTCAACTCTATTGTCATGAATAGTTCTGGGTCACAGTTTCAGGGCATAGGGAAGCAGTAGCATTTATGACTATAGAGGACCAGTGGCCCTTCCTGGATAAAAACTAGAGTGCAGACCAGGAGACCAGTGACTATAACTCTGCCAGGATCACACCACTTTGGAAGCATCAAAAACTTGCTGACACCTAGAACTAGCTCTGAAAACAGTAGTGCATAAAAGCCTGAAACTTGGGGTAGTGCCTCCCCACCTCCAGGTAAGCAACGCCTAACTTTAATATACAGTTCAAAGTCAAGAAATAGTCTGAAAAAATGGGCAAACAACAGAGAATTTGACCATAACAAGAAATTATAGTGGCAGGGAAGACGAAGACATAAACTCAGAAGAAGACAACAGTGTGAAAACAGCTACAGACAAAACATCAAAGAAAAATGCTAATTGAACCCCAACCCTACAAGAATTACTGAAAAAGTTAAAGAAAGAGATAAGAAAAGTAGAGGAGAAACAGGCAAAAGAAAGAAGAATGATGTAATAAAATTATGAAAAGTGAATTAACTTCCAGTATCAAGATGGCAGAGTGAGGAAGGAACCCTCTGAATCCCTCCCAAAATGTCCTCCAAATAATTAGAAAACTATCTCAGAATTTATCGAGGAGCAAGGAAGCAGCTTACCAGCAAAACAGAAATGTCTTTCTCGCTGAGTGGGAGGTTTGTGAAGTCCAAGAGCAGTAGCAGTAGCCAGCCTAACAGCAGGGAGCCTGCAGTAAGGTTACAAATCTGGGACAATTCACCACTGAGACCCCACTCTCCTGCAAACCATCAGCCCCCTGGGCAAGTGATGTGTCTGTGCAGCTCAGCAGCGGCCCACCCCAGCAACCCCACCTCTAGTACAAGCCATCAACAAAGCTTTGACCCCATTGCTGACTTGTAGTGAAGTCCTACCCTGGGGCTGACCAGCAGAGAGACCTTGTTTCCATAGCAACACAGAAGCAGGGTCCCACCCCTGGGGCAGACCAGCAACAAGATTACTCCTCCAGAGCCAATCACCAGAAAGACCCTGTCACCATAACAATTCAGTAGTAAGACTCTACCCCTCGGGCAGGCCAGTAGCTCACCACCACACCCAGGGGAAGCCAACAGAGAGCCCCTAACCCCCAGTACAAGCCAGAATAGAAGGCTACCTTCCAGTGAAAGAAAGCAGCTAAGCTCTGAAGCCCAATGAAAGCCATCAGTAAGACCCTGATGCTCAGCACAAAAAGCTTGGGACTGTGCAAGACCAGGGCCCAATTCTCACATAAAACCTCCAAATCACAAAAATGGCAGGGAAATAATGAACAAAAATAAAAAGAACTCGACTATAGAAAGTTACTGTTGGCAAGGTGGATCAAGGCATAAACTTAGAAGATGACAATGGTGTCAAAATAGCAACATATCGAACCACAAAGAAAAATATAATTTGACTTTCCACCCAGAAAGAATTCCTGGAAGAGCTTAAAAAGGATTTTAAAAAGCAAAGTAGAGAAGTAGAAGAAAAATTGGGAAAAGAAGTGAGAGCAATGCAGGAGAATCATGAAAAAAGAGTCAATGCATGAAAAAGGATATGCAAAAATTTACTGAGGGAAACAACTCTCTAAAAAAATAGAATTGGCCAAAAGGAAAAGGAAGTACAAAAATTCACTGAAGGAAAGAATTCCTTAAAAATTAGAACTCACTAAGTAGAAGCTAATGACTCTATGATACATCAAGATATGATAAAATAAAATTTAAAAAGTAAAAAAAAAAAAAAGAATAAAATGTGAAATTTCTCACTATAAAACCAACTGACCTAAAAAATAGATCCAGGAGAGGTAACATAAGAATTATTGGACTACTTGAAAGACATGATAAAAAAAAAAAAGGCCTGGACATCATCTTTTGAGAAATTTTCAAAGAAAACTACCCTGATATATTAGAACCAGAGGACAAAACAGATATTGAAAGAATTTACTGATCACTACCTGAACGAGGTCCTAAAATAAAAACTCCCAGTAACATCATAGCCAAATTCCAGAGCTCACAGATCAAGGAAAAAGTACTTTAAGCGACCAAAAGGAAACAATTCAAATATCATGGAGCTACAATCAGGGTTACACAGGATTTGGCAGCTTCCATGTTAAACAAGAGAAAAGAGAAATTCCATTTAAAATACTTGTAGACAATATAAAATTCTTGAAAGTCTACCTCCCAAGATAAACCCAGGAACTCTAGGAACACTATTAAAAAACACTTTTCATACAAGTAAAATCAGATCTAAACAATTGGAAAATATTAAGTGCTCATGAGTGGATTGAGCCACTATCATAAAAATGACAATTCTGCCTAAATTAATCTATTTATTCACTGCCAATCCAATCAAATTATAAAAAAAATATAGAGCTAGAAAAATAATAACAAAATTCATCTGGAAGAACAAAAGCTCAAGAATATCAAGGGAGTAATTGAAAAAGAAATGCTAAAGAAGGTGATCGAGCCATACCAGATCTCAAACTGTATTATAAAATGGTAATTATCAGAACAATCTGCTACTGGCTAAGAAATAGAGTAGTGGATCAGTGGAATAGGTTTGGTACAAATTACATTATAGTAAATAACCATTGTATATAATAATTTGGGGCTCTAATTGGCTCAGAGTGAATGGAAATAGCAATTGCTTCTGTTTTGGTCAGAAACCCTGAGGGTCTTCCCCCTCCAGATTGTTTTGTTTTTGGACTAGGTAAAGAGGTCATTTTCTTTCATTTCTTACCTATTTAATTTAATAATTGATGAATGGGTATTACCTCAGGCAAACTGAGTCTGTTAAAGACCTTAGCTTAAAGAGGCCAAGGTCTCCCACTGCATCCACAGTCATCTTCAGTTATTCTGCTCTGTATCTCACCACTGCACCCAGATGGCTCTGGAGGAGAAAGTGAAACTGACTTTGCACAGCTCTCCCTCACTTAAATCCAATTTATTTGCATGTCATGGCATCATCTCCCTGGTGTAACAATCCTTTTTGAGAGTGAAGGACACACAGCAACAATCCAAAGACTCTTGGAAGAAAAACTCATTATTTGACCAAAAAAAAAAAAAAAGAAACTACTGGGAACAATGAAAAACAGTATGGTAAAAATTCAGTATAGACCAACATCTCACACCATATACCAAGATAAAGTAAAAATGAGTACATGATTTACTTATAAAAGGTGATATAAGTAAATTAAGAGAGCATGCAATAGTTTTTCTGTCTGATTTATGAATAAGAGAAGAATTTAGGACAGAAGAACATATAGAAAGCATTAAAATATAAGACAGATGGTTTTGATTGTGTAAAATGAAAATTTTTTTGCACACAAAAAAGCAATGCAACCAAAATTATAAGGCAAGCAGAAAACTGGGGAATTTTTCCCCCCAATAAGTATATCTGATAAAGATCTCAAATATATGGACAACTTAGTCAGATTTATAAAAATACAAGTCATTCCCCAAGTGATAAATGATCAAAGGATATGAACAGGCAGTTTTTAGACAAAGAAATTAAAGCTATAGGCATGTGAAAAAAAATGCTCTAAATCACTGTTCTCCAGAGAAATGCACATTAAAACAGCTCTGAAGTACTACTTCTTACCTATCAGAGTGGCTAATATGACAAAAAAGGAAAATATTGGATTTGAAAAGCATGTGGGAAAACTGGGACACTAATGCACTGTTGGTGGAAGTGTGAACTAATCCAATCATTCTGGGGAGCAATTTGAAACTAAACCCAAAGAGCTATAAAACTATGCCTGCTCTTTGATCCAGCAATACCACTGCTAGGTCTATATCCCAAACACATACAAAAAATGGAAAAGGAACTATTTGTACCAAAAAAAAAATTGTAACAGCTCTTTTTGTGGTGGCTAATAATTGAAAATAAAAGGAATACCCATCAATGGGGAATGGCTAAACAAGATGTGGTATATGATTGTAATGGAATATTATTGTGCTATAAGAAATGACAAGCAGGATGGTTTCAGAAAAAAACTTGGAGAGACTTACGTGAACTGATGCATAATGAAGTGAACAGAACCAGGAGAACATTGTACACAGCAACAGCAATGTTGTTTGATGAAGAATTGTGAATGACTTAGCTATTCTCACCAATACAATGATCTAAGAAAAACCCCAATTGCTATGATGAAGCATACTGTTTGCCTCCAGAGGAAGAGCTGATATTGTTTGAATACAAACTGAAGTACATGATTTCTCACTTTTTTGTTTTTTCTTTTATTTGAGTTTTCTTGTACAAAATGATTAATATGGAAATATAACTGCACATGTATAACCTATATCAGATTGATTAGTATCTCAGGGAGGAGGAAAGGGAAGAAGAGATAGAATTTGGAATTCAAAACTTTAAATAAAAAGGTTAATATGAAAAAGAAAAGAGAATTAACAGCTTGGCAAAAGAAGCACAAAAACAACAAAGAAAATAGCACATTAAAAACAGAATTGACTTAATGTTAAAAGTCGTAAAAACTCACTGAAAAAAAGGACTCTTTAAAAGCAAGTGTGGCCAAATGGAAAAAGAGGAATAAAATCTCAGTGAAGAAAATAATTCCTTATGAATTAGAACTGGGCAAGTGGAAAGTAATGACTCCATGAGACATGAAGAAAGAAAAAAACAAAATGAAAAGAATTTTTAAGAATAGAAGAAAACGTGAAAGATCACATTGGAAAAACAACAGACTGGAAAATAGATCAAAGAGGAATAATATAAGAATTTGTGGACTAACTTAAAACTGTGGTCAAAGAAAGAGCTTAGACATCATATTTCAAGTAGTCATCAAGGAAAACTGCTCTGATATCTTGGATCCAGAGGGTAAAACAGAAATTACCTTCTGAAAAGGATCCCAAAATGAACACCCCAGGAATATTATAGTCAAATTTCAGAGCTCCCAGGTCAAAGAGAATATACTTCAAGCAAATGAAAGAATATACTTCAGCAAACAAAAGCAATCAAAGAAAATATTTTTAAAGAAAGAAATAATTCAAATATTGTGGAGCTAAAGTCCAGATCACAGAAGATTTAGCAGTTTCCACATTAAAGAAGTAGAGAGCCCTTGGAATATGATGTTCTGGAAGGTAAATGAGCTAGGATCATAACCAAGAATAACCTACCCAGCAAAACTGAGTATAATCTTTCAAGGGGAAAAAATAGACACAATGAAAAAGAACTTCCAAACATTCCTGATGAAAAGACCAGGGCTGAATAGAAAATTTGACATTCAAACACAAGACTCAGGAAAAGCATAAAAAAGTAAACATGAAAGAGAAATCATAAGGGACCCAATAAGGTTAAACATTTCTATATGGGAGATGATCTATCTAATTCCTAAGAACTTTATTATTAGTAGGTCGGTTGAAAGGAGTTTGTGTAGACAGAAATCACGGGCATAATTTGGTTATGTCGAAATGATCTCCAAAAGAAATGAACAAGTGAGAAGGAGGGATGCAGTGGGAGAAGGGAGAAGGGAGAAGTAGAATGCAGAAACATTTTCTTACATAGAAGAGCCATGCAAGGAGGGGAAAATGAGGGGTAGATGTAGCAGGGAATGCTTAAAGTTCACTCTCATCAGAACTGGTTCAAAGAGGAAACAAAACATACAAGTATATTTGTATATGTATATATACATACGCACACACTTAAGGGAGGCAGTGGTTAGAAGCAAAATAGACTTTTGAGGAGAGATAAGATAAAAAGGGAAGAAAAAACAGAAGAAAATGGGAGGGAAGGAAAAACACAGTAATCATAACTTTGAATGCAAATAGAATGAAATCTCTCATAAGACAGAAGAGAATTGGGGAATGGATTAGAAATAAAAATCTAATAATATGTTGTTTACAAAAGATACACTTGAAACAGAAAATCACACACAGAGTTAAAATAAAGGGCTCAACGAGAATTTCATATACTTTAACCAAAGTAAGAAGGCAGAGCTAGCAATCATGAACTCAGAAAAAGCAGAAGTAAAAATTGATCTGATTAAAAAAGTAAACTACATCTTATTAAAAGGTATCATACACAATGAAATTAGATCAATTTTTTTTTACATTAAGTTTCTCTGATAAAGGTCTTATTTCTCAAATATATACTGAGTATAGAAATAAGTCAAATTTATAAAAATCAGAGTAATTTTCCAAATGAAAATTGATCAGAGGATATAAACAGTGCTATCTCTTGTTTGTCCTTTTTTATTCAAAGAGGACCAATGACATTATGATGTTAGGGTCAAGATATGGTGTCTTTGATTGTCACTGACCAGTCTAATATAATCTCAGAAGGCTCTTTTTTCTTGGTGGCAAAGAATTGGAAATCAGGGGTATGCTCACCAGTTGGGGAATGGCTAAGCAAGTTGTGACATATGATTTTGATGGATCACTATAGTACTATCAGAAATTATAAAGGTGATGATTTCAGAAAAACATGGCAAGACTTATATGAACTGATGCAGAGTGAAGTGAGAAGCAGGAGATCATGATGAACAGTAATAGCAATGTTGTAATGATTATCAACTGTTAAAGATTTAGCTACTCTGATCAATACAGTGATCCAAGACAAATCCAAAGGACTCATAATTTTCTTACTTTATTTTTCTTGCTTTTTGTTGAAATATGGCTAATATGGATTTATGCTTTGTATGATTTCACATATATAATTTATATCACATAGCTTGCCTTCTTGCTGGGTATGGGAGGGACTAAGGATTAGTGAGAGAATTTGAACTCAAAATTTTAAAACAAAAAACAAAGCATGAGATGGTGTTAGCTTTTTTTTTTTATATGGCAGTTTTGACTTATTTTGAGCTTGCAGTTCCTTAAAAGATCTCTATATTTAGACAATTTCTTCTCTACCTTTGACTTGTGAGATTAATTTCTTGAACCTGAATGCATTGAATATCATTGTATCAGATTTCTTTCAATGCTGTTGTCTGACAAGATCTTTCTGGATTCTGTCATTTTCATTTTTTCATATTAGTTATGTCTTCTCTCTCTCTCATCCCCTGGTGTTCCTCCTCTGCCCCCCACCCCAGTCCTCAGTCTATTTCTATTCTGTCTGTGCCCAAGGACACATAGTCAATATGTGTCAGAAATGGGACTTGACCACTGATCTTCCTGGATTTAAGGCCATATCTCTATTTCCAACATCAATCTGCCTCTTCCAAGAAATTGAAGGACAAGAAAACAGCTGTCTGATCTTTCAAATATAACCGACAGCATTCACCAATAACATCTCCTTTTTCATAGCTGAGTATGTAGTTCATGTCAAGAGATGACATGAAATCACCCAGCTCAGCTAAGGACTCTCTTACTATCTCTGTCCTCTTCTTTGTCTATCAACTGACCACCAACTATTTTTAGGTTGTCCTTTTCCAGTTCAAAGGCCATTCTTCTTGGCAGAGAAAACAGAAGTGAGTTGAGTTGAACAGCTGTACCTTCTCTTATCTCAGTTGTCAGTTATCACCCTCCCATCCAATCTGGGCATCAGGCCTATCCCTTCTTTGATCCTCCTATTAAAGCTTAAGAAAAGACCCTCAATTGTCCTAAGATTTCCTGAAGAGACAGATTGATGTGGGAGATAGGGAGATCTGGCCTCAGATGCAGGAAGACCTGAGTTCAATTCCCATTTCTGATACACATTGACTATGTGATGCTAGGCAAGTCATTCAACTTTTTAATGTTCTGGAAAAGTCTAAGACTAAATTTTATAAAAAGGGCTGATCTACACTGGTAGAATGGGTTTTATCATTTGATAATTCTATATAACAATGAAATAATAGGGTTCAGATCCTATTCTGGCCTTCCTTACCAGTCTAGTTCACCCTGGGCTTTAGCTCTGTGGATAATATGCTTATAGCTTGGTTCCACATTTTAGGATCACACTCTGCTACTTGTTCTTGCTTCCATATTCAGTATAGATCTTTTAAAAAAATCTAAGTTCATTGCTGAGCTCTCTCATTTGTTCCTCCTCATCAACATTGTTTTCCTTTTGAAACAAATGGAAAAATTTCTCCTTTATGAAATATGCATACATTGGCCCAAAGCCCTACAGAAGAATTTCATAGTAATAGGGCCTGGAAAAGGGTTTGTTTGTTTTTTATTGAGGCCTGTGATTTCATCAGGGTGGGAAACTCATGGTCTTGCCTTGAAAACAGAAACTTTCTCTTTCTTAAAGCCTTAGCAATTTCTCTAGGGGCACTGAGCGATTGAATGAGTTTAACATAGTCATAGATAGACAGTATGTATAACATTGGAACCTGAATCCACGTCTTTTTGTCTCCAAAATTAGTTAACTATCCATTAAACCACATTGTTCTAGAAAGTTATGGAGGTCAAACAAAAGTAGAGATAGGGTATCATTTTCTATCCAGTCACTGAAAGGCCGAGATATGATTAGTACTTATCCAGTTAGTGACAATTTTAACTAGTTGTGCCAATGCCACCTAGCCTGATGCTTTGTCAGTGTAACTAGCCATTAATAGTGGATGAAGGAATGCTGGAGTACCCTTGATGCTGGTTAAATATAAGAAGGTCCCAGGCAGCAATTTGAGGATGCATAGTATTCTCTGTTGCTTCTCATACTTGTGCTCTCCCTCACTACCTACGGAGGAGGAACGGCTTGGTTGGTGGAAAATAAAGTAGAGGGACAAATGCAGCCTGGTCTCCACATAAATGCCCTTGTGTTGCTATGCAATCCAAACTAATAAATATTAATTAGCATCATGCTGGGTGCCAGGAATATGAGAATTAAAAGAAAATAATTGTTGTCTTCAAGAAGCTCTTGCTGTCCTTGAATGTATATTATGGAAGCTATCAGCCACAAGTGAACATATCTGTGTGAGTGGAATTGAACTACAGGGCATCCACCACATCTGAGTCTTCAGATTTTCATTCCTGGAGAAACAAATTACCGAGGATATGGACCAGGTAGGACCATGGCCTCATAGAAGTGAGTTTGTAAGTATAAAGGACCCCAAAACCCATATTTCTGGTGGGATGCAAATTGAATCATCATTAATTTGTTCCAGTGGCCCAATGATTGGAATTTGGATCGGGGTCTTTACTTATTCTCTATGAACAACAATGTGGAAAAGTTTAGAATAGGGAGCACAGAGATCACTAGGTTAAATGAAAGATGTTAGACACTACAATTCCATGGGGGGGGGGGAGGGGGGACTGGCTCACTGCTCAGTCTACTTAGCGTAATTTGAGGACTACCAAGGCCTTTCCTCTTCCAGAATATAACACTCGTGAGCCTCCCCCAAATTTCCACTATGAGTCATTCCTTGGGTTAGAGCACTGATTGTAGAAGACTCCTATTAAAACTTATGAAGGGTAGCCCTAGAACTTAATAACACTTATTGATACAGTAGCAATGTATCTTAGGAACACGAACCATGGTTTAAAAAGTGAGAAGGAAAAGTCTGGAGCATGGCTCAAGGACCAAGGTGTGCAGAACTAGATTTGACTCCATAGTGAAAGGTCCTACAAAGCCAAGAGGCAGTGCACTTGGAGAGGGTGCCAAAAGGGAAGTGAGGGAGGTGGTAAAGGAAAAAGGAGAAAGGGGTCACCAGTAGGGGAACTCCCTACTTTGGGTTTTTCCTGTGGTTGGCATGGCAGAAAGGGATTCTTAGCTAATCTTTTTCCCTTTGAAAGTGACCTCAGGAAACTTGAATTGCCTCTTAAACAGGGTACGTCCTGTGACTGAGATTCTTCATTCAATGGCCACAGCCTTCGGCATGATGGAGAGAAGGCAATTCTAACTCACTCTGACTGATTGTTCATTAGAATCAATAGTTCTTTAGTGAGAACTCAAAAGAATTGCTCTAAATAGAAAACAAAATTGACAAATGTAATTGTAGCAGGTGTGTCTTAGCTGGGGCATGGTCAAATTCTTTTCCTCTGAGTAATGTCTCAGTCTAAAATCTATCCCAGGGAATTCTAGACACAACTAACAGATGTATGACACTAGGGCTTTGAGACGTGTGTGTGTGGGGGAAGGGGGGTAGTGGGGATACTAGAAGGAATGGTTTCTCATCAATCTTATTGCCCATGTCTGCTCAGTCCTACCACCTGCCTCCATCAATCTGCCACTTGGGGTAGGCGATGAGGTGGGGAAGGCAGGACGTGTAAGAAAGGAAAAACAAAGTTGAGGGGATATCAGAAAGAGAAGGCAGAAAGACCACAATGAAGCAATTTGTACCCATTCAGAAGTAAAGTTTGCTTAGTTACAATGCAGGGAAAAGAAAGTAATTATTCTCACCAGGTTTTAATTTTTTTTTAGAAAAATCTTCCTGCTTTGATCCATGCTACATATTACTACCAGTTTAGCAACCAATATTTATGCTTTATGGTTGCAAAGTGTATCTCCTTTGAGTCTCATCATAACCCTGTAAGATCTGTCCAGCAGGAGTCATTCATTATCTCCATTTTCCAGATGAGGAAAGTGAGGCTCAGAGAGGGTGAGCAATTTGCCTATGATTGCACAGCTTTTAAGTGTCAGAGGCAGAACTGTAGCTGCCAAATTGGAAGTGCTAAGTCCAGCATTTAATTATTTCGTAGAGCCATCTAGGGAAGCACAGTGGAACAGACCTTTGTGAGGTGGTGTTGAGAAATTCTTTCACCTATCCCCAACCCTGTTAAAACTTCATTACCTTTAAATAAAGAGCTTATACAATCTAGTTGCAACTTCCCTTTAAAAACTCATGACCTGCTAAATGGACCCTCCTCTCCATCACAACTGGTTTGCCTTGTCATCTTCTTTCTTACCTCTAGACCTTTATTCATCCTACTACTTACCCTTTGAATCAGTCAATAAGTCCTAAATGCCTCCAAATACTCTTTCTCTTGGGTGAAAGTCTTTCTTTCATCCTGATTTATCAGGGATGCTGCATAGATCTTTGCACTGGATAAGAGGATGGGAGGGATAACCTGTATGGTTCTGTCTATTCTAGGATTCTACAGTTCTAGGATTAGTTCATACAAATTTATGTGCAGAATGGTTTAGTAGATAAATCCCATTATGTGTGGGTAGTGACTAGATTACTGAACTTGAAATCTAGCAGGCCTGCCTTCAAATCCCTTTCCTGCATGAGCTGGGCAAGTCACTTAATATCTATGTGACTCAGGTAACTCAGATAAATAAATGACAGATTGATAGATGATAAATAGATAATATAGGATAAATGTATAGATAGATGATAGATATAGACGAAAGATGAAAGACATGAAACAGTTTGGACTCCGGTCATACATAAGGCTTTACTTACTGAATGTGGAATGAGTCATAGAACTGTAAAATCCTTGAATTGGAAGGAATCTTTGAGGATGTTTATTTCAGCCTGTCATCCAATATAGGAATCCATGGTGTAGAATGTAATGTCTCTGAAAGATGGCCAGTTGGACTTTAACTGAATATTTCTATTACTGGAGGTCACATTATATCAGATGCAGGCTATTCTATAGCTAGACACATCTAATTCTTAGAATGTTCTTTGTAATGCTGAACCAAAATCTGTCTTCTGGAAACTTCTACACATTGATCCTGATTCTTTGGAACAACACAAAAGGAGCTTCTTCAAACAAAGGGAGGAGGGAAGTAAATAAAATAGGAAAAAAAGGAATAAGACATAATTAATCATAGAGATAACAACTTTGCTTTGGAGTGTGTTGAATGGATGGGATTATTGGCTTTATTTACTTATTTTTAAATTAAATTATTTCAATCAATGAAAATCTGCATTCTATCCCTCCCATTTTGCTTTTTCTCTCCACTGAGAAAGAAAAACAAAGCCCATTTTTTTTACAAACATGCATATTAAAAAAAGAAAAAATTCTCATGTTAGTCATGTCCAAAAACTGTGTTTCGGCTTGCACTCTAAGTCCATCATCTTTACTACCAAGAGGTTGACCTCATGTTTCATAGCGGGTCCCCTGGCATTTGGCCAGTGATTGTGTTAATGGAGTTCCAAGTTTTTCAGAATTGTTTGTCTTTACAACATTGTTGTTATATAAATTATTTTTCTTGGTTTTACTAACTTCACTGTGCATCAGTTCACACACATTCCTAGGTTTCTCTGAAACTATTGCCTTTATAATTTCCTACAACATAATAGTATTTTGTAAAATTAATATACAACAGTTTGTCCACACTTTCTCCAACTGATAGACACCCATCCTGCCTCCCCCAAACAGTTTACAATTCTTTTCCACAACAAAAAGAGCTGATGAAAATATTTTTGTATTTCCTTAGTCAAAGCTTGTTTTGCTTTGGACCAATTACTTTATGAATTTTCTCTTCTCTCTTTTTCCTTTCATTTCTGTTTTCCTCTTGATTGACATATATTCCAATTTTGTGTTCTTCCCTTCTCTAACCAGTTTAGATAAGAATACGGTTCAAGAATCACCTGCTTCTTCACTCCATCTTCTTTGTTTGTATAGACTTCTACTTGTACAACTTTATTATGTGATATAATTTCCCCCACTCTTCCTCTCCCTCCTGTTCCTATTCTCCATTTTTTCCATTATTCTTTTAAAATCAATAAAACATAACAGAACTATTCTCAGATCCTCTATATAGACTCCCTCTTTGACTCCTGATGATAGTGTTCTGAAGGGACACACATGTTTGTTTCAGTATAGTTTATGTTTATTTAGTTTTTTAGGACATTCATTTTTAGTTCTTTATGACTGTTCATTCACGTTTACCTTTTTATATTTCTTTCGAGTCTTGCGATTGGACTTCAAAGTTTCTATGCAGCTCTTGATTTCTTGTTCATCATGAATGCTTGGAAAAAGAGATCGCTTTATCCCATCACTCCCTATTCTGATTCCTTCAATTTATTTTTCTTTTCTTATTGCTATTGCTAGGATTTACATGAAATGATGAAGAGTGAAATGAGCAGAACCAAGAGACCATTGTATTCAGTAACAACAATAATGTTTTAAGAATGACTTTGAGCAAATAAGTTATTTTGTCTATTATAAATGCTCAAATTAACTATAAAGGACATACGAAGAAAGATGCTATGCTGTCTCCATCCAGAGAAAGAACTGATAAATAGAAGTATGTATAGAATAATTTTACATATATGTGTATATAGACATACACCTATACATACATATATACACATGTACATGGTACATATATAACTATTTGTGTCTAATGGTAGTAATCTCTAGGGCAGGGGGAGGGACGAAAAAAAAGAAATGTACATGATAATTTTGTTGTATGCTTAAAAGAAGTGGCAAGTTGTACATAGGAGATTGCAGCTTCATGTGCAATCATCTTTTTATGGCAATGCTTGTTTTATTCTAGAAATTAAAAATAAAATGATAAATACTTAGAAATCCTCTGTTTCAATTAAAAGTCCATTTTCCTTTGCAGGTTTGTACTCAGTTTTACCAAGTAAGTTCTTGGTTGTAAACCTATATCTTTTGTTTCTTGAATATTGTATTCCAAACTCTTTCATTTTTTATCATTGGCTGCTAAATCTTATGTAATTCTCTGTATGACTCTTTATTATTTAAATTTTTCTTTCCATAGCATTTGTTTTAAAACTTAGAAACTCTAAGTTTTTGTTATAATATTTACAGGAATGCTTGTTATGGGATCTCTTTTAGGTGGTTACTACTGGATTTTTTTTTCTATTTTCACTTTGACCTCTGTTTCTAAGAGATATGGGAAGTTTTCTTTGATGATTTGATGAATATGATGCTTAAATTATTCTTTTTTTTGTCGTGGCTTTCAGGTAGTTTAGTCATTCTTAAATTATCTTTCCATCATCTGAATGCAGATTGAAGTATATTTTTAAAACTTTTTTTTGGGGGGGGGAAATCTGTGTTTTCTTTTACAACATGGCTAATATGGAAACATGTTTTGCATGACTGCACATGTGTAATCTATATGAAATTGTATGCATTCTCAAGCAGGGTGAGGTGAGGGAAGGAGCAGATAAATTTGGAACTCAAAATTTTAAAAAATGAATGTTAAAAATTGTATTTACATGTAATGTAAAAATAAAAGGATCTCTTTCAAATTAAAAAAAATCCCTCCATGATCTGTTTTCCAGGTCTTTTTCTTTTTTTGACATGAAATACCTTACATTTTCTTCAATTACTTTTTTCTTGCTTTGTGTTAATATTTCTTATTGTGTCAAGGAATCCCCATTTTCTACTTCGTCTTAATTTTAGGAAAATTTGTAGTTGATTTTTTTTACTTCCTATGGCAAGCTGCTAACTTCTTTTCAAATTATTTCTTCCATATCTCTCATTTCTTTTATTTTTTTCCTTTAGAACTCTTGTTTATTTAAAAAAAATTAAAATTATTGCCTCATCTTTTTCAGAAATTCTGGTTGAACTTGTGCCCAAACTCAAGTTACTTTTCTGGACTTTAGTTATCTCCACTTTGACTAAGAAAAGTTTATAGTAATGTAATCATGGGAAAAAAGAACACAGAATTGAAAGGAACCCCAATGGTTATCTATCTAGTCCAGCTCCTAATCAAAGTATCTACCACACAAATGACCATCCTGGTCATACTTATAAAGAAACCCACTTCTGTCCTGGGTAATAGTGAATGTGGTCTATTTATCTCAGAGTGGAAAAGGAACCCACTCCCATTCAGACTGTGGTCCACATTGAAATTTAGGACCAGCTCTGAGGCTAACTCCCCTTTCCTGTGTCTGCCTCCTACTATGAATGACAATTTATCAGGTCTCAAATCTATGTACATGGCACAGTGATTTATCTAGGAATCAGGATCCTGAGGTCACCCTTTGGAGTGGGCAAAAGGGAAGAGAGAAGAGTTGGACAAGTAGACTTCTTACACAAGCCATGGGGATTGAAAGAAAAACAACACTGTTGTCTTCTATCTTGCTTCCCATCATTGATCATATGCCTCATAAGGGAGATATTATGTCTATGGACCTATAGCAGCCTGCTTTCAACTAAGGTTGAATGACTGTACTTATCAGCCTCTGAATCTCAGTTTACAGCAAAGTTCTAGTTATACTGGGCTCCTCAAGATTTAATGATCTTTCAGTGCTTTGAAGGTTGAATTTATCTTTGACCTGACTTCCTCCCACTTCTCTCTCCCCCACCCCCCTATCTGTAGTTAAATGCTCACATAAAAATTGCTCAGTTGGTTGATTACCTTGGCTGGTGATTGTTTTGTGGGCCTGACACTGTTAAAGTGGCTAACTATACCCTACTAATGCTTCCACAATAGCTCTTGGTAGTGTCTTTTCTGTAACAGATGTCCCTAAAGTCTTAGAGCAGGTTTAAGCTATCAGACAGCTTAGAATTGTTCAGGGAAAGAATCACTGAATCTGTAGACTGAAGATCTGGGTTCAGATTTCAGCTCTGCCATTTGTTACCTTCGTGACCTTGGTCAAATTGCTTAATGTCTTAGAAATTTCATCTGCAAAATGGAGGAGGGTTAGACTGGTTTAGATCCAGTATCCCAGCCAATGCTAAGTCTAAGCACTTGATGATATTGGTAATTGTTTTTTTACTTTAAAGATGAGGAAACTAGGGCTCAGAGAGGGTTTGTCTGATGTCATGCAGGTAGTTAGTAGCAGAACTGAAACTGGAATCCAAGACCTCTGACTCCAGATCTTCACTTCTTTTCATTATGTGGTGATTTGGTTGAGGAATCCAGAAAAAAAAAAAACATCACCAGAACTGAAGATGGGTGGTAGGCAATATGGAAGATTCATCAAATAAACATGTAGAAGGATTAATTTAGAGCTTACAAAGGGCTAGCTTTCAACATAGAGAAAGGTCAGTTCGATTCACCAAGCATTTGTTAAACAACTGTTGGATACCAGGAAGAGAGCTAGGTACTGGGATAGAAGGACGAAAATGACATGGCCTTTGCCCTCAACGAGTTGTGTTCTATTAGAGATAAGCAGCAGAGAAAAAGATGCAAAATATAAACAAAGTAATTTGGGTAGGAT
Source organism: Pseudochirops cupreus (assembly GCA_028627135.1). Lineage (NCBI taxonomy): Eukaryota > Metazoa > Chordata > Mammalia > Diprotodontia > Pseudocheiridae > Pseudochirops > Pseudochirops cupreus. Next base: position 386,927,697 of record CM053583.1, read on the forward strand.
AGGGAAGAACCCTAACAAAGGGGCCATAAGCAAAGGCCTAATGAAAGAGGTGGCCCTTGAGATGAGCAGTGGAAGGAAGTAAAGATTCTAAGAAGTGGAAATAAGGAGAGAAAGCATTCCAGGGATGAGAGACAGAAACAGATGACAATAAAGACAGGGAGGGGAAATGCAATATTGTGGATGGGCATGGGGGGGTTGGTAGCTTGCATTTGGTGTAACTGAGCTTTTGTTCAGTAGTCTCAGTCCTGTTTGACTTTTCTTGACCCAGTTTGGGGTTTTCTTGGCAAAGATACTGGAATGGTTTTGATGAGGTACAGGCTCTGGGAATCCCCTTGAACTCTGATTGAATCTTCCCATTTGATGAGGCATTTGCCTGAGGCCATAAACCTTTCATTATAACTAGGCCCAAATCTCTGTTGCTAGCCTAGCCCTCCTTTGTGCAGCTACTTCCAACCCTTGATTCTCCCAAACCCTCCATTGTCTCATCTCAAAATAGCCTCCAGCTACTTCCCACCCTAATCTTTCATCACTGGAGTCTGACCTCATTTAATTCCTCCTGAAGACCCTCCCTAAACTCCTCCTCTAGACCACTGGTTCTCAACCTTCCGAAAGCCACAACCCTTTAATACTCATACTCATATTTAAGTATGTGGGCATATCTGCATGTGGGAGGACCCGCCTGGAGATGGATAGAGAAGCAGTGTCTCGGTTCCTAAGACCATCGGAAATATGTGTTTTCTGATGGTCTTAGATGACTCCTATGACCCCTGTGAAAGGGTTGTTTGACCCCCCAAAGGGGTTGCAACCCCACAGGTTGAGAACTGCTGCTCTAGACCATCCCTAAAATCCTCCCATAACTTTTCTGTGTATAAGACCCCATCTTACCTCCATGATTCTGGCCCACTTGTCCAGTACAAGCATCACTGATACTCAGGCTCTTTAAGAGTCCACCCATTATGGCAAACTTTGAATAAACTTTGCTTTTCTTTGGCTGAGAGAAGACTTGAGTCAAATTCATTCAGCAAGATCTGGTGTGTTGGCACTTTGGGGTCTTGAGCACCACTAACCCTATACTTCAACATTTTATGTTTCCCTTACCTCATCATTTTTATCCTTCTCCAGCTCTTTTTACAGTTGAGGAGACTGATACAATCAAGGTTAAGTGACTTGCCCAGGGTCATGCAGGTCTCTGGAGTTCTTTCCAAAGTCTGAAAAATGACTTTTATGCTCCTTTTCCCCAAAGGGGCCATAGCTGTATCTTAAATCAATATACATGAGGGTAACCAGGGCTGTACCATAACTACCTTGCTTAAAATGGTCTAAGCTGTCATTGAGAAAGAAAGTATATGTATAGGGGAAGGGGTTAACTCTCTTCTCCTCAATTCTACCAATATCTTGTTCCACCAAAGAAGAACAGTCAAGTAGACCAATTTGGATGAAATGTAGATTCCATGAAGGTGATGGATGGGAGGATACAATATAAAATTCTTCTTGCAGTTAGATTCAAGCCAGATTATAAACAAGCTTAACTATGTAGAGAATGAATTGGAAAGAGGAGAGAGTAGAGCTAAAGAGGCCTATTAGGAAGCTATTGGAATAATCTATGTGAGAGATGCTGAGGCTTTAAACAATAGCTATGTGAGTAGAGGGGAGGGGACATATGTAAGAGATGTGGAGGGATAATAAACTATGAAAAAGTGACGGCAAATACAAGGGGATTTGAAAACATTTGAATGAGTCTTGAAGGTTAGGAGGGAAAAAAAAAGATTCAACTTGATCTAGGTATTATAAAGAGAGAAGTGCAGGGGAACAGATATTACAGAGGCCCAGAAAAATATAAACTGGCTTCTAAGTCCCATGGGAAAAAGGTAAATGAACAGTAGCCTTTAGAAGACTGAACAAATGGTACAAACTATCTCAAAGGATGACAGCTGGAAAGACTTATCCAAAATTGGGCTGTAGTTTTCCTGAGAATAGAAGAAGTGACACATCAAGAAAAGAGAACCTCAGTTTACCCAAGAACAACATTGAAAAGCATCTCCCTTAAACAAGTTAAACAGCACAGACTTTTAAAAAAAATTTAAGGAAAACCACTTTCTACATAAAATGTTGACCTTAAAACGACTGTACGACTAGGAAGTAAGGGCCAATTTCCAGAAAGTTGTGTAACCAACAGAATATAGTTTTGACATTTTCTCCATTTATTTGACCTCCACACACACAAAAAATGAGTCTTTTCTGTTTTTAGTTGAGTCTTCAATCTTTCCTTTCCCATTTTAATCTTATGAGAACTTCTATTAATGAAAAAGTATACAATATTAAAAAAAAATCCTTCATTTTCAGGTGAGTGAAGAAAGAACCTTCACCAGGAGGGGCTGCCTGGGATTTTTCTCTGGGATGTTGAGTTTAGAGGGTGTTGACACTGCTTTGGTGTGTCAACAATGGTGAATCAACCAACAAGCATTTGTTAATCACCTATTATGTGTCATGAATTATCCTAGGTAATGAAGATTCAAATACAGTAAATGAAATAATCCCTACTCCAAGGAGGTTATATCCTCCTTTTTAATTAATCACCAAGAATAGGAAGGGAGAAGGAACCTGTGATTTCATTAAAATGAAGAAATTCATTTCTTCTGAAATAAAGAAAATTTGTCTATCAAGGCAGGTTGGAGCCTTTACTTCAACTTGTTGTCTTAGAGAATTGTCTATAAAGTGGGTCACTAATGACCACACAGTCAATGTGTGTCAATGACAGACCTTGAGCCCAAGTTTTCCTGATTCTAGGGTCAATTGTCTACCGACTATACTAGTGGTTCTCAACCTTCCTAATGCCGTGACCCTTTAATACTTGTATGTGGGCATATCTGCATGTGGTTGGACTCGCCTGGAGACAAATAGAGAAGCGGTGTCTTGGTTTCTAAGACCACTGAAAATATGTGTTTTAGGCGACCCCTGTGAAAGGGTTGTTTGACCCCCCAAAGGGGTCTCAACCCACAGGTTGAGAATCACTGCACTATACCATGCTACCTAAATAATTGGTCAAAATAGACAGACACAGATGGGTCAGTGGAGATGAGCTCATCTCCCATTTTATCCTGTATTCCTAGTGCTAGCTCTCTATATAGTCCTCTGTCCTATCTAACACTCTGTCCTCATGGTTGGTGCCCACTCAAGCATTAGCCTTGACACAGTGTCCTGAAATCTCTGTCTCATCTCCATGTTATGATATTTTGTTCCTTCTTACCCTAAGAGTTAAGTTTATTCCATTTAGCTCCAGGTGTAGTTTGTGGTGGTACAAAAATCCTACTGTAGTTAGTGTAGGACTGATATTTTGGTTCTATGTTTCTAATTAGTCTGCAGGAGTTCTGTCTTTAGGCAGTAGAAATGTGAACCATTTGGACAATATTACTCTGTGCCTGCTGTATAAGAAAGATAATGTACCTTTTTATCTTGAGGGAATTAAACCATTACAGCATATATAATTATGCAAATATTTAAGCCACTTACATGGTATTGTCAGTAAGGGAAAGGGAAATAGGAGTTTTCAAAAACAAATTCACTTTTATTCCAATACTGTTGCAAGGTTACTTCCCCATGTGTCTTGGCTGTGAAATGGTCAATAGGACTTGCTCAAACCATAGTTCTTAATATAAACTAACATAGAACTCCAAATAATAATACTTCATATTATATAGAGCTCTATACAGTCTAATGTAAAATTTTCACTCATGTTGAGCCAGAATAGCCAGATGAAGGTAATATCAGGCTGTAAGTTCTTTCAGGTCAGAGATTTTGTTATATTGGAATTTTGCACTTCCCCAAAGGTCTAGCTGGTGCTCTGTGCACCCCAGGTAATAAAAACAACAACAATAATAATGATGATGATGATGATGATGATGTTGATGATGATGACAGTAACAACTGTATTATGTTATATTATGCTATAGTACCAGAAGAACATTGGTGAAAAAAAAAAAGAGGAGGCAGAGGTTCCTGTCAGGGAAAAACAAGACATCATTGAAAGAATCAGGCAGTTTACCAAAGAAATCCAATCTGTTCTGCAATTTAATACTGGGCCTAGTTCATTTCCCTTTTACAGTGATTGTCCACAACAGATGTACTGATAGTTGAATTCTATAGGTCATCTATCCAAATTTGTATATAATGTGCACAAAAACCGTTCTTCATTAATTTTTTAAAAAATCATTCATTCATTTATTCATGCTTTTATTTATTTGTTAATTCATTTATTCATCCAAGGGATTGTTTTCTTGTGTAGATAGTTACACTCTTTGGAATGATTATGGATCTCATTTAGGACTCTTTGTTATGTTTGAGGGTGTGAGAAGGGGATTGGTTAAATCAATACAATGTCCTCCATAATTGGAGGACTTCAGCCCCTGAAGAGAATGGGCATTCAATTTGAACTTTGCACTGGGTATCTCCTATGACAGCAACAAACAGTTTGATCAAGTATATTATCATCCTATTTTATTTCTTTCTTGATATGAAAGCATAAAAGACTCAAGTTAGTTCTTTTGAGTCATCTTATATGATTTTGACATGCCAAAGGCAATATCTTATTGGAGGAGAGCTTGAAACTGGCATTTGGTTCTACCAAATCCCCTGCCACCAAAGAATAAGCACAGAGAGACTTTACATATTAATCAATGAAATGATCAATAAACATTTATTAAGGACCTACTATGCACCAGGCACTGTGCTAAGTGCTGAGTATATTTTCTACAATTTTCCATCAATTATATGATGCTAAAAATGTTGTGTGATATACAATATTCCTTCTGAAAGTCTGCTTATTTCCTTCTCATAAATTCATTACTGATGTCCTGATATGTATATCAATTGTTCTCATCTATTTTTGGTGGAGTGATGGAAAATAAGGCTATAGGTCAGTGGTTATCAATATGCTTTTGGTTGTCTATTAAATAATAGCAATATTTTCCAGTGCCTTTGGTATGCTCCATTCCATCCAACCCTTGAAAATTGATCTGTACTTTGAAATTGTGCTGCCTTCAGCATAGATCTCCTGTATGTGTATTTGGTCCAGTCTCATTTGTTTTCTTCAGTGTTATACCATTTCTTCATAGAGCACATATGGGACTACGATGACTGTGGTGACTCAATCGACCTACGTGGAGACCAGTGTAATAAAAATTTTTATAGTTTCCATTTTCATCTATTTCTTTCCTCCTTCCAGTTTCATCCTTAAATGCCCTTTGAATGACTTGAGTTAGTTGGGTTTTTTCCCAAGCTCTTTCTAAACATGTTTTTGCTTCCATTGCTTTTCACTGTTTGTGAGGTGATATAGCTCATAATCGTTCATCAGTCTTCTCTGAAAGATTTTATAGATGACTTTACATTCTAAATGAGTAATACCCTAGCTTGCCAGCTAACTCCATTTGGCAAAGATATTGACTGTTTGCTGAATGAGATTGTTCCTAGGCTAGGTATATTAGATTCCTTGTTATGACAATTTATGCATATCATTTACACTTGCTTCAAAAATAGTTATAATCAATGTCAACATCTGTTCCTCCTTCCACTGACAGCTTGTTTTAATAGGTCATAGAATTGTTTTAATTTAATTTTTTCCCTCATTTTTAGTATTTTATTTTTTAATTAATTTTGATCTTTGCTTTAAGTCAGTGGGGGGAGAGGATTCTGGGAAGATGGGAGCAGGTCAGAAAATTTCAAGCTCTCAAGATTTTCCTCCACAAAAGAGATAAAATAGTGCCTCTGGGAGAACATAGAGCCATGAAAACAAATAAGAGAAGGGGCAATCTGAAAAGACCTGAAGAAAAACCCCAGGACTAGATTTCCTCCTTGTGAAGAGTAAACACCTCCAGGCTAGGGTCCACAGTAACAATCTGCAAGCTGCTTACAGCAGGTGTTTAGCGCAGGGAGGGTGGGGGGAGCTGCTTTGGGAGCTTGTCTACACCCCAGCCAGAGGAACTTTTATCCCTGGGACAGTGAGGGGAGTTTGGGCTTCTGAGCTGAGGAAGAACTAGGGAACTTCTGCTGGACAAGGAACTCCAGACCCAGCTGTGCTGCTGAGAGCATGGCGGCAAGACAGAACCAGCATATAGCTGATGAGTGCAGAAGCAGTGGGGCTGGGACTCAGCTGACTGTGGACACTTATGGGGGGCTGGAGGTCTTGGTTTGAGTTCAAGATCAGAGGGGAAAACTGAAGAAGGTCAGAGGTTAGAGACACCATCCCCCATGACCTAGGACTAGAGGTGATTATCTAAATTATTATCCCCCCCTCACCAAACACACAAGAAAAGGAGAAAGAATCCAATTATAGAGAGTTATTACGGGAATAGAGAAGACTGGGGTTCATTTTCAGAGGAGGATACTGAAGCAAAGAAAACCTCTTGTACCCCATGGAGTAATATCAAATGGTCACCGGCCCAAAAAGAATTCATTGAAGAACTTAAAACTTTAAAAATCAAATGACAAAGATGGAGGAAAAATTAAAAAGGAAAATAAGAACAATACAAGAGAAACAAGAAAATTATGACAAGAAAGTCGACCAATTAGAAAAGGAGATCCAGAATCTTAAGGAAGAAAATGACTCCTCGCAAATCAGAATTGGACAAGGGAAGACAGTGAAGTTATAAGAGATGAAGAAATTTTTAAAAATGAAAAAGAATGAAAAAATAGAAGAGAATGTGAAACATCCCATAAGAAAAACAACAGATCTAGAGAACAGAGCAAGAAGAGAAAACAAGAATAATTGGACTACCTAAAAGTTGTGATCAGAAAATGAATCTTGATATAATAATACAAGAAATATTTAAAGAAAATTGTCCTGAAACATTAGAACAAGAGGGAGAAGTAGAAATAGAAAAAAAATCCACCAATTACCACCTGAAAGAGAACTTACAAGGAAAACTCACAGAAATATTATAGTTAAATTTTGAAACCCCCAGATCAAGGATAAAATATTATAAGCAACAAGAAAAAACAATTTACATATGATGGTACCACAATTAGAATCATACAAGACCTAGTGTTGTTGACACTAAAAGATCACAGGTCTTAGAACACTATATATTGAAGAACAAAAGAACTGGACCTCCATCTGAAAATATCATACCCAGCAAAGTTAAGCATGATTTTGAGTGGCAAAGAATGGATATTTAAGCAACTGCCAGGCTTTCAGGAGTCTGCTAAAAAGCAACAACAACAACAACAAAACCCCCTTAAACTCAGTGGAAGACTTGACATACAAGAGCCAAGAGGAATATAAGTACATACTAATTACCATTTACAACGGACTAAATAAGGATAGAATGTTTACCTTTTATGTATGAAAAATGTAAAACCTATGTTTAAGATGAATTAGGTAGCTTATAAGAAAGATTGGGGGTAGACCTGAGTATGATATTAAAAAGTAAAACCATTCAAGAACAACTAAAAGCTTTATTATACAAATTTATTATACAAATGAGGTGCAAGAGGAAGAACCAGTACAGAGGAATTAGATGGTGGAGGAGGTCTGTTAGGTCTGGAAACCAACTTTCATAGGGAATGGTTTTAAGAAGGGAAATACACATACACACACACACACACATCTAGAAGCATATAAAAGTCATCTAAATTTTAAAAAAGATAAAATTCTAAGGAAATAAGGAGGAGGGAAAGTATAAAGGAGGGAGCTTTAGAGAGAAGAGGGATGGAATAGGTCAAAGGTATGTAGAAAAGGTTTAGATTTAGGGGAATGAGAGAATAAGAGAGGGATTGCTGGAGGGGGAATAGATTAAGCAATAGGAGGGCAAGGTAGCATGTAGAAGTAAAGTAGGGCACTTCGGAGAAGTAGAAAAAAAGCCATATGCACAAACATAAAAACAAAATTAGGAGTAGAATCTCTTAGGGAGAGTATATGTTTATATATGTATGTATGTATATATACATGTATACATGTATGTATATATCAATACCTATATATAAAATATCCATTCTCAATTGTAGCCTTGTGGGGATGGGTAGGAAGGAGGAAGGGGGAAAAAGAACAAGGTAAAAAGTGTACAGCAGAGAACAAAAGAAAATAAAGGAAGCAAAGAAAAGACAGCTTTCAACTTGACACACAGTATTTAATATATAGGCTTTCTTGAAATGATGAGTTATTGCTATATATTTTGAATCCTCTCCTATGTTCTGCTGTGAACATGAAACAAAAAGTAAAAAAAAGAAGTCAGTGGTCTTAAGAGCACACAGATAGTTTAAGAATGAATGCTCTCTGCCTGCTAAAGTAGAATTCATTTTAAAAAATAAATAGTGTTATTACTTGGTACTTTCCATGTACAAGGCCTCCCAAGTCTGAAGAATGCATTCATGATTTATAAGTACGTGGCTTCTGTGAAAAGGGTAATTTGAAAAAAAGAAGGCAGCATCATGGAAAATAAAGGGTCATAGATTTAGAGCTAGAAAGAACATCAGAGGTCATTTAATAGATTCCCTCCCTTGACTCATTTTATAGTTGAGGAAACTGAGGTTTAAAGACGTTGAACAGCTTGTCCAAGGTCCTGAACAATGTGAATGTCAGAAGTAGGATCCAAAGCTAGGTTTCTTGACTTTAGACCTACTGGTATTTCCAATGTATCTATGCTACTCTAGATATAGAAAAGAAAAGGGGAAATCAACAGGCTGTTCTATGAAGCGATAGCTAAGATCTATATTTATAAAATAGATATGGATAAACTGGAGTATGACTACATTAAAAAGGTCTTTAAGAGGTAATAGCTAATAGGAGAATTATTATAAAGTAGAGATGTTGGTATCATGGTGTAAGAGAAAGAGTATAGGACTAGATGCCAGAAAATCTGCTGGGTTCTAGATCCTGTTCTGAAATTTAGCATCCATGTAACCTCAGGCAATTTATTACATCCTTCTGGGAACTGTTTTATCAGCTATGAAATGAGGGTATTGGATTGGATGATCCTTAAAATTCCTTCCCATTACGACCTGCTGTAATTCTGTTTAACACAGAAGCCTTCTAATGAGCTGTCTACAACTATATCATTGTGAAAGCTTCCAATTCCATGCAATCTTGGAAACTCAGTGGGTCTGGGTCTGGTCAGTGCTTAGGTGGAGACTTGCAGAAATACCTACTACTGCTATAAACCTTTCATGTGGATAGAGGAAGACCTGTCCCTGTTCTGCCTCTGACATGTCCTGGCAAATAGGTCCATTCTGCAAAAGCTGGCTCTTTCTACATTCTGAGGAAGTCATTTCCCCTCTCAAGAGTCCAGGAAGAGAATATGAGTATCAGAGAAATTGCAGATCTGCATCTGTGGAGGGAGTTTATCAAAGCAGGGAGTTCCTAAGATGGTTGAAATCATGGGTTTCTATTTCACTGTCCTTGAAATAAGCAAATAGATAGATACATAGATGATTGAGGGATTGAATGAATGCATGAATGAAGGAAGGAAGGAAGGAAGGAAGGAAGGAATTACAGAGTTAAGATAAGAACTGACTCAAAGGGTAAACCATGCTCTAGAAAAGAGAAAGGGCCTGGATATAAGTGAAGGGGAAATAGTGATCATAATAATGGCTAGCTTTGATATAGTGTGTACTATATGTTAGCAGTGTACTAAGGTTGACAAAAATCTCATTTGATCTTTACTACAACCATAGAGGGTAGGTGCTATTATCTCTATTTTATAATTGAGGAAACTAAGGCATACAGAATTTAAGTGACTTGCCCAGGGTCATACAGCTAGTAAATATCTGAAGTTAGAGTTGTGTTCAGATTTTCTTAATGCCAGGCCCAGCACTCTGTATACTGAGCCACCTAGCTGCCTGCTATAACCAATAATAAAATACTAATCAGATTTCCATGACATTGCTGTACCAGGAAGATACAATTTTTGTTGGTTTTGTGTGATGGTGGGAAAAGAATGATATAAGCATGGTAAATGGATATAATACGTAAATATCTTTTTATCATGAAAAATCTCTGAGAATCAAACAAATGATTACCTGGAAAACCTTGAAAAAATATGAACTGCTTTGCAAACACCTCTAAGGAGCTGGCATTTGTGTGACTTCATATACCCTTCAGGAGGAAAGTTTAAATCTGCATTGAAACGTTATGATTCCCTTCGCCTCTCCTGCCTGCTTGGTGGACAGGATTTATGCCTGCCTGATCCCATTCAGAGCACAATTCTCTGAGTTTCTGGCTTTGGTTCAAATCAGGTTTTATTGGTATCCGTTACTTGGTGATAAGCATTTGGATATTGTTTAAATGATGGAAAATAAACCTTTAATGAGTTCACATAAATTTTACTTTGTCTCAAGGAACTCAGCTTCCTTTTTTTTTTGTATTCATAAGCCTTCAGTAAAAATGCAGCAGCATTTTGGTACAGATGGCCCTATCCTACAATTCTTGAGTCCCCTCAGTTGCTAGTCCCGTTCTCCTTTCCCCCTGCCTCAAAGCATCTTTGTTTTCATTGTTCTAGATTTTATGTTTACTAATATGTGTGTGTGTGTTAATTCCCCTGATAGAATTTAAGTTCCCTGAGGGCAGGGCCCTAGAGAGTGCTTGACCCATGGGAGGTTTTTAATAAATTCTTGTTAATCCATTGATTGTGAGTGATACAGAGCAAGATAATTTGAAAAGTGTCAAACAGATCAGATTTCTGATGCTTTACAGAATCATAGGATGAGAGAATCACATGATTTCAGTGCTTGAAGGGACCTCAGTAGTCAACAGCCATCTTAGCACAACCTGTGGTTGAAAATAAATCCTGCCCTATGTATCATTGCACCTGTTGGATTAGTTCCTTATGGACAAAGATGTTTTTGGCCTTTCTTTACATCCCCAGAAATTGTAGTCGGGCCTCTTCTTACGAGGATCTGACTTTGAGTCCTTTACCGCACTTTACAAGTGATAAGTCAACTAAAGTAAAAAGTGTTGGAGGTCTATGTCAACAATAGGACTCCAAATGAAAAATCACTAGGCTTGAGAGCTGGAAAGCCCCAGGAAACTCTCCTATAGCCTAGAATAAAGCTCCAGAGGAATCAGTGATTGAATCCAGACCATGTAGAACCCATATAGCCACCTTTTATCTGGACCCTGGTAGCTACTTAAGGGTCTAGATATATTCCGAGTTAGAATCCTCTGCAGACAGCTGGTGGTACAGTTAATAAGGCAGTGGGTTTAGATTCAGGCAGACCTGAGTACAAATTGAGCCTTAAATGATTGCTAGTTATGTGACCCTGGGAAAGTCACTTAACCCCTGTTTGCCTTAGTTTTTTTTTTTTTAACGGCAAAATGGGAATAACAACATTATCTACCTCATGGGGGTGTTTAACATAATTAGCACAGGGTCTGGCACATAGTAAATACTATACAAATACTTACTCCTTTCCCCTTTCTGGATAATAGCCCAAGAGCCCCCATTGATGTGTTTTACTCTTACCAGTCAGCCATGGCTAGTCAATAAGTATTTATTTCATAAATGCTTACTATGTGCCAGACACTGTTCTAAATGCTAGAGATATAAAGAAGGGTAAAAACAGTTTCTGCCTGTCCTGAAGGATCACACATTTTAATGGAAATACATTCGAGTCATAACTTATATATAAATAACTTAATAATATAACATTTCCCCTATGATGTTAGTTCACATTCCCAAGAGTACATATATACTTAGAAGGAGGAATGGACTTTCATAGGAATTATATATGGGACACCAACACATGGGAACACATAGGATTTGATAGTTGATGGGAAGGCAAATAAAGGAAATATGTGTGACCAGAGAACCAGGGCACCATCTTCCCTCTGATCTGTTCTCTGCCAATCTTGCTTCCTATTGCTCCCCACTAAGCATATCTTTCACCACTTTCCTTGCCCTGTGTTTTGCTCACTGATGTATACCTACCAGGCACTGCACTTTACTCTTGCTGGTTGATCAGGAACTCTGATTATTTTTAGAGTTAACTAATACCCTGAAACAATATATCCATTAAGTATGTTGTGGTTACAGTTCTCTCATCCTTTCTTTTAGTCATCTTAACAATCCGTTGAGGCATGCTGTGGTTAAAATATCTCTTCCTGAAGAGGACAGGCTATCCACCTACTTTTTTCCTCAGATATAGTCCTCTCTTGATGGGTTATCTTCAGACTCACCTGCGTATACTGGACGTCCTGTGATTAGTAAACCATTCCCCTACAGAGAAGTCTAAAGCTATCATTAATCAGAATCCTCAGTCAATCTCTATGAGTATTGCTTCAACCATGTCAACCAGACTTCTCAGTCAATAATTGGGAAGCCCTGTTCTCTTCAGCCAGTTTACATGCACTGAGGTAGAGACTTGATTGTTCAAGTCTCCCTAGAATTCTTATGTTAACTGCTTCTCTTATAAACTTTTTGATGAAATTATTGTATATGTTTTTCTCCCCTGGGCCTTTCATTTCAACTGTCACCGAGGGGCAGATAGGTGGAACAGTGGAGAGAGCGCTGCACCTAGAGTTAGGAAGACTTGAGTTAGAATTCTGCCTCAGACCAACTGTATGACCCTGGCCAACTTTCTTAAGCTCTCTAAGCCTCAGTTTCCTCATCTGCAACATGAGGATAATAATAGTGCCTGCCTCTCAAGGTTATTGTGAGGGTGAAAGGATGCAATATATGTAAAGCATTTTATAAGTCAAATATCGTTTAAAAGCCAACTATTATCGTTATTACTACTACCGCCTACAATAGTCAGGAATTGATTTTCATTTTTTCACATTTTCTTAATTTGTCCTCCACTGAGATTAATGTCTTTGGGCTCTTGTTCTTTCTCAGATAGAAAAAGAGATTGATAGATATTGTAGTAAGAAAAAATTTTAACTTCACCCTAGCATCTCTTCTTTTTTATGTGAATAGCAATGACTGAATTAACTATATAAATCTGAAAGGCTGTGGACCTTTGTCCCGCTTTCCCCACCTACGCATTACAGTCTGGTCTCTCTCTTTCTGAACTGGCTACACTTATTGTGGGAATTTTGTTAATACCCACACCAAGGACAGTTACCATTCCAGAATGGCTGGTGTAGACTAAGCATTATGAAATTTATATTAATATCCTTAGGCTTTGAGGAGAAATATAAATTAATTGGGAAGGGGATACCTGGGACTTAGGAGAAGCTGTGGGTTCACAGTTATATGACATATGTTCTATTAGGTATTATATTATTTATTTTATTGATTATAAGCAAAAATTCAAAACATTTTATGTATTTGAGCATGCCTACCTGTCTGGATGGGTAACTGTCAATTATGCTATGGTCTGTCATGATGATTTAGTGAAATATAACAATTTAGAATAGAGGCAGGGTTTTCTGGGAGTTGGGGGCTCAGAGCTATAATGATTGGGTAAATGCAGACTAATCACAATCTTTATAACTACCTAGAGAGAGGTCAAGTTACCCACTCCTTTCTGAGAACCATAGAGAGCTTTTCACAACACTGACATTCTCTAAAGTGGAGTATGCTTAACTTGTCAGGGTGAATGTGGGACACTGTAAAACCTATTCTTTTTGGTAAATAGGATCATGTTAGTGAATAACAATGCCACCCAGAGGTTAAATACCTCTTTGTAACTTCTACCCATTGCTGCTCCAAATTCTGCCTTCTGAGATCAGATAGCACAAGCCTAATCCTCATCCATGTAACAGACCTTCACACATCTGAAGTCAGCTGTGACATTTCTGCATTCCCTTCTCTAGTCTTGACCATCTCTTACTCTCTTATTTGATCCCTGAATGGTGTGATATCAAGGTCTTTATGTACCCTGTTGCCCTTCTCTGGACACCTTCCCCAGGGGTGTTCTTTTTAGATTATTGGACCCCAAACTGAGCCCAATAGTCCTGATGTCATTTGACCAGAGCAGGATATAGCAGGGATATGGCCTTTTTGTTCCCAGGAGCTATATATATCATAATGCATCCCAAGATATTCCGTAGGAACTGTGGATATATTTGTTATGGAAAAGAAGTACCCTCAAGAGAGCTGCATCTAGGCTCTTTTGCTGCTTCTGTATGAAATCCACACTTGGCTAATACTTGATTCTGCTATTCTGAAAATAATGCACAATATTTCATTATTGAGATGAACATTAGAAGAGTATACTGCTATTTTTTGAGATCATGCAGTAAACTAGAATCTTTAGAAAATATGTGGAGGGGTTAAAGGAAAGAATTTATCTTTGAGAAACATAAGCAAATTCTTACTTTACTTGGATTTGGACAGTTGCACATAGAATTTAGCTAATTATAACCAAGCTGATTGGCTTACATATGCCAGTGGTAAGTCTGGTTTGGACTTTGTGTTCTATTTGTGTTCTAGACCATGTGTGTGCTTGAAACCAACAAAAATAGCTGTTCATTTGCTTCCATGGGAAACTGATTATTCCAAGTTTGATTTTCACAAGCCAAAGATGTCTCTTTTAACCTGAATGTGCCTTATTGTAGCTGTTAAAACAAAAGTTGGCAATGTTTTGTAAATCCCAGTTCCTACAGTGCCCTCTTCTTATTTTTGGCTCTAAATCTTGCCAAAGCAAAGTGATATTACCTCCCAACCTCACTCTGAGATCAGAAGATTCCTGTGGAGTGTTTATTTCCCTCCTAATCACAAGATGTATTGTTAATGTACACTGTGGATGGTGAAAGCAAACAGACCATTTCCGAATGCTTTTTTACAGTGAAAATATCTAAAATGGCTTAAAAGCAAGACTAGTAAAAATGGAACAAAGCTACAATTATTTTAAAAAATAAGTCATACTTAAAGGAAAAGAAATTCCAAAACAGAAAATACTGATAACAGAGGGTGTCTTCCCAGCTCCATGAACAAAGAAACAATGATTACTTTACCTAAGAGTGCCTACTCAGAGTCTTATGAGTTCTTTTTTTTCCAACCATTCAATTTTGTTTATGAAAAAGAAGGGGAAAAACAAAAAGAAAAAAAAATCCATGTGATTGGGGTAACACAACACATACTCTGTCTTCTGTTCCTTGTATTAAGAAATCATTGATTTTTCCCAAATTCCTAGAAATGTTTAGAGCCCAAACCTATATTCTTATCTCTACATTAGGTGATACAGTGACTTGAGTGCTGAGCCTGGAGTTAGAAGAGCTGAGTTCAAATACTTCAGATACTATCTGTGTAACCCTGGGCAAGTCACTTAACCTCTATTTTCTCATCTGTAAAATTAGATTAAAAATAGGACCTACCTCCCACAGTTGTGAGGATCGAATGAAATAATTATAATAAAATCCTTAGCATAGTGTCTGGCACGTTGTAAGTTCTATATAAATATTGTTATTATTATTTTAAAAATTCATTATATCACATTTAGTATCAATGTGCTCTAGCACAATTTAAAAATGTAAGTGATTTCCATATGAAGTCCTAGTGTAGGACTTTCCTTCACTAGTCTAGATCTCAACCTGCCTATACCTTAATAGATAAGCTCTAGGGAGTTTCTGGAAGTACACAGAGATTCAGTGTCTCTCTGATCATAATTGCTAGAGATAGTGGTTAATAACTATTTCAAAATCCTGGAGAAACCTGAAATCATAATGTAACCAAGTTTTCTAGCTAAGCCTGGGGCACTTTAGCTTGAGGGTCTTCTAACTGATGGAGAGAATACTGATATGATGTTGTGTGAAAGGCAAGGTTGATATGAGACCTTTGAAGAAGAGAGATATTCTTTCTCCCCTCAAGAGAGACACTTGTGATTCCAGACTCTCCTTGGGATCAAATCTAGAGAGAAGAGAGAAGACTATCTTTTACCTTTATAGGGAGACAGATTCCTTATTTGTCCCTGCATTCAAGCATGCTCCCAACAGATCCTCTGACCTTTCCCTAAATGGATGTGAATGCGCCATTTTGAAGTTCAAGTGAACTCCTTTTGTAGCATGTGAATTCCTGCCTTGTTAGAACATTATAGCTGGTTTAGCTGACGTTTGCCTCAGAGGCTTAGGAGGCTTTCTTTCAATGGACTGCCTCTGCTGACATGGATGACCCCAATTCATGAAGGAAGTAAAGAAACATTTATTATGTATTAGACACTGTGCTATGGGGAGCTAGGTGGCACAATGGATAGAGGTCCAGGCCTGGAATCAGAAAGACTCCTCTTCCTGGGTTCAGATCCAGCCTTAGACACTTACTAGCTATGTGACTTTGAGAAAGTCACTTAACCCTGTTTGCCTCAGTTTCCTCATCTGTGAAATGAGCTGGAGAAGGAAATGACAAACTACTCCAGTATCTTTGCCAAGAAGACCCCAAATTGGGTTGTGAAGAGTCAGACATGACTGAAACAACTTAATGACAATAAGCATTGTGCTAAGCATTTTACAAATATGATTTCATTTGGTACTAACGACAGGGAAGTAGGTGCTGTTATCCTCCTCATTTTAAAGTTGAGAAAACTGAGACAAATGGAAGATAAATGATTTGTGTGGCTACTAACCATCTGAGATCAGATCTGAACAGATCTTCTTGACTCCAGGCCCAGCATCCCACCCACTGCCCCACGTAGATGCCTCCTGCGTTCTTGCTCAGTCAATGTGCAGAACCTTCTTACATCTTGATCCTGTATTACATCCTGTATTCCTGGAATTTCTCTTCTCTTTGAATCTTACATCTGGTTCAGATTAGATTATAAACTCTTTGAACTTGAAAACAAGGACTGTCCCTGGCCTCTTTGTGTTCCCAGAGTTTAGCAGAGTGCCTAGCACATAGTACGTACTTAATTTGTACTGATCAATTGAGATAAGACACTTGTTCCAAGACAGATGGTACTTTCCCAGTGTCAAATATTATTGGCTATAAATCTATAACCTGAATGGCTTATAAGACTGTCTTTTGACTGAAGGCAGCTTGTTGAATAATGGTTCGACATCTTGACTGGAGTCAAGAAGAACTCATTTTGAAGTCTGCTTTAGACACATCAGCCATATGACCCTTGACAAGTCAACTTTTCTTTGCCTCAATTTTTTCCTTTGTATGGTGGGAACAATAATGGCATGCACTTCATTGGTTTACTCATGGAGTAGCTTAGATTTAGAGCTGGAAAGGGTTTTAGAAATAATCCACTCAAACCTCCTAATTTTACAGATGAATCATAGAGATGGTCAGTGACTTGCCCAAGGTAATACAAATGATAAAGCTGAGATTTAAAACCAGGTCCTCTGACCCCAAATATAACAACACACCTTCCATTTCAGCACACTGCCTCTTCCTTTGTGAGGATCAAATGAAACTGTATTTCTAAAACTACCCATAAACTTTAAAATGCAGCATTGATATTAACTATTATTTTTTGTTGTTATACTTTGTGTTCTGAATAATTTATCCTTGGTACAATTGCAAGAACACATCCTCATTTGAGAGAACTCATTGGAAACTTCTGTGATGCTTGCCTATGATTGGATTAATCTGTCATATGAAAACTGACTGGTTCAAGACTGGGACTTTTGCTGAATGATGCTCATAAAAGGCTACATCCAATGTCGACTTCTTAAATCACTGTGGTCTATAAGGGAGATCTGGGGCAGTGCCAGATATCTTATTCCCAGACCAGATTTATTACAACATTGAGACTCTTTGCCAACACACTATTGGTAGAGTCTGTCTGTAAACAGGATAGTGGTAGAGATATACCATAATATTAGGTCTGGAAGGGTGAAG
Organism: Pseudochirops cupreus; assembly: GCA_028627135.1. Taxonomy (NCBI): domain Eukaryota; kingdom Metazoa; phylum Chordata; class Mammalia; order Diprotodontia; family Pseudocheiridae; genus Pseudochirops; species Pseudochirops cupreus. The sequence continues at coordinate 386,945,405 of CM053583.1, forward strand.
GCTGAGCATGCCTGTGAGCTGAGGCATGCATGTTCTTTCTGAGTACATTTCACCAATGAAAAGCCTGATATAAACATCAGTAATTTTGCTTTTTAATGGAAACCCAAACCTTAATTGAATATCTCAGTGACCTCCACTAGATCTGAAATCTGAGTCTACATGGATCATTGCATTCCTCTTAGTATGATTTGTATACATATCTTATCTCTGCTGTAACATTTGAACATCTTGAGAGCATAATGTATAGTTGCAAATAACACAAACTTAAAGCAAAAAATCTAGGTTTGATTCCCAACTGCACCCCTTACGAATTGTCTGACCTTAAGCTCATTCCATGATCTGTCTGGGTCTCTTGATTTATCATCTGTGGAATGGGGATATTGATGTTGCATTGTCTTTCATGAAAATCAAATGAGATAATTATTTAACAGTAAATCTTCAAGTTTATTTAAGAGTTATTGTCTCAGCTATTATTCTTCTTTTGTATCCTCTATGGAACTTAGTGTATTGAATGCATGAATTCAATAAATGCCTGTTGGTTGATTGATTCTTCTTGTTCTGCCTTAAATGAAAAGAAGAATTTGTCTTTGGGGAATTAAAACAACTTATTTATTTTGGAAGCATTTGGATATCATCATTGCATGTAAAATATTTAGTTAATTATAAGCAAGTTGATTAGTTTATGTATGCCAATGGTGTTGAGTAGCTGTCAATCACATTTTGACAGAAACTGTGGCAAAACGAGATGATGCCTTGGCTTGTCCCTGGATAGATCTTGGAGTCCAGTTTCATTGGCACCACCCAAGACCCAAAATTGGGATGACTTCTGTCAAAGAGATTGCCCTTTAAACTTGCTGTACTAATGCTTCTCTAATCTTCACCAAGCTTTTCCATTGGAAGGAAACACATGGGCAGTTCAGGTAAACATCTGTATCTTACAGTGATAGTAATAGCTAGCTTTGATATTTTGTATTAAAGTTGGCAAAGAGTTTTACATATGTTATCTAATTTGATCTTACTCTAATGTAGATAATTTTAGTGTACAAACTAGTAGGTTATGTAGCACCATTAACTGGTGCACTAATATAATACCTAGGATAGACAGTGAGCGTGGACAATAAACCAGGCCCAGAATTGAATAGAAGGAATAGAGTAGGTTGGTTGCATTTGGGTAATTATATGGTGCTTGCACCAATCCCAGGCAGTTCCCTGAAACAAACAAGCAAATGGATTAAAAAAAATTGCACTTTTATTCTTGTGTTGATGTTATATGGTTGTGAATTATAGGACATCATGGTCATTGAAGTATCAAAATTGTGGGTGAATCAAAAGATAATGGAGAGACATATCGTATATCATCAGTGATGACTTACAGGTAGTAGCAAGATAGGTAGAGGTGTGATAGGAAAAGGAGATGAGCCAATTGAATAACAAAAATGGGAAATAACAGATGAACAGGCCAGGTGTTGTACTTACAGCCACATAAGGTTAAGTGGCCAAGAGAAAGGTCCCTAGCTCTTTAGATGGATCCCCTTTGGAGTATTTATAGAAGGACACAGAAAGAAGTCTTACAGGAGGGGGAGGCATAAAAAAGCTTGCAATCTATACCACTAAAGGGAATGCTCACCTCAGTGAGATCTCACCTCCACTGGCATATGAAATATATTTGGGTATATTACCAGTACAGTCTTATATTATTCCATCACCTTGGCTCATGGGGGGAGCCTCTAGAAGTTCTGATCTGCTACACTATGCTCATCTGTAGACTGTTCTAGCAGGATGGGAGTTCTCCTGGCTAGTCCCCTTCACTCTTACAGTCTGTGCCAGGCTAAGGTGATTTCTATAAATCCCTAAGCTGCTAAGTGGCACAGTGGATAAGGTCCAGGACTCAAGAGTAATGAAGACTCGAGTTCAGCCTTGGACACATCCTAGCTGTGTAACTCTGAGCAAATTACTTAACTCCTCTATGCCTCAGTTTCCTCATCTGTAAAATGGGAGTAATAACAACACTTACCTCAAAGGGTGCTTATGAGGGTCAAATAAAATAACACGTGTAAAGTGATTTGAAAACTTTATGTTGACCTATAACTGCTAATTGTTGTTGTTGTTGTTATTATCATTGAGGGCAGAGATTATTTCCATTTTGGTCTTTGTTTAGAGATTGGCACAATGCCTGGCACATAGTAGGCACATAATAAATGCTTGTTGATTGATTTCTAGAGAAGCAATTTTCTTTCTTGTTCCAGTTTATACCTAATTTTAGCTACTGGATAAAAGCGCCAACTCCCCTGTCAACTCTTGTACCCCTTCCTCCCATCCCAGTGCTCACCTTAGGAATCCTGTCTTCAAGCTGCTGTCTCTGTCCAACTTTTGATATGGAGAATAGGAACAGAAAGGTCCCCCAGTGGCCATCTTGGGAATCTGAGGCCTATGGAGGTTAAGTGATTTATCCAAATCACAGAAATAAGAAGGGTTGTCTAGAAGGTTTCCTGAGCTCTGGCAATTTCAATCAATCAATCGTAATTAAATTCCTATTATGTGCCAGGCATTATTCTAAGTGCTAAGGATATAGATACAAGAAAGATAGTCCCTGCCCTCAAGGAGCTTACAATTTAATGAAGGAAGACAATGATCAAAAGGAAGGTGAAAAGTAGGGGTGGGGTGGCCAGGAAAGGTACCCAGTTCTGGGGTCATAGTGGAGAAGTTCCAAGGTAGTGCAGCCAGTTGAGAAATGAGATGTCTGAGCTGGGCTCCCTCCATATATGGAGGTTTAGAGTTTATTGACTCACCTGTCAGTAAGAAAAGTAGAGGATAAGGATGAGGTGGGGAGGGCACCAAGGCTACTGAGATCTTACAGCAGGATGATGATGATGATGATGATGATATTGATACTACAATGAGCTTCCTGGGGCATCGTGTAAAAGTCAGAGAAGTCCCAAGCTAGTGCAATCAGTTTGTATCATCCTTCCTGGAATACTCTATCCTCTCTCGTTTTTTCTCTGTAAGGTTTATTGAAGAGTTGTTTTTTTTTTTCAGTTCTTTCCAAAGCCTCCTTCAATGCTGTTACCTATTTATTTTTTTTGAGACTGAGTCTCCCTAACTCACTTGGGCTAGAATGCAGTTGCTGCTCACAAGCCAATCCCATTGCTAATCATCATGGAATCTTTGACCTGCTCCATTGCTGAACTCTATTGCTTTGGTACTTCTGAGACAGCCTGGTGTTCCCTTGATTCTTGTGGCTCACTATATTGGGGTCACACTAAATTCAGACATCCAATCGACTTTACTCCTGCTACAGCTTAGAACTCCCATGCTCAAGAGATCCATCAACCTTTGCCTCCCCCAGTAACTGGGATTACAGATATGTACCACTACTGCTGGCCACCTCCTTAACTTTTCAACTGCTAGTGATTCATTCCTCAGACACTCTCTGTCTTTGGTTTTCATGATTGATTTTCTTCCAATTTCTGTTAGCTCCTAATTGTTTCCTTTAATGAATATTTTTCCTTATCCCCTCTAAAGAACGATTATTTCTCAAGACTCAGTCCTATGCCTTCTCCTCTTCACTCTAATCATTCAGTCCCTTCAAGAATTTATCCATCTTCATGAATTCCTATGACTCTTATGTTTATGACTCCCAAATCTACATCTCAAGACCTTATAGCCCTTATAGCTCCAAATTTTTAGCAGGCTATATAGCATCTCTGCTTAGTAGTGCTAAGGACTTGGAGTATTGTCATTTAAATCCCACATCTGACCCTAATGATCATGGGTATCATAGGACTTAGAGTTGGACTAAGGAAACTTAGAGATCCTCTAGTCCCACCTCCTTTTTTTTTTTTTAACAAATGAGGAAACTTGGATCAGAGAGAGGGACTGATTTTCTCAAAATTCCCAGATAACAAGGAACATATCCTGGTTTTGAAACCAGGACCTTTGGATTCCAAATCTAGTGATGTTTTTTTTTTTACTTGTACCACTATGTAGGGAGGTGTAGGGATCTCTTTGTTCTTAATATTCTATTTTAATTCAGTTGAACACATATTATGTAAATACTATATGGCAAGCATTGTGCTAGGTACTGGGGATAAAAAAACAATACAAGCAAATAAATGAAATAATCAGTATTCCATGTACTAAAAAAAAAAATCTACATTTTGTTGGAGTAGTTTATCTTCTACTGGCTTCTACTGGAATTTCTGTACAACCTTCTGTTGTTTCCTCTTCTGAAATGGACTTTGACAGTGGTTGAGGATTTGCTCAAGGGAAAAAGGAAGTTGTTTCTAAAACTGAAATATTAGGAAATGGTCCAAAGAAAACCTAGCACAACTCATACAACAGATGGCTCTGTAGCACATTTAAATGAAAGAGAATCAAAGGGGCATTCTATGGGACCCAGGCCTCGCTAACCAGGAATATCTATTTGGCTTTCCTGCTGACCTTAATATTGGACCATTTCTCCTAGATTGTAACTGCTTTTGTTAGTTTTTCCTATACAAAAGTTATAGGCTTAGGAGTAGTGTTTGTGGGTTTGATTGTCTTCAGTCATCGTCAATTGGTACCTTTTGGTTATTAATCACATGTATCTTGGAGGAAGCTATCTGAATGGGAAGAGTACAGCCTGTACCTGGAGATGGGAAAGACATTATCTCGTAGACCTGGGCTTCATATGGAAGATCTAGGCAATTTTGGTGTCAATTTCTTTGTGTTCTACCCAAAGGAGGTAATCAGTTTCAGACATAATAATGAAAGGCTAGCCAACATTTATATAGGGCAGGTAGGTGTCACAATGGATAGAGCGCTGGACCTGAAGTCAGGAAGTCTTTTCTTCTAGAGTCCAAATTTGACCTCAGACACTTACTGGATATCTGACCCTGGGCAAATCACATAACCCTGCTTGCCTCTGTTTCCTTATAATGAGCTGGAGAAGGAAATTGCAAACCACTCCAGTATCTTTGCCAAGAAAACCCCAAATGGGATCATGGAGAGTTGGACATGACTGAAATGACTGAACAGCAACAATATTGGCATTTACATGACACTTAAGGTTTACACATCACTTTCCTCACATAACTTGATAAAGTAGGTATTATAAGTATTACCATTTTACAGAGGGAGAAACTGAGGCTCATGATCACATAGGTGATGATTGAGGTAGGGTTTGAGGTGTACTGACTCCACGGCCAGAAACGTTTCCACTAGACGCTGCTGCTCTTTGTTTTATACCTGTCCAAGAGCATTGATTAAACTCCTTGTGTTACATGAGATACAAACACATACGCATTTGAATGCATATATACAGGCAAATATACATGAATGTTATATGTGACTCTGATGGCTTAAAAGGGGTAGTTCGATGGTTCAGTGGTTACAGTGCCAGACCTGGAATCAGGAAGACTCTACTTGATATCTGGTCTTAGACATTGATTTAACTGTGTGACCTTGGACAAATCATTTTGCTGCTGTTTACCTCAGTTTATTCATCTGTAAAATGGGAATAATAATAGGATCTACCTTCCTGGTAGATGTGGGGATCAAACGAGATAATAAGTATAAAGCACTTACCACCGTGCCTGGCACAGTAGGCACCATCTAACTGTTAGCTGTTATTTATTATTACACATTATGTATGTATGCACAGATGTAGAGCCATCCATCCATATCTGTGTACAGACAAGATTTGAATATGTTGTATATTGGTATGCTCTAATATATTTATAATTGGAGTAAAAACACTTAACATGTGGGATACGACCCAGGGGAGAGGGACCCAACTGGGTCAGTAATTCTTAGTTGGAGTAAGAGAATCTCTTTTCTTTCTTGGCCCTTTGCCATGCCTTTCAGCTTAGCTCTGCAAAGTGGAGACTCTGACTGGGCTCACCTGCAAGTCAGGCCTCGGTCTTGGGAGCTGAGTCAGGAAGAAATTATTGGGCTCAGGTGCCTGATGAGGCCATAGGGGATTGGTATCACTGAAAGCAGGAGTTAAAACAAGGCCACAGCAGGTGCAACAGAAGGGAAAAACACTCCTTATGGAAAATAGGGCAAGCAATGGTTGGGTTTTCCACAATGCTGAAAGGAGTAGCAGGTAAGGGGGGGGGTGTGCTTGGAGTTGCTGGCCACTTTCTTTCATTCAGCAGACATGGAAGGCTCCTGATGCAGACCAATGGACCAATGGCAGACCCATTAGACTGGTGTTAGTGCACTGAAAACTGGAGCCCAGGGTGCAGGAAGAATTGCATCTTTCCAGCCAACTGGCAGAGGGGCTTCAAATCTCTCATTAGTGCCACTTGTTGAGAGTATTGCTGCGAGAGGATGGTACTTTTTCTCTTTCTCTGATATGTTCTCTCTGTTGATCATTTTCAGCTTATCCTGCGTATAGCTTTTTTGTACATAGTTGTCCACGTGTTGTGTCTCCCCTTAAACCATGAGCTCCTTGAGGGAAGGGGCTGTTTTTTGCCTTTCTCTGAAGTCTCAATGCTTAGCGCAATGCCTGGCACATAGCAGGAACCATGTAAATGTTAGCTATGATGACAATGATGTGTCTGTATGTACTTCACATTTTACAAACATTTTCGTATTTGATCCTCACAACAGAGGAGGTAAGGGTTATTATTTACCCCATTTTATAGTTGGGGAAAACTGAGGCAAACAGGCCAAATTACTTGCCTAGGGTTACACAGCTAGTAATTGTCTGAGGTTGCATCTGAACTCAGTCTTCCTGACTCCAGGCTCAGCACTTCATCTGCTATATTACCTAGCTGTCCCAACAATAACCATTTAGGTTCAAAGACCTAAGGGGTTAGTAGGCCATTATCTGAGTGACAGCACCCTAAGCAAAGGGTATTGGATTTGGGATCAAAAAGATGTGTGTTTGAATCTCACCTTTTCCATTTATGAGGTGCTTAGTCACGTAGACTCTGTGCTTCAGTTTCCACATTTGGAAAATGAAAGGATTGGACTACATGGCTTCTAGGTCACTTCTGGATCTAAATCTATTTTAGGGAACAAGAGAATGAAGGAGGGAGAGAAGAAAATTTGATGGCCTTCTCCCCTGCCCCGCCAGGAGATCTGGGATTCAGAGAACCCTAATGTGGCAGGACCTGTGGCTGGTGAAAATCTGAAGGTACTAGCAAGCTAAAATCTGGGTTTGTCAGTAGAAAAAAAAATAATGGCATTATAGCATGCAAGGGTTTCAGCGTTAACTAAGTTGTTATTTAGTCATGTCTGACTTTTTGCGACACCATTTGGAGTTTTCTTGGCAAAGATACTGGAGTAATTTTGCCATTTCCTTCTCCAGCTTATTTTACAAATGAGGAAACTGAGGCAAACAGGATTAAGTGACTTGCTCAGGATCACAGAGCTAGTGTCCAAACCCAGTGGTCTATCCACTAGTTCACTAGACTCTTAATCCCTGGATCATGCAGTTGGACCTGTAATTTTAGTGACCTGCAATTTTGGGCAGTTGCCTAGAGCAGTGACGTCCATCTCAAAAAGAAACTAGGAACTACTAATCAATACATGGAGATTCCTGCAGGTCACATATTAATTTAATTGGAAAATGAGATCTTGTCTGTTTTATTGTATTTTGATTTCTTTTGTTAACTGTTTTCCAATTCCATTTTAATCAGGTTCCAGGAGGCACTTGGGAGAATTGTGGGCCTTATGCAATTATACTAGATGACCTTTAAGGTCTCTCTCAGCTCTGTCTGTGACCCTTTTTGCTAGACTAGCCAGCTCTTTCCTTTCTCTTTCCTGCAGTGACCCATAGCAGATGTTTGATAAGTAGGTGATACACAAAAATCCCCTCCTTTTGGTTCTGCACAAAATCATACCAGGCATGTTTTTGGCAACATACACCATTCACATTGTAGCAACACCTGCTAGTTTTGGTACCCGATTAAGGCCTGTCAGATTTCCATTCTTGATGCTTTTTCCATGGGATATAATTTGGCTGAATCTGGTCCCTCTGGTTGGTAATTTAGGACATGGAATGTCCACTCAAATATCACGGCCTTGTGATTTAAATGGTTCTGATTATTTCCAGTTAAAAATGAACCCAATGCACATGCTATTCTTTGTTTCTAATTTTGGTGGTGAAAGTTGGAGGGGGGAAAAAGCATGACCTTTTGGAACAAAAGAAGCAGAGAAAGCAGTCACAGCATCCAAATGTGGGATAACAGTAGGAACAAATGCCTGACCAAGGAATGAGGGGATTGAAAGCAATGGAACACTGAGAATTTTAGCATATTTACTCGGGAGACAGAAGAGGAGGGCTGGCAAGTCCCAAAGTAAGTTAGGATTCACCTCTAAATTACAGGCATAAACATTTTATTTAACATGATCATCTTTCCAAACCCAGATGTGTTATATACCTCTTATTTTCATAGTTGCATTCTTGTGAAGCCCTCTTAAAATTTCCACTGATAAGATCATATTTCATAGGATAATAGTAATAGATAACATCCATAGGCAGCTAGGTCATGGAGTGGATAGAACACTGGGCTTGGAATCAGGAAGACTCATCTTCATGAGTTCAAATGGCCTTAGGCACTTGCTAGTTTTATGACCCTGAGCAAGTCACTTAATTCTGTTTGCCTCAGTTTCCTCATTTGTAAAATGAGCTGGAGAAGGAAATGGCAAACTACTCCAGTATCTTTGCCAAGAAAATCCCAAATAGGGTCATGAAGAGTCAGACATTACTGTAACAACACAATAACAAAAACATTTACATAGCACTTTGAGGTTCTCAAAGATCTTCACAAATATTATCTCACTTTATCTCAACAGAATCCTTGGGCGGTAGATGATATTATTATCCCTTTTTATAGATATGGAAATTGGGGCAGACAGAGATAAAGTGACTCGCCCAAAGTCACATAGCTAGTATGTGCCAAAAGCTAGAATTTCCCTATTCTAGGACCAGCCCTCTACCTACTGAACCAACCAACTTTCTAAAAACAAAGATCTATCTAGAATTGTGAGGTATCTGATAGGCCATAGAATCCATTCAATTCATTCTATAGATAATGAAGCTGAGGGGCAAGAAGTAAAGTGATTTATTCAAAGTCATAAACATATCTTCGATGATAGACATCAGAGACAGGATTTGAACCCAAGCCCTCTTATTCCTGTACTGTCCTCCCTCCTACATAAAGCATTTTTCAACTAACACCACTAAATGATGGCTTCTTTCATGTTGTCATCCCATTCCCATCCTGAAAGGAAGGATTGGGGAGAGCCAGGGTGGGAGGAGAGGTTGTTATAACAACTCTCTATTATAATAAGATCACAGCAGCCTCATCAGGCCCTACCCACTCCAACAGCAGAAACTTGGAGTGTCTCAGACCCCAAGAAGGGGTTAGGTCTGTGGACAGTGTAGTGAAGGCAGGGAAAGGATGAGAGATAAGAAAGGATACACAGTTCTTTCCTCATTTCTACCTTCCAAGCTGAAGGCCTGTAATATTAATGAAATTTGAAGATCCCTTTGTATTGCTAAGCTAAGAGGTACTTAGCACTTAGTTTCAAATCAAGCCACTGTTAAAGAAATAGAAGGTATGATCCCCTGTTGCTGATGTAACAGGAAGGGGCTGAACAGGGAGGAGCTATACCATATTTAAGGAAGAACACAAGCTAAACAGTCAGAATTTCCTGGGGTAAGCATCATGGAGGCAGGACAGCTGCTGCTGGATTGAAGACTGAACTGAGAATTGAGAAGAACTGAGAAGAGGAATGAGAATTGAGAACTGAGACAAAATTTCTTGGAGCAAGCCATGTGGAGGCTGGATAAAGTGATTTTGATTTTGAGAATGGATTTTGAGAGTGAGGATTTCTGAGGGCCAACTGGAGCTCCTGGGGACTTCCAAGGGCCAGATGGAGCTGCAGAAGACTGAGGAAGCATGACTGTGGTGCTGGTACTTTGTACAAATGTTGTTGTGATTTTGTTAATGTTTGTGAATGTCATTGTGGCTTTGTTAAACCTTTCTTCCCAGGGACAGAGACTATGAAGGATTTGAGATGGAATGGACACTGTGAGTTTCAGTGTGGAGCAGGAACTGCATGAAGAGCTGGACAAGGAGCTAGGAGCTGTCTGCCTTTGAACCCAGGTGACAGTTTGGTGGATTCAGGTAGGAGCTACCTGCCTCAAGTCAAGATGAAAAGACCTCTCCGTGGATACTGAGTAGTGATTGATGAAATAGGGTACTGAGTAGTGATTGATGAAATTGTGATTTAGTTGTGACCTAGGGGTGGATGGCTTTTGTGTTTTGTGACTGACCAAATGAATGTACTTTGTTTATGATTGGAAACGAATCTCCAATTGAGACTACCCAGGGGTGGAGTACTTTGACTTTTGTACTCTGTGATTGAACTGAGAACTTAAGACTTTGTGATTGATGAAATGAATGTACTACCCAGGGGAGGAGTACTTTTTGTGTCCATTAAGGAGGCAAGCCTCCTTAAGGATGATTGAATGATTGAGTTACTAAATGATTGAATTACTAAATGATTTTACTTTGTTGAAAACTATATGACCACTTTGGTGAAAACCATGTGGCCATTTTAATGATAAGTTGTTGAGTTGTGACATATTGAATCCTGTATTTTGATTTTCTGTGACAAGTTGTAACATTGTGAATGCTGTATCCTGGTTTTCTGTGAATGTTTTGCTCTGATTTGTTATTGAATAAATAGAGAGTTTGCTATAGAACTAGAGAGTTCGCTATACTATGTAATCAGAATCTTGAAAGCTGTTCTCAGCAGCAGTCCTCTGGAAAGCTGCTCATGAGTGGCCTTACAGGGTCCCCAGCCCAGGTTTGATGAGGGTAGTTGGAATAAGTTTTTCTCATAGTCTGAAAGCATGGAACTGTGGAATTTGAGTCAGAGGAATCATATTCTAATCCTGGCTATGGTATTTATCACCTGTGTGACCTTAGGTAAATCAGTTCATCTTTGCCAGTCTCAGTTTCTGTGAAATGAAGGATTTGAAATGAAGGTCCCCTTTCAGCGCTAATACGATGGTTTCACTATGATAACATAATTACATAGGGGATAATTTCCCCAAGTTCTGTTTGAGGTATATTTGAATGTGTGTATACTTGTGGTGTTGAAACCTCTGAAATCTCCTCTTCAGGATCACCCTAACCCAACTCGTTCTTTAAGATAGCTTCTTTATTGGCCTGGCCTGGAACGAGTAGTGCCAAGCTCTACCTGTTTTGCCTTAGTCTTTCAAGCCTGGATATCAGTAAAAAGAAACGATGGAGTAAGCAAGGATCCCACTGCTAGGAGGAGATGGCCAGGATACATGAATGGAGGACAAGAAGGGACAGGCTTAGCCCAGAGATAATTTCCCTAACTCCAGGTCCAGGTGTGTGTGTGGCTGGTTTGGTGATCTAACATTCTCTCTCTCTCTCTCTCTGCCCTCTAACAGTGAGACTCAAACCCACATCTCCTTGCATATGTGCTTTTCTCCCCTCCCCCCCTCCCCCCCTTCCCACCTGCCTCCTTGACTCACCTGGCTTAGTTGACATGAGGAATGGTCCTTCTGCTCTGACCCAGGATTTAGTTTTGAAGTTGAGTTACCATGAAGGAGTATCATGAAACACAGAGAAACATGTATGTGTGTGTGGAGGGTGGGGATCATGGGGAGGGGGGATGGAGGATGAATTTAGGTCATGCTTATCCCTCATCTACCCAGGTAATTCCATTTCTTATACTGAAGGGGCATCCTGTGTCATATTTCCACTAGGATTTTGCCTGTTCTTAAACTATAACTGGGTCATACCCTTCCCTATGATATCAACCCTATTTCCTACTATAATTTCATTTTAGCATCACTCCTTTGGATTTTGGAACCTTTCCCACCTTCCAGACTGCTTTTAAAAAACTACAAATAATCCTAAAAATGGGACACATGTTAGTTTTTAAGGGTTTTGCTATGACTTAACACCTCAGTGGACATTAGCCAGAATGGACACAAAATAATGCCTGGGGGAAGGGAATGGATACTAGGAGGAAGGATGGGTATCTGTTATTTCATTTCCTAAGGCTCAATTTCTTCATCTGCAAAATGTGTGAGAGTAATGTTGAAGCAGGGCTATGGAAGGGATGTTAATTCAAATTACCTGAAATTTTCTTTTTTTTATATTATCTTTTTAATTTGAAATATTTTATTTTTCCAGTTACATATAAAAACAATTCTTAGCATTTGTTTTTTAAAATTTTGAGTTTCAAATTCTCTCCCACCCCTCATTGAAAAGGCAAGCAATTTGAAATAGCATATACATGTGTATCATGCAAAACACATTTCCATGTTAGTCATGTTGTAGAAGAAAACACAGACCAAAAAGAAACAAAAAAAATAAGAAAGATAAAGAAACTAAACAAAACTATGCTTTGTTCTGCATTCAGACTCCATCAGTTCTTTCTCTGGAGGTGGATAGCATTTTTCATCATAAGTCCTTTGGAATTATATTGGATCATTTTATTTCTGAGAGTAGCTAAGTTATTCACAATTGATCATCATATGATATTGCTGTTACTATGTACAATGTTCTCCTGGTTCTACTTATGTCATTCTGCATCATTTCATGTAAATCTTTTCAGGTTTTTCTGGGATCATCCTGCTCATCATTTCATATAGCATTGCATGACAATCACATACCACAGAATGTTTAGCCATTCCCCAATTGAAGGATGTACCTTCAAGTCACTATAAATATTTTTTGTTCACTTAGGTAGTTTTCCCTTTCACCTTCTTTCACTTCTTTTCTTTCATTCTCTCTCTGTCTCTGTCTCTCTCTGTCTCTGTCTCTGTCTCTCTGTCTCTCTCTCAGTACAGACCTAATAGTGCTACTGCTAGGTCAAAGGGCATGCAGTTTTATAATCTTTTGGACATAGTTCCGAATTGCTCTTCAGAATAGTTGTATCAGTTCACAACTCCTCCAAGAGTGCTTTAGTGTCCCAATTTGCCCACATCCCCTCCAATATTTGTCATTTTCCTTTTCTGTCATATTAGTTAATCTGATATGTATAAGGTGGTAACCCAGAGTTGTGTTAATTTGTATTTCTCTAATCAATAATGATTTAGAGTATTTTTTCTTATGACTATAGATAGCCTTGATTCCTTCTTCTGAAAACTACATATTCATAACCTTTGGCCATTTATCATTTGGGAAATGACTTGAATTCTTATAAATTTGATGCAGTCTTTCATATGTGAGAAATGAGACCTTTATCAGAAAAAAAATTGCTATAAAAATCTTTTCACAAGTATGATTACTGTGTATTTCCCTCCACCTTATTTTTCCCATTTGTCCTTCTCTCTATCTCCTTTCATCCTCTCCCTTCTCAAAAATGTTTTGCTTTTGACTACTACTTCTCCAAATTTTCTCCCTTTCTATTGTCTCCCTCTATTACAGCCCCCTCCATATTCCATTCCATTCCTACTTACCTATAGTGTAAGATAGACTTCATTGCCCAATTGATTGTATATGTTATTTCCTCTTTGAGTCAATTCTGATGAAAGTAAAGTTTAAGCATTGTCCATCTCCCTCTCCCCACATCTTCCCCTCCACTGTGAAAAATTTCCCACCTCTTTTATGTGAGATAATTTACCCCATTCTACCACTCTTTTCCCCCTTAGTGCATCCCTTTTTCTCACCACTTTTATTTTTGATATCATCCCATCATATTTATCTCTCTTTCTCACCTCTTAATTTAATTTAATTTTTGAACATAGCATCCCATCATAATCAAGTCACACCCCTGCCCTCTGTCTATGTATAGTCCTTCTAACTGCTGTAGTAATGATAAAGTTTTCAGGAGTTATAAGTTTTACCTTCCCATGTATGAGTGCAAACAATTTAACCTTAATCCCTCATGATTTCTGATTCTTGTTTACATTTTTATGCTTCTCAAGTCTTGTATTTGAAAGTCAAATTTTCTATTCAGCTTTGGTCTTTTTTTTTCAGGAATGCTTGAAAGTTTTATTAAATGTTCATTCTTTTCTTCTGAAAGATTATTGTCAGTTTTACTGGCAGATGATTCTTGGTTGTAATCCTAGCTTCTTTGCCCTCCGAAATATTATATTCAAAGTGCTTTGATCCTTCAATGTAGAAGCTGCTAAAACTTGTGATATCTTGACAGTGGCTCCATGATATTTGAATAGTTTTTTTTTCTTGATGCTTTCTGTATTTTCTTCTTAACTTGGGAGCTCTGAAATTTGACTATAACATTCCTGGGAGTTTTCATTTCGGGATCTCTTTCAGGAAATGATTGCTGGATTCTTTCAATTTCTATTTTACCACATGGTTCTAGTATAATAGGACAATTAAAAAAATAATTTCTTGAAAGATGCTATCTAGGCTCTTTTTTGATTATGGCTTTTAGGTAGTCCAGTCATTCTTAAATTATTTCTTCCTAATTGGTTTTCCAGGTCAGTTGTTTTTCCAATGAGATATTTCAGTTTCTTCTATCTTTTCATTCTTTTGATTTTGTCTTATTGTTTCTTGATGTTTCACAGGATTATTAGTTTCCACTTGCTCAATTCTAATTTTTAAAGAATTTTTTTCTTCAGTGAACTTTTGTGCTTCTTTTTACTTTTAACCAATTTCACTTTTTAAGGAGCAATTCTATTCAGTGGATTTTTGTACCTCTCTTAACATTTGGCCTATATTATTTTTAAGATGTTATTTCCTTCAGTCTTTTTCACCTATCTCCTTTACTAAACTATTAACTGCTTTTTTCATTATTTTCTTACATCACTCATTTCTTTTCCCAATTTTTTCTCTACCTCTCATTTTATTTTTACAATCATTTTTGAGCTCTCCCAGGAATTCCTTTTGGGCCTGAGATTAATTTATATTTTTCTTTGAGGCTTTAGATGTAGGTGTTTTGACTTTCTTGTCTTCTTCCAAATTTGTGTTTTGATCTTCCTTGTCACTATAGTAACTTTCTACAGTCAGGTTCTTTTTATTGTTGTCATTTATTCATTTTCCCAGTCTACATCTTGACTTTTAACTTTATGTTAAAGATGTGCTCTGCTCCCAATGTAGATAGGGTGCTGTCTAAAGCTTTGGTTTTTTATGCTCCTCTTTTCAGATCTATTGATGGGGAAGTTTATAAGTTTTTATTTCTTCCAGGGTGGTAGAATCCAAGGACAGGTGTAGTCACTCCTCTCCTGGCCTGTGCTCTGATCTGTGAGTGACCACAGATACTCTTTTCTGCCCTGGAATTGTGGCTGGGTTTCTGCTCCCCTGTGGTTATGTGCTGCAATTTGCTAGTGCTTCTACATGGCCTGGGACTGTGACCCAGTACTATGAATAGGCAATACAATAGAGTCTTGTGCCCAGTGTCAGAAAAGGATTTCCTATAATCTTCTTCTGATTAATTGTCTGACTCCTTTATCATCTGTGACCTAAGAACTGTAGAACTTGCTTCTGCTATTTCAGTCACTCTCAAGACTTACTGCTGGCTTGCCTTGATGGGGCCTGCACTGGACTGAAGTCCGCTCTCACCCAGCAAGACAGATCTTTTCTGGAGACTTACTAAGTTGTTTTGGGTCAGAAAATTGTTTCATCTCATCCTTTCGTTGGTTTTGCCACTCCAGAATTTGTTTAAAGTATTATTTTAAAGTTGTTTGGAGGGGAATTTGGGGGAGTTCAAGTGAGTCCCTACTTTACTCTGCAATATTGGGTCTGCCCTCTACCTGCCACTTGTGGTCCATCATTTGTTATGGCATGAGTACATTTACAATTATCTAAGAAGCAATCTGAGGCACCCTCTTAGATCCTAGTTCTCCCCCTCTTTTATTTCCCTTTCAGTAGAGCCTCTAAATTCCTCTCTAAATCTAGTATCCTCTGGTATAGACAGTGTGAAGATGCAAAAGCCAAACTACTGTAAAATATGAGAATTTTGTCTAGGAGAAAGGATAAGCATTGTCTGTGATAAATTATAATTTTGTGAAAAATCCACTGTTCTCTTTCATAGTGTGTTCTTCCTGAATTCTAGGATGACTTCTTCAGCTTTAGAGTGCTACAGCAATTTCCATTTCTACATTCTACTTACTGCTATAAATGTTTTCTACCTGTAGACTGACCATTTCTTAGACCAGAGGTTCTCAATCTGTGGGTCGCAACCCCTTTGGGGGTTGAATGACCCTTTCATAGGGGTCACAGGGGTCACCTAAGACCATTAGAAAACACTCATTTCCGATGGTCTTAGGAACTGAGACACTGCTCCTCCATGGATCTCCAGGAGGGTCTACCCACATACAGATATGCCCACATATGAGTATTAAAGGGTCACGGCATTAGGAAGGTTGAGAACCACCGTCTTAGGCAATGTCATCTTTCTCCCATAAAAATTCTTGCTCATCTTTTTAAAAAAATTCTGAAATTACCCCCGCCCATCAAAAAATGAACCTGATTGTAGTATGATATGTAGTACTCATTACATATCATTGATTCTTTTTTCATCATTATTGTTAATTTCTCTCCTATTTAATTTCCCTTTATTGAGAAAATGAAAAGGGGTGACCCTTGAAAAGAATGAAAGAATACTCAAGCAAAATGAATCCACACAGTGGCTATGTCCAAAAATATGTCTCCACATCTTGTGTCCCTCGGCTCTCTCTCAGGGTGTAGGTAATGTTTCATCATAGGTCCTGTGGGATATGATTTGTCAGGGTTTTGATGAGAGTTAAGTCTTTCAAAGTTGTTTTTCTTTACAATGTCATTGTCCCCAGATAAATTATTCTCCTGGTTCTTCTCACTTCATTCTCTATTAATTCATACTATCCAGTATTCTCTGAAATATTCTCTTTTGTCATTTCTTACAGTGAAATAATAATCCATTACATTCATATATGACAATTTATTCAGCTATTCCCCAATTGCCTGAGGCAATTTAAGGCATGCCATTAGATTCTGGTTCTTTTCTTCTTCCACCTTTTAATTCCTCCTTTAGGAATAGAATGTTTATTTTGCATAAGACTATTTCCTCCCTAATATTGTCTGCCCTTTTAATCCCCTTTCTCCCTATCCTGCCTTTTTTCCCTCTTGAGTTCTTTATATTTCTACACCAAATTATTTGTATATGTTCATGTGTTTAACTCTCCCTTGTCCATTTATGATAAGACTGAGATTCATCTGATGGCCACTATTGATACCCTATATCCTTTCTTCCATGTTTTATATTCTTCTCATGGACTTCATGATGAGAAATAGCAATTCCACCCCCTTCTTCCTCCTTCTTACAAGTGCATTCCTTTCACTCTCCTTTCTTAAAACCCTGAGAATAGTCGTGATCCATTCACAAATGCTGGTTGTTTTTCTTGTTTAACTCCTACAGTACCCTTTGAAGACATTAAGGTTCTAAAGGGACACTTGTTTTTTTCTGTCCTCCTCTTCATTGAAATGTTATTATTACATCATCATGTAGCCTTTTCCCAACTGCTCAAATAAATGTACTTTTCTAGATTTCCTTGGACTGTGTTTGTATTTCAAAGTTCTTAGTTCTGGTGTTTTCTTCAGTTCTTAAGAGTTTATATTCTGTTTAAGATACATTTTTCCCTTGCAGTATTATGTTCAGCTTTGCAGGGTAGATAAGTCATTATTAGTTGTAAGCCTATGCCTTTTGCTTGTTTAATATTGTGTCCTTAGAATATCTCTGGTTTTTAGTTGATGCTGCCAGGTTTGTGCTCCTGACTATGGCTCCTTGGTATTGGAACTCCTTTTTAGAGGCTTACAATTATTTTCTTTGACCCAGGAGGTCTGGATTTTGGTTAGGACATTCCTGAGACATTTCCTTTTGGGGTTCCTTTTAGGAGCTGTTTTGTAGATTCTTTCTATCTTTACTTTCCATTCTGGTTCTAGGAGATCTTGGAAGTCTTAATTTATAATTTTTTAAGTATAATTCAGAATTTTAAAAAAGTAATGGTTTTTAAGGAGTCCAGTGATTCTTAAATTATTGGTTCTTGACCTATTTTCCAGGTCAGTTGTTATTTTATGTCAAACACCTTGTATTTCCTTCTGCTTTTAAAAAAATATTTTGGAGGGGGGGTGGAGCCAAGATGGTGGTGTAGGAGCAGCAACATATCGCAGCTATCACATAGCCACCCCAAAATACCCATAAAATATGACTCTAAACTAATCCTAGAACTCCAAAATGCACACAAATATACTTTCCACTAAATTCAGCTTGGCTACAAGGAACCATATCAGCACTGCAAACTAAAACCAGCCTGGCCTGAAGCCCTGGCAGAGTCCCGGGGGCGGCTGGATGAGAGGATTAAAGGAGCGGATTGGCGGCAGCTGTGGCAATGTTCAGAACTAGGTCAGTGGGACTTGCGAGGTCGTGGGAGAAAAGCAGTCTGGCCAAAAGGCCTCCAGGGCTGGAAAGCAAAAGGCAGAGGTTTTGCATGGGCCTCTGCATTGCAGCTTCCATGCCCTCGGCCTGGAGACTGCAGGGGGACTGGGCGATTATTCACAGGCCAAATGCTCTTGCGTTGAGTGGCCTGCATCTGGATCGCGGTCTTGGGCGTTGGTCCTGTGGGTCTTCTTTATCCAGTGAGCTGGAAGTGGGAAAGGGACCCAGCACCTTCCTGAGAGCTATGGCAGCCGGGAGGACCCCAGCGATTTGGGACAGAACATTCCCTTCTGGAAGCAGAGCCCCACAGAGATTAAAAAAAAAATCACGGTCTGAAGAACCATGAGTAAGAATAAGCATAAGAAGCAAAGTAAGAACAGCAACCAAACCCTAGATTCCTTTTTTGTGGAAAAGAAAGATCATGGCAGAGAAAGGGAGGAGGAGAGTGCAGCCAGGGCTCCCCCACCAGGGGCTTCCAATAAACTTGAAGATTGCCTTAAAGCTAGAGATGAGCTGAAGAAGGATTTTGAAAACCAAATAAGAGAAGTGGAAGAAAAACTGGGAAGAGAAATAAGAATGTTTCAAGAAAATCA
>CM053583.1:386964860-386977674 GCA_028627135.1 Pseudochirops cupreus
GGAATATCATATTCCAGGACTTTCAATCCCTTAATGTAGAAGCTGCTAGATCCTGGGTTATCCTGATTGTGTTTCCACAGTATTCACATTGCTTCTTCTTGGCAGCTTGTAATATTTTCTCCTTGATCTGGGAACTCTGGAACCTGGCTATAATATTCCTAGGAATTTTCTTTTTGGGATCTTTTTCAAGAGGTGATTGGTGAATTCTTTCATGTTCTGTTTTGCCCTCTGGTTCTAAAATATCAGGGCAATTTTCCTTGAGAATTTCTTGAAGGATGCTTTCTAGGTTCTTTTTTTGATTGTGGCTTTCAGGTAGTCCAATAATTTTTAAATTGTCTCTCCTGGATCTATTTTCCAGGTCAGTGGTTTTTTTCAAGGAGATAATTCACATAACCTTTTATTTTTTCATTTGTTTGGATCTGTTCATTAGTATCTTGATTTCTCATAAAGTCATTTGCTTCCACTCTGGTTCTGAAGGAATTATTCTCTTCAGTGAGCTTTTGAGATTGTTTTTCCATTTGGCAAATTTGACTTTTTAAGGCATTCTTCTCCTCATTGGATTTTTGGGCCTCTTTTGCCATTTGAATTTGTCTATTTTTTAAGATGTTATTTTCTTTAGTCAGGTTGTTGACTCTCCTTTCATGATTTTCTTGCATCATTCTTATTTGTCTTCCCAAATTTTCCTCCACTTCTCTTGTTTGGTCTTCAAAATCCTTTTTAAGCTCCTCTGTGGCCTGTAACCAGTCTACATTTTTCTTGGAAGCTTTTGGTGCAGGAGTTCTAACTGTGTTATCTTCCTCCTGATCCATGCTTTGATCCTTTTTGTCCCCAAAAAAGGAATCTAAAGTTGTGTTGCTGTGTTTACTTTGCTTCCTTTTCCTGCTCATGTTGCCAGTCAATTACTTGACTTTTTAGCTCTGTGGATCTCTGCTTCTAGAGGGGAGAGCTTTGTCCCAAATTGCTGGGGTTTTCACAGCTGCTGGAGCTATTAGGAGGCCGCCATCTCTGCAGCCCCACCAGCTTTGGCTCATTGGTCACGTACCTCATGACCACCACCCAAGACCATGATCCCAATCCAGGCAGCTTAAGGCAAGAGCACTTAGTCTCTGAATGATTGCTTGGCCCCCCTGCAATCTGCAGGCTGGGAGAGCTCTGAAGCAGCCACATGGAGGCAGCTACAGGGCTGCCACTTCACTGCTTTCTTGCTCTAGGGGCAGACAGCTGGACCCACTCCTTTCCCCCAAATTAGCAGAGTTCCACTGACCTTTCACTTAGTCCTTGGTTTTTACAGGTTGATAATTATGGAAACTGCCACAGCTGCTGGTGATCCACTCTCCTGAATGCTCCAGCCATGTGCTGTGATGAGCCCTTCTCGGTTGCCTGCCAGGCTGTCTTCACCAGGAACTTTGTTTCTCTGTACTTGTTTGGGTTCTGGAGCTCTAAAATTTGTTTAGAGTCATGTTTTATAGGTATTTAAGGTGGTTATGGGGGAGCTCGTGGGGTTCTCCTGCTTCTACACCATCATCTTGACTCCCCAGACCCCCTTCCAAGAATGACGTTTTCTTCACAATATTATTAACAATACTAACAACTGAGAAATAGGATGGGATAGTGTATTGAAAGCTCTTGTTGGGGTTGGGATAACATGGGTCCTGCCTCTGATACATATTTGCTCTGTGCCCTTGGCCTAATTCATTTAACATTTTCCTGTCCCAGACAACTTTCTAAATTTCTAAGTTATAGAGAACAGTTTTTCTTCTGCATTGATAAAGGGAGTTTCCTTACCTAGGAGCTCCCTATTTGAATGAACTCTCAAGTTTAAACTTAAAATAATAGCTAGCATGTCTATAGTGCTTTCAGTTTTTCCAAGCACTTTACAAACATCACCTCATTGGGTTCTCACAACAAATCTGTTAGATCTGATAAGTGTTAATATAATCCTCATTTTAAGAGATCATAAAACGGAAACTCAGAGAGGTTGACCAGGGCAGTGAAGCATCTAGGTACGACAGAAGACTTTGTAAGCATAGCTACTGAGTACCAATGGAATTATATCACCTCATGTTTGTGTCCTTAGCTCAAATGTTTCTTTTAATGTATCCAATGGTGCCTTGAGGCTATCTGTTCTAAATTGGTACATTTATAAAGTCCCTGCCTCTCTTTGTCTAGTCCTCAACACAAAATAGTATAAAACCTAAAGTTTTGGAGTTATTCTGATCAGTTTCACAGAGCTGGACCATTCTGTTCATTCTAAGGTTGCCTTACTTCTATCCTCTAGGTATCTGATATATACTTTTCTTTTTCTTCTCTCTCTCCCCCTCCCTTCCTCCTCCCCTTCTCTCTCCCTCTCCCCCTCCCCTCCCTTCCTCCTCCCTTTTCTTCTCCCCATTCCCTTCCCTTTCCCCCTCCCCTTCCCCCTCCCTCTTCCTCTTCCTCTCTCTTCTTCCCTCCTTTCCTTCCAGACCTTACATAAACTCCTTGGTGGCATGGACTGTTTCTGTATTTTTACCTTTCTTTGTATTTCCAGTGCAAAAATAACAGCTAGCATTTATGCAGCATTTTAAGGTTTACAAAGTACTTTATATATGTTATCTCATTTTATGCACACAGAGCTTGTTCAGTCATTCAGTTGTGTCTAATTCTTTGTGCACCATAGATCACAGCACTTCAATGCTGTCTATGGGGTTTTATTGGCAAAGATACTAGAATAGTTTGCCATTTCTTTCTCCAGTGGACTAAGGCAAACTGAGGTTAAATGACTTACCCAGGATCACACAGCTAGAAAATGTCTGAGGCTAGATATGAATTCAGATCTCCCTGACTCCAGGGTGACTTGCCCAGAGTTACACACCTAGTATGTATTGAAGGCTGGATTTGAACTCAGGTCTTCCTGACTCCAGGCCCAGTACTCTGCCCACTGAGCCACCTAGCTGTCTCTTCCCAGCACGCATAAAAAGTGCTTAATAGAGGTTTCTTGGTTAGTTGACTGACTGTGTGTCCTGTGGCATATCCCAGATGAGGACAAAAAGACCTGAGTGGCTGTCACAGGTATGGACCTGATCCTTGCAATATTATTTGTTTTTATATCAATAAATACCAGTAGATTCTCTGTGAGCACAACGTGTGCCTATCTTCTTTAAATCCCAAGTCCATTTGTTCCACTTTGTGGAAGGTACTTAGTTCTGTAGTGTTTTTGTTCCATTTTGGCTATTATGGGAATAGTTTGAGTAGGTCCAGGCCTACTTAATGACCCACTGGTAGGTCTTCAGCAGCGAATCCCATAGAGTGAAGGAGGCCTTCCTGGGAGTTAATCTTGGAGGTAGGAAATGAGATTGATACAGGAGAAAAACAATAGAAGCATGGGATGTGACAGACTGGGGGGGGGGGCGGTAAAAAGGCTATTTTTACTCACATGCAAATTAAGCTAATCCAATATGATAAAGTATTTGGCATTTTAATGCAAGAATCAGAAAGGACTTTTGACATTGATTTATGAACCCTGCAGACATAAGTCATAGAATAGCTATTTTGGGGTACTTTCTTGATGTCAAGCTCTAGGGGAAATATAAAGATGAATTAAAAAGTGTCTCTGCCATCAAGGAGTTTACAGTCTAGTAAGGGAAATAAGACATGTATAATCAAAAAATATAGATGAGAGGCAGTATGGTATAATATATACAAAACTGGTCTTAGAGTCAGGAACACCTATCTAAATCCTGCTTCTGTCACATATTGGTTGTGTGACCCTGGGCAAATCACTTAACCTATCAGTACCCTGGACAACTCTTCAAGATTATAAATTACAGAAAAGATGCTGATGATCATAGGTAGGTGAAATCTCCTCTCTTGGGAGGTTCACTCTGTATCCCAACCTCAAAGAGCACTAAGACACTTTTGCTTAGGAACTTGTGATGTTTTTTGGTGGAGGGAATTTCCTCACAGAAGGAGTCCCTCATATCAATGAAATCCCAGGTCCAATGCAAGAAGCAAAGGAGCAGAGTGTGATAAATGCCTTAAGATGGATATAAGAGCGCTCTAGGCATTCGAAACATGAGAGAACATTTACAGTTGACAGAGTAATGGGGGTAAATTCCAGTTAATCTGGGCAATGAAGACACAAAGAAGAAACACCTTATGTGAAAAGGAACAGAGAAGAAATGCACACATTATGTTGGTATCCAGGTAGGGTTTGAGGTATATGAATGGGAGTAGTGGAAGATAAAGGATGAAAAAGAAAAGGTGATGGGAGGCCACTCATGACAACCTAAGGAGTTTGGACTTCATTTAGCAGAAGCTGAGATTTTTGAATTGCGCAATGACTTGATCAGAATTGTGCTTCAGGAAAGTTAATTTTGCCACAGTGTGCAAGTTATTCAAGTTGGAGATCAATGAGCAATAAAGATACCATTCAATTCAACTCACTTAAGATAAAAAAAAGAATTAAGAAACTAGTGTGTTATAGGCACTGTATGTACTGGATGCTAATAAGACAAATTTGAAAAATTAAATTGTACCTGTTCTTTGGGAACTTTTGTTGTACGTGTGTGTGTGTGTGTGTGTGTGTGTGTGTGTGCACGTGCACGCACATGCTAATATCATAACAGTCTAGGAAGGAAATAATGAAAGTCTGAATTAGTGTGGTGGAAGTGGATATGAAGAGTGTGAGCAGCTATGAATGGTGTGAACAATTGAACAATGATGACTCTTCCTAACTGGTTAAGAAATGGGAGAGGCAGTATGGCAGAATGGATAAAGCTGGCTTCAAAGCCTGGAAGATATGAATTCTAATCCTGTTTCTGACACATAATGGCTATTATGCTCGAGGCAACTTTATCATGAATTGCAGAAAAGGGGTTGATTTGTGTTGGTAGAAAGAATTTCTTCTCCTGGGAGGTCTAGTTCTTATCTAAAATTCTTTGATAAGGAAACTGAGATGAACAGCTCTGTGTCTTCCTGAAATCTATAAAGAAATCTGAGACAAAGTCACCACCAAATTGCTATTGACTGGCTAAAGTTTCTTTCTTCCCATTACATTTTAAACTTCAAAGTGTCCAAAGTTCTCTAGAACTGAACAAAGTGAAGAGAATGTAAAAGTTGCTTTGACATGATGAAATGTATAAAACAAATGTATCCTGAATTCCACAAAGCCTTAATGTACTGAGATGCTTAATGTTCATGAAATCAAAAGTTTTTTTTTTCTTTTCTCTACCCATTTGGAAACAGGACATGCTTTTTAAAAAGTTTAAAACTTAGTAAAGACTGCTTTGTAATTGGAATGGACAATTTGAGATTGGGAGGTGTAGTCCATATAGATTCTGAGGCTTTGCTTATGTGATAAGTTGAATAGGAGTTGCATGTTTTAGCAATCTGTGGGTCCTTTACAGTCAAATACATGAAATAAAATTTTGGATAGTTACCTTTAGAATTAATATCCCAATGAAGGACCATTCATTTATATCTTCCCAACCAGCATGATTTATCCCGTGCCCCCAATGCATGGGAAGCCTTTCTCTGATACTCTTAATATTTTGGCTATACTTGTGCATCTCTTGAACTATTGGTGTTGTAGCACTTCATTTTTATGACATGGCATGTTTATTTCCCTTTCTGACTACATATGATACTTTTGATGTATTTTATGTTATTTCTCTTGTGCAAATCATCATTTGGCAACTTGTTGCAGCCACCGTACCTACTTCATGTGCCTTTCTGTTTCCTTTAGGTTCATTTGTAAACATGATTCTTCAGAGATCAAAGTGTTCCCTGATTTGTAGGCCTAGGACTAGAATAACACTGGAAGAATATTGATGTTAAAAAGATAGACTTTTGCATCAGGGCAAAGCTTTAAATCATTTAAATCGCTAGACACTTATACTGATCCAAACCAATCTGTTTCCCTTTAATTCATCTCTAGTTCCTACTGCTATTTATCAGCATTGACTGACCAAGATCTACATGCTGCTATACAATTGGTTGCTAATACAATGTGACAAAAAATGGCATGACATAATCTGGAAAACAGTTATTCTTCATCCACTTTGTTTTTCTTATATAGATTATCTGTCTGATCTCTTTTACATGACTGTGCAATTGACTAAAGAGGGCCAATAGTGTTCTCAAAAGGTATTTGTTCTTACCATAATTGACAGTGGAAATAGTCTGTATGGACTCCATCTCCTTAGTACTAGATATGTTTTGTGAGAAAGTGGAAATGCACTTAAAACAGTTAAGGCACAAAGAATGGTTAGTCCTGAGTGAAAGCAAAGACAGGGAATTTATGGTCAAGGTAGCACAGTTTTAAATAAAATATTAGATTAATTTTTTAAGATATCATAAAGACTTAAAGATTCCAATGAAGTGCAATGGATAATGGATGATTTTAATACAAAAATAAGGTAACCAAAAAGACATTGACATCTAGTGACTGATTACTTTTTCATTTCTGTGAAGTCTTTGTGAACAAATGGTCTATGCACACATAAAAGATGTCCTTGATGAAAACGTCAGTAGAAGTGAAGTTAGAAACTAGAGTTGTTGAAACTTTGTCTTTAACATTCTTTGTGGTTTCTCCTTAGCATCAGTTATGGTCTGCTCAACTTGATCAGCAGAATGCCAGTCATTACATGAAATAATTGATTAATAATTCTTTCTGATTTAATAAAAATTAAGAACTAGTACACTTCAAAGCCACTTTAGTCTCCTCTAATTCATAATTTTTAATAACTTGGACAGAGGGAGGACTGAAAAAAGCTTACTTTTATTCTATCTAAAAACAGAAACAAATGCTAAATAATTTTCATCTACTTATATAAGCAGCTCTTTTGCTTAGCAACATTTTCTTAAATTAATTTGTTACTGTGAAATTCTGTAAAATAATGAGACTGCATTTCCTAAAATAAGATGTGGTAATTTAGCCTTTTTAAAATGCTTGTTGTCTAGTCCTCTCATCCATAAATCTGAATTAGTGAGATTTTACTATATAGACATCGGGCCAATTTACTCAGTCTTTGGTTTTCATTTTCATTTTGAAGAGACCTTTGGAAAGGCCCAGCCAAATTTAATTGAATTTATTCTGAAGCATTCGACTCCCAAATTACTATAGGAATTTCTACATCCTTGTAATATTCTCAAACAATCAATGGAAGATATATGGGAGTTGCTTCTATGGATGAGCTGTGTAGATTGTTTATACAAAAGGAAGATGACTAGATGTTTAAAAGACAAGTTTTAAAGCTAAATAGTCCATACTTCAGAACTATATCATCTCTAACTCTGTTGTTCTTAGACTTATTTCCATGAATATTGGGGTCATTTTTCTATGCCTTTTCTTGTATGGACTGTATAGGTTCAGGCTGGGCCATTTGGTATCTGCACGATCAAATATTTTATGACATTTAAGCTTAAAGAGCAAGCTATTCCAAAGAATTGAAGTTCAACATTTTCATAAGACAACTAATAATTCTCCTGCCTAATGATACCTCATGAAAAATTTGGAGATGTGATTTTTCAGCATAAAAGCACATGGCTAAAAGCACGCTTTTGTTCCCATAAATAGACCCATTTTCTTTTCAGCTATCATGAAGGAAAGCTGGTAAAATAAAGCTTCTTTGTCTCATGACTGTACATCTGTTGCATATTTTCTGCCTCCTGTCCTAGTTTTTCCACTTCTGACCTAATAATCATTTGCACAGCTACGAGGGAGGCAGGTTCCAGGGGATTCTGACACACAGATGCAGAGGCTAGGGATGAAGTTGTTGACACTGGAATTCCACTTTCTACAAATGCTTCAAGTTATAAATAGAGAAAAGGTGTTGAATTTTTCTTTTCTTTTTTTTTTCTTTTTCACCTTATGTGTTTTTCACACTTATGGGTTCCATAGGATATCAGAAAATGCAATTATTTTATCACCTCCTCCACTCCCCCCATCTCAATGCTGGTTATAAGATCTAGTGCTAGTCATAGAATCAGGAGAACAGGGTTCAAATCCCTGACCTCTGACATTTAATTGCAATGTGACTCTGGGACAGTCACTTAATCTCTTGGGAAAGTAATTTCATTTCTTTAGGCCTCCGTTTCCTCATCTGAAAAATGATAGGTTTGGATTATGTGATACCACAGGTTCTCTAAGACTATAATTCAGTGGTTCTGTGATTTCTGTGCACCTCAGGCATAAACCTCAAGCATTTATGCACAAAATCATAGATGTATAACTTTTTAAAAAGTCAGCAATAAATGGTTGGCCATGTTTAGTGCATCAGGGGAGGGAATTTCCACACTAGGAGTTTCTTTACACTGATGAAATCGCAGATAAATCTCCAATACATAGAAATACTCCTCAGTTATAGACTCTGGGCTCTCCTAAGGAGAAAGGAGGACTGGGGAAAATAATAATGAACATCATCTTTCCCTCTAATTTATGGGAGACTTTATCAGAAAGGAGGGGCAGTGAAAATTTCCATACTATCGGATATCTGTATACACATGCATGGACACTGGATAGTGAGCAAAATGAGAAGGATAGCTTAAAACTCGGAGGTTCATTGAAATGTGACTACAGCAATGGAAGACTATACATTATTTCACCAGAAACACGAGATAATAGAGCGTAGTACACAAAGAATAGATATTCCTATGAAGAAATGGAAGAACCAGAGGGTACAAACATATATCACAGGATTAGGGATTTAAAGCTGGAAGATCATCAAGTTCAATGCCCTCATTTTACAAATGAGTTATCAGAGAGGCCTGTGCAGGTGAATTGTCTTTCCTGAGATCACACAGCTAGTCAATATCTAAGGTGGGATTTGAACACAGGTCTTCCTGACTCTTAGTTCAGCATTCTAGCCACGTCACCACACTATTTTTCTAAACCTGGAGAGAAAGAATTTGAATGAAGATCAATAAGAGGGAGAAAGAGGCATGACATTGTGGTACCTATCCCTGGAGGTCTTTGCTCAAAAGCTAGATGACCAGTTTCCAGGGATGGTGTAGAAAGGGGATTCTTCTAGAGTATGGGTTAGAATAGATAACGTTTTATGTTCCTTCAATGCAGAAGCAGAATGGTAGAGAGGACAGTATTGGGTTTAGAGTCAGGAATCTCTGGATGTGAATTCCACTTCAAATACCTACTAGTTGTCTGATAATGAGAAGTCATATAACCTCGCTAAGCCTCAGTTTCCTCACCTGTAACATGGGCATAATGGCCCCCAGGCTCACTAAGTGTTTTGGAGGCTTAAATGACATGATTTACATAAAATGTTTTGTTGTTATTTTCAGTCGTGTATGATTCTTTGTGACCCCACTTAAGGTTTTCTTGGCAAAGATGCTGGAGTGGTTTGCCATTTCCTTCTCTGGTTCTTTTTCCGGATAAGGAAACTGAGGCAAACAGAGTTAAATGATTACCCACAGTCACACAGTTAGTAAATACCTGAGGCCAGATTTGAACTCAGAAAGATGAGTCTTCCTCACTCCAGGTCTGGCGCTCTATCCACTGCACCACCCAAACTTTAAAATGGTATGTAAATGACAATTACTCTTTAAGACTAGTGATAGACATGGCCAATGTGAAAATATATTTTGCATGACTTCACAGGTATAATTGATATATTGATTGCCTTCTCAATGGGCAGGGTAGAGGCTGGAGGGAGGTAAAGAATTTGGAATTCAAAATTTAAAGAAAACTTACACATGAATAAATTAAAAAGAAAAAATACTGGGTTTCAGAGATGGTACCAAATGGCATTGAAAGTTTCATTCTCCAGGAATTCTCTAAACCCATGAAATCCCAGATCCAAGCCATATCCCCATTCCATGTTATTCTAGCTTTAGTATTCCAGAATGTTATTACCTAAAGCAGTCTTTCCCTGGAATTTTGGTCAAAGGTACATGCACTTTGTATATTTCTTACAAATTTTCTGGATGGGTCTCCAATTATGTGGTGCTACTGCTTGAGAGTCCAGACATGTTTCATGTGATGAATGATTCTATGATTCTGAATCTTAGGCTGTCTAAGCTGAAGCACTCTTTCCTAGCCCATTTTCTTCTCATCATTCATTAATCCCAACCCCACCTCTCCAATGTTCCTATCCTAGTCTAACTTGCACATCTGATGGACCCTCTGGCAGTCCCCATTCTATTAATAAACTGAACTTCCTATTAAACTTGTATCCTTCCTTGAGGAATTACTTTGCATATATTTGCATTATACTTTCTAATTAAGTTTTAGTTTTGCTGATTGAATGTAAGCTTTCTGAGGGCAAGTACAGTTATATTTTTTTGTCAGTGATGCCATTGAGATTTAGACTGACAAATGAATTAGACCATGATGGCTAGACACACTCCCCCATCCCTGAAAGGGATTTGCCCAATCTTTGTTTACTTTCTTAGTTTTGTCTCTCCCTCATCCCACATCCCTACTTATGTCCCTCTCTTTGATTTTCCCTTACTGAATTATGTATGGGAGGCTGCAGAAGGGCTATAGAAGAAGACACTGGAAGTAGGAGTAAAATTCCAATTTACTAATTTTCCATTTCAGCAGCTATTTGGAAGGCAAGCCTCATGTTATTCTAGGTAAGGACCTGCCAGATTCAATGTCATAGGTGTCATGGCCCAGTGCCCCAAAAGCAAATCACATTCGATGGAATTTATTAACTCACTTCCTCAACCATGGAGTCAGCAATCCCTATTTCTTTCTGTAATGTAGAAAGAGAGGCATTATGGCAAGGAAAGCCAACCTAGAAGCCAGGAAGACCTGTCTCTGATTCATCATGGCTGTGTGATTCTGGATAAGTCATTTAACTTTTTGATACCCTAGAGTACTCTCTGAGACTATAAATTATAGAAAAAATTGCTGACATAGATTGGTAGAAGGATTTTCTTCACCTGAGAATCATTTATGGTAATGAAATCACAAGCCCAATTCCAATATCTAATGTAAGAAGGATTCTCTCTCTCTCTCTCCCTCTCTTTCTTTCTTTCTTTCTCTCTCTCTCTCTCTCTCTCACACACACACACACACTCTTACTTGCTCTCACTTGCTCTCTGTGTAGATACACACACAAACACATATACAAACATACACATGTGCATATATCCATATATACACACATATATGTATATGAATATATTTGTATATCTCATATATATGTGTGTGTAGATTTTTGTCTATATCTACATTCCAATGTGTAATATTTGCCAACTTTTTATTCTTTATAAAAAAAATGCTTTTAAAAAAAATCGTCATATATTTCAAAGTCCTGCAGCCCAGGGAGTCTCTACCAATCCACAATTTGAGAATATTCTAAAATCTACCCTTAGAAGGGCCAATGGAATCATTATAGCTGGAGAATCGATTATTAATGTAGCATAGAAGATTTTATTCTTTTCTTCAGGCTATAGCTAGCTGGGCTTACACTGTTTGATGTCCCCAGGTCCTCATAATGAAAGTTAAGAACCTCAGGATCCTGAAGATGGGAAATTTCACAAACTTGTCTTTGTCTCTGGCATTAAAATGTGATGGTTTTACTTCTCTGAAATAGCAGACAATATGACCCATATAGAGACTTTGAAAATGTTTTAATCATCTTCTGCATGAAGCCTTTCCTGATTCTTCCAATTGCTTATCACTTCCCTCCCAAAATTCTTTGTTCTTAAATACTTTTTGTATTGAGAATGTATATTCACACACACACACACACATATACATATCTACATATATATGTGCCTATGCGCATAGACACATACATATGTATGTATTCATTTACTTTATGTTTATGCTATGTTTGTGATATATACGTATATATATATATATACATACATATACACTATGCACATTGTGTGTGTGTATACACACACATACACACTCATTCATATGTTTTATTTATCCATTCAAAAATAGCAATAGAAGTTGGCAGGGATTTTTGGGAAGATACCACAGTCATATCCTCCATTTCACATCCCAGTTTAAATCCACAGATAAAATTAAAGTGCAAAGAGAGGAAATTACTTCCTTCTAAGGAAAACAAAAAATGTTGCCTGTGAGGGAAAACCCTTTTTCAGGTTCATATCTTCACAAAGATGTGTTATTGGATGAAGATTTTCTTTAGTCTTTATAAACATATGACAGTATTATATAAACGTCTTCTAGTAGCTAAAGTCAATTATTGGGGAATCTTGTCAATAGAACATAACAGGATTTCACTTACAGATGAACCTCAAATCTGTGGCTTTCAGTAAGTCAAGGTGTAAAAGAATGACACTGACCTGTGGAACAAACACATCAAAACAAAAACTCTGGAGGAGGAAGAAAAAAAAATCACACATGGTGTATAGTAATCAGTCATTTAAAGTTGGAAAGGGTCTTAAAGATTATCTAGTCCAATTTCCCTCATTTCTAGATGAATTGTAGTGAGGCTTAGAGAAGTGCCCAAAGTCACTCAGCAAATTAATGTCAGAGTAGGAAATAGAACTACAGCTAGGTGGCGCCATAGTGGATAGAGCACCAGGTCAGGAGCTCTCTTCCTGAGTTCAAATCTGGCCTGGGACAGTTACTAGTTGTGTGACATTGGACAAGTCACTTAACATTGTTTCCCTCAGTCTCCTCACGTGCAAAAGGAGCTGGAGAAAGAAATGGTAAACTACTCCAACATTTTTGCCAAGAAAAGCTCAAATGGGGTCATGAAGGACTGGACACTACTGAAATAACTGAACAATAACAACTTCTTGACTTCTAGTAAGTATATGGTGCTTTTATTTGTGTTTTTTTATGTTTGTGTTTTTTTCATTTCAACTGTTCTCCCTCCCCGATACTGTATAG
>CM053583.1:386977774-387013326 GCA_028627135.1 Pseudochirops cupreus
GCCCCCCCCCCCCCCCCGCCCCGTGAATATAGTATTTGACAACAACTTATACTAAGGCTGGTTTAAAATTGTATAGCACTTTCAGAGAACATGGAAAATGACAATGAAGTCACAGGACATCAACAAGTATTTCTGTAGGGGTCTCCAATTTAGTAAGGGGAAATTGTTGTTCAGTTGTTTCCATCAAGTCCAGCTCTTTGTGACCCCATGTGAGGTTTTCTTGGCAAAGATACTGGAGTAGTTCACCATTTCATTCTCCAGTTAATTTTACAAATGAGGAATCTGAAACAAGTGGAGTTAAGTGACTTGCCCAGGGTCCCTCACATCTAGTACATGTCTGAGGCCAAATTTAAACTAAGGTCTCCCTGACTCCAGGCCTGGTGCTCTATCCACTGTGCCACCTAGCTACCTAGTAAAAAGGAAATACATGGCACAAGGAGAGGGAATGGATGTCTAAAGCCTGAAAGAAGTGGTTCTGAGTTCTGCTCAGATTTCCCCCACAGCTGGCTGGTGCTCAGTGGTATGTGACAAGTCATATTCTTGCCATTACCAAAAGTGATGTTCTCCCATTTAACTGATATGTTTAAATTATAAAAGGCAGGCAGGATAAAGTTTCAGGTCCTTTGCTAAAGGTTGGACGTTATAAATTCTGGACAAAGTGATTGGTATCTTGCTTTCTTCTGGAGCTGGAGATTTTGTGTTGAGCTGTACATGGGCTTTGATGTCTGCTGCTCTCTCTTTGAACTTCTGCTGAAGGCATTTTTCTTCTTTGCAGACATCAATAGACCCGTGGCCATGGTCATCCCACCAATACAAAATAAAAGGACTCCTGACAGTTAACAGAGGTCTAGTGCTCCATTAAACTCGATCGTCTGGTAATTCATCATTACAAAATCTCCCTCTCCAAAGACATTGATTTGGGGAGACATAGGAAAGCCCACTATTAAAAGTTTCCCCTAAGACCAGGAAGACTGTGCCAGAGAGGAGTCCAGCCTTCCAGAGAATGGAGTTCCACCTATTAGGTGATCTCAGGATCTGAAAATCACCCTAATTTTCCCAAATGGAAGCTGTTCCGGCCTCGGAAAATTGATGCAAGCAGGATTGGACTTGCTAGGGCTGATATCCTTCTTCGGGCACTTTCTGTGCTTGTTTGGCCCCACAGATGTTGGTACAAGAACCCATTCTTCTTGGCTTTGACATCCTCCTTCTCTCCCTTGTGTCCATCCTTTGGACTTTGTCTTTCTAAGGGGTCATCCTTTGAAACCTGTTTCCTTAGACCCTCCAGATCCACAAAAAAAGCACAGCTAGAAGGCAAATCTCTTCCAAGGGTCCCATCACCACAATCACTGCTCTTGTTCCCCCCTCTCTTACTGTGTATATTTTTATACTACTTGTTGACTCCATCATTAGATGTTAAGCTCCTTGAAAGTAAGCATGGCTTCATTCTTTGTGCTTGAATCCCCAGTGCCTGGAACAGTATCTGATACATAATTGGTGCTAGGAAGCAAATACTTGCTACTTGACTGACAAAATTGATTATTGAAGACATAGAAACACTGTAGGACTTTCGGAGAGAAAGAGTGGAGTCATCCTTGAAAGACTTGTCCATTCTTAATGAACTTCCTCATTGGAAACATGAATTGGCCTTGTGGCAAAGGTCTCATGTAGCATCTGAAAGAAGCTCACTATAGGCATGCTCCAATTCAGTTTCAATTCAGTTCAGCAAGTATTTATTAAGCTTTATTAAACATCTATGTGTATGCTACTGTTAGAATGGGAAGATACAAAACCAAAAATGAAGGAGTCCTTGTCTGCCCTCAAGAAACCTTCAGTGTGCTAGAATCATATCATTTTCTCCTCACAACAGCTCCTGGGAGATAGGTGCTATTAATTCCCCCATTTTACAGATGAGGAAACTAAGGCCCAGAGTGGTTTAATGGTTTGCCCAGAGTGACACAGTTAGCAAGTGTCTGAGACCAGATTTGAACTTGGAACTTCCTAAATTCAAGTTCAACATTCTATACACTGCACTACTAAGCAGCCATGAGCGTTTAATGGTGAGTGAGGTGAAGAATGTCTGGAAAGCTAGACTGCAGCCAGATTGTGGAGGACTTTCTACCTTAAGAAAATCTAATATTTCAAAACTTGAATTTTTAAAACACAAAAATTAGGGGCTGAAAAAAGATACATAGATTACTCTGTACTAGATAAGAGATAGCAAAATCCTAGGGATTAATAATAATAATAATAATGGTTGGTCTTAGAATAATAAAATGAAAAATGAATTACAATAATATCAATAATGATAGTAGTAGTAGCTAATTGTATAACTAACATTTCTGCCAAACTTCAAAGTTTGCAAAGCTCTCTACCTCACTGTGACCTTCGAGGCAGAGATCGTAGGTATGACTTCCTCTATTTTGTCGATGACAAAAATGAAACTTAGAGAAGTCAAGTGATTTTCCAAGGCTAATACAGCTAGTCATTGTAGGAAATAGGATTTGAACTCAGATCTCCCTGCCTTAGGATTCAACTCTCTCTTCACTACATGCATGAAAGTGTTTGCTTAGTAGGTATTAACTGCTTGAAAGAGATCCAGGGTTAACAAAAAAATGTAAAATTCATGTGTTAGGAAAGCCTTTTGTTTTGGAAACAATCAGAAGGGAAAAGAAGCAGACCCTAGAATTATGAGATACCATAAGATCTTGTTCATGGATTCCATATAAAAAGTATTTGCCTTCCATGAAATGGGTCCCTATTTCATATACAAACCCTCCACTCCACTTAGACTACTACCGCACTATCCTATAAACTTGTTCTAATCCTCGGATCTTTGCTTGCCCTTCCATCTATCTAAATTTTCACGTCTTTCAAGGCTTAACTCAAATCCCACCTTGTCCATGAAGCTTTCACTGAATGTTCCACTCATCTGTTTTTATCTAATTATTTTTATTTATTCCGTGAGACATTTCACAATTACATTCAAAAAATTAATCATTTAAAAATTTAAATTCTAAATGATCTCCTTCCTTTCTATCTTTTCCCCTTTCTCAAGAAGGCAAGCAAATTATTTGGATTATACATGCGAGGTCAAGCAAAACAAATTTCCATATTAGTCACTTTGCAAAAGAAAACAAAAACAAAATAAAACAATAAAAATAGGGTAAAAAAAGTAGGCTTCAGTCTGATTTCAGAGTCCATCGCTTCTCTCTTGGCAGGTGAACAGCATTTTATCTTGGATCCTCTGGAATGGTCTTGGATCGTTGTCTTGATCAGAGTAGCCAAATCTTTCCCAGGTGATCATCCTAACAATGTTGCTTTTACTGTTACAATGTTCTCCTGGTTTCTGCTCACTCTACTCTGCCATTATTGATGTTACTATTCTCTGAAATTCTTTATCTTTTCATAACTAGAACTTCTTGAGTTCTGGAACTAAGTTCTATAATTCTTCTGACTCCCCTGTTGCATCTACAACAGTGTTGAATCATTCATTCATTTAACTTATTCTTACACACAAGATCATAGATCAGGAACTGCAAAGTAACTCCGAAGCCATCTAGTCCAACCTGCTTGTTTTATAGCTGAGGAACCTGATCTATCAAGGGCAAGTGCCTTGCCCATGCACCCACAAGTAGCAAGCATCAGCAGCAGCAGGACACAAGTCCACTTAACAAATACTTATTAAGTACCCATCTGCAGTACCCTTTACTGAGCATTCATTTCTTACAGTCATAAGCACAAATATCCTCCACATACCTGCCAAAATGATTTTCTTAAACATTGACCTACTGTTTCAATCCTCTACCAAAAAATCTTTGGTTAAACTGTCTTACTGACTGTTCCCCATACACGACATTTAATGCTTGTAATTTACTCTCTTCTCACCTCCACCTCTTTAAAAATGCCTTTAAAATAAAATTTTACCGTTTTTTTTAAACATCACCTACATTTCTCAGTGCATCCCAGAGAGCCATCCTTTACATAAGAAGGAAAAAAGGAGAGAAAAAGGTCATCAAATGCAACCAGTATATGGAAAAAAAAAAAAACCAAATAAACCAGACACTATTTGCAGTGTTCCAGTCAAGTCAATAAGCATTTTTATTAAGTGCTTACTTTGTACTAGGCACAGTGCTAAATGCCTGGAATACAGATGTAAGCAGATGGAATCCCTTCCCTCAAAGGATTTTCATTCTAATTGGGGAAACACATAAAAAGGAACTAAAAAAAGGGTCGGGTTTTGAGCAGCAAAGCTTCCTATCGAGGAAGAATGGTGGAGAAAGTCCTTGAGAGATAAGTCTTCAGTATCCTAGAGAGGAATGAAGACATGGTTGATCTGGGCCTCCTCCTAAACATGGAGGTTCTGGGAAGAGCCAGCCAATCAGAGGGAGAGACAACAGGGGGGAAAGTTACTTACAATGTAAGAAGTAGTTTAGGAGTAGAGTCTGCTTCCAGAGTGAAGAGGTCTCTATGGAAGGGTCCAGAAAGTCCTATGGAGACTGTTCCTTATCCATAGACCCTTCCTCTACAAAGAAGGGGGTGGTGTGACAATTTTTCTCTCTTTAAAATTCTTACCTTCATTCCAATAATATTTCAGGAGTTTCCTTCTACTAGAGACTTTTCTTCATTCCTTAATATTCTTGTTCTTCGTTACTTCAAATTACTTTTTATTACTTACCATGTTTTTATAGAATCACAGAAACACATTTTGCATTTACTTCCTTGTGTACAGGTGGATTGTAAACTTTTTGAGGGCAGGGCTAATTCTTTTTTTTCACTTCTGGGTGCCTCATACATCCTATGTGCCTAATATAGATTTGTCATTGAATTGAAAAAAATATAATTCAAACTATAATATAGGTATAGCAACTTTCATTCCCACTCCCACTCCCACTGATAAGGCAGGTCCTCAGAGCTTGGCTACATCTCCTCCTCTGGGTTCTAGGAATAACTGGAGAATGATAAGTAGCAAGTCTATAAAGCCATTGGCTTGAGCCTTCACCAGTGTGCTTCCTCTCAAGATTATCAGTTGAGAATTAATTTAGTCAACCAGCCCAAAGCAACTTTTTAGAAAGGGATATTTGCTAGAGTGGTACAGTAAGCATAGCTGATATAAAACATTCCTCTACAAGGCTATGAAATTAAGAGTAATGTGCAATAATGTACACAGATGCTTATGAGTGCTTAACTTCCGTAATCTGGAATCTAAGATGAAGTGTTTATGAGTAATTTGAATAATCTCATCCAGTTAGTTTGAGAGACGTTGGCTGGACAATGTTAATGGAAGGAAGTTAGCAGGCAAGCTTTGTCAAGATCTTAGAGTTGTTGGAAATGCTGGTGTACATAGAACACAAAAATATCATTTGGTGACAGTGAAAAAAGGAGATAGTCTCGAAGTTCATTCAAGCAAACTTGATCTCAACGACAGAGAAGTATACTCATGTTCTTGACTCCTGCATAAATTCTTAGCAGGACACAGGACATCAGGAGAGTCAGCCAGTCAATAAGCATTTACTAAGCACCTAAAAGATGCCAGGAACTGTGATAATCCCTGGAAAGACAAAGGAAGTGGGGGCGGGGGGAAGCCAGTCCCTGCTCTCAAGAAACTTGGTGTCTCATGGGAGGGATAACATGCAAACAACTATATACAAACAGGTCATATATAGGATAAATTGTAGATAATCAACAGAGAGATGACATTGGCATTAAGGGAGATTGGGAAGGACCTCTTGCAGAAAGTACAGTCTTAGCTGAGTCATGAAGGGAGCCAGAGAACCAGGAGGTGAACATTAGGAAGGAGAGAATTCCTTGGAGGAGGGAAAGACAGTGAAAATATACAAATCAAGAGGAACAGCATGGAGGTATTGCTGAATTACAGAGTACTTGGTGGTACATAAGGTGTAAACAGACCAGAGAGTTGGGGAAACCAATGGTCACCAAACAATGGATTTTATGTTTGGAGGTAATGCGGAGAAAATGGAGCATGGGTGGGAACATGCAGCCTTGAGGCCACATGTGGTCCTTTAGGTCCTCAAGGGTGGTCCTTTGACTGAGTTCAAACTTCACAGAACAAATCCCCTTCATAAAAGGATTTGTTCTGGAAAACTTGGACTCAGTCAAAAGGTTACACCCGAGGACATAGAAGGTCACATGGCCTCCAAGCCCCAGGTTCCCCACCCCTGAACTGGAGGGTCATAGTAGAGTCACATTCATCTAGTTTAGCATATTAACTGGTACCTTGTTCTGACAAGGCCACATGGAATGCCCACTCCCACTGTACCAAGATGGTAACTGACAGAGGTTTTTCCTCTGTGGAAAGGAGGAACTCTCCACAACTCCCAGCCCTTCAGAGCTGAGGAGAAATGTGGGAATGGTGAGAACAACCTAAGGAATGAAGGTTAATACTGTGTGATGCAAAGCTAAAGGAGGTGTTATGGCAGGTGCTATCTTGCGAGAAGCAGCAGAGGGGCCCTAGGTGCTAACTGTTGTGGAACGGAAAGGAACAATGCCTGCCCTTGGCTTCTCTTAGTGACCTTGAATAAGTAGGGTTATGGTGGTCTCTGGAGAAGGGTTATTTATTGGCAGCTGACAAAAATCATTATACATCTTCAGCTAGAAAGGACATCCAGTCCAACCCTCTCATTTTTAGAGAAGGATAACTGAGCCCAGAGAGTTTTAGTGACTTGCCCAATGTCACAAAAATAGCAAGAGGGAGGAATTAGGATTCATAAAAAAGCATGGGGGGGGGGGATGATTTTCAACAGAGGAACCAACAAAGATGCAAACCTGGCCCAGGTTTTACTCATTGAGCCCTCCCCAAAATGAAAATATTCCCCTAAAGCCCAGATGTACTCAGTCTGCCAATAGATCATATCAGTGGTGGACCAGATTAAGAAAGGGGAGCCTGAAATGGGCTATGCTAGGGATAGGGATGGGTGGGGAGGACAGTAGATTTCTGGCAGTGTGCATGCCTATTTGTCTAATATTGTGATAGAAGAAACACAGGCACCTTCTTATGCGTGGTCTGCCAGAGGATTTAGTTCTGGAAGCAGCACCAATCATAGGGAAACAGGTTTTGCCTACACCCAGCTGAAGCTACTCCTTCCTCCAAGGACTGTCCTTGTCTGGAATATGTTATTTATTGAGGGTATTGGCTTCTGGTGAAGATGCTGAGGGCACTGGAGTTTTGTGACTCTGCTTAGTCACAGCAGAAGACAAGATGTGAAACATCCTAGGAAGTTGCTTCCAGACTTTCCAGCACCAGGGGTTCCAGAGCATGGGGCTGAGAATTAGGATTCTTTCATTACAACCAAAACCCAGCAAAAAAAAAAAATGAATATGTGAGTTGTACCAACATTAGCAAAAAGCATAAAGCCCCATGACGACTTATCTTTGGGGCAATTTTGAACAATCGACAATCATCATTTTTTATATGGGCATAATATGCCCTATAATAACATGCTAAGAAATATATTAAGAAAGAAAAAATATAACTGTGGTTTGAACAAGCTTTGTCATCCTACTATTGTTTCCAAAATGAGTTATTAGACTCAAAAGTTTTCAGAGCTAGAAGGAACCTTAGCAATCAACCAGTCCAATGTTCTTATTTTACAGAAGTGGGCACTGATTCCCAAAAAGGGATATTACTTTGCCAAGGTCATACAAGTGAAACTCAACCCAAGTATTCTGATTCTAATGCTAATATATAATATGCATTTAATACATGTTTATTAATTGAATTGTATAAAGCCAAATCTCTCTTATTATTAAAGCAAATCTGTTGTTTCAAATCTCATTGACATCACTAAGCAAGTTATGCTATAAAATTATTATTGTTCCGTCATTTCCAACACTTCATAGCACCATTTGGGGTTTCCTTAGCAAAGATACTAGAGTGGTTTGCTGTTTCTTTCTCCAGTTCATTTTATAGATGGGCAACTGAGGCAAGCTGGGTTAAGTGACTTTCCCAGGATCACACAGTTAATAAGTGTCTGAGGCCAGATTTGAACTCAGGAAGATGAGTCCTCCTGGTTCCATGCCCGGCACTCTATCCACTGAGCCACCTAGCTGTCCCATGATATAGAGCAGTAATTACTGAAGTGTGGTCCAGGGTTCCTGGGGGTTCTCAAGACTCTTTCAGGGATTCTGTAAGGTTAAAATTATTTTCATAATAATACTAAGATGTTTTAATTTCTAGTAAGTTGAATATAGATAGATATAACTCACAAAATAAAAGATCTTTGGGAGGTATTCTATAATTTTTAAGAGTTGTAAAGGGATCCTTGTAACGGTAATGAAATTTGAAGAGCCCTTTGAATTGAAAAGCTGACAGGTAATTAGCACCTAGTTTCAAATTAAGCCTCTGTTAAAGAAACAGAAGGTATGAACTCCTGTTGCTGACATAACAGGAAAGGGCTGAACAGGAAACCCCTGTTGCTGACATGACAGGAAGGGGCTGAATAGGGAGGAGAAATACTGCATATAAGGAAAAATCCCAGCTAGGGATTTCAGAGTTCCTGGGAACTTGTGCTGGTGGAGCTTCTTCTGAGGGCCAGTGGGAACTGCTGAGGAGCTGGTGAGGAGCTGGTAAGGAGTTGCTGAAGCTGCTGAAGATTTCCAAGGGCCAGATGGAGCTGCCAGAGGAAGCATGATTGTGGTTTTGGTACTTTGTCTGTTTGTGGCTTTGTTAAGCCTTGACTTCCCAGAAATAGAGACTGTGAAGGATTTAAGGTGGACTGGACACTGTGAGCTTCAGTGTGGGACAGGAACTGCACAGAGAGCTGGACAAGGAACTGGGAGCTGCCTGCCTTTGGACCCAGGTGACAGTTTGGTGAATCCAGGTAGAAGCTAGGACCATGGAAAGGGATCCATGGAATCTGAGAGCCTACCCCAATAAAGCTGAAAGAAGACTTTACTTGGATACTGTGTACTGACTGAGAAGATTTTGATTTACTTGTGACCGGGAGGGGTGGATGGCCTGTGTATTTTCTGATGATTGAATAGTGAATGATGACTGACTAGTGGCTGATTTGTAACTTAGTGTGCCCCATGAGTAGAGAACTTTGACTAGCTTCCTTAAGGATGATTGAATGATTGAATTGATTGATTGAATTACTAAGTGATTGATTGACTAAATGATTGTACTTTGTTCAAAACTATGTGACCACTGTGGTGAAAACTATGTGGCTATTTTAGTGATAAGTTGTTGTGCATGCTGTATTTTGATCTTCTGTGATAAGTTGTAACATTGTCAATTCTGTACCTTGAATTTCTGTGAATGTTTTACTCTGATTTGTTATTGAACAGAGTGTTCACTATACTATGTAATCAGATCCTTGAAAACTGTTTACAGCAGCAGTCCTCTGGAAAGCTGCTTGTGTGTGGTTTTACAGTCCTGAGACCAGAAAGTTTGAGATAAAATGCTATAAAGTATAGTATTGAAATGATCATATGTGTCTTTTACTTATTTCTAGTGTAGCAGGGGGTGATTAGAGGAACTCTTGCCTAATTTAATTAGGTTAGATTATGATCCTTTGTCAGAAGAGAATATCTCCCATGGAATTAGATATCCTCACTGAACCTTGCAGAGGGGTGTGTACTTTACTGCTCTGACACAGGGAACTTCTGATCAGTCCTTGTGTCCACAGCTACATCCAAAAATGATTAATGATTCGGGAGAAATATATTTTTGTTATGGAACTTCCCCTTTCTGTTGTTTATGAGGGTGAATCCCACTCCTTGGGACTGGAGTAGAAGTGTTTTATCTCCCTTGGACTCCTAAGCTGGAGTTCCTTTGGGGAGGGGGTCAAGGTGAAGGAGAGAACAGGCTGTTCCTCATAGGACACTTACCACAGGTTCAAATTACTTAGTGAGTCCATACCCCTAAAAGTCTCACCAACATATTTCCCTTTAATATTTACCCAGAAGACAGAATTAACTAAGCAGAGGAACTTAATGAAAAGTCATAGTAAGAAAAAGCAATAAAATATTTACCCATAAAACCCAAGGGTTGTAGCCCATAATAAACTGTACGTTAGTGGGGAGAGTGTAGACACAGAGATTACAGTTGTAAAGGTACACACTAGGAAATACGTGTGGCCAGGGCAGACTGATGGAGTGGTAACTAACTCCTCTCAGGCTAGAGTTACTAATGTTGCTGCCTGCAGTGCCATTTTTCTCTTTGTCTCTAATGGATGGGCCTGCTCCCTGCTGTCCTCCAAGTGCCTGACAGATGCTTCTTTACTGGAGGTTGCTGGACAGGGCTCCACTGGGCACAACAGGACACTATTCTGTCCCACTGGAGTTTGTTCTGGACATTGCCTGTCTGGGGTCTCCACTCTGACTTCTGGCTTAGCAAAAATTATCATCTGAGGCTTGATCACGCTCTTTTAGCCAGCTCTGAGAAAAGACAGAGATTCTCAAGGACCATCAAAAGCTTCTCTCTTAAGAGGATAGGATCTGAGGTCTTCCCTTAAAAAATGGGGAGATGGGATAGCATTTTTATTTTTTCTGCTACCAAACCTAGACACAATGTACTCAAGGGTGTGCAAAAACAAGAGTAGGAAATATAAGGCCCTCAAATTGCTCATTTTATTTCCCCTGGAAGATAGAAGCCCTTTTGAAGCATTATTGAACAAATAGTTCACATTTACCATGCATTGTACTTGTGAGAAACTTACAAGATCCAGCTCTACTGACCATCCATGCTGAGGCTTTCTTTGGCCTTTCAGGTATAGGCTGATCTTGGTGGTAGGCTTCTTCTCTCCCAAAAAGCATTCTGCTAGTGGAGTCTTATTGTTGGGTCAGCTAAAGCCTGAATCCCAAGACCTAGAGACCCTCGAACTAATTGTCAAGGCTGGAAATGTATATTTTCCAGGCTTGCTAGTTACTGACCTGTGCTCATAAAAATAAACACAAAAGAGGAAGGCAGCCAGTGATGAGTTCTATAATATCAGGCTTATTTAGGATAGCTGATGTCTCCTGCTGCCATATGTTTCTGCCTCAGGCTGCCATTGTTGCTAGAGTGAAGGTGGGATGGGGAGCCTGCATTTCATACTTATTCACAAAATTGAAGGCAAAGAAGTGTTGGATAAGAAAATCCAATGTAGGGGCCAATGTGGCTTAGTTGATCAAGAGCCATCTGTGAAGTCAGGAAGAACTGAGTTCAAGTCTCACCTCTGACACATACTGGCTATATCACCCTTGAGAAGTCAGTTAACTTTTCAGTGCTTTAAGATTTAAGGTCTGAGGTCTCCTTCAGACCTTAAGTTTCAGAGAAAGTGCCAACTGACATTGGGAGAAGAAATTTCCTTACCTGGATTGTCTGAGACAATGAAATCATTGGGCTAGCCCCTATCTTATT
Source organism: Pseudochirops cupreus (assembly GCA_028627135.1). Lineage (NCBI taxonomy): Eukaryota > Metazoa > Chordata > Mammalia > Diprotodontia > Pseudocheiridae > Pseudochirops > Pseudochirops cupreus. The sequence goes on from CM053583.1 coordinate 386,989,134, forward strand.
GAATATATCTTTGGGGAATCTTAATAGCATGGTGAAATGGAATGTTAGATTTAGAGTCAGAAGACCTGAATTCAAATCCTGTCTCAGATACTAGTTGTGTTATCCTGAGCACAAAACTTGCTCAGACTCAATTTTCTCTTTTGTAAAATGAGAAGGTAAGGTCTCAATGGCCCCCAAGGGTCTTTCTAATTCTAAATACGTGATTCTATAAGATCCAAAACAAAGTGGGTACTCATACTTATGAGCTATAGAGGGGCAGGCTATAGAGGGGGGAGTTTCCCTCAACAACAGGCCCCAGGCACTGTGGACCAGTCAGGAGCCCCCGTGTTCCCATAAGGGCCTAGGGCATATGTCTCTCAGCAAGGCTAGTGTACACACTCACCTCTATGAGAGGTAGCCCTCTCTGGCAAAGTGCTTTGGGGGCTTAAGGCAGATGAAATTGAACATAGCTGCTCATCCCTATGCTACCTTATGCTAATATACTATAAGCTGCATGATGACGGGGACCAATTTGGATTTAAATTTTGTATTTCTCTTTGGACCTAGCACAATATTCTGTACATAGTAGGCACTTAATGGTTATTTTTTAAAAAAATTCATTTGAAATGATTTGCCTAGGATCACCCAATGAGTGTCTGGTCCAAGACAAGATAACCAAGCAATTCCAAGTCCAGCATTTTTGCTCTGATGCCCCCTGCTAGACTGAATGGTTCAAACCACTTATATTCCCAGTGACTCCCTACCAATAAAGAGAGAGTGAAAGGTACAGATATCAATGCTTTGATTGTCCAGATTTCTCACCTCTGATAAGGAACCCATAAGGGAGATCCCTTATCTTTTGCCAGTTACTTGCTGCATATAGGGACAGGAGTTGTAACCTTAGAAACAGTGCCCACATCAGAATTTTGTGAAACCTACATCTAAATCCTGTCCCTGGCACATTTTAATCTTGTAACCATGGGCAACTCACTTAAACTCAGTTTCCCTTAGAAAATGGAAAATACTTGAAGTAACTATCTCACAGAACTGTTGTGAGGATCAAATGAAAAAAATGTTTGTAAATTCCTTTGTGAACCTGGAAATGCATATTGATGTTCATTACAAAGCATCCTTTAATTCTGGTATATTGTGGGATGTAGCAAAAGAGGTCTTTGTCCTTTAATCTACGAACCCCAACTTCAAGCTCTCAACCCCAAAGCACACTGGAAATTTCCAATCAGATTCTTACCTCACACTAGACTATAATAACCCCCTAATGAGGTCATGTCTTTTGTCTCTTTCTCCTCTCCTCAGTCTACCTTTCACATAGTTGTCAAAATGATGAAACTAATGCACAGGTCTGAGTCTGGTCAAGAAACTTTGGTGGTCCTCTGGTATCTCTAGGATAAAATACCCTGTGCCTGGGAGCTTCTCTCTCTGATTGGCTGGCTCCTCCCCCAAACTCCATTTAAAGAAGGAAGCCCAGGCCAGTCATATCTTCATTACATTCCATGCTTTGCTCTTGATTCTACAGGGCTTTTTCTACAATGTCCCAGAAACGTCTTCACCCTGTAAGTTCACTTCACCCCTGGTCTCATGAGTGTGCTGGAATGAATTCCAACTGACTTGAGAGAGCCGACTATTAAATTTTCCTGGGGTGAGCTCAGAAATCTGCAAACACAGTAAGTCAGGGTTTGATTTGTTGTTTGGCCGATTGTCTAGACTTTAAAAAATGATGAAGACAATTTTAATGATGTGGATTAAATGTCAAAACATGTCTTCTATGTTCTTGTTCACTTGTTTCAGTTGTGTCTGACTCTTCATGACTCCATTTGGGGTTTTCTTGGCAAAAATACTGGAGTGGTTTGCCATTTCCTCTTTGAGATGAGAAAATCAAGGCAAATAGAGTTAAGTGACTTGCCCAGAGTCACACATTTAGTAAGTGTCTGAAGCCAGATTTGAACTAAAGAAGATAAGTCTTCCTGACTCCAGGCCAGGCACTCTAACCACTACATCATCTAGATGCCCAGTATGTCTTGCATATATGTTTGTGTTTTTTCCCTTTCTGAAGCTCTGGTTGTTATATATTTAAATATTACCAGTATTTCCTGCACTTCATGCTTTCAAAGTAACTTCTGCCCTTTGAACTTTCCCTCTGATTGGCTGGTTCCCAGCAGAACCCCTATTTTCAGAAGAAGATCCAGGCCAGATGTGTCTTCATTCCTTTCCAGTCTGCTTTCCTAACTTTCTTGGTGTTTATGTACAAAGCCTTGCTCCTATTGTCTTCATCTCTGCTCCTCCCCGTCATCCCTCCCCATTCGATTTCTTTCTATATGAAGCTCCTTGAGGCCTGGGATTGTCTTCCTGCTTATGCTGTACTTGTATTCCCAGTGCATAGGACAGTGCCTGACACATGGTAAGCACTTAGTAAAAGCTTGTTGACTTAATTCATCAAGTAATCTGCCCAAGATCACCTAATAATTAAATGATTGTGATGATTCGAACTCAGAGCCTCTGTCCCCACTATACCATAGGTGGCTTCCATGTATTTGGGAAGAGGTTTTCTTGGGGAATTATAATTAGTAGATTCTTCAAGGAGTTTTTAGGGATCTTACAAATGAAGAAACAAAGAAATAAAATGATTTACCCCAATCGCATTAATGGGCCTCGGTGGGGCTGAAACCCAGACTCAATGCCTTCCAGCCCCAGCACTCTTTACATTCCAAAGCTGCTGCTGCGGAGCTCTCTCCTCATAAAAAATGCATTTATTGAGGTCCAAAATGCTCTTATCATGAGTCTATCTTTGTAGACATTAAAGATGAAATGAACTCTTGGAATCTTTTCAGGTTATTCATTTTTTATATGGTATAGAGACACAGCCTGGTGTAGTAGAGACAGCACTAGACTGGGATGAGGTGAGAGTGGTTTGAAATCCTTCCCTTAGCAGTGAAACCTTCAAAAGTCACTGAGACTTTCCTGGATTCAGTTTCCCCCCACTTAAAGTCTCTGAACCTTGGTTTCATTATCTGTTAAATAGAGATAGTAATTCTCTAAGACATAAATCACAACTTAAGGGTTGTTGTGGAAGGCAGGGGAGATTATAAGATGATGTAAAACTCTTTGTAAGCTTTGAAGCTTGAAATATAAATGCATACACATATGTGTACATATTGCATGTATATATACATGTATATATAAATAGAAATATATACATATATATTTATAAATGTACCCTATGATGTCATCACTGCAGGGCATTCCCTCCAATGATGTAGATCTGTCAGTTAATATACATTTATTAAGTGCCTACTAAGTGCTGAGGATACAAAAAAAGACAAAAGACAGTCCCTGCCTCCAGGAGCTCACAGCCTGATAGGAGAGACAGCATGCAAATAGCTCTGAACAAAACAACAACAACAACTATATACAGAACAAATTGGAAAGAAATCAATGGAGACGTCTACTGTGCATTTTATGATCTTAGAGAGTTGTTGGATGGGGAGGAGGGACTGTGTTAGGTGCTTTACAAATGTTATCTCATGTGATCTTAACAACTAGCCTGGATGGTAGACACAATTGTTATAGCTGGGGAAACTGAGGCAGAGAATGTTAAGTGACTTGCCTGACCTCTCCTCTCCACCCCTCACTCCCAACTAGGAAATGTCTGAGGCTGTATTTGAACTCAGATCTGCCTGATTCCAGGTGGAGCATTCTATTAGCACCACACCAACTAGCTGCCTATAAGAGACAAAGTGGCTTTCCCAAAGACACACAGACCATATTTGTCAGAAGCAAAATTAGAACACAGGTCTTTCCAAATACATAGCAGGCATCACTGTTGTGTAATTAACTATTGTAATTCCTCTTCAGGAACAAAGGGTTGATGTTTCAGAGCTTGACTCTGATCAAGAAGTGGTTGAGGGAAGAGGGAAAAATCTGGATTACTCTTGTTCTTTTTCACTATTAAAGAAAAAGAAGATTAAAGAAGGCAAAAAAAAAAATCCTCAGTGCTTATAGGGACAGCCGGTGAAGTAGAATTCTTCTGAATTGTGGGTGGGGAGAGTTAACATTCACGTACTTTAAATAGGCTTATTTCAGAAAATACTATTCTAATTGGTTATGGGATCACAAGAGGGATTTTTTTCTTTCCTGCTGAAAGGCAGAAGGGAATGATGAATTAAATACATGAATAAAACCCTAGGACCTAAGAGAGTCACACTAATGAGAGACAGATTTGGGGAGTCTGGTGATTTATTGAAAGTGACTTGTTTCTCAGCATCTGCTCAAATACACACAATAACACAATATCCACCAAGCATGGCTTTGATGAAGCATCAATAATGATTTTATACTATTTTATAAATTATCTATAAAATTTTATTAGCTATGAAAAGTCTGACCATGCCATTCCCCTGCTCAAAAAGCTTTAGTGGCTCTCTATAGAATTCATCTTTCTTTAAAATACAGCTCAGACTGTATCTTGTAAGAAACTTCTTTCCCGGTCCCCTCAACTACTTACTCCTGCCTTGTCTTGTAGTTAACTACTTTGTAATTTTTTGCATTTATTCTATTTACAAATATTTTGTATATATTTATGCATGGACTTATTTCCCCATTTGGAATGTGAGGTCCTTGAGAGCAGAGATTACATCTTTCTTTGTATTTTTATCCTTAGCAATTGGTACAGAACCTGGTGTAGAGATTTAAAACATGATTATTGATTGATTGTTCCCAATACCATCTTCATGTCTTTCTTTTCCCAGTGTTCCCCATGCCTGAAATGTTCTCAATTCCCATCTCTGCCTCCTATAGCTCCTAACTCCCTTTTAAGCTCCACTGATTCCTCTACTTGTAATTGTTCTCACATCCTGAAACTGCTTCATATTTATATTGTGTGTATTTTTCTATTTGCTTTTCTGTTTAAATCGTGTTTTCCATGAGAAGGTAAGCTCCTTGAGGGTAAGGACTCCCTCATTTTAAACTTTGTATCCACTATGGTTAATATAGTTCCTGGCATATAGTAAACAATGAATGACTGCTGAATTGAATTCAATTGAACCATTAGTCTACTAGGTACAAGGCACTGCTGGTACAATGATGAAAAAATAGCAGAGTCTCTGCCCTCGATGAATTTAGGAGCTAATGAGATGGGAGCTTCAGCATGAACACAAATCAAGACTTGGCATTCTGTATTGTATATGAAGACACCGATCCATGAAGTCCATATCATATTAGTTTGAGAAATAATGGAAGCTGGGCTCTCTCTCAGAGGCATCCATCCATTGGTCACTACTGAGGGATCTATTTATCCTAATGTTCCCTAGATACCCTGGAGAAGAGGTGTCACAATGAATTCTGTTTTTGCACTTAAGAAATTCTTTATCTTGGAGACAGAAAAAGAAAACCCTTGTCGGAAATATTGATAGTCCAGCAAAACAAATCCCCACATTGACCACGTCCAACAATGTGTGCCTGATTCTGCGTTTTAAACTCGTCTTCTCTCCAGCAGTAACATCAGTCACCTATACCAGCAGAGCTCCTGCAGAAACCTCAGCTGTTTGAAGTATTCACAGAAGATATATGATCTCCATTGTCTGGCAAGGGTGGTGGCTTGGGTCCCCTAGGGATTTGACTTTCAGACCCTTCAAAGGCATAAAAGATAAGCTAAATGGTGCAATGGTGCAAATAGATGGAGTGCTGGACTTGGATCAGGAAAGCCTTTGTTCAAATCCTCCCAACATTTTCTGGTTGTGATACTTAATTTTTCTTAGCCTTGGTTTCCTCATGTGTAAGAAGGGAATAATAAAAGCACCTACCTCACAGGGGCATTGTAAGGATCAAATGGGGAAAAAATGTAAAATGCTTCATAAACCATATAAATGCTAGCTATAATTGTTATTATTCCTCTCTATTCAGAGAGAAGGAATTTTGGGGAGACTGCTCAAATATTGTTTCTGACATAAAATACTTGGAAAAGCAACTGCATTTTCCTGTCTTTCTCAATGTTTTTTAATTCTTCTGATAATACCTCTCAGGTATCTTTTAGATTTATAGCTATCATCTTATGAACTCCACAGGGACACAAGGAATCAATGGTTTTATGATTGTGGTCACACTCACTATGGGTGTAGCTCACAGCCCAGTTACACCTTCACATCATCTATGATTCTTATCTGTGGCATTAGGGTTAGAGAACCATTGACCTAAAGTCAGTGCCTGCCTCTGGTACTAAATGTGGGATATTAAGAAAGTCACAAACTCTCAGTTTTAGATTCCACTTATGTCAAATGGAGATCATAGTAGATCTAGTATCTAGAGTTGCTGTAAGCTCAAAAGAGATAAACTATATAGTGTTTTGCAAATTTGAAGGTCATATGAATGTGAGGGATGATGAGGGGGGGAAGTGATGGATAGAGGGTTGGTCTTATAGTCAGGAAAATGTGAATTCAAGTTCCTACTTCTGCCATTATACCTATGTGACCCAGGATGATATCCTTAATCTCTCAGTGTCCCATGTGACTCAAAGACTATGTTATAGCTGAATTACCTATTGGTATAGGTACCAGGAATTTCTAAATTGGGAGTTTACTACCCCAAAGCAATAATGGGTCCAGATAAAAAAGTGTACACATAAATGCCAGTTACTTTTATTTTTGTGGCCCCCTGATTCATGGATTTTCCAAAAAGTACCTCAAGTTATAAGTGCTTTGTGAGTCAGAATCCTCTACAAATTATACCTGAGTCCTCACCAATGTCTTTTACTAGACAGCTAGTGAGTTCAAAGCAAACGTAAAAAATGAGATAATGTAGCAATATACTTAGAGCTGGAAGGGACTTTGTGGGCCATTATTTTATAGAAGAGGATTCTGAGGCCCCACAAAATTAAGTGGGCTTGCCCAAGGTCACCCAGTGAATAAATGAAAAATGATAGGATTTGAATCCAGATCCTTCTAAATTCAGTGTTCTTCATGGTCTTTCAGTGAGTTAATAAGACAACAGCATCCTTTCCCTAAACCTTGAGCTTGTTCATCCCTGAATTCACACAAAAACAAAGCCACAGTGGAAAGAGTAGGAATATAATGAGGTCAAACATGAGGCATAGACCACATGATGGTTTTGATAAATCAGTCGTTGAGGATCCACTCAAATGGCTGGAAAATACTCTCAGGTTTTCTCAACATCTCATCAGGATCAATGTAGTGCTTGGGTCATGCAGCCATTGTCTCTTGTTCTTGCCAAATGACCTGCCTTGGGAGGCATTCCATGATGTCTCCTAGACAGAGCTTTGTGTCCAAGGCACCGTCGGTAATATGCTGCAGCCTGTTTCTGCTCACCATGCAGCTTCCCTATTGTCCCTAGGGTTTCATGCAATTTTGAGTCTTCTGAGATCATGGTGTTTTGTAATTCACAGCCTCACAGCATCACTGGAGAAACACGTGTTTAAATGACAGGCTTTTTCATCAGCAAGAAATTTTGTCTCCTCCAAATATCCATATGGTTTCCCAAATGTGAACTTGGATGGCTTGGTGAAATGAAAAGAAGACATCCTGGAGTAGGAGGACAAGGTTTCCTTCTGACTTTTGATGGTTATTCTTTGTGTGACCTTTGAGGCAGGGATGTTACACAGTGGAGAGACCACTGAGTCTGCAGTCAGGAAGACCGGAGTTCAAATCCAGCATCAGACACTTACTAGGTGAGTGGTCCTGAGCAAGTCACTTAACCTTTGTCTGCCTCAGTCTTCTCAACTGTAAAATGGAGTTCATAATAATACCTCTTTCCCAAGGTTTTTATGAGGATCAAATATGATGATATTTGTAAAAAGTGCTTAGCATAGTGCCTGGCACAGAGTAGATATTTAATAAATCCTTGTTTGCTTCATTGGGAGAATCACTTAATCTTCCTGGGACACAGTTCTATTCTGTTCTGTTATGTTCTGTTACATTATGTTATGTTGCATTGCATTGTCTTGCATTGTCTTGCATTGCATTGCATTACATTACATTACATTATGTTACATTGCATTATATTATATTATACAATGTTATGCTATGCTATGCTATATCGCACAGCATATTCCTTAGATTAAACATGGACTGTCTTGTGCTTCTTTGGATCCCTAGTGCTCAGCCCAGCACTTAGCATATAGAAGGTGCTTAATAAATGTTTATTGAATTGAATTATATATAAATCAAAAGATTTGGGCTAGATGACTTCAGAAGTACCTTCTATCTCTAGCTCTATAACCCTACAATACCCAGTTTCTTCCTTCTCTTCAAGCTTGGACCCAGCACAAAGACCATTCTGATCAATCGCATAAAAAGGAGAAGGCAAGATGCCAACATCTTCTTGGTTGCTTCTTTTGGGTGGATACTCTTTGGATGAAATAGTTGATTGATTCCTCATAGGCAAACAATAAATCAATCAGTAAACATGTATTTGAACAAAGGTTACATGTCAGACATGTTCAAGGCACTTGGGAAGAAGGGAGGACGGGAGGAAAGAAGGAAGGAAAAAGGAAGGAAGGAAGGAAGAAGGAAGGAAGGAGGGAAGGAAAAAGGAAGGAAAGAAAGAAGAAGGAAGGAAGGAAGAAAAGAAGGGCGGGAGGGAGGGAAGGAAGGGGGAATGGAGGGAGAAAGGAAGAGAGAGAGGGACAAAGGAAGGGAGGGAAGAAGGGATGGAAAGAGGAAGGAACCCTGACGTCATGAATTCTATCTTACATTTTATCCTTTTGTCAGTATAGGAGACAAATGCCATGCATTCTGTATTCCTGCTTCTGACCTTCTCCTGGGCCTCTAGAGGTGAGATAAATCCTTCTTAAATCTTACTTTTTAGCATCAGTTTTTGTCCCCAGCTCTTGCTACCCACTTTTGTAGATGCAAAGCCAAGCAAGGAAAAATGAATTTTGCATCAGTGATTAAACCCATTGCCCAGAATCACAGACTCAGATATATTTCCTCATCTTTTGTGAACTAGCCTCAGTGAAAAAAGACCAACTCCATTAGTACTTTTCCATCTGGTTCCCAAGGGCTATAAAACCTTCTCTGCCCCAGGGATCTTTAGACCGCTCAGCATCAGGGAAATGTCTGCTTGCTGCCATGCACCTTTGATGAGCTGGGTTTGCAGTACACCTCAGAGTACAGGAAGCTGAGGCATGGGGTCAGCTGTGCTCACTGTCGAGGTGGTGGTGTGGCACTTCAGGGCTAATGAGAATGGGCCATAGGGCTGCTGATTTCCATTTGGTACAAAACATTCTTTAATGATGATATCTTGCCTTACAATTCTGTTCCTTTTGTGTAGATATTTCTTGTACCTTGTGATTCAAACTGGAGCACTAATCAGTCTGTAAAGGGCAAAGAAAAGCACAGTCTGTGATCTTTTCCAGTCTTTTGGAATCTTTCCCTCAGAAATATTTTGAAAATTGAATCTGAATGCCTTAAAAATTCTCACCTTTAGCATAGATTTCTTCTGTCTCTATTTGGTCAGGTCTGGCCCTGCTGCCTGCCTTCATTTTTTTAAGTGTCCCTGACACTCTCTCACATAGTACACTTTGGTATAAATGCAGCAATGTTACTGACATTGCCAAGGAACTAGAAAAGTGCTGGCTTGATCGGTTCCATTTCAATCCCATCTGTTGAAATTCTTTGAACTGTATTCACAATGCCCTTGGGATTATCCAGATCTTGTGCCATTGGCTCTTCTCATTTTCTCGGCTCATCTGTACTGTTATGTGAGATGATGCTGAAGCCTAATGTTTCATTTATTTTCCATTGTAATATTTTGCAAATGAGCTTATACTTTGAATTGATGCTACCCTTGTCAGCCATGATTCTTAGCCTGAGGCACGTTTTGGTCTCTCCCATTTTCCAAGTTGTGGTGGCTCCTCATTTTTCAGGTTGATGGGAGAGAAAGTCTGGAATGGTCAGAGAAATTTTGTGACTTACCCAGGGTCACGTAGGCAGAATGTGTCCATCAGGACATAAGCTCAGGTCTTCTAGGCTCCTGGGTTAGCTATCCACTATTCTGCCTCTTATAATATAATGATAATAATGCTTGTTTGTATGATTCTTTCCTCATAACAGTGGGTAGTACAGATAATATTATCCTCATTTTTACTGTTTTAATGATATTTTAATGATAGCTAGTGTTTATATTGAGCTTTAGGACTTGCTAGCCCTTTTCTGTACTTATCTCATTTATCCCTCAAAACAGCCCTGTGTGGAGCTTACTACATGTATCACAGTCTCCTTTTTACAGGTGAGGGAAGGTGAAGGGATTTGCTTACAAACAGACAGCTATTAAAGAAGCGATTTTGATCAGCCAATAAACATTTATCAGGACCTACTATGTGTCAAGGCAGCTAGGTGGCACAGTGAGTAGAGTGCAAGGCCTAGAGTCAAGAAGCCCCCAAGTTCAAATCTGGCCCCAGACACTTACTAGCTATATGACCACTGCCAAGTCATTTTACTTCTCTGAGGTTCATTTTTCTCACTTATAGAATTAAGGGATCTTTAAGTGCTCTCTGAGCTTCCTTCCAGATCTCAATTTGTGATCCTGAGATAACTGGGTCCCTATGACTTGCTCAAGGGCAGCTGGGTCTATAGTGGAGAAAATGCTGGGTTGGGAATCAGGAAGACTCATCTTCAAATCCAGCCTTAAACATTTATTAGCTGTGTGACCCTTGGTAAGTCACTTAACTTTATTGTTAATGAGAAAACTCAGTTTTCTCATCTGTAAAATGAACTGGTGAAGGAAATGACAAATCCCTCCGGTATTTTTCCAAGAAAATCCCAAATGGGCTCATGATGAGTCGGACACAACTGAAATAATTGAACAAAAAGAACAGATATGTGTCTGGTACTGTGCAAGGGCTGAAGACACAAAAAGGCCAAAGATGGTCCCTGGTCTCATGGTGCTCACAAGGGAATGGGTCTGAATACAGGCTTGTCTGTGTCAAGTGCTGTGTTCCATTCACTCAGTCACACTATCCCCGAAAATAGGAATCTTCTACTTTTCTCTTGCATGGGATATTAAACAGAGGTCCCCTATGTAAAATGGCCTGCGGAGAGTTGGCCAAAGGAGCCATAGTGATGAGTTTGTTCCCAGTAGGGCCTAGTAACATTTGTTCTGTTCTAGGGTTCCCCATTGTACCCTAAACCTGGCATCAGTTCTCACACAGGTTAATAATGCTACTGATCTCAGAGCAAAAGAGGGTACAGAGATCAGTGTAAATCTGTCACCTCTATTGGAAATTCAACGCAAACATGTTTTATCCATGGCACGTGAGAAGCATTGTCTTTACAAATGAACATTATCCCGCTTGTGAATTTATCACTGTACCAACAAGAAAAGGGCAGAGGATTTGGAGAGAGGGGACTTGGGATCAACTCTTGTCTCCGATGCAACCTGTTTGATCACTTAGAAACACATAATTGGATCATAAATTTAGAACTGGAAGGTACCTCAGAGGGCATCTTATCCAACACCTTCATTTATGTATGAAAAAACTGAGATCTGAAGAGACTGGGAATTTTTTCAAGACCACGCAGGTAGTAATTACTACAGACAGGATTTGAACCTTGGTCCTCAGATTTCAGACAGACTATAAGCATCTTACTTAATGTCTTCCAGCCCATTTCTGCTCATGTAAATTGAGGTTAATGATAATTATACTACCTCCTTTGTAGGGTTATTATAAGGAAAACACTTTATAGATCTTAAAATGCTATGTAAATGTGAGTTATTTATATAAAGATGATCTTCAATTACTCATTTGATTGATGTATTGCAGCAGAATAAGATTGCTCAGATTACCCCACACTTTTACTGCAAGCTTTAGACGTTAGAAAATCGACCTTCCAAGTACTCAGCTCAGTGCGTGTGTTTTCTTCTGAAATATTCGTCATTTTAAAGTGCTTGAGTGTTTGTAGCTTGGAGAGAACTATTGATTTCAATATTCTCATTGTCACAGGCAGAGGGAAAGGTGAAAGGGCTGGAACAGATGGAGGAGGAGTCGTGGTTAAGGACTCACTGCAAATACTGATCAGCTGGAGACCAGAGGCAATCCAAGCGTTGGCTGACTTTGGGAAGCTTCCCATCCTCCTCCTTGGGTTGTGAGTACACTATATGTTTGATACCGGCTGGCGCGTTCATGTATAAATAGTCATTATAGGGCTGATTCATCCTTACTCTTAGCCAGGGAATAGCTGAGGTTCAGGGGAGGTAATAGCATTTTCACACGTCTTTTGGGCAATAAGAAAAGAAGCCTCTTCCTAACTTTTAGTTTAAAGTGGAATTTGGATGCACATAGCTTCATATGTTGGGGACCAGGATGGCTGTTGGGCCACACAATCACACCATTTTAGAGCTGAAAGGGATCACAATGGTTACAAACTCTGGCTGACTAATGGGTATATTAAATGTGGAACTAGGTAAAGGAATGTTTTTTGAAGTTGGTGAGATCCACACACGCCCCCTCCCCCCCCCCCAATATGTATTGGTGCTTTTATCTTCTGAGTTGATAAATCTTTTATGACATGGTGTCAGTGATTTGCCTATATGGCCCAATTGGCAGGGATGAAAGGGAGCTGAAATTCTTTCTTAATTCATGATCGTAATAATAACAACAATAACTGACATTTATTTAGTGCTTCTGGTTTTCAGGGGCAGCTAGGTGGCACAGTGAATAGAACGCAGGGCCTAGAGTCAGGAAGACTCATCTTCAAATCTAGTCTCAGACGCCTAGTTTCTGTGTGACCCTGAACAAGTCACTTAACCCTGTTGACCTCAGTTTCCTCATCCATAAAATGACCTGGAGAAGGAAATAGCAAACCACTCCAGTATCTTTGCCAAGAAAATCCCAAATTCCAAGAGTCAGATACAACTGTAATGACTGAATAACAACAACAAAATTGCGTTTTCAAAGGGCTACACCTATGTTACTTTATTCAGTCTCCACAATAATCCTGTCAGGTAGATGAAGGAACAAAAGCTTAGAAAGGTTAAATGACTTGCCCACAGTCACACAGCTAGCTGATAGGTATCTGAAGCTGGATTTGAACTAAGACAAGCATTATTCATTTGGAGTTCATTTAAAAAACATGTTTGATAACTATATTTCAATATAATCAATTTCCTTTGTAATCCTACATATTTTATTTTTTTATTTAAAAATGTTGTTCTGAGGAGGTCATAGTTTTCACTAGACTGACAAGGGGACCCATGACCAAAAAAAAAATGGGCCATGACACAGACAAATAAGAAGCCCTTGAATTAAGATATTTCTGACTCCAAGGCCAGCACTCTATCCTCTGTATCATGTGACTGTCCTCAGAATTTAACCTATAGGAATAGGGAAAAAGTTCCCTTATTCCCATCCCTTAGGCAGAGATATCAAACCCCACCATATGGATCTCAATTCCTACAAAACTTCCCTCAAAAAACTTAGATTCTAGATAAGGAGATTGGAGGTATACACATAAAATATATATATCTTTTTGGAGGGCAGTTGTGGGTAAGTGACTTGCTTAAGGTCACACAGCTAGTTTTTTGTGTTAAGTGTCTGAGGCCATATTTGAACTCAGGTCCTCCTGACTCTAGGGCCCATGTTCTATTCACTGCACCACCTAGATGCCCCCCACATGAAATATTGTAAGAACGTTTAAGTTTATAAGATCCCTTCCAGGTCTTAAACTATGGGATTTTATGAAAAGTGATAAGAGAATAGACTTCTCAAATTACAATGATGAATAAATGAGTGAGTGAATGAATCAAAGAATGAGCTTTTACTGTGTGCCAAACACTGTGCAAAGAACTGGAGATATAAATACCTATGGGGTAAATGTTCACAGGTTAGAAATGAACGCTGTTCTTTCCTTTAAGGAGCTTACATTCTAATGGAAAGAGACATACTTATAGGAAATTGGTGGTAGGGGCAGGGGTTGGGGTGTAGGTGGTTCTATTTTGATCGGGAAAGTTTTAGGGATGGTAAGCAAATCCATAGGGGAGCAGGTTGAATATACTATTTTCAGTAACAAATTAGCGGTATTGATTTTATTATGGTTCCAGAACTGGAAAGGGAATGTGGCTGGGAGAGGTGGGTATATGCCAGTCAGTAGGCAACTGTTAAAGATGCCGGAGATAAAGTGAAACTGTGGGTGGGGTTGCTTAGATATAGTGAATCATTCAGAATCGGCACGGGGCAGAACAGGAGCTCTATATCTCAAATGGTTAAGTCTTCCAGGGCATAGTTTCTGGTCAGAGGTTGGAGAGGCAGGATAGCTTTCCATAATAAAACATATAATAAAATCAATATTGCCATTTGCTACTGGAAGGGGATGTCAATTTACCTCCCTATGATTCCACTTATGCTAGTCACTCTCTACAATGACCTGATCATTAATGTGATGAGTTCATTCTTTACCATCCCTGTAACTCTAAATCAAAGAGAAGATGAGGTAAAAAGATGGCTGCATATAAAAAATGATAGGGGAAAAAGAAGATGGAGAGAGATGAGCATAGCTTAAGACCAACTGTGGCATAATAGATTAGGAATAAGATAGAGAATGGGTAAGACAAATCTGTAGAACAGGGATCAAAGACAGAGAGCAGTGTACAGAGATTGAAAGCCACAGAGGAGCAGAATGAGGGAGATGAGAAGGAAGTAGGGAGAGAGACATGAGGAAAGCTCCATCACCTCCATATTGAGTGAATAGAGCAACCAGGGAAAATACTTGAAGGGGTTGCCCAGGGCCTAGGATTTAGAAACCCTGCACTCAGGCTAATCTGGCCTCACACTATTTTTAAGCAAGAGCTGGAGACTGGATCTCTGGAAAATTAGACAAGTTCCAATGTGTTTTCTAAATGCACCATTCTTGCCCAATGGAAGATAGATATTAAACAGAACTACACAAAATTGCTTTCTGTTCTTACCCTGTCTTTTAGCACTTATTCTGTTGGCTATAGAAAAATATACTAACTCCCTGGCCTGGCATTTAAGGTCCTCTACAATCTAGTGTAGTCCTTACATGATATATAAGGGGACTAGAAAGACTTAAGGAGGACTTTTTTTCTGGCTCATTGCCACCACTAAGGTTCAGCATGGTGTGCACCTTGTCAGTGAAGATGCTGTGCTCTATAAGCAAAGCAGAATTGAAGTAGCTCAAAAGAAATACAAGATGCCCAAATTTAGAGAATCCTTCTCAAATCTTCACATGACCTATTTGTGCCTAACCTGTGGTAGAGCACTTCATACTCTTATTGGTATGATCAACCACAGTCGGACACACAGTAACTTGACTCTAACACAGTGATGCCATTTTGGTTCTCTTAAGGATGAAGGACCACAACGAGGCCAGCACTAAGGTGATTTGATATTCCATGCCATTTGCAGGGACTAGTCATTTAGCCCTCTTTCTGACCACACAAGCCCATAAGGATCAAAATACAAATAATTTTACTTACAAATTATGAGAAATATAATGAAGAATAATAAAAGGCAATCCACCCAGAATATAGATTATTAGAGCCCTTAGAAAATGATGAAGTTAGGTGGCACAGTGGATAATATTAGTCTTGGAATCAGATAAATGAGAGTTCAAATCCTGGCTCAGACATTTTCTAACTGTGTGGCTGGACAAGTCACTTAACTTCTGTCTGTTTCAGTTTCCTCATTTGACAAATGGGTATAATAATAATATCTCCCTCCAAGGGCTGTTGTAAGGATCAAATGAGATAACAATTGCAAAATGCACTACATATGTTTTCCATTGTCTTCTTCATCCTCCTCCTCCTCCTCCTCCTCAATTATTCTTCTTTGTGATTTGTAGATTAGTTTTTCTTTCCAATTCTGTCTAGGATAAGGGCAGTTAATTGTATTTTATGATTTCTCTTACCCAGTACCTGGGCATGATGCCTCCTAATCAGCTTAAAACTCCTTACTGAGTCAAAATGGGAACATAC
Source organism: Pseudochirops cupreus (assembly GCA_028627135.1). Classification (NCBI taxonomy): domain Eukaryota; kingdom Metazoa; phylum Chordata; class Mammalia; order Diprotodontia; family Pseudocheiridae; genus Pseudochirops; species Pseudochirops cupreus. The sequence goes on from CM053583.1 coordinate 387,005,070, forward strand.
CACTTCTCTGTGTTATTGTCCACCAGGGATGCTGGGTAGAGTTATTCTAATTATCTGTGACTTCTCCCTAACACAACAAAAAGGAGGAAAGGAACCATGCACTTTCCCAAGCTCCATCCATGCCATTGGGAGAGAGATTGGTAATCACAGGCACGCTGTCTTTGACCTGCCTTTGCAGCCTTATTTCCCATTGATTCTATCTGTTCCTGCTGCCTTCCCACAAGACATTCTGACTGATTGCTCCCTTCTCTTGCCCAGCTGTCCTAAGCCTCAGTGCACTCACTCAGACAGTCTTGTATATCTGGAATGTATTCACTGCTTGTTTTTACCTGCTGAAATCCTCTTCAGATTAAACACCACCTCCTGCCTGAAGCCTTCTCTAATTGTCACTCTGCTCTATCTTCTCTCTATTCTCATTTTTTTCTAGCTCTCCCCTTTGCCCTTATCATACTTATGAACTATCATGCTAGAATCTCCCTGTCCCTCTCACTAGTAGATTGTAGTATGCTCTGGTAAAGGTATGGACTATGCCATTAAAAAAAATCTTTGTAGCCCAGGGCTAATTAGAAGACCCCTGTGCATAGTAGGTATTCAATCAGTCATCAATCAATAAGCACTTACTAAGTCATTATTGTATGCCAGGTGCTGCTTATTAAATTTTAATGGAAACCCATTTTCCTATGATGGAGATAATTGCTTCGGGTTTCTTCCTTGGCCCTGTTTCTCATATAGAGCCGGTGCCACACCAGACTGGCTCTATACCACAGGTAAGTTACAAGCTCTAAAGTGCTATATTCATTTGAGTGCCTTGGATTCTAGGATCACAGAGCGGGAGCTGGTAGAGACCTCAGGGTTCATCTAGTCCAACCTTCATTTTACAGGAGAGGCAATTGGGGCCCAGGGAAGTAAAGTGACTTGTGGAAGGTCACACAAATGGTAAGCATCCTTGATGAGATTTGAAACCAGATTTTCAGGCTGCATAACTTTCAGAAGTCAGATTTTCTGACTACAGAGATGGTGTCATTGATTCTACTGTCAACAGAATATTGGTATTTAAAAGACAGCTTTTTGTAACAAGAAAGGGCTTGGGTGCATTGAAAGTTCCAAATCATTTCCCCAGGGAAATCTATCTTTTCTCTCCATCCCTCATTTTTTTTTCTTTTGCTTTTTTTGGAGGGGGGAAGGCAGGGCAATTGGGGTTAAGTGACTTGCCCAAGGTCACATAGCTAGTAAATGTTAAGTGTCTGAGGCTGGATTTGAATTCAGGTCCTTCTCACACCAGGGCTGGTGCTCTATTCACTGCACCACCTAGCTATCCCAATCCCTCATAATTCTGAGATCAGTTTACTATCCATCTTTAATGCTTGTCCAGGACAGATGTGCTGATGAACTGCCTTGATGGACTGTCCACAAACTGACAACTGGATAATAAGGGGAAGGGAAAATAATAAGCATTTATTAAGTACCTACTATGTGCCAGAAACTCTGCTAAGCACTTTGAAAATATCTTATTTGCTTGATCTGACAATAATCCTGTGAGGTAGGTGCTATTATTAATACCACTTTATGGTAGAGGAAACTGAGGCAGGCAGCTGTCAAGTGACTTGCCCTGAGTTAACGAGTCTGGGGCATTATTTAAGCATTTTTTCTGTGTTCATGCATATGTACACAAATGACCATATATAACTATGTACATATATACATATGTGCACATAGTATGCAATGTGGATTGCGTTGTATATGTATAGATAGTTGTCATATGCATATATGCATTTTATGTACATGCGTGCACACACACGCACACACACACACACACATATACATTTAACTGTTAAACAGGCCATTTGATCAGAACACCAGCTACAAAGAATTTATTATGGAAACCAGAATACTTCATTTCCCTTTGCCTAAAGCAGGTTAAACCTGACCTCATCCTCTGTTCAGTCTGTAATAAACAACAAGTCTATAATTAAAGTAATTCTTTCATCTGTGTGCTGAAAAGAGGCAACAGAAGCCGTAGATAAATTATGGGCCACTTTATGTATGCTATTCAAATATTTTCCTCTGAGAAGAATACAAAATAGTCTATCTATCCTCAATGGATTGAAGACTTTAAATATCTTCAGTCAGGGAAAGAACTCACTCCAGTAGTTTCTTTTCATTTCATTAACGTTTTTTGAAAGCTGGGAGTTCTTGAACAATATCACTAATCCAATAATTTATGCCAATTTTCATCTGGAGGCAGGAGGCAAGGTATTTGACATCAGTGAGTTCTTTCTCTACCATTTCATGTTATCAAGGTTATACAGCCAGTCAGCCAGACACTGAAAAAGAGGGGGGGGAAAGCCCTACATGCCTGTCATCCAGGTTCTAGCTACACTGTTTTAAAGAGCCAAGAAGGGAAGCTGATGAATTGTAAGAATAAAAGATGTATATGCTGAACAGAAAACAATCACATTTGAAGTGACTAATGAATATTAATCGTTTCAGCTAGAGTGATTTCAGATTTTGTCACTCGCTACATAGGAGACTGCAATTGTGCAGTCAAGAGAGCAAGAAGAAGGCTGAATCCATTAACAGATTTTAAAAGAATTTGTGTCAGAAACATTGCTGTCACAAGATGCTATTTTTAACTACCACCTCTCACGATTATAAACCATTCAGATTTTGAGTCAACTACTTTTCATTAAAAATCTTGATTCAAACATGGAAGAAGCTAGGTGGGCTTATTCAAGCTAATGCATTTTAAAGCAGTTTTGGAAATCAGAAAAGTGAGGAAGAAAAATTATGAATGACATGAAATGGCAAACAAATATGTAATTATTCTACCCCATCCTGTGTGTGTGTGTGTGTGTGTGTGTGTGTGTGTGTGTGTGTGTGTGTGTGAAAGATCACAAGAGGGATAAGACTGCTAATTATGGTGAATGGTTGGAATAGTGATAATAGATGTTGATATAAAGACCAGTCTCTAAAAATATTAATTTGGTTACATTTTCTTTTTAAAGGATGATGGTCTTTGGAGAATGATGATGATGAGGATGGTGAAGATTATTAAATGATAAACATTTATATAATGCTTAAAAGTTTGCAAAGGAAACCAGAATTAATAAAAACTAGGATGGCTTCATTAAGGAAAAGTCATATTAGATTAATATAGCTTCATTTCTTAAAAAAGTAACTAGACAAAGATCATAGAAATGCTGAAGACACAATATGTTTCAGTGCAGCATTTGAACAAAGTCTTGTGGATCAGATGGGAGAGAACTCTGTTATATGCTATAGTTAGAAGAATAGACATAAAATATTCATTAATGACTCTGTGTCAGTTTGAAGGCACTTTCCCGGTTGAAGGTTCTAGGAGTCTGTTTTTGATTTTGTGATGTTTAATAGTTTTATTAATGATTTTGATGAAATCTCTGAAGGTCAGATTTTCAGATGACATGAAGCCAAAAGGGATAGCCAATGGTGTGATATTAAAAACATTTAAAAACTCTGCTTTTTTAGAAAGAATTATTCATATGAAGGTTGGATGTTTACTTTGTTGGGCTTGTTGTAGAGGCAATTCCAGGTATGAATGGTCACAGAAATACCTTCCAAATCTGAGACTCTAGGGTTTTGTTTTTCCTTTATTTATATATATTTTTTGTATAGAAATAATACTTGCTATTTCTGACTGATAATTTGAAGATTAAGATTCCATATCATATCTGTTACATTCTAAACTCAACTCAACTTGTAGATTGCCTCCCCAAGAATCTTCCTCATATTGTCCTCAAGAAAGGAAAGAGGAAAGAGGAGGGAGAGAGGAAAAGAAAGGAGAGAAAATATAGTTTTAAAAATTATGATATTAAATATGTTATATCAAAAATGTTTTTGAATGCAAGCAGGAGAAGATGTTTTGCACAAATCAGGATGGGCAGCTCCCTGAGATGGACATCTAATAAGGAGAATCTTGAGAGTTTATCAGCAGGTCACTGCTACTATATGTTTTCCATTCCCAGGTTTCAATGCAATATATATATACATATATATATATATATTTAAAAATCTATATAAATATATCTATCTACATATATAGATATCTCTCTCTCTATATATATAGATATGACTGCCTACATTCTGAATTCCAGGAGTCAAGCTTTTCTTGCTTTCATCAGTGTCTTCTTTGCTTAAAAGAACAAATCCAAGTATCAATTAACTTGTCAAATCTTTCATATTCTGGCCTTAGCCTACTGATTTGCTATTCCCCCCCAACTCAGAACTTCATCTCTATATCTTTGTAAAAGGTACACTCTATTTCAGAAATGTATCCCCTCCTAATCTTGGACTCTGTGATAGGACCACTATCTATCAGGATTCTATCCTCAACCCCCGCCAAAACATGAGCTAGGCTAATTTTCCCCTGAAAAGTAACAAATCTCTCTAGGGACTTCATTGGTTCAGGGGGCCAATGCTCAAGCTGCGATGCATTGGATACTGGTTCTTGGAAGCCTCTGGTCATATTGACTTGACTTCTTGGTTACTTACAGGCATAAAGACTCCATGTGGAGTCAGGGCTCTTCAGACTTGGCAAATGTCCCAAGACTGTGTGAATCACCACACCCTGCCTTGCTGACCAGATGATTTTCCATATGGAGGCTAAAGGAGCCAAGCTAAATGATATTCCATCCCTATTGAATACACTTTCTATGCTATGGCTAAGCAAACCTCCTTTTATTAGCTCTCTAGAAAAACTGACAAATGCCTTCTTTGGTTCTAATACTGGACTGAAACTAACAAAGTACTCTCCTGAGTCAGGCTCACCCCTGCTGACCTCTTACCGTCCCTAACTTCCTTCAAAGTTCAGCTCTCTTGGATCTCCTACAATCAGCTTTTCCTTATTCCCTTTCTTATAACCACTTGTCCTTTCCTCTAATCTTCATGTTTCTACATAGCTGCTTACATGGTATATTCCCCTAGTAGTACGTAGGCTCCCTGAGGGCAGGGACTGTTTTTTTTTTATTTGTTTGTTTCATCTCTGAATCCCAAAGTCCCTAGCATGGTGCCTTGGACATATTGGATACTTAAATGCTTATTGCATTGGATTTGATCCAACAAAAATAGTAAAAAAAAAAACCAAACTCATAAACTATTGCCTGTTTTTCTTTTATCATATTAGACTGTCAGAAAACAATAGCAAAGATAAACATAGATAAGGGAAAAGAAAATATTCCAGTAGTTTTAAATTCTCACTCATATAATTTTGTGCGGTGTGAGCCCATTGACTTACCCCATGCCCTGCTGCTTCCCTCTAAGGACCACCAATTCTTTTTATCAACTCTGCAGCCAAACCCTCTTGAATGTGTTATCTCCTCGTAGAATATGAGAATAGGAGTTATTTTGCTCTTCCAGTTGTAAAACTAGCACTTAGCACAATGATTGGCATATAGAAAACCCTCAATAAATGTGTATTTTTTGCACTTATTTTCATTCATTTTTTCAATATGACATTCACTTGTTATATTTAGATGAACAAATAGATAATGATGAAATAAAAATAAACCCCCATATTCCTATTGGTTTAAAGTTATAAAATTCTGTGGGTATAGATCACAGACTAGATATTGAAATAGGACAGCTACAAGTCTGGGGTAAAGAAGGAAATACTGGATTTCTAATTAGGGCCATGGTGATCCGAACCCTCCTACTTCCTGCCGAAGGCCTTAATAAGTCATTCAGTCTCTTTGGGGACTGAATCTTAGAGTTTAGCTTTAAAGCTATGATCCTAAGGCAGCTAAATCAGCTCCCTCATTTGCAAATGCATAAATTGAGGCCTATAGAATTTAAATGCTGTGTTAACAGAGCTACTTATTTGTAGTAGAGATCACACTAGAACCCTGGTCTCTTTCCCCCCAACCCCAGTTTCTTCTCCTTTCATTACACCACAAAGGGCATCTTAGAAAGGGAATCATTGGCTATATGTCATCAGAATGAAAGCCAGATTTAAATGCAAGATAGGAGAAAAGGGATCTATTCTGATATTCTTAAGCAAAAGGTGGGAGGGAGCAGGGGAGGAAGCAAGACTAAAGATGAAGCAAACAGTATAAATGTTTGTAAAAATGACTTTGGATCCCTTAGAGAAAGGTAATTTCCAGATAAGAGTTTCCTTCGGTCTTTCTGAAATGTTTGTTTTAGGAAAGAGGCCGTTTTCATTAAATACTCACTTATTTTAGTAGCAAACATTCATATTAAAGCAGCTGAAATTTATTTAAGCAAAATTGTTTGTTCTCATAGTCCCTTTAGATGGATTCCCAGGCTTCAAAAGTGGATAAAAAAGATTTTTTCCCCTATCAAAGCAGTTAGGGTATCTTTCCCTTCCTCCCTTATTCTCTCTTTTCCTTCCTCCTTCTTCTCTTTCCTCTTCTTTTTCTTCCTCCTTTTCTCCCTTCTTTTTTCTTCCTCCTTTTCTTCTTCCACTTCTCTCTCCTTTCCTCCTCTTTTTTTCTGCTTTCATCTCTTTCCCTTCTTCACAAAAGAGTAAATTTTGCAGCAAGAAAAATAGTCAGCTCAGAAATAACAGTAAAGCCTTAACTGGTGACCCAAGTTCTAATGTATGTCTGCTTTGAGTGAGAAGTGATCTTCAGTATGGAATAGTGAATAGAGGATTGGACCTAGAACCTTCTGAAGTCTTGGATTCAAATTCTGACTCTGACAATTTCCATCCAATTACTTTAACTCTCTGAGCACCTATCCTATAGGGGTAAATAATACTTTTCATGTCTGCACCAGAGTTGTTGTGTGTGACACCAGTGGATATTGCTGTGAAAGGTAGAATTGCCTAGCTAGGATTCAGTCCTTCCTGTCCAGTTGTCACTACTGAATAGTGGCATAGCTGAAGCCTTTTCAGATCTTTGCCATATCCCATATCTTCCAAGTGTGTAAGTGTGTGTGTGTGTGTGTGTGTGTGTGTGTGTGTGTGTGTGTGTGTGTGAATATAGGGTAGGATGCAATCTTTTCTTTAGTCATTCTGTCTCCTCCTGACCCCTCATTTTTTTCCCTTTGGGTATGTAGACAGCTACACCCCATTACAACAATTTGCTTGCTTTTTTAGTCTAGTCTAAAGGCAACATAAGAGTGTACAAGTTCGTGTCATGCCTTTTTTTTTATTTTATGGAGTTGAATATCAGACACCAAGATATTATACAATCATAATAAGGTAGAGCTCCCGATTAGGAAAATTTTTAACATTCAGGCAGTGATTTGGATCCCTGACTTATTCAAATTATCTTTAAAAAAATCTCTTGCTTATTCCTGATCTCTTTACGTTTGAGGCAAAAATCAGAATACAGGAAATGTTTGGAGTGCAGTGAACAGAGTGTTTGCCTGGACAGGAAAAGGTGGGGGGGGAGGGGAAAAGAAGATCTTTTTTTGGGGGGGGTCACTTCCATCAATCTATTAAGAGATAGATAAAATAGGAAGATTCAGTCTGAATCTTTTGTGTTCTTCTTTCAGGCTTTCCATTTGATTTCTCCTTTCTTACTGATGATTCTTTCTGGTTCACCTTCTTATGATATGAACTGAGCTGGGGATGCTATCTCCCCCACTGTTGATGCCACTTCGTTCTTGCAGGACCTACCCTCTCAGTCCTTGTCTTTTTGACTGTGTCCTTTTAGGAACTCCCACATTTGATTCAGGTCTGCCTTCCAATTCAAAGTTCCAAATCATTCTCTGCCTTAGGGCAAAGAGGGAATATTGGGTTTTGTGAATTACAATCTCACAATCCCATTCAGTTTTCTTTTTAAAAAAATTTTTATTATTTATTTTAAACAAATACAAAACAAGAAAAAATTTCCGTGTACATAGCAAAAGAAAAGAGAGGATTCAAGATAAAACAATAAATTTCCATTTCATGAAAACCTATGAATAAAATCCTACATGTTGTTTTCTAAGCAATCCAACTTCTCCCATTCAGTTTCCAAACATTTGCCATATTCAGAAAGTGCATTGTTCTGAACATTCTATAGGAATGTTGTTATGGTAGGTAATAAAAATGATGTAGTTTCCTTCCGATATCACAAGCTATTGTACAACACATTCTATCTCATAATGCTATCAAAACTTTGTAAAAGCTGTGCCCTGTATCAGCAAGCACCCTAGCATACCTAGGGTGGCTACTAGCACAGGTTCTTAGATCTGCTTTTCTAAAGGAAAGCAACTCAAAATGGGTTAACAATCTTACTTTAATCAAACATGTCATTTACCTAGTTCAGGGGGAAAA
>CM053583.1:387013826-387081355 GCA_028627135.1 Pseudochirops cupreus
TTTTCACAGCCGGGGGCTCAACGGCTGCCCAGAGTCTCTTCTGGCCAAATCACACAACTCTTCTCAAAGTGAGCCCCAAACCAAAACCTCACATCAGGGCGTATATATAGCCTTCTCCTGGCTTGGAGAATGTCACAGCCCTCTAGACCCACTGCCCAATCACAAAGCTACAAGGCACGGGCATTCCCGGAAAACAAGCCTGGCGCCACAGGCTCCACATGACCACATTCAGCCTATTAGGGAACAGAGCATACTTTCAAATATCCAAGGGTCCTCAGTCACGTAGACACTTTAGCAAAGGGCCTAGGGGCAGGGAAGATCTTCAGATTCCCATAGCATTCCCTAAGCCTAGAATGCCCTTTATCTTTATCTCCACCCCTTAGAATTCTTAGCTTCCTTCAAGGTTCAGCTGAGATGCTCAAGTTATAAATTTCAGTATAAGTATAAATCTTGTATTCCATCTGGAAAAGTAGAAGCTCTTGGAGGACAGGGACAGTTTGGAAACTTTTTTCTTTATCTTAGGAGTTGGTACTTGCTACATTACTTAATAATTGAGTTGCAGCAATGCCACAAGGCAAGAAAGGTAAAATATTGCTTTGTTTTTATAAGTGCCAGATGCCCTCATTCCTTGCTACCAGTTTTCTTATGAACCAGCCTCCCCAAAGACACAAATATCTTGTAAGACTGGAAATCTGAAACATGTTCCTGTGCCAATCAATGGCTATTTAGAAGAGGATGAAGCCAGATGCAAATAAATAGAATATTTCATGTCTCAGAAACTTTCCTTGATATTGAGCATGGCACACGGCAAGAACACATTCATTTGTAACCTGCTGATTTAAAATTCATGATAATTTGTGACTCTGTGAGGTGGTTTGTCTTTGTTCTCTCTAAGGAGGAAAAAGTATATTAATAGCAGAAACAAGGTTTTTGGAAGGAATGTTTAACCTCCTTAAGGAAGCAAACATTTTAAGCATCATTATTTGCATGGAACAATGTGTTCTTTAGAAGAGCAGGTAAAAACCTCTGGAAAATAGGTGTAGTCAGAGTGCTCTTTTGAGGACAACAAATGGTTAGACTTATTGAATCTATAAAACAGTGGTTGTCAACCTTCCTAATGTCGTGACCCTTTAATACTTGTATGTGGCGTATCTGCATGTGGGCGGACCCTCCTGGAGACGGATAGAGGAGTGGTGTCTCGGTTCCTAAGACCATCGGAAATATGTGTTTTCTGATGGTCTTAGGTGACTCCTGTGAAAGGGTCGTTTGACCCCCAAAGGGGTCGTGACCCACAGGTTGAGAACCATTGCTACAAAATATGATTAAAATAATGAGGCTAGACATCTCTAGGTATTCATTAATTCAGACTTTTCGTTATTGTGATATACACACACAAACACACAACTAATTTGCCTATTTTGACCACATTTTTGTAGTTGTCTCATTCTCCTCACACACAAAGCCACAGACCAGCTAGGTGATACAGTGGTTAGAGTACTAGACCAGGGGTCAAGAAACACTGATTTAAAATCTAGCCTCTGACACTAACTATGTAGCCCTGGAGCACTTAAATTTTGTTGGCTTCTGTTTTCTCATCTATAAAATGGAGATAATGATATAGCATCTGCCTCCCGGGATTGTGGTGAGGATAAAGGAAAAAAATAAAAAAAATAAACACTTTGCAAACCTTGAAGTATTAAGTAAATGCTAGTTATTTTCATTTATCATCCTCCTTCTCCTCCTCCTCCTCCTCCTCCTCCTTATTCCAACTTCAGATCCTCATCATTTCTTCCCTGGACTGTGACAATAGACTTCTAATTAATCACCTTACTTCCATTCTCTCCCCTGTTTGAACTGTCCTCCACACAAATGACATTCAGTTTTGTCATTCTTGCTTCTAAAATACAGTTGTTACCCTTCTACTTCCCTACCCCAAAATCCTCAATGTCTCTCTGTTGCCTCTGGATAAAATACAGCATCCTCAGTCTAGCATTTAAACCCTCTACATTATGGCTCCTCTTTCTGTATCTGCCCTCCAGTTAAAGTAGCCTACCTGCTCTTCCCTGCATTATTCAATCATTCAATCTTCTTAGTGCTCCGACCATGGCTAGACTACATGTCTAGAATATATTCTTTCTCTTTTACCTCTAGGATCTCTGTCTTTTTGCTGGGTTCAGCTTAGCTAGGTTCATCTACTTCTGGATATTTATTCTGATCTCTCCAGTTGGAAGTCTCTTAAATTGCTTTGTACTTGTCTATTTGTGCATGCTGTTCTGCCCCTCCCCACTTCCTTCTGCTCTCTTTGCCTCAATACAATGTAAGTTCCTTAAAGTCCAGGACTGTACTGCTTTTCTTCTGGTACCTCTTGTCCCTAGCATAGTGCTTAGAGAGTACTTAACAAAGGTTTGTGCAGTTGAATTGACCTAACTAGCCTGTTAAGCAATTTTTTAAAGAGTTAATTTGGATTAGACAGTAACTTCCAGCTTCAGGAGATGATTTATGAATCAGAATTTTCTAAACATCAAGTCCATCAAAATAATCAAAGTGGTTCATGTGTGTAGACACACCCTATGCCACGCCAGTGAGTCTGGCTTGTTGGGGACTAAAATAGGGGAACAGAGAAGCAATATGACACTCAGCCTATATATTTTTTTCCTTCTGGGACTCAGGAAAGACCAGTGATGAGTGTCTGAATTTTCATAATTCTTGGGGGAGTCAAGATAGTTTCATCTGTTATGTCCAATCAATCCAAACTACTAATTTCATACTTGCAAAGCAGTTTGCTATGCTTCTAAAGTCAGAGAAGATGGTCTAGTGAGAGCTAGTAGTTGTTGGCTTTAAACTTTGATTGTTTTATTTATGGGGCTGGTTAGCTATTTCTTCGGAAGCCGTGTAGAATCGTTTAAACCCAGTGAAATCAGATAATCTGTTGATTTATCTTTTGTTTGAGTCTTGCTCCCTTTTATGAAGTGGGAATATGGGCAGGGTGGAATAAGCTGAGTGTTCTCATTCAGTGAGGCTGCTCCAAGATGACCCACTTTATTGTTCTGAAAACTGGAAAAATGTAATGAAAGTAACAGTAGGGCATGCTATCAAAATAGATCATTGTCAAGGATGTTTCCCCCCAACAATGGGAACCAGGGAAATGTGGTTTGGCTTCTTTAATTCTAAAATCCACTTCTAAGGGGGAGGGGTGTTGTTATACAACTATTCAGGAAACTTACCAACCCATTCTTTTCCAAAAAACCTATTTGGATTCCAAGGATTATACTTAGTCTCAAAGAAAGCACTTTTGTTAATGGAAACTGAAAACTGTGTTTGCTGATTGTTGCACTGAAGCTTGCAAAACCTCAAACTTGGAGGTCCCCTTGACCTTTTGGATGATACTGAGTAATATTCAAAACATTTCATTTCAGACATAAAGGTTAATAAGATTTTTAAAATTCTATGTAAAATCCATTTATATTGAAAAGAAAAGTGCAAGAATAGGAGGGAGTAATTGAGAATAGATTTGTCATGTCTTCTGCCCTCCCCTGCTGCAAATAACAAAGTATGAGGTTATAAAAACACAGATGTGGAGGTGGAAAGGAACTTGGAGACTATCAGGTACAACTGATTCATTTTTGGAGATGAAGGTCTAGAAGGTTAAGTCACTTGCCAAAGGTCTCTCACAGGTAAGTGACCAACTTGAGTCCTCTATTTCTAAATCAAATTTTCCTCTCTATATCATGCTGCTTCTATATTTTTTATACTTTAATATCCACATTTCTGGGGTGGCTAGGTGGTCCAGTGAATAGAGCACTGGTCCTGGAGTCAGGAGCACCTGAGTTCAAATTTGACCTCAGACGCCTAACATTTACTAGCCGTGTGACCTTGGGCAAGTCACTTAACCCCAATTACCCTGCCTTCCCCCCTCCAAAAAGCAAAAAATAAGATATCTGTATTTCTGATGATGCCTATTAACAGTAGTCAAGACTCCCAGTTAATGTTCTTATGCAGTTATTTCAATCATGTCTGACTGTCTGTGATACCATTTGAGTTTTTTGGGGCAAAGATAGTGGAGTGGTTTTGTCATTTTCTTCTCCAGCTCATTTTACAGATGAAAAGCTGAGGCAAACAGAGTTAACTGACTTGCTCAAGGTCCCACAGCTAGTAAGTGTCTGAAGTCAGATTTGAACTCAGGAAGATGTCTTCTTGACTCCAGGCTTGGTGCCCTATCCTCTGCATCACCTAGCTGCCCCAAGACTCTCAGTAGCAATCATTAAATTGAATTTCAAGGAAGAGTGAATAAATAAGGAAATCTTTCATTTTCCATAGACAATGTCTATAAAAAGGTAACATAGTAAGTAGGTATAGTTGCATTCTCTGTATTTGTTTCCCCATTATCCAGAGCAGGGCCTAATAGAGCTAGTCAGCTGATTGATTGATTGTAATGAACAGAGTGCTCAACCTCAAGAGAGACCTGAATTCAGATGCTGACTCTGATCCTTATTTGCCAGGTGACAATTGGCCATCCATTGAATCTCTCTCTCTATAGCTTTCTAGATATGAAGCACTCGGTGTTTCTTCAGGATGAAGTGGCAACATTTGTTTGTGTTTCTGAAATCAAATATTTTCATGAGTTTCTTAAATTTACCTTCATTTTCAGTGTTGATGTTGAACATGAGATCTTTAGGGGAAGGGATCATTTTGTTTCTTTCTTTGTGTTCCCAGAGTTTTGTGCAGGACTTCGAACATATTAAGTGCTTAATGGATGTTTATCAATTGAGTATCGTGACCCCTCTGTGTATAGACATCCACACATTCTGTGTACATCTACATCCTTTGAGGGTTCATGCCTTTTGGAGTGACTGAATGTCCTATTTAAAACAAGCTTTTAGTGAAATCTGTGATGAAAGTAATCATCTAGGAGACATTCTCAACCTCTTCTTTGGAGAAGCAATGTGGAATAGGAGATTTGGAAGCAGACGACTGAAATTAAAATCTTGGCTCTGCTACTTTTTTGTATGACTTTGGGGAAAGTAATTTAATACTTAAAAACTCATATTTTTGTATCACGTTAAGGTTCATGAAGGACTTTATTTGCAATATCCCATTTATCCCCCCAATAATCCTGGGTGGCAATGGCTATTATTATCTCCATTCTACAATTGAGGAAACTGAGTCTCAGAGAGGTCAGGTGATTTTCCCAGAGTCAACAGAACTCATAAGCAACTGAAACAAAATTTGAACCAAGGTCTATAAATACAAGTTCAGCAGTCTATACAATATTCCACTCTGCCTCTCATAAACTCCCTGGACCTCAGTTTCCCCATCTGCAAAATGAAGAGATTGTATCAGATAGAGTGTCATCCAGCCCTAAATCTATGATCATGCTGCCAAAGGGTCCCAGATAGCACTGGGTTAGGTGCCATAGACTGCCTAGAAAATCTCTTTCCAAAGCTATTTTATATTTGACATACAATTTTAAATTGGGGGAAAGAGACCTTTGCTCGATGGAGAAATTTAAAAAATCAATCAACAAGCATTTATTAAGCCTCTCTCATGCACCAGACACTTTGCTAGGCACTGGAAGCAGAAAGACAAGAATGAAATTGTCCTTGCCTTTAAGAATCTTACATTTTTCTGGGGGCAATGATATATAAGCATAAGTATGCTTAAGTATATTAAAAATAAATACAGAATACTAAAAAGGTAATTCCAGGTGTGGGAGCTGCACTAACTGCTGTGGAGGTCAGGATGGGCCTCATATGGGAAGAGAGACTTGAGCTGATTTTTTAACTTAACTAAGAAATCTTAGAGCTTACTGGTAACTTCATTAAGAGCAGTTTCATTTCAGAAAAATAAAATTGTAAAGCAGAAAGGAGTTTTGTCATTGTTGTTTTGTGTAGTGAATAAGGTATGCTTTTCCACTTTTCCTTTGGGAACTTCTTCCATTTCCTCTCACCCCTTCTCTAACCTTTCCCCAGGGGCAAAGAGTCCCCATACTGTCCTTTGATCAAATCTGACACTTCACCATTCTAGACCTGGCCTAACTCAGGCCAGTCCATTGATGCAGGCTCAGGGCTTAGAAAGCAATGAAGTTCTTCTTGATAATAATGCAACTTTACTAGTAATCAGAGATTCAAAGACTATAATTCCTAGGTTTAAAAAGGATGCTAACTTAGTTAAAACTCTACTACCCATTGCCTAATACATCGTCATGGTAAAAAGCTCTGCCAAGTAAGGAATATGTTCTCTGCAAGGCAAGAGGAGCTTTGAGATCCTCTAACCACAGCTCTCCCTAGCCTGGACCTTTTATGCCTCCAGTGGCAAGGGAAATGAACAGTTTCCTTATCTCTTTAAAGGACTAACCCCACCTACATAAAATGAGTCTCTCCCTCCACACATAGTGAGGAAAGAGTGCATTCTAGCCATGAGGGTGTGTGTGTATGTGGGGACACCCTGTACAAAGGCACAAATAGAATGTTATGTGGGAGGAATAGCAAGAAGGCAGTTTGGCTGGACTGAAGAGTGAATAAAGAGAAATTATATATAGTAAGCCAAGAAATGGAGGTTGAATTTGTAAAGGGTTTTAGTGGCCAGACAGAGGAGTTTGTATGTGATTCTGGCATTCATAGGAGAGCTTTGGACTTTCACAAGTGGAGGGGTAACTTAGTCACCCCCAGCTCTGTGGAAGATGGATTGGAAAGGGGAAGAATCAGTTGAGAGACCTGTTAGGATGCTGTTACATTATTCCAGGCAAGACAGGATGATGAGAGTCTGAACTAGGGTGGTGGCTATGTAAGGGGAGAAAATGGGACAAATTGGAGGGATACTGCATAAAGAGAACTAACGCAACCTGGCAACTGATGGAATAAGTGGGAGGAAGAATTAACTATGACTCTGATGTTATAAACTTGGGTGTCTGGAAGGGTGGTGGAGTCCTCAGCAGAATGGAGATATTTGGAAGAGAGTGGGTTTAGAAGCAAAAGATAATGGGGTCTCTTTCAAATTTGAGAAGTGTACATGATATGCAGTTCAAAATATTTGACAGGTAATTGTTGATGTGGAACCAGAGGTCAGGAGAGAGACTAGGGTAAGATGCATAAACCTGGAAATGATCTGCCAGGAGGTGATAATTGAAATGGACAAAATCACATATAGTAGAGAGAGAGAAAAAAAAAAAAGAAAAGAGTCCAGGACAAAATCCTGATGTACACTCATACAGAGCTGGTTTGACTAGTAAATGAGACTAAAATGACAAGTAGCAATGTGTGTGTGTGTGTGTGTGTGTGTGTGTGTGTGTGTGTGTGTATGAGAGAGAGAGAGAGAGAGAGAGAGAGAGAGAGAGAGAGAGAGAGAGTCTTAAAAAATCCTCAAAAGAGAAAGTATCCAGAGGAAGGGATGATTATCAATGTCTGATGACAGAGAGAAGTCAAGGAGTAAGAGGACTGAAAAAGGTCATTGGATTTGGAAATTAAGAGCTTACTGATGACTTTGTAGCAATCAGTTTCCCTTTAGAAAAAGTAAAGTCATAAAGTAGAAAGATGTTTTGTTATCATTATTGTTGCTTTTGAGGGGGGGCAAGGTACACTATTCTATCTTCCTTTCTTTAACCCTCTTTTTCCTCTCTAACCTCTACTCTAACCTTTTACCAGAGGCAGAATTTCCCCATTCTGTCCTTTGATCAGAACTAACAATTCAACATCCTTCCAGGTTCGTCGTCTCCAAAAGTGCTCTATGTTTCAAGAAGATTCCATCCCTTACCCTTTCCTAACTAACTCAGGCTAGTCCATTGATGCAGGCTCAGGGCTTAGAAAGCAATGCAGTTCTTCTTGATAATAATACACCCCAAATCTAAACTATAATTAAACTGGTACTGGTTGACTCAAAAAGGGGCTAGGAGAAAAACATCTCAATTGATGTAATTCACAATACAGTATCGATAATCAGCATTCTATTTAACCCTCTCAGGGAATGTCTGAATGTTTTTTAAGTGGAACTTGTCAACCCAAATTAATCTGAGTGTTGTAAATCTCAGTCCATGGGATACAATGAAGAGAAAGAAATTCATGTTTTCTGAGGGCAATTTCCTTGTTGGAATACCTCATAGTCATTTTATAGAGGGGACCTCAGCATCATAGATGGGTTGTACATTGGATAGAGAGCTCTGAACCTGAAATCAGGAAGACCCAAGTTCCAATCCTGCTTCAGACATTTACCAGATATGCAACTCTGGTCAAGTCACTCAGTCTTCATTTCTTCATTTGTACGATGGGGATAATAATAGAACACGCCCACAGAGTTGCTATGAGGATCAATTGAGATAGCATGTAGTATGGTTTATAAATCTTGAAGTGCTATAGAAATGCTTGTTATGATAATAATAATAATAATAATTATTATTATTCCAAATAACAAGACCTCTGTGGGGTCATCCCAAACCTGAAAAGCTCTGCATACAAATTCAAGGAAACAACTTCTTAAGGTAAAAAGGGCCAACCTACATTGATAGAGAGATTTTCCTCATGCAGGAGTTCCCTATAATAGCAAAATCACAGGTCTCATTCCAAACTTTTTTATTTTATGAATACTTACATATGCACACACTATCTTCTCTGATGGAATGTAAGGTCATTACGGGCAAGGACTATTTCATTTTTCAAAATCTTTTTATCTTTAATAGTTGCATGACTACTGAAAAAATTAGTATCCAGATATAGTCAGATCATGGAAAACTGAATGCTGGGCCTGAGAGAGAATTCAGCGCAATTATTTTTAAACTCCGGTTTTGTGTGAGGTACTGTCCTAGGTGCTAGAAATACAAGGACAAAAATGAAACAATCCTGTGAGTGAGGTGGATATAATATGTAGAAGTTAGCAAATGCAAAGGATCTATAAAGCCAAGTCTGTATACAGGATAAAAAGTGAGTTGAGCCTCTCTAGAATTTGGCTAGCTACTCTCAGTTCCAGTATAAAGCAGATCTGATCAGTTTGCGTTTGCACTTTTCATCTAAGGATTGCACAGGCATATCCCATGAAACACCAAGAAGAAATGGTATAAGAGAACCCAGGAAGGGATGTTAGAGGTAGGATTTGCTCCAAGTCAATGACTGGAAATTAAAGACCAGAAAGAACAATGACCTGAAGAACTGGTAGATAGTTTCCCATTTATCAATTTTTCACTAGGCATAATAAAATATAATGGCTCTAAGATTTTCAATGACTACATGGTAGTCTAATCTTCTTATGAAATATTAATATTAAGTGGCTCAAAGCTCAAATAGGAAACTGGTTTCATGTGCTTCTAACCACTTGGAAAGAAACCAAAAAGACCAATTTGAAATCAGCTGGCAATATTTCAAAGCCATCCATTGGAGAGCTCAAAAATGAAATGAAGTGATCTTTATGTTACTGTAAGCAAATTTTAAAAAAGAGTTTGGTAATTTAAGTTCCCCCCCTCCCATTCTGTTGTAAGTCAAAGTATAATGAGGATAGTTAAGACAATATTTTGAGAAACTGACAGTTTCATTTCAGCAAGATTCTTATGTAGTGGATCAGCAATTGGAGCCATCATTATTTGATGAAAATTAGTAAGCCTGGAACGTCTGTCAGAATTGATTGTAGCCACATATCAAGCTGTATTATGAGGTTTAGGCACATATCTCCCACACACAACCCAGTTTGGAATGTCCACATAAAGTCAAGCATGAGCAGCTTTCCAGAGGACTACTTCTGTGAAAAGCTCTCAAGGTTCTGATTACACTGTATTTATTCAATAACAAATCAGAGCAAAACATTCACAGAAAGGTACAACATTCACAATGTTACAGCTTACCACAGAAAATAAAAATACAGTATTCATCATGTCACAACTTAACAACTTATTACAGAAAATGGCCACATAGTTTTCAGCACAGTGGTCAAATAGTTTTGAACAAATTACAGTCATTTAGTCAATCAATCACTTAGTAACCCAATCATTCAATTAACTCAATCATTCAATCATCCTTAAGGAGGTGACCCTCCTTAAGGGTCACAAAACACAAAAGTCCAAGTTCTTCACTCATGGGGCACACTAAGTTACAATATCAGTCACTACTCAGTACTCTCTTAAGGGGTAGTGTAATATACGCAGGCCATCCACCCCTCAGTCACAAATAAGTTACAATTTCAAGGTCATAAGTAAGTTACAACTTCAATCAGTCACTACTCATTATCCACGGAGAGGCCTCTTTATCTTGACCCAAGGTAGGCTCTCAGATTCCCTGGATTCCCCCTATGGTCCTAGCTCCTACCTGGATTCACCAAACTGTCACCTGGATTCAAAAGCAGACAGCTCCCAGTTCCTTGTCCAGCTGTCCACGCAGTCCCTGTTTCATGCTGAAGCTCAGTGTCCAACCCACCTTAAATCCTTCACAGTCTCTGCTCCTGGGAAGTCAAGGCTTAACAAAGCCACAAGCAGACAAAGTACTGAGACCACAGTCATGCTTCCTCAGTCTTCTGCAGCTTCATCTGGCCCTCAGAAATCCTCAGCAGCTCTGGCTGGCCCTTGGACTCAGCATTTCCTCAGCAGCTTCTCAGTAGCTTCTCAGCAGCTCTGGCTGGCCTTCAGATTCAGCAGAAGTTTCAGCCGGTTCCCAGAATCAAAATCATTTCAAGCAGGTTCTCAAAATAAAAATCATTCTCTTTAGCCTGGGCCTCTCTTCCTCCGCCTCTAGAACCTGGCTCCAAGAAGATCTGAAATTCCAGGGAGGGCTTCTCCTCATATACCTATTGCTTCTCCCTATTCAGCCCCTTCCTGTGATGTCAGCAACAGGGGTTTCCTGGTCAGCCCCTTCCTGTTACATCAGCTACTTGTAGTTCATACCTTCTGTATCTTTAGCAGAGGTTTAATTTGAAACTAGTTGCTAAGTACCTGTCAATTTATCAATACAAAGAGATCTTCAAATTTCATTACCATTATAGTCCAGGAGTATGGATTCCACATGAGATGAATGGATGTTGGGGATCAATCTTTCAAACAGAAACTGCTTTCTATGTTTCAAACAGAGTTGGAATTTGGAATTTCTGTGCCACAGGGAAAATCATGTGGGAGAAAAAAGGGAAAGGTAGAGGATGGTCCAACCAGAGTAGTAGGTGGAGGTCCATCATTCTTCTTAGGTTCATTGTCAATAAAATTTGGGAGCCAGACTAGAAGATCTTTCAAAGCCCTTCCATCTTTGAATCTATGATTCTATAATCATATGGTCCATTCTTCTGAAGTTATGACCATATAGATAAGGAGTAGAAAAGTATATCTTGGGATAAGGGAATCCAAGTGATGGAACCTTTGGAGTAGTATTTGAGGTTTGCAACAATAAAGATGTAAGGTTATTTGGAATCCAGATGTCAATATTTTGGAACAAAGTCCTGTTTGTCCTGTGCTAAGCAGAACTATTGTCTTAGCTTGTTCCATCAAAAAGTGATTTTTAAAAATCTAAAATGGATCTTTGGGAATGTAGGCCAAGTCCCTCAGTTTAGCATTGTTGAAAGTGATGCCCAAGCCCATTTCTAAAATGTACAGGGAATTAAATAAAATTTATAAGAATACAAGTCATTCCCCAATTGATAAATGGTCAAAGGATATGAACAGGCAATTTTCAGAGGCAGAAAGTAAAGATATCTTTAAGCATACGGAAAAATGCTCTAATTCACTATTAATTCGAGAAATGCAAATCAAAACAACTTTGAGGTTACCACATCTCACCAGTCAGATTGGCTAAGATTACAAAACAAAATTGGAACACTAATGCATTGTTGGTGGAGTTGTGAACTGATATAACTGTTCTGAAGAGCAATCTGGAACTATGCCCAAAGGGCTATAAATAATTGCATACCCTTTGATCCAGCAATAGCACTTTTGGGATTATCTCCCAAAGAGATCACAGAAGTGGGAAAAGGATCCATATGTACAAGGATATTTATTGCAGCTCTCTTTGTGGTGGCAAAAAACTGGAAATATAGGAGTTGCCCATCAATTGGGGAATGGCTGAACAAGTTGTGGTATATGAATGTAATGGAATACTATTGTGCTATAAGAAATGGGAAGGAGATGGACTACATAATTGCCTGGAGAAGCTTATACAAGTTGATGCTGAGTGAGAAGAGCCGAACCAGGAAAAATTTGTACACAATCACAGACACATAGTATGTGTGATGACCAACCTTGATAAACTGGACTCTTCTCGGCAACGCATAGTTATGAGACAACTCTACAAGTCTCAGGATGGAAGGAGATATCTACATTCAGAGAAAGATCTAGAAAGAGTAGAGTTTAAATGGAGACTGAAGCAATACATGCTATCATTCTTTTTAAAAAAAAAAAAGAAAGAAAGTGATGCCCAAATTGATTAATGGACTCACAGGAGTTCATCCAGCTATTCAGTAGCAGAGACAGGGCTAGAACCTGGATCTTCTTATACTGTACTACCCTCATGCCACACATGCCACACCTAGAATTCAATATACTTTCTTATTTCCTTAGTCTTGTTCTTTGTTTGGCCTTTCTAGAAAGCTGCTCCTTCCTGTCTTCCATGTTCAAATTAACAGTAAGGCTGTGTTTATATGTGGCAAGCAGACTATGTGTGGAGTATGTATTTGTCCCAGGCTCAATAGCAGTGGTAGCATTAGCCACTATGTCAAAATATTTTTCTAGATCAATTCTTAACATTTTTATGTCATTAACCCCTTTGACAGTCTGGTGAAGCCAATGGACTCCTGCTCAAAACAATATTTTAAGTGCATAAAATAAAACAGGATTTCAAAAGAATCCAATTATATTGGAATACAGTTGTTATAGATGTAATATATATGATCTATGACATATAATACATGATATATAAAATAAGTAATATAATTGTGTATATATATGCATATATATGTATATGTATATATGTGTGTGTATATATATTTTCATAGATCCCAAGTTAAGAACTCCTAGGACAAAAGGGAATGATGTCCTGTTCACATGACACTTTGCTATTGTATCATTTTTCCTCCTTTAAAAACACAAAATTTTCTTCTTCCAAAAAGCTCTCTTTGATTGTTTTCATTTCTATTTTTTGGACTGACTGCTTGCTCCATAAGGTCCTCTTTCACCTCTCTACCCCACCCTCCTTTCTCTTTCCATTCCTTTCTATGTATGTCTCTCTGTCTGTTTCTGTCTCTGTCTTGTCTCTCTCCTCCCCGCCCCCAGACACATTCACACCTGATTGCATTAATTCCTTCATTGCTTATGGAATCTATATACTATATTTGCTTGCCCTTGTCTTGCTTGCTTGCTTGCTGTTTGTCCTTCTAAGGTTACCTTTGTATGAAGCTTTGTAAATGTCATAAGACTTTGTCATTTACATTGCATACTACATAGCCCTAGGTCTTTGAAAGTCTGTACTTATGTATTCTTTTCCTTTGCCATCCTTCCAACAGCACAGAGTGTACAGATCAACATGTCATGGATGAGAGATAAGAAAAAAAATAAGAACCAAGTGGTTGGGGAAAAAACAAAACAAAACATTGAGATCAGGGTACAACTCTGCCTGAAGGGCCAGCAGAATTCTTGTTGCTTTGTCAGTGCTGAGAATTGGCTACCCCCTCTACCTACTGCTCTGGCTCCTTGTACATTTTGACACTGATCTTCCTTCACCTCTTTTTTCTTTTACTTTGACCAGGGTGGCTAACCTTTATACATTTGCTACTTCAGCCAGACTGGACTGCTGACTACTACTGCCCTGCTTCAACAAACCATCTCTCTACTTCTGTATACCCATGCATGGCATTCTTCTTTCTTAGAATGCATGCTACTCATTGTTCTCTTCCAACATGGTTCATTCCAGGAGCCACACCCCCATCTTTAACACTTCCCTGATTCTCCTCACCTGTAGGTATTCTTCCTTCCACAAAACAAGGTTCATTTCTGGGATCTCTCCTTTACTCCAGTTGTGTCCCACCTTGGATAATACTTATCTGTGTACATGCCTTATCCTCCTCATTGAATGCAGGAACCATGAGAGCAGGGGATTTCACATTTTTATCCTTGTATTCCTAGTACTTATCACAGTGTCACATATATAGTAAACCTTGACCCAGAAGGATAAAAGGAACATAGACATGGAAAGGAAAATAATTTCTTATGATGTCTACTCCATTTTGATACAAGAGAAATCTGAGATGCAGGTGGGTGAAAGACTGGTCCAATGTCACATGGTTACTACCCGTGTATTAGAGATGGAATTTGAACTCATGTATTTCGACTCAGAGCCAATGCTCTTTCCATAACCCACATTGTCTCCCAAACTTAATAACTACATTGGTTGCTCAGAAGCTTTCCTGTTATAGTTTGGTAGTTCCCAGAGACAGCATAACCTTTTTCTTATAAAAGATTCTGATAAATAACCAAGCCCAAGCACCTCAGAATCTTTGTGCTTTTGAGGAGGGTCTATGTCATCAGAGATGCACTGGTATTAAAATGCTTTGGCAATCTTTCTGAACTTTCCAGCACTTTTAGGATTTTGAGTTCATTATTCATTATTGCTTTCTATATCCCTATTCACCAGATATATGAAGAGAAGCAAAAACAATCCCTGCCCTCTATGAGATCACAGTCTAATGGGGGAGACAACCCCAAAGCAAATGTGTATGTACGTGATAGAGACAGAATTAATAGGAAATCATCTCGGGGGAAAGTGCCTGCTAGGTATAGAACTGGGAAAGGCCTTTTTGCAGAACATGGGATTTGAACTCAGTCTTGAAGGAAGCCAATAGATGGAAGTGAGGAGAAACCAAGAAAACCAGTAGATGAGATAGGGAGAAAGAGCATTCAAGGTATGGAAGACAGTCAATGAAAAGGCATCATGTCTAGGGGTGGTATTCTATGTTTTAGGAACAGCAATAGGGTAGAGTATGTGATGGGGAATAAAATGTAAGAAGACCAGAAAGATAGTAAGGGACCATGTTACAAAAAGCTTTGAATGCCACACTGAGGATTTTATATTTGATCCTGGAGATAATGGGGAGTTATGGAGTGTGAGTGTGCACATGTGTGTATGTGCATGTGTGTGTACATGTGTGCGTGCATGCACGTGACATATTAGACCTGTGTTTTAGGTTGATCACTTTGGCACCTGAGTGGAGGATGACCTGAAGGGTAAAGAGACTTGAGAAAGGGAGACTAGCTAGTAGGCTATTGCAATAGTCCAGGAGTGAAATGGATGATGAAATATTTCCTCCTTTCCACGGTCATGCCCATTCTTCCCTTACCATAGACATTCTCATATGAAAACTGGAAGACACCTTCAAGGCCATCTAATGACAACAACAACAACAACTCATGTTTATATAATGCTTTAAGCTTTGGAGGGTACATTGCTTTGAGATGTATTATCTTATCTGAACCTCTTAACAACATTGTAAGGTAGTTGCTGTTATTATCTCCTATTTAACACATGAGGAAACTGAGGCAATTTGAGGTTAAGTGACTCAGGATCACACAGCTAGTAATTCTTTGAGGAGGAATTCAAACCCAGCTCATCCTGACCCCAAGTCTAAGATGCTCCATCAGCCAGACTATGCCACCTTTAGATGGACATCCCTGTATGATAAGCATCCTCATCATTTTTAATATTAACTGATATTCATATGAATGATTTTCATATATTTCACTTTTCAAACTGTTAAAGAAAGTTATATCCTTGGTTAGATGTGGCTAATCCTCATGCTAGAGGAGTATGAGGCCTTCCCAGCATGCATTTTTCTTTTAAGTCTGGACATCTATTCTCAGTGAGCTGGCTGTTTTAAAGTAGTGGGTGCCTTTTAGTATTGTTGATATATATCTTGGTGTTTTTTTTTTCACATTTTCACCATGTAGATTGATTTCTTTTATGTTTGTTCAGCTCAGACCTGCATACTTGAGAGAGCTGAAATGCAATGCCATTTGTCATTTTACCTGGCCATGTCTTTAAGTGACCTCCCTTTTATTGAATATTTGTAACATCATTTATTTATAGAATATATATGAAAACAGCCTTTCACCACATTAAAATGTCTTTCATTCATTGACCTCATACCACATCTTTCCCCATTTAATTCTTCAGGAACTGATTCTTAAGGGGATTCGTGGTTCTCCTATTCCTGTTCATGTCACATTCTATCTTCAATAATTCACTTTCACCAAAGCTTTCTTTAAGTCCATAGCTGAGAAATAGAAGGAAAAAAACTCTAGTGCAGCTTTCAGTCTTGTCTTTTCTTTGAAATTGTGGGGCTGGATTGGAAACTTACAGTTTGGCGGGCTAAAATTACATTGGTCCTGTCTGCTTTGCTCAGGTCAGCTGCATTGCCATTTACTGTACTGCATCAAGAGATATGTTGGTTTGGGCTTTCCTCAGCATCTCAGAAAATACAGTAATCAGGAAATTTGAAGTCATCCTGGCCATTCCTGATTCTAAAGCCAGATTATTTAGCTACTAGGACCTAGGGTCTCAAAGGCATCTACCTCAGCTCAGGTGGAGAAAGAAATTTGTTCTAATGCTGGAAAAACTCCTTGAGTGCTAGAAAGCCAATAATGACTTTCATGATAGAGGACAGGCATGGGATTAGGGCAGAGATATCATTCAGTTACTTAGTGGAATGGGAGAGGAAGCTTGATTTCTCTGAAGCTTTTCTTAATTAGCTGATCACTCTGGGTTGCTTGCTTGACAGTAAAATGTAGTGTAGACAAGAAGATTCTGCTTTATTGGATCTGGAAGGCCGCTCTGCAGATCCCTGGCACCAAGTACACTCGCGACTCCTCTATGGCTTTGTATCATTCCTATGTTGTTGTTCAGACATTTTTCAGTCACGTCCAATGCTTTGTGACTCTGTTTAGGGTTTTCTTGGCAAAGATACTGGAGTGTTTTAGTAATTTCCTTCTCCAATCATTCCTATACTTGCAGGTATAAACCTCAATGCTTGTTATCAATACTTTCACCTTCTGGTAGAATGATGATACTGTGGTACAGTTCTGGCCCATTTGGTGCTATTCAAAAGTGAGACTTTAGTCTAATTAATCTTAATTTAGGGACAGAAATTAAAGAATTTAGATGAATACTCATTTTTGTATTCTCATGGCTGTGGTATCTGAAAACACTCCAGGTTTCTTTTTTAACATCAAAATATAGAAAGCTAGAGAAGTGTGGACATTTCAACTATTACTATTTTAGGGGCCCATAGAAGCATAGGTCATATGTTTAGTTTTGAAAAATTTCTTCCAGATCATCTAGTTCAACTCCTTTCTTTTACAGCTAAGGAAATAGAACCCCACTCCAAAAAGAAAGAAAAAAGAAGCTAAGGTTTTGGGGCGGCTAGGTGGTGCAGTGAATAGAGCACTGGTCAGGAGGACCTGAGTTCAAATATGGCCTCAGACACTTAACACTTACTAGCCGTGTGACCTTGGGCAAATCCCTTAACCTCAACTGCCATGCCTTCCAAAAAGCAAAAAAAAAAAAAAAAGAAAATAGAACCCCAATTTAGGAACAGCCATTTGAGATTTTTGTCTTCAGCATTCTTATGATTATCTTTGGGATATAGTAAAGGACTAAGGAAATGTCAACTCAATGACAAAACTTGTTGCTTTATTCTTTGATTTTCTGCCACTCTGGTGGAAGCAGAAATGGGGCTAGGGGATGCTGAAGAGGAATTATAATGTAGAGGAAGGAGCTAAAACATACAGGACATCACTTCAAGAGTATCCAGGGATGCTGTGATTTTTCAGCCATTCGCATTCACTTTTTTTGCAATATGTAGCTATTGTCTCTTGCAAAGCTTGTGATCTCTCTTGGGTTCTGAAATATTAAACATAATCTCCTTTTCCATCCAGGAACCAGAAAATTGCCAGCAGAAACTTGAATTTAAAGGGCAATGGGCCCATCATAAAACAAATCACAATTAATATTATATTTCAGCAGACTTTAGTCATTGTCTGAACTGAATTCAATGTTCCTTGCAAGGAAGTCACATAGAACAAAATGGCTGCAACTTTTAAGACTAGGCTTTGTATCTAAGACACAAAAATCTGATGTATTTGGTGTGAGGTAATTTTAAATCCAAAATAAATATGGACCTGGGAGTTGTAGATAAGATTGAAATGGACCAGATATAAGTATAAATGGGTAGCACAATAAACTGGAAACCATTCAGTCAGTCAATAAACATTTTTTATTAAGTACCTACTACATGCTGGGCACTAAGCTGAGAGCTGGAGATACAAAGGAATGTTAAAAAATATGGTCCCTGTTCTCAAGAAACTCATGGTCTAATGGGGGAGGGAACATGCAAACAACTACATACAAACTGTGTGTGGCATTAATTAGAAACAATCAGCAGAGGGGAGGTACTAAAATGAAGAGGAATTGGAAAAAGCTTCTGGTAGAAGCTGGGACTTTAAGGAAGCCAAGAGGCAGTGATGAAGAGGAAGAGAATTCCAGGCATGGCAGAAAGTGCCTCAAGTCAGGTGATGGAGTACATTGTGAGGAGGCCAGTGTCACTGGAGTGGGGCTGGTGGTACTGACAGATTTCACCGCTCTCATTTTCAGTTTTCTCATTTGTAATGAGACAACATGTATAACAAGGCTATGTGAAGGGCTAGTTCACATTTGAATTGTTTATTATTATTTATTTGGCTGATGTCTGTCAACAAGGAGGGAGTTAGTGAATAAATGAATGACATCGAGAATCATGGGGCCATAGATTTAGAATTGGAAGGGACCTCGGAGGTGATCAAGTCTAAACTCACCTCTATTTTCCTCCTTCCCTCCTTTTTCCTCCTTCCCTTTCCTTCTTTCCTTATGTCTTTTTCCTCCCTTCCTCCCTTCCCTTTCTTTCTTTCCTTCCTTCCTTCCTTCTTTCCTTCCTTCCTCCTTCCTTCCTTCTTTCTTTCCTTCCTTCTTTCCTTCCTTCCTTCTTTCTTTCCTTCCTTCTTTCCTTCCTTCATTCCTTCCTTCCTTCCTTCCTGCCTGCCTGCCTTCTTTCCTTCCTTTTTTTCCTTTCTGCCTTCTTTCCTTCCTTTTTTCTTTCCTTCCTTCCTTCCTTCCTTCCTTCTTTCCTTCCTTCCTTCCTTCCTGCCTGCCTTCTTTCCTTTCTTTTTTCCTTCCTACCTTCTTTCCTTCCTTCCTCCCTTCCTTTTTCCTTCCTTCCTTCCTCTTTTGTTCCTCCTTTCTCCCCAGTTTCAAATTGTTTTTCTTGTCCAACATACCTTCTCTTTTCATAGAATTTTACCTTTCTTCCTTAAGGAGTGGGGAGAACCCAGCAAATATCGCCTCATTTGTCTGACTAATAATAATCTTTTTACCTATCAATATTTGAGTATTTGAAACTCAGGGTGGTTATGGAAATGAAAAACAAGAAAAATGAAAGACAAAGAACAGAATCCCATGAAATATTACTGAAGAGGCACAAGTGACTGGAACCATCATGAATTTTGCTCATTTCACTCTTGTTTCCACTGCTTCAAGGCAATATCTTCTTTCAGGCCTGAAGGTTGAGTGAATTATATCTTTTTTGTCCCCTCTGACCTGTCAAGCAGTAAAGCCTCTTTCAAAGATGACATAATCCATTATCCCCCAGAACAGTGACAGCCTCTCCCCAGCACCCCATTCCATTTTCCTTGTGTAGTGATGAGGCTTCGGGAGTCATCTCCTCCATACTAGTCTCTGATGGGTCACAGGCACAAATCAAATCTGCATTCTTTCCACAAATATAAACTGGACCATCCCCAAAGGTATCTGCTTTCTCATTTGGTTAAGCACATCCAAGGCAGCAGCTATTTTATTAAGGAGTTTGAGTCTACATTTCCTATTCATGAGGAAAGTCCCAAATGATGAATTCAAGGGTGTATGATGTGCTGGGGAAGAGTCCTAGAAGATAAAGAGCCTCAGATTCTGGGTCAAGTTCTGCCATTGACTAGCTATGTGTCCTTCAACAAATCACTTCCCTGCTTGAAAGTCTTCCTGGTTTCATAGGTTTAGAGCTCAGAGGCACATCAAAGATCATCTAGTGCCATACCTTCATGCCAAACCTTAATGTGACCAAGGCCACACAGTGCATAAGTGGCAAAGCTACAATTTCAACCCAAGTCCTCTGGATCTAAACCAGCAATTCCTTTTTCAATCTGTCATGTTACTTCTCAATAAGTAAAAATAAACAAATAAAGAGATAAGAAGAGATGATAGTCAAAGCTTCTACTGGCTTCTAACATCCATCTCTTACCACCTGATTATGTAAAGATTGTTGAAGTAGGAACTTCAAGTGTTTATTTATTCACAAGAAAGATCATTGCCATTTTGTATGCTTGGAAACCTCTTCCAGAGGTGAACTTGTCTTGGCAAAGATGTGTAACTTGATAAAATTCTTTGGATGGATTGTGTGGAGGAGCCAGAGATATTTGTAATAATACCATGAAAAAAAATCACTATAAAAGCTGACATTTATATAGTGCTTAAAGGCTCCTATACGTCCTCTCCTCTGATAAATTTCACTCCCTGTTTTGCCACTCTATTATCTCTTCCACCAAGTTCGACATTAACACAAGTTCCCTTTCTATACTGGTGAATCAATATGCTGTCTTGGACACTGGGTTCTTCTTTAATTCTGTGGAATCTATGGTCTAGAAAACTATATCTTAGAGTTACATTTCCTTAATGTCCCCTGATTATTGATGGCTTTCTCTATGGCCTTGCTCTATGCATTGGTGCTAAACTGTGGGGCAGCATGACATCTGGTCTGTTGAGATACCTGTCTCTTTTTCTACCTGTGTCCTGTCCCAATTTCTGAGTACCTTAATCCCTCTCACTTCTAGAATTTTCCATTATCATACTTACCTAATGTAATCAAACACTCAAATAGCATTCTATCTCCAAAGGTCCAGACTCAATATTTGTGGCCCACATTACTACTAGCTTTCTAGCCAAGTTGCTATTGGTTTTCTGACTCTCTGTAATCCAATTTCAGTTATGTGAGTTCCAAGGACATGGCCTGAATAATCCCAATCAAATCAGTCTCATTCCTGGATAAAGTCATGCACGTATGCTGATTGAGTCTATGTTACATAATCTCAACTTGAGGTTCATTGTCCACTCTTTCACTCACTACAATGACAATTCCAAACTTTTTCATCCCCCTTCATTCCTACCCTAGCCAAGGACCTTGCCTCATACTTTACTGAAAAGATATCCAGTGAGAGCTTCCTCTTTTCCTTCTGTTTCATCTCAGATCATTCAGACCTCTTCCCCACTATATCTTCCATTAACTCTGATTCTCATGAAGAGATGGTCCTTCTCCTAGCCAAGGCAAATCTCACTACATGCGCTCCTGACCTCATCTCATCCTGTCTTTTTCAATAGATTTTCCCCTTTAATATCTCCTTTCTCTAATCTTCATTCTCTCCTTAACTATTGACTCCCTTGATGCCAATAAACTAAAACTTGCTGCCTACAAACTCACCCCTGTATCCCTATCCTTAAAAACTTTCAGTTAATCCTACTCTCTCAGTTAGCCATCGGACTGTCTCAACTCTCATTCACAGCTAAACTCCTACAACTCAATGCCTCACTTCTTTCATTTGACTTTTGACTCTCCCAACAGTCTGGCTTTCAGCTCCCTCCTTTAAATGAAACTTCTCATTCCAAAGTCATGAACAATCACTTAATTGACAAATCTAATGATTTTTTCTTCAATCCTCATTCTTCTTAGCCTCCATTCAGCCTTTGAGACTACTGATTATCCTCTTCTTTTCATTACTCTTTAGGTTTTCATAACATGTTCTTTCCCTTTTCCTACTTGTCTGAGTTGCCTTTGCTATTTCTTTAATCCAAGTCATGCTCACTAACTGTGGTTGCCACTAAGGATCTATCCTGGGACCTCTTGCCTTTTCCCTCTGTGCTGTCTAACTTGGTGGTCTCATCATCTACCATGGGATCAATTGTCTTCCCTATGCGGATGATTCCAAGATCTATATATCCAGCCCTAGTTTCTCTCCTGAGCTATCTAGTCTTATATCACCAACTGACTTTTGGAAATCTTGAACTGGAAATCCTATAGTAATCTTAAGCAGAGTATACCCAAAACAGAACTCATTATCATTCACCCAAACCTTCACCTTTTCTGAACTACCCTATTACTGTCAAGGGCAATACCATCTTCTCAGTCACCTGGGTTTGCAACTTCAATATCATCCAATCTTGGCAATCTACCAGTTCCTATGTTTTCTACTTTCCTGACATCTCTCCTGTAAGTCCTATTCTCCTCACTCACACGGCCACCATCCTAGTGTACACTCACTACTTCACTCTGAAATTATTGAAATAACTTTCTGATTGGTTTACCTCCCACAAGTCTCTCCTCATTGCAGTCCAACCTTTGCTAAACTGTAGAAGTGATTTTCCTAAAGCTCAGATACAACGATGTCACCTCTCCTCCCACCCCTAATTCCTTTCTCAAGAAACTAAAATGATTCCCAGGACCAAATATCAAACCCTTCACAACCTGGCCCCTTCCTGCCTCTCTTAGTCTTATACTTTACTGCCATCCATATTTATTATGATCCAGTGACATTGTTCTTCTTGCTGATCCTTCAACATCCATCTCCTGGCTACTGTGCCCTTTCCCTGGCCAAGTATCCCTTCTTTCTGGAATTCCCTATCTCCTCACCTCTGTCTCCTAGGTTCCCTAGTTTCCTTCAAAACACTGCTAAAATCCCACCTTCTGTAGGAGGTATTTTTTTTCCAGTCCTCCAATCTTCAATGCTACTGGCTTCTCTCTTAGATTACCTTCTCTCTATTCTGAATATATATCTCCTATGTAAGTGGCTATTTCTATGACATCTCCATTAGAATCTTATCTCTTTGAGGGAATACATCATATGTTTGCCTTCTTTGCACTTATTACTCTACCTGACATATATTATGCTCTTAATAAATGCCTGTTTACTGATGTAAACATCTTAAATTCAATGTACCAAAAACTGAACTCATTATTTTCCCACAAATCCTCCACTATTCCTAACTTCCTTAATACCATCGAGGTTACCGCCATCATCCAGTCACCCAGGTCCACAATCTAGAATCTAGATGTCATTCATTCATTCATTCTTCTCTCTCTCTCTCTCTCTCTTTCCCTCTCTCCCTCTCTCTCTTTCTCCCTCCGTCCCTCCCTCCTCATATTCAATTATTGTTATGTTCTGTCCTTTCTACCTTTGCAATATCTTGCATATACTCTCCCTTCTCTTCCATGACAATGCCACAACCCTGATGCAGGCCCTCACCTCCTCATGCCTGAACTGTTGCCATAGTCTTCTGGTTGGTCTTCCTGCCTCTAGTTTTTCCTCACTCTCATCCATCCTTCACTCAACTACCAGATTGATTGGCTTGATCAGATCACTGTCATATTTAATAAAACTCCAGTGTCTCCCTATTACCTCTATAATCAACTATAAAAGCTTCTGTTTAGATTTTAAAGCCATTCATAACCTGACCCTTTCTTACCTTTCCATTCTTCTTACACATTATTCTCTCCCCTCCCACTCTATACTCTATGATTCAATGACACTGGTCTCTTTGATGTTTCTTGCACACAACATTCTTATCTCCTGACAAGTAGCATTTTCTCTAGTTTTCTCCTAAACCTGACATTCTCTCCCTCCTCATCTCTACCTCCTGGCTTTTTCACTAAAGTCCCATCATCTGCAGCAAACCTTTTCCAGTCTTCCTTAATCTTCGTGTGTATCATCCTTTGAGATTATCCCCATTTTATCCTGTATATATCTTGTTTGTAAGTAGTTATTTACAAGTCATATCCACCATAAAATTGTGAGTATTTGGGAACAGGGACCATCTTTTGCTTTTCTTTGTAACTCAGGCACTAAGCACAACACTTAGCCCATAGTAGGTATATTATAAATGCTAATTAAATGACTGAGTGAATATTTTAAAAAATTCATCAAATCCAGGAATTAGATCTGCAAGGGACCATGTAGTCCAATTCCTTCAATCTGCAGTTGAGGAAAAGGAGGCCTAGAGAGGTTGTGACTTGCCCAAGGTCACACAGTGAGGATCAGATCTAAAATTCATACCTGGGTTCTCTGACTCTGTAGTCAATGCTATTTCCACTGTACTACAATTGTCTTGTTCATTTGGAGTTAGCTCTTGTCAGACTAGTTTTGATATTTTGGGGAAGCATTAGGAATTCCCAGAGCATCAGGCATACCAATATACAAATATATATTTAAAAATATTCCAAAGCCAATTATGATTCTTGCATTATTTAGATTTGAATTATTCCCACTGTGTCTCCTCTGTATCAGGCATGCACAGTCTATTGTTTGTTCTAAAACATTAACTATGCATTAACATTCAAATGAAACAAACATTTATTAAGTTACTATTATACTTGTGGTACATTCCACACACATAAGCACACATATTTTTCTCTCCTTCTCTTTTCCCCTTCCCTACTCCATCCTATCAACCATGGCATCTTGTAAAACAGCCATTTGTCTAGTTGAAGATACCTTATTCAGCAGAGAGAGAGAGAGAGAGAGAGAGAGAGAGAGAGAGAGAGTCATGAGAGATATAGAGCTGGGGGTAGAAGAGAGACACAATTGGGAACAGGAAGCAGTTTCAACAAAAATCACCCTCTCAAGAGAGCTAAATGTGGATTCCAGAAAGAACCAGCTTTGACGACTGAAAGTCAAAATATGGAGAAGAGCAGAGCTAGGAAATCCAGCTAAGTGACCCACCCAGCACAGATGCTGCATTAGGGAGGAGCAGTGTGAGGACATCATGAAAAATGAATAAACAAACATTGGCATCCTGCATCCATTGACTTTGCCAAATTTGTTGCCTGTATGTGTTTCACTATTGTTACTATTGACACTATATCTTCGTAGGATAGTGTACCCCCACTTCAGTGGGGTTTTTGTTATACCTACTTTTCTTCCTATGTTATCTTAGTAAATGCTTTGTTTTGAGTTAATGTTGTCAACTGACCCATTAAGGGCAAGTACATCAGTTGGGGTGTGCAAGCTATAGTTTTAGGAGTATAACCTGGACATATCTAGCCATGCCCAGTTCACCTAACATGGAGGAGATCTTTGGAGCAAGCCCAGATTGCCTCACATAGAGGCCTTTTCATCCCCTAACATGAGGCTGGGGGTAACCTTCTCTAAATGGCTTCCTGCAGTTTTTAAAACTGGTAAGACAGAGCTGAAATTCTCTTTTCCTATTGCTCCCTTTTTGGCCACTCATATTTGTTGCATCCAGAGCATGAAGATCCCCATTCATTCATAGTATGGGCACTATAAACTGAGTTGGTGGGAGGAAAATGGCTTTCCATTTTTTCTTCCCTTTCTTTTACTCCACCCCTGAGAGGGTGGTGTTGCTTTCTGTTCTATGGTCTTTGTCCTCTTCAGTTTAAGGTGTTGGTGGTGATCCCTAGGAGACCCTGGTGTTTGAACCATGTTGACTTTGTAGTGATGATGCAGACAGCCAGCCTGGCACAGAAGCTCTGGGAAGCCAGGTGCTTGGGACTCAAGTTCCAGGGGGTTTGAGACTTGGAACTGGGAACTGGGATTATGCTTTATAGGAAGTGAGCTAAGCTATGAATCTAAATCTTCTTCCTGTCTCCAGAGACTTGAGGAGATGCAAGTTGGGGGTGGAGAGGGGGCAGAGAAGGAAGGAAGATTGGGTCTCTCACTTATTGGAGGAGTAAGTTTCTATATCGCTGGTTGTACTTTTTGAAGTAAATATTTCTGTGCAAAAACTAATTTCATTGTTAGTGGATAATGGAACTGGGGTGTAAGGGAGCTCCCTTATAATCAAGAGAATTACATTGGTAAAGGCTAAAACTATTTGGAGAGAGACTAGATAGCACCCAGTCCCCTAACAGGTACTTGAGAACCTACTTGGCCTTCAGGAAGAGGCACCCAGTATAATCTGTGTTACAGGAGCATGAACCCACTGAATAACCTTGAGTCTGAGAATCTTTGTGTGTTCAAGAAAGTACCTTTGAACATTTGATTCCCTGAACTCAACCTACAAACTTGTGAATTCTAAATTGGGAAAGAAGCCCAAAGAGGGTTCTCCACTTATAATGTACCAGAATTTGAGGTTGGTTGGCATAACCAGGGGTGGAAAACCTACAGCCACAAGGCCATATGTGCCCCTCTAGGTCCTTAAGAACAAATCTGTTCTGTGAAGTTTAGATTCAGTCAAAGAGCCATACTTGAAGATCTAGAGGGCCTACATGTGGCCTCGAGGCCACAGGTCCCACACCCCTGGCATAGCCTGTACAAACCCAGGTTTATTTGCGTATCATACTGAAATGTTAGAAAAAGCTTTGGTAAAAGACCATGTAGTGTAGTAGAAAGAAAAAAATAATGAAAGAAAATTAACTATGCTAATGATTTCAGTGAGGTTCTTTTTATATTTTCCATTAAAATTAAAAAACCTGATGGAAAATTGTTCCCAGTGCAAAATAATAAATGACATTAGTTATGCATTATTATAAAGCAGTTGCATGCAGGTGAGTCTCTTTGACAACAGATTGCAGTGATTATCTTAGGAATAGTATCTGTTAACCAAATAGAATAGAATTCTTCTTTCAGGGTTGCCCTACAGGTGAATTTGATATCACTCATGATAATTGTGTCCTCTAAGTCATTTTACTATATTAGTGTAGTTGAAATATGAGTTATCCAGGGGTTTGTTTTTTATAAAGAGGATGGCATGTTGATAGAATTGAGCTTTTAAAAATATATTAATTGTACTGAGTGGTACTTATGAGGTAGGTTTTGGGAAAGAGAAAGACATATGTAGATTTCAGGAAAGCTGAACCAAAAATAATGCCATAGAAAGCTAGAACAGTTGAGTGGGATGTCAAGGCAATCTGTTGTAATGCCAGAAGGAATGGACAGTCGAATTGATAAGGTGACCATTACACAAAGTTTTCATTTTCATAGTAACAAATGAACCTTATATTTCATAATTGATTTTGCACAGAGCATGGAAAGCACTTTGAGGCATGAGGGGAGAAAACAATGAAAGGAATAAAAGGTTAAAACTTTGGATATGTCTTTGTACATGAGGACTTATCAACCACTCATTTCATAGAGCATTTTGAATCTGATTTTCCTGCTCATTTTCTTCCCTCCTTAATTCAATTTCCAATCCATGGAAGTGATTCTCATACTCCCTTGACTACCCTGGAGAGGAATTTTTTTCCTTTTCTTGACAAAATAAAGACATTACTGGCCTCATCTGAGTCCATTTCTTTCCATATCATCCACCAATTTATCTCTGCCTTAAGGTGTGAGAACTAATCTTAATTCAGGAAATTCACAGCTTCCATCTTTTATCCTGCCTCTGGCTCTTGCTGTGTGCCTTGTGATTTGACTAACATGCATTTTTTAGCAGGTGAGTTCTTGTTTCTTCCTTTCCAGTGAATAAGTATTGCCATCATTAAGTTCATATTTATGTGCATAGTAGATGGTTACTGGGATAGAACATGGAGACAATAATGTAGGAGTTGTCTGTGTTAGTCACCATTCTGAATTTTACATGTAGGTGTGTGTAAAAGGCCTCATTAAAGTGGTTTAAAATAATTGATTCAACTTCAAATACCTAAAGTTAAACTAGAGAATGTTGCTAAACTGAATCTTACCACTGACTTCAAGAGATTGCAATTTTTTTCTCTCCTTCTTTGTCAGCACAATGTCGTACCACCTCTAAAAAAAATAGCAACTTGTTAATGGGGGATGGGGTGGTTCATGCTTCTGTATGGAGCAGGACCATATGGGGGCTTTGGAGGGGTTGCTAGCCAACACTTTATTCAGCCAGCCTCTTTGGCTGGCTGATTTCCAGAGCGACTCTCACAATGACTGTTTTGGGGGTGATAAAAGCTTTTAAAGAAGAGACTTATGGAAACTGAATGACCTAGCCATTTCCCCAAGCATTCTCCTGTACAAGAAGAGATAATCTATGTTTCTTGGGATGACAGCCCCGAATACCATATTCTTGGGTAATAGTGCAGAAGGCTCACCCTAGAGTGTTTGGGGCAGTGGTTCTCAACCTTCCTAATGCCACGACCCTCTAATATAGTTCCTCATGTTGTGGTGACCCCCAACCATAAAATTATTTTTGTTGCTGCTTTATAACTGTAATTTTGCTACTGTTATGAATCATAATGTAAATACCTGATATGCAGGATGTATTTTCATTGTTACCAATTGAACATAACCCACAGGTTGAGAACCACTGGTTTGGGGGAATCTTCACTGTGAGGGGCTCAGAGACTACCCTGATCATCAATGGATGTTTATTGAGCATCTCTTATATTCAAGGAACCTACTGGGCTTAGTGATTTAAGTGTTATAAGTCACAATACTTTCCCTCCAGGAGATTAAGTTCTAATTGGGGAGATAAGACATAGCATATCCAACACGCATTTGCTGAATGCTTTCTGTGTGTCAGGCCCCATGCTGAGAAAATACACACAAAAACTAACTATGGTTAGGGATTATGTATGAGAAGTTCCAAAGGAATTGTGCAGATGAAAATGTGTGTAAGAGTTCATTGAGAGAAAGCTCATTTCTAGCTATAGCAGGCTGGGAAAACTTCACAGATGAAATAGAATTTGACCTGAGCCTCAAAGAACAGGGTAGAATCAAGAATTTGCTGGAGCCACCCTCATACTGTCTCTCGAGAGCTGATCGTCAAGTTGTCAGTTTGAGCAATTACACTTTGAAAACTGTCAAATACTAAAACTCAAGGTTTGTTTTGTTATTTTGGCAATTGTCTAGACTTAAGAAAGTGACGAAGAAATATTAATAATTCAGAATAAGCTTAAAAGTGTATTGTATGTACATTTTTACTTTTATAGAGATGGTTGTTAAATATTCACAAGCACATCCCTAGCACAGGATGTAGAACTATGGTAGTTGGAGAGGGGAAGGAAAGACTTTCCAAATGTATAGAGAAGGCATCTCTAAAGGTGCCAAAGTAGAAAAAATTAAGTATATTCTACTGAATTCAGGTTTCAGTATTCTATCTACATATGCTTTTTCACTGGCTATCCCTCATACTTCGAAGGCTCTCCTTTCTCATTCATGCCTCTTTGAATGACCAGCTCCCTTCAACTAAGACATAAACCTAGGACAGATCTCTAATAAGACAGATAGAAGAAATAGAATCCTCAATGACATCAAAAGGCTACAATGTTGGGCCAAATTCAATGAGATGGAATTTAATGGAAAAAAATATAAAGTCTTAACCCTTGGGTTCAAAAAATCCATTTCACAAGTCCAAGATGAGGATGTGTGACTATTTAACTGAACATGACCCAGTGGCTTTGTGGAATGAAGGTCACTGTAGATCAATAATATGCCATAGGATCCCAACAAAGCTAATGCACTCTTGGGCTATATTAAGATGCATAGAAGATAGGAGCGGGAAGGCAATAGTCTTCCCTGCATTCTGTTCTGGTCAGAGCACATCTGGAAAATGATACTTTGTTCTGCATGGGGCATATTAGGAAGCACATTGCTGAACTAAAGAAGATGACTAGAAATGGGAAAAATCTTGAGAGCATGCCATATGAGAGTTGATTAAATCAACTAGGAATGTTTAGCCTGCATAAGGGAAGATTTAGGTCTATTTCTTAGCTATCAACATTGCACTGGTATTATATGGTAGTGAAGGAAGGAATCCCATCATTTTCAAAGACCTAAAGGTAATTGTCATGAAGAGAAATGAAATGGTGTATGGTGACTGTGAACAGATGGTACCATATAATGGGGGATCCCAATAGTGCAGTTCTAATCTTTAATAGCTATTAAATTTTCTATCAAATTTAATAGCTAATAAAGTTTAAACCGCACTAAGACTTTTGAGACACCCATGTCACCAGTGAGGAAATGTAAAGATGAATAGGAGTCAAGATTATCAAAAGAATGGCAGAAACTAGGAACAGATCAACATCTCACATGGTGTACCAAAATAAGGTCAAAATGGGTAAATGATTTACACATAAAGGTGATTCTATAAGCAAATTAGGAGACCAAGGAATAGTTTACCTGCCAGATCTACGGAGAAGGGAATACTTTGTGACCAAACGAGAGAGAGAGAAAGAGACAGAGACAGAGATAGAGACAGAGACAGAGAGAGAAGATTACAAAATGCAAAATGGATAATTTTGATTACATTAAATTTAAAACGTTTTGTACAAACAAGACCAGAGCAATCAAGATCAGAAGAAAAGTAGAAAGCTGAGAAACATTTTTTTAAAGCCAGTGCTTCTGATAAAGTTCTCTTTTCTCAAATATATAGAGAACTGGGTCAAATTTACAGGAATGGAAGATATTTCTCAATTGATAAATGGCCAAAGGATATAAACAGGCAGCTTTCAGTAAAGGAATTAAAGCTATTTATGGTCATATGAAAAAAGCTCTAAATTAGTATTAATTAGAGAAGTACAAATTAAAACAACTCTCAGGTACTACCTATCAGATTGTCTAATATAATAGGAAAGGAAAATGATAAATGTTGGAGAAGATGAGGGAAAATGTGGACACTAATGCATTGTTGGTGGAGTTGTGAACTGATCCAACAATTTTGGAAAGCAATTTGGAACTATGCCCAAAGGGCTATAAAACTATACATACTCTTTGAGCCAGAAATACTACTACTAGTTCTGTATCCCAAAGATATCATAAGAAAGGGGGAAAGCACCCACATGTACAAAAAATATTTATAGCAAATCTTTTTGTGGTGGCAAAGAATTGGAAATTGAGGGAATGGGTATCATTTGGGGAATGGCTGAACAAGTTATGATATGAATGTAATGGAATACTATTGTTCCATAAGAAATGATGAGCAGGTGGACTTCAGAAAAAACCTGGAAATACTTAATATGGAGGGCAGAGTCAAGATGGAGGCTTAGAAACAGGAGAACTCTGTTGCTGTCCCCATAACCACCTCAAATACCTATAAAATATGACTCTAAACAAATTTTAGAGCTCTAGAACCCACAAAATGACAGAGCAACAAAGCTCCCAGCTGAAGGCAGCCTGGCAGGCAGATGGAAAGGGGTTCATTGCAGGGTGCTGGAAACCCAGACCAGCACCACATGAACCCACAGCTGGAGCCCTATGGTGGCCAGAACAAACCATAGCTGGAGCTTTCAGGAGAGCAGATCACCAGCACCTGTGGCAGATTCCAGAATTATCAACCCATAAGAAACAAGGACTAAGAGAAATGTCAGTGGAACTCAGCTAAACTTGGGGGAGAGAGTCCAGCCGTCTGCCTCTTGGGTGAGAAGCAGCGGTGGTGGCCCTGCAGCCACCTCCACATGGCTGCTTCAGAGCTCTCAGCCTGCAGATTGCAGGGGGACCAAGCAATTATTCAGAGGCTAAGTGCTCTTGCCTTAAGCTGCCTGGATTAAGATCGTGGTCTTGTGTGGTGGTCCTGAGGTGTGTGGATCAGTGAGCTTTCAAAACTGGTGGGGGCTGCAGAGACAGTGGCCTCCTAATAGCTCCAGCAGCTGTGAAAACTCCAGCAATTTGGGATGAAGCTCTCCCCTCTGAAAGCAGATTTCTACTGAGCCCAAAAGTCAAGTAATTGACTGGCAACGTGAGCAGGCAAAGGAAGCAAAGTAAGCCCAGCAATCCAACATTAGATTGCTTTTTTGGGGACAAAAAGGATCAAATCATGGAACAGGAGGAAGACAACAGACTCAGAACTCCCACATCAAAAGCTTACAAGAAAAATGTAGACTTGTTATAAGCCATAGAGCAGCTTAAGAAGGATTTTGAAAACCAAATAAGAGAAGTGGAGGAAAAATTGGGAAGAGATATGAGAATGGTGCAAGAAAATCAAGAAGAGTCAGCAACCTGCCTGAAGAAAATAACGCCTTAAAAAATAGATTAATTCAAATGGCAAAAGAGGCCCAAAAAGCCAATGAGGAGAAGAATGCCTTAAAAACTCAAATTTGTCAGATGGAAAAAGAATCTCAAAAGCTTTCTGAAGAGAATAATTCCCTCAGAATTGGAGTGGAGCAAATGGAAGCAAATGACTTTATGAGAAATCAAGATACTATCAAACAGATCCAAACAAATGAAAAAAATGAAGGCAATGTGAAATATCTCCTTGAAAAAACCACTGACCTGGAAAATAGATTCAGGAGAGGCAATTTAAAAATTATTGGACTACCTGAAAGCCATGATAAAAACAAAAAAAGAACCTAGAAAGCATCCTTAAAGAAATTCTCAAGGGAAATTGCCCTGATATTTTAGAACCAGAGGGCAAAATAGAATGTGAAAGAATTCAACAATCACCTCTTCAAAAAGATCCTCAAAAGAAAATTCCTAGGAATGTTATAGCCAGGTTCTGGAGCTCCCAGATTAAGGAGAAAATATTACAAGCTGCCAAGAAGAAACAATTTGAATACTGTGGCAACACAATCAGGATAACCCAGGATCTAGCAGCTTCTACATTAAGGAATCAAAGGGCCTGGAATATGATATTCCAGAGATCAAGGGAGCTAGGATTAAAATCAGGAATCACCTACCCAGCAAAATTGAGTATAATGTTCTAGGGGAAACTATGGTCATTCAATGAGGTGGAAGACTTCCAAGCATTCTTGATGAAAAAAACCATAACTGAATAGAAAATTTAACATTCAAATACAAGGAGCATGAGAAGGTAAACATAGAAAAGAATTCATAAGGAACTTATCAAAGTTGAACTATTTACATGCCAACATGGAAAAACAATAATTGTTACTTACAAAACTTTTCTCAGTATGAAGATAGGTGAAGAGAACATAAATGTGTGTGTGTGTGTGTGTGTGTGTGTGTATACACACATATTATATTACATTATATATATACACATATTATATTAAATTATATTTATACACATATGTCTATATAGGAGGGCATATATGTGTATGAATACATATGTGAGTGTGTGTATATATGTATGCATAGACAGAGGGCACAGGATCAATTAAATAGGAAGGGATGATATTTTAAAAGGTGAAATTGAGAGTTGGAAGAGGAATAGTGTGAGAGGAGACAGGAGAGACAGAATTGGCTTAATCATTTCATATAGAAGAGGCAAGGGATAACTGTTACAGTGGAGTGGAAGAACAGGAAGCCAAAAGGGAATGGATCAACTTTACTCTCATTGAATTTGGCTTAGGGAAGGAATGACATACACTCTAAATTGGGTATCTTGGCCTGCAGGAGAGTAGGAGGGAAGGGTGTGCGAGGGGGGATGATGGAGGGGAGGGCAGGTTGGGGGGGAGGTTGTTAGAAGCACACACTTCTGTAAGGGGACAGGGACAAAGTAGAGAATAGAACAAGTGGGGGGCAGAATAGGAAGGAAGGAAATATAGTCAGTCTTTCACAATATGTCTATTGTGGGGATGTTCTGCGTAACTACACACATACGAGCTCTATTGAATTGCTTGTCTTTCCAGTGGGGGTGGGTGACAAGGGAAGAAGGAAAAGAATCTAGAATTTAAAGTTCTAAAATCAAATGTTAAAACTATATATGTATATACATATATATATATATATTCATTATTATTATTTACATGCAACTGGGAAATAAGATATATAGGTACTGGGGCAGGGAGATCCATCTTGCCCTACCGGAAAGTCAGAGGGGCGATGGGGGAGGACATAGGAGAGAACAGATTGGGGGAGGGGATATACAGTGGGATCGCTGTTTTGGGGGATGGGGAGGGGAAAGACAGAGAGAGAATTTGTAACTCAAAATCTTATGGAAATGAATGATGTAAACTAAAAATAAACAAAAGATAAAAAAAAAAAAGACAACGTGCACTGATCCTGAGTGAAGGGAGCAGAACCAGGAGAACACTGGACACAGTAATAGCAATATTGTGTGATGAACAACTATGACTGACTTAGCTCTTCTCAGTAATCCAATGATGCAAGACAGTTCCAAAACACTCATGATGGAAAAAGCTATCTA
The DNA here is from genome assembly GCA_028627135.1 of Pseudochirops cupreus. Lineage (NCBI taxonomy): Eukaryota > Metazoa > Chordata > Mammalia > Diprotodontia > Pseudocheiridae > Pseudochirops > Pseudochirops cupreus. The sequence continues at coordinate 387,047,867 of CM053583.1, forward strand.
CATTCAGAGAAAGAAATATGGAGTCTGAATGCAGATCAAAGCATACTATTTTCATTTGCTTTTTTTCTTTCTCATGTTTTTTTCCCTTTTGATCTGATTCTTCTTTCACAACATGACTAATATGGAAATATGTTTAACATGCTTGTACATGTATAACCACTATCAGATTGCTTGCTATATTGGGGGGGGGGGAAGAGAAAGGAGGGAGAGGAGAAAAATTTGGAACTTGAAATCTTATAAAAGTGAATGTTGATAATTATCTGTACATGTAATTTGAAAAAATAAAATACTATTAAGTGGGTAAAAGATTAACATTAGGGAATGTTTTGGAGAAAAGAGAAGATAGGTGGCGTTTATGTGGCAAGAATGAGGGATAACACATAGACAGCTCCATTGATACATGTGATGTTAGGAGGAAACAAAAAGACCTTTGGCACATTTGGTGGATCTCTGTTAGTGAATTCTTGGGAGAACATGGGAAAAAAGTTGCACAGAATGAACAGGTGTGAATGGATTGTGACTTGCATCAATTACAGAGATCTCCCTCATGAATGAGAGCAGAGATCCACTTGACGAATTGAGGATGATATTTGTCTTCAGATTTTTAAAGGGATGTCATGTGGAAGATCTTTAGAAATGCAAATCACTAAATGACATATGTTAGAGTAATGCTGCCCATGAATACTTACTGGAGTTCAGAGGAAGAAGATCCTACAACAGGTCGACTTGCTCCAGGAGTGCTGAGAATTAACACAATGTGGTGGATCAAATGCTCTATTTGGAGTCAGAAAAATATGTAATCAAATTCCAATTCTGATACTAGCTATGTGGATATGTTATATTGCCAACGCGATACCCACAGCAGCTGCTATGAAAATGTAGTTGTATTTACAGGTTTGAATCACAAGATATAACAGACTCTCTTCTTTGAAGACAAAACCAAGATATATACTCTGATGCCAGAAAGGCAAATCCTCCATAGTAATAAAGAAGTTGGTACACATTACCAATGCAGGGAATACCACCATCCCCAAGCCTTCCCTCTGTCAGGCCTCCCCATAAACAAGCTCCCTTCGGAAAAATGTACCTCTTTCATCCATGCTAGATGCTCTGCCTCTCTTTGTCTTCTCTCTCAGCTCTGTCTCACTCTTTCTTCCTGCTCTACCCTTCCTGTTCTCTGCTCACTGGAAAACTCCTTCCACACTGAGCTCTGTGTCTCAGCTGTGGGCTGGGTCAGAGCTCAAAGCAGGTCACTACAGTCTATTAAGGGGCTGGGAAGATCTTCAAATTCCCTTACCATTACATATGTGCAAATCACTTAGCCTGTCTCTGAGCCTCATTTTCCTTATCTATAAAATGAAGATAATAATACCTGGAGTATGTACCAGATAGGGTTGCTACAGTGTTCAAAGGAGATAATTAATATGTAAAACATTTTGAATATCTTAAATTTAAAGTAAAGTAGTTGCTATGAGGGTATAAAAAAGTAAGTAAGCTTGGCCTTGAAGTGTGGGTGGGAATCTGGTGGGTAGAGAGGAGATGAAAAAAGTAAATTCCAAGGGAAGGGAACAATAGAATAAGAACTGCAGCAGAAATAAAAATAATAGCATTGGCTAACATTATATAGCACTTTAAAGTTTTCAAAGTATAGGCATAGTCGATAGAGCATTGAATCTAGAGCCAGGAAGACCTGAGTTCGAATACAGCCTCAGGTACTTACTAGGTGTGTGACCCTGAGCAAGTCATTTCATCTCTGTCTGACTCAATTCCCTTAACTGGAAAATGGAAATAATAATACTGCCTATATGACACAGTTGTCCCAAAGTGAAAAAAATGAGATAATATTTATAAAAGGCTTCACAAACCTGGAAGCACAGTATGAATGCTAATTCTTATTATTGTTATTTTCTCATTTGATCATCACATATGAGAAAAGATTAGGCAGCAGAAAACCTCAAAATATGTTTAGGGGTATTTCATCAGTTACAATTTTATTTTAACTGGATAATATTTTGTGCATAATTTTAAAATGACTATTGAAAATAAAACAAGTATTAGAGAAAGGAAGCAGTTCTCTTTTCCTCACTCTGATGGATCCTAAACCAAAGATGCCTTCCAAAGTCCATGCACCCCAGATCCCAAAGTACCCCTCCACGCTTCCCATGGCCACTTTGTGTTTCCTCCTGTGTCCTGCCATGTCTCTGCTTCTTTCACTTCCAGCTGAGGATGGTGGAGAATAAATGGTGACTGATAAATGGCCTCTTTCCACTTTCCTCAGTTCTGAATGGCTATAATGATATAAAATACAAGACTGATGTTGGCTGGGGATGCTGAGCAACCAAATCAATTCTAGGAGCCTGATCTTTGATCCTTTAGTTTTGTTGAAATCTGGTTTTTTTCAGAGAGAGAATTGTTAGAAAAAGGGAATGATGGTTTCTACCTATAGTGGTCTGATAAGAACACCCTAGGAGATGGCAGAGAGTGGTGACACATTGATTTCTGGAAAACTTCAGTCCTTTCTAAAAGGTGGCATGGTACCCTGGGAAACATATTGAATGTGGAACCAGAGCAGTCAATTTCAAATTCTGATTTGACCCCTTACTGCCTTTGAGACATTGGATAAGTCACAACCTCTCTGGCCCTCAGGGTTGTTTGGTTGTTGTTATGTTTTTCTTATCTATATAAGGAGGGGAGCTGGCCTCTAAATGAAAAGGTTCCAGGGCAGCTAGGTGGCACAGTGAATAGAGCACTGACCCTGGAGTCAGGAGAACCTAAGTTCAAATCTGGTCTTAGACACTTGACATCTGCAAGCTGTGTGACCTTGGGCAAGTCACTTAACCCCAATTGCCTTGCCTTCCCTCCAAAAAAAAACAACACCTGATTCCTTCTAGCTCTAGATTTGTTATCCTGTGAATTGAATGGAAGCACTCATGTCTCCCTGTTGAGGGAGGTTTCTGGCCTTGGTAAAAACCTTTATTTTCTGCAATTTATATTACACAGAGTAGACTTAGTGGCAGCTTATATTCATTTCAGAATCAAAAATCATTTCCCATGAGCAGGAGAGGATAGGGGTGGGGGAACAGCATGGGTCCATGGGAAAAAAAAAGCTGAATTTAGAGAGAGACCCTGGATTCAAATTCTGTCTCTTTTATTTATTACCTGCATATACAAATTGCTCAGCCTCTATGGGGCTCAATTATCTCATATGTAAAATCAGGGACTTGATAGAGACTCCCTTGAAAGTTCCTTCTTGCTCTACGTCTGGTTCTATGATCTCATGATACTATTCCATAGGCCACCACACTCTCAGTGATGGAGAGTATATGTACAGAGAATGCATATGTTCACAGAATATACATAGAGGGCTTACAGGTAGGGACACATGTGGCCAGGATGCATGTGATTAGGTTAATCCATCCCTCCAATACTGAAAAGCCACTATTATTATCTGAGGATGTCACTGGTTTGCTTTCTGCAGCTCTATGTTGGGTGCTGTATCTCCTTTCTCTGTTGCATTATCTCTGCTTAGAATCATTACTATTCTTTTGGTCACTAAGCTGCTCTCTGGGGGGGTCAACTTTTTCTCTTTGCTCTTTTATACTGTGGTGCAATAGTTAGTAATGTTCTCCCTAGTAAGTGTGGACTGGATTATAAAATATAACAGCCAGCAATAATCCAGCATTCATGAGAGAAACTGAGGGTGCTTTGTTTGGAAGAAAGAAGACAGGGGTGGAGGGTGGGGTGTGATAACTTTCTTCAAGTACTGGAAGATCTATCATATGAAAGAAGAATAGACTTTCCTTGGCTCAAGAAGATAGGGCTACGAATGATGCATAAACATTAGAGGGAGGCAGTTTTTTCCTGATCTCAGGAAAACTTCCCAACAGTAATAAATGTCTGAAGGTGGGGTAGGCAGCTTTAGGAGGTAATATATATCATTTCACCATGGTCTTCAAAGAAAGGCTGGACAGTCAGTCACTCATCAGGTTCATTGTAGCATTTTTAGAAGTAGATATTGGGTTAAATGGTCATTAAGGTCCCTTTCAATTCTAAATTGATCTAAAATGGTGATGATTAACTCTAATATTTTAACCATTTTTTTCCCCCTGAGACAGACTTAAAGATCTTGGATTCATCCAACTTTTTGATTTAAGGTTAGAAAAATTCTTCTTTTAACACTCGTCAGATTCCTCTTTGTCAGTTTATATCCCCAAAAACCATTTTGTGGATCCCACCCAACAAGACTATATGGAATCTGAGGTGATGAAGTTTTTTTGTAATGTTCCCTGATTGACATGTAGATTGACTTAGGGGTGAGATAAAAGGAAAATAGTAGCTCCAGTGACCCCCAAGTATGTTGTATATGTTCTAGTAAAAAAAATGCCAATTATGGTTTATTATTCTATACAGTCCAAAAGTGCTGGTCTCTCTATACTGTTATATTTTAGGGAAAATGCTGAGAAGTCCTTGTAAGAAAGGGTGCTGAATAATGTGCTGAGGACATTTTAGTTCTTCTATACATGTGCCCCCACAACATTCGAGGTCCTTAATTTATCATCAGTCATTTTTTTTTTTTGCTTTTTGGAGGGGGAAGGTAGAGAAGTCAGGGTTAAGTGACCTGCCCAAGGTCACATGGCTGGTTTTTGTGTTGTGTCTGAGGCTGGATTTGAACTCAGGTCCTCCTGACTCCAGGGCTGGTGCTCTATTCACTGTGCCACCTAGCCGCCCCATCATCAGTCATTTTTAAGATCCTCACCAACCCATTTCTACTGGTATCCTAAATGATGGGTTTCACCTTCAGTAAATTTCAATGAGTGACCCCAGGGGCAAAAGGTTTGCTTTCCCATTTACATTCAGAGGCCATGAATCTATGCTCTATAGTTAAGTTCGGCAAGTATGTAATTTGCATGTGGTGGTTGTCCATGGATGGGGTTATATCTGTCATCTTGAGCAGAGGTACATCTGGAAAAAATAAAAAAAAATCCTGAGCAAATCAAAGGATGAACCCACCCCATATTCCTGACACATCATCTCTGTTCCTTGTGGACACAGTAATTTAGTGCAGCATGGGACAAATGAGAAAGAATGAACAGGCAAAAAGACATAAGACTGGCATTAGAAAGCCCATGCAGGTATGTGGTTGGACCTTAACACAGTTTTACTGCTGCATAAAGTAATGCATCAAAAAGGAGAATGTGATAAATTTCTCCCAAATTAAGTTTTCCTTGTTGCTTTTGATTTCTGAAGAATAATTAAAAAAAATAGCTGAGTAAGATGTTTATTCTTTGAATGCTTAAAATAAAATTTCAGCAAGGCAAAAAAAAAAAAACCCAACCCAGAACAGATTTAAATTTAACATTGGGAATGTCTAACAATACGTGCAATGTGTAATTAAACTCTAATTTATCTGCCCTAGCATTCATTAATGACATCTAAACCGAAGGAACGTTGGAGTCCTTTCAGAAGCAATCAATAACCCATTCTGGCAGGGACACAAGCCCTGGACCTAATTACCAGTCACAAAATCATCATTGTTGATTGAATAAGGTGCTTGGATTAGAAGGGGGTGGAGAGTGCTGTGTGGGGCTGGTGGCCCTTGAATGCCTCTGATTTTCAAACCCATACCTGGTTTGCCTGAGCTGGGGGGATACTTGTATTGAGGGGAAATTCTAATTAAACCTTGTGTTTCCCTTTCTTTGGAATTAACTTATGGTATTCTCGGTGAAAGTGTTTCTTTTCATCTTCCCTGAAGAACAGATAACTTAATTCACCACATTTTACAAGATTGATGTGGCACATTTCTCTCTTTCAACAATCTTATTAACGGTATTCACTATCCTTCATTTTCATTTGTTTGCTTAGCTTTCAGAGAAATTCATAAAAGAATCTTCAGTCATATTCTGAGGATGGTACCATTATCCAGTTCGAGTTCTTGAGTCTGCTGTGTGCCTGGCTCTCTTCTGGCTGCTGAGTTTGAGAAGGAAATGTTGGGTATTGTTGATGTAGCAGATGGAAACCTGGGCCTAGAGTCAGGAAAACCTGACTTCAAAGCCAACCTCAGACACTCGTTAGCTGAATGATCCAAGCCATTTAATCGCTACCAGCCTCAATTTCCTCATCTGTAAATGGGAATAATAATAGTAGCTATCTCCCAGGGCTGCTGAAAGGATAAAATGAGACAATATTTTTAAAGTGCTTTGCAACCCTTAAAGTCCTATAGAAATGCTAGCTTTTTTTTTGTTGTTGCTGTCGTTCAGTTGTTTCAGTCACATACAACTCTTCATGATCTCATTTTGGGTCATCTTGGCGAAGATACTGGAATGGTCTGCCATTTCCTTCTCCAGTTCACTTTACAAATGAGGAAACTGAGGCAAACAAGTCAGGTTAAATGACGTGGCCGGGATCACACAGTTAATAAATGTCTGAGGTCAGACTTGAACTCAGGTCTTCTTGACACCAGTCTTAGTGCTCTGTTCACTGTGTTGCCTAGCTCTCCACTAGCTACTATTACAAATTATTGTGGTTTTTATTGCTTATTAGTTATTGTGGTATTACTATAAGTGGTTATAGCTTTCTCTTAAGCATATGGTAACCACCAAGAGTCTTCAAAGTAGTGGGGCAAAGTGAAAAGGGCATAGGAACTGTCATCAAGAAACTTGACCTCTCATCCTTACTCTGCTACTGGCCAGCTCTGTAGCTCTAGACAAGCCGCTTCAGGGCCCTGAGACTCAGTGTCCATTTCTATAACATGAGGTGGTTGAACTGGATGATCTCTAAGATGAATTAGAACAAGGACGTTTTAAGATCGCTGATGTGGGGTGACAACGGGAGGGAAGGAAAAAAGGAAAGAAACATTTATTAAGCACCCGCATGCCAGGCACTGTGCTAGGCACCTTTCAAATATTACCTCATATGAGCTCACGACAACCCTGGGAGGTAGGGGTTAATCTTATTTTGTGGTTGGGAAACTGAGAGAGAAAGAACTTAACTGACTTTCCCAGAGTCAGACATCTAGGAAGTGTCTGAGGCCAACCTAGCACTCTATTCATTGCATTACCTGGCTGCCCAGATGGTAAGGGGGTTTATGAGGTGATGCTTGTCAGGAGCAGACAGGAAAATTATGTCCCAGATGAGGGGTGAGGAAGCTTCAGTCTCAGTCTCAAGAACCTTCTGGGTTCTCAAGTGTGGCCCCTTAACTGAATTTGTTCTGTGAAATTTGAGTTCAGTCAAAGGGATGCACTTGAGGACCCAGAGGGCTACATGTGACCTCAAGGCACAGGTTCCCCACCTCTGTCCTAAACAATGACAAGCAAGAAATCATTGTCATTTATGTGATTTATATAATGATCATATCATTTACAGATATCATTATCATATCTATCTATCTATCTCTGTCTATCCATCCATCCATCCCTCTATCTCTCTCTCTTTCTTTCTCTCTCTCTCCATCCATCCATCCATCTAATCTAATCTCTCTCTCTCTGCATCCATCCCTCCCTCTCTCTCTTTCTCTCTCTCTCTCCATCCATCCATCCATCTAATCTATCTCATCTCTCTCTCTCTCTCTCTTTCTTTCTCTCTCTTGCTCTCACTCTCTCTCTCTCTACTTAGTATATTAAGGTTTGCAAAGACCTTCCCTCTCTGAGGTTGAAAGTTTAAGTATTATTAACATGACAATGGCTTATGGCTGCTTCAGTTCCTGTGCTGGCAGTAAAGGACAGAATTCAGGACAGTCACCCCCTGGATGCCCAGGTCCTACGATCCACCCTACCCTTGAACCCTCCAAACCTCTGGGCCTTGTCCTTGGCCCTGACTCTGAACCCTGAAGTGTCATTGGCCTTGCCCTCTGCCTTGCCATTGTACCCTAAGAACCACTGGGCCTTCCCATCTGCCCTGTGCCTTCTTTTCTGGATTGTTTCTTCATAGTAGAATGTAGACTCTTTGAGGGCAGGAAGAGTCTTTGATATTGATATCCGTAGCACTTCACACCTTACTTGGCACATAGTAACCACTTAGAAAGAACTTTTCCATTCATTCATGTTACAATGGAAGCTGCATTTATTGTGTCTGTATCCCCAGACCTCTGACAGCAACTGTCACAGAGTGTTTACGGAATGCTTGTTGCTTGCTTAATTCATTCTCATTTTACAGGTGAAGTCACCAAGGCTCACAGAGGTTAAATAACATGTACTCAGACATATAGTTTAGGTCAAAGCAGGTGCTCAAACCTGGCTATGTTGACTCCAAATCCAAGGTTTTTTTCTCTAAAACTATGTGGCTGAGGATGATGAGGCTAACTTACATTTAAAGTACATCTCTGTAGCTCTTCTAAAGTTTACAAATCCCCCCCCCCCTCCCCCCCCAGTATAACCTCCCAGTCTGTTGCACAATCTCACCTTCCATTTCTCATTGTTATTTCAGGAAGCACAGATCAGCGTATGGGAGGTTAGGTGGCAAATGAGCTTTTAGGTTAAGGTGAGAGTGAGGAAGGAGCAGGCTTAATTTTACACACTAGTTTTTTCAGTTGTGCCTCTTTTGGAGCAGTTCTAGTAACTGTTAATGGTTTTGCTTACAGAATAAACAACTTAATCCCAAACTGTGCCTTTAACTTCTGAATTAGAGATACCAAGCTCAATGGTCTGGCCACTGGTGTACCATGATTGCTTTGTTTCAGCCATGATAATGGTTCTTTATTGTGATTCTTCAAACAAAGCACACCAGAACCTCAGCAACCCTGAGAATCGGGATCCAAATGCCTCTGTTCTTTTGTACTGGCTTCTGATCTCATTCTGAATTCATTTTCTATTTTCTAAGCATTACTGCTAAACCTTAAGATGATGTTTAGTTCTACAGTCCTGTGGGCTTTAATTAGTTCATCAGCCATTTGGGACTCCTTGCGCAGAATCTACTCTCCACAGACTTAATTCTTGTGAAATAAACATGATTAGTGCTTCCATGCTCTTAAGCATCTCACGTGACTAAAAACATGATAGTCATCCTCCACTGGTCATCACACATTTTTTCTTTCCAGAATCAATCCCTTAGCAATCTTTTTTTCTAGGTTGTCCCAGAGCTGTCTTTGCAATGAGTTTTCCATTTTTCCTTGTTTTCGACAAGCATTGCCTGCACTGTTTAGTTGTGGTTTTTTTTTTCTTCCTCTACAATTCAAACAGAGTTTGGGGCTAGATTTATGACTTGTGTTCTCAAGGGGAAGCCAAAAAAATTAGCCATTTATTCATTCATTCAACCACCATTTATTAAACACTTGTTATTTATAAAATGCTGTATTAAACATAACTGGAATGGGGATACAGAGATAATTAAGACATGGTCCTGTCCTGAAATTAGCAATATAGCAGGGGGACCAAGTGATACATATAAACATGTGATACTATGAAAAATGTAATAACCATATGTCAACATGCCAACATTGAGGATCTGTGATTTTCTCGGTAGACTGCCCACATAGGGCCTTAACCCATCGATAACTTAAGAGATAAATCTGAGAGACTTGCCTGATGCTAAATGACATGCTTGTAGTAATACAGCACCAGAGATGGAATAACTTCAAGTCTAACACTCTAGCTAGGATGCCCATTTGGCTACAACAACCATAATGCTATTTGAATAAAATAAAAGCATGAGAGGTACAGAGTTCTAGGTGACATCATTTCTGACTAGAGAAATAAATAAGGCTTGTGGAGTTGGCATTTAAACTGGTCCTTTAAGGACAAATGTGATTTTTTAAATGTGGATTTGGGGGAGACTTAGGCAGAGCAAAGGCATGGAAGTTGGGAAATTGCTGGACACATGCAGGGTAAAGTGAATGGCCCAATATTGCTAGAGTATAGGGAGCCTTAGAGGAGAGAAGTGTGAGATAAAGCTAAAAAAGGTAGAAAAGATACTAGTTTGTTGATTGTCCTTTCTTTTAGTTGAGTTACAATGCATATAATATATTTTTATTTGGTCTAATCCAGAATTATTTCCCCCTGTTCCTATATGGTAATACCTACATAAATGTGAGATGATGAAATAGAATTTTGCATGTGGGGGAATTCAGTAGGAAAGGGTGAAAGAAGATCATAGAAAGGATGAAAAGAGGAGAGATAGCTATTTAATTGATTGGTTACATTCTCCTTTCTGAAAAGACAAAGAAGGTGTCAGTGCTAAGCAGACTAATATGTGCTTCATTTCATGCTATAGATGAGAGGCTCCATGTGAGTGAACTTTCTGGATAACTGAAGCTTATCTGCCCATTTATGGGCCTTGGCTTTATTTATTACCACCATTTTGGATGCAATCCTTTTCTTTTTACCAAATACTTCCTTGCCTCTTCACATAGTGTATATTGATCTTAATTTGATTTTTCTAATGACCCTAAAGTCATTATCAACATCTTCTAGTACTATAAGGACACTCAAACCTCTGCTTTTGGCTATTGAGCAATAAAGGATAATTTGCCCCTTCTGTTGAATGGTCCCAAACCATTATGCCTTTTGAGCTATTATTTCATTAAAAAAAATCATTTACAGCCCCCTTATTTCCAGGAAGCTTAGCATTACTACTTCCAGCTGTTGCCACCAAGTAGGGATTTATTCTATCAGGTTTCCCTCCTCCTTATTTTCCTTCTTCTTTACTTTTTTTTTTTTGCTTTTTGGAGGGGGGAAGACAGGGCAATTGGGGTTATGTGACTTGCTCTATGTCACAGGGCTAGTAAGTGGTAAGTATCTGAGGCCAGATTTGAACTCAGGTCCTTCTGACTCCAGGGCTGGTGCTCTATTCACTGTGCCACCTATCCACTCTTCTTTACTTTTTAATTAAATGATTTTAAATTGCTATGGACTGAAGGAAGAAAATACCAAGCCTATTAGAACTATGTCCAAAATAAAACCAAATAGATTGTGAATGAGACCAGAGAATGAGTAAAATATATGAGCTCTAATGCATAGATTTCATGACATTCATCTTAGTTATTCAAAGGCTCTTTTGGATTGCTTCTTTATTCTCATTGGTATCTTAAATAACCGAAATTTACATATAAGTGACTTTGGGATGTGAGGTGTAATGGTATTATTAACAAAAACAAGACATTCTTTAACAACATCAACACCAAAAGTCAACATAATTTAGATTTCCTAAGATACTAGTGTGGTGATGTCAAGCATTGCTTTATCAATGGTATTATTTGTGAGAGTACAATTGGTACGATTTTCTAGTGTGTGTTGACTTTTAATTGTCATGGAATATTTTCCTTGTTTAGTACAAAGTTGGAAAGCCTTAAGTGCATCAGAAATTTCTCCGTGTTTGCTGGTGCATGGTTCTGTAGACACCTCCCCTGGAGACATGGTAATTTCACAATTTTATATTCAACACAATTCTAATTATAAATTGTTCTCTTTCAGAAGCGATAGCCAGACTGTTGGCACACTCTGACTCTTGTTATATCGGCAAGGATGACAGCATAATGACTGATGATAGGCGTTGGGTTCCCTCATTTCTCCTAATTAGAATTTTCTCGGCATTATCATGCTTTGTAACTAGCCAGCTTACTCTTGACAGTGGCTAATGTGTTTGGGATGGTTCTAACTTTTTATTTCATCAGAAGGAAGTAGTCCAATAAGCCGATCAGTTATGTAGGCAATCTACCCTGGCTGGCACACTCCCTCCCTTTATCTTGCTTCCTGTGGTTCAGCCAGGATCATAGTTCTGCTTTAAGGAAAGAGGCTGATGTTTTCTATCCATAGGAGTAGATGAAAAAGGCAGTATAGGGGCATCTAGATGGCAAAGCAGTAGGACAGCTAGATGGCACAGTGGAGAGAGCTCTGGCTCTGAAATGAGAAGGATCTGGGTTCAAATTTGACTTCAGACACTTATTAGCTGTGTAACCATAAGCAAGTCACTCAATCCCAATTGCCTCTGAAAAGAAAAGAAAGAAAAACAAGCCTTATGGAGGCTTATGGGGTGAGGCTGAAAACCAGAAGGTACAAAAGCAACAACACCTGCGTTGTATGGTGGCTTAATGAGCACATAAGCATATAGGAGAGAGGCAGCAGGTTAGGATATCATAGAAAGAGAGTTCTACCCAAGATCAGGAGAGAGAAAGGTTCAGGTCCTGCCTCTATCACTTGTTTGGGTATATGACTTCAGAAAAATTGTTTAAAATAGATGACAAGGTCAAGATTCAAAAAGGTCATGGCAGACTATACAACACTGGGCTGAATTGGACAAGATTACATTTGTTTATTTTTTTTTTTCCAAATGAAAATTTTCTCTCTCCCACTACCTCTCTCCTCCACTGAGAAAGTGAGATAAGTAAAATATTTTATTATAAACATGTATAATTAAACAAAATAAATTCCTGCATTGGCTATGTTCCTTTCACCCCAAACCAAAATGTATCTCAATTTGCAATCTCTATCATACCTAAATTTAGTAGGGACAAATGTAAAGTCTTATAATTAGATTTAAAAAAAATTCATTTTCACCCATAGGGAGGAGGTGGCTAGGTAGCAGTCATCTGCAAAAAAAAATCTTAGTGTTTTAGTGAACTTCTAGCTTGATATAAATTAACTACTACTTATTTTGTTCTGGCAATCAAAAAACTATTATAAATCAATGAATCAGTCAATAGCCATTCATTATATACACATACATGCCAGGAAAAAAAGGAATTGCATCCAGGACTCTAGAGGTGATGATTTCACTCTGCCCTGGGCCGGCATCTTTTGGAGTATTGGGTTCAGTTCTGGGTATTCCATTTTTGGAAGATCACTGATAAGTTAGAGTACAGAAGAAAACCACTAAAATGGTGAAAAGGTAGATGAAGGAGCTAAGTATACTTAGCTTAGAGAAGACCCACTGGGCACATGATAAACTATCTTCAGTTTTTGAATAATTAGGACATGGAAAAGGGATACAATTTGAATTGTTTGATGCCTGAAAGCATAACCAGGGGCAACAGGAATGGAAATCCCAAAGACACAAATTAAAATTTATCTAAAGAAAAGGGTTTCAAACTATTAGAACTCTATCCAAAATGAAATGGACAGTCTCCACAAGTCATCAGTTTCCCTTTGTCATAGGTCTTCAAGGAAAGAATGGGTAATCATCTGTTGCATAGTTGGCTTTGTAGAGAAAATTCTTGCTTGAGTACAAATTGGATTTGATAAGGGACTCTTAACCTGGGCTACAGAAATCCCCAAGGTGTATGTGGATTGATTTCAAGGGGTTGGTGAACCTGAATGGGAAAAAAATACATCTTTATTTTCACTAAAATTTAGTTACCCTGGTAGTTCTATATATTCTTTTAATGTATTAAAAATAGTCTAAGAACTACATGGGTGTCACTAGGCTACTGAAGATGCACAAAAGGTTGAGAATCTCTAGCCTAGCTGGTATCTGAGGTTCTGTGAGTCTGTAGTTTACCTGACCTTCAGTTCTCATCATCTGCAAAATGGTGATGCCTGTAGTACTTAACTCCCAGCTGCCTTCCCCACAAGGCTGCATTGAACCTGTCTGTATGTAGTTTATATACTCCCATGCATGGTGTCTCAAAAATCTTGGTACAGTTTTACGCTATAGTAAATCAATTACTGATATTTATTAAAACTCATTTAAATTATTAAACCACTCGAGCTTAAAACTGCACCAAGACTTTTGGAACACCCTGTACAAGTCTAAGGGCAGCTAGCTGGCACAGTCAATAGAGTGCTGAGGTCTGAAGTCAGGAAGTTTCATCTTGATGAGTTCAAATGTGGCCTCAGACACTTACTAGCTATGTGACCCTGGGCAAGTCATTTAACCCTGTTTGCCTCAGTTCCTCATCTATAAAATGAACTGGAGAAGGAAATGGCAAACAAGTCCAATATCTTTGCCAAACGGATCATGAAGAATCAGACAAGACTGAACAACAGCAGCAGCAGTATGCATTTATGTCTCCTCCCCCATTAGATCCCTGCTTCTAGAGGACTGGGACTTGTTCATTTGTCTTTGTATCCACGGGGCTTAATACAGTGCTTGGCACATAGTAGGTGGGGCTCTATGCTAAATGCTGGGAACACCAGAGCAAAGAATGAAAGAATTCCTACTCTGAAAGAGTTTACCTTCTAACATGTAAACAGGGACAAAATAACGTAGGACAAACTGAATCTTAGTGTGTAGGTGATCTAGAACTGGAAAACCATCCTAACAGGAGTAAGTATTTTTTAGGGAGGCATTAAGAGATAAGGATCTGATTGCCACAGAGAATAGGGAAGACTAAGGACAAAAGTATATCGTTGTGCATGTTACAGGTGAGAATATTGGGGATTAGGCAGGAAGCAGGGAGGGCTCCTGGTTGTCATCAGAAGTGGTAGATATTCCCAGTACTTGGAACAGTACCTGGCACATGGCAGATGCTTAATAAATCCTTGTTGACTGACTGACATAAGCTCATGGTTTCCTGGGTCTCTGCCTGGATTCATGGTCTTCTCTGGTTCTTCAATCTTCAGCCCTTTAACAGTCCAGGAAGCACAGAAAAGGATGGTTTCTGGGATCTAATGAAAGAAGACAACATATAAAAAGAAAGCTGAAGAGAGAGGAGAAAAATGTAGGGGGTGGGCTGGTAGAAAAAGTCCAAAGAAATTCATCCTGGAGAAAAATGAGGTGTAACTGGCTTGGGAGCCCTCCTTAAACAGAGCTTCACAGAGGAGTCATCCAATCAAAGGGAGAGGCCTCAGGGCCAGAGGACACTCCCAAGGGGTGAATTTCCCTGGCTGGACCCAGGCTTAGGATGACGAGCTGAGGCATGGTAAAGGAGATCTGGAGTACAGCCTGGAGAGGAATGAAGGATTTTATTGTCATCCTTCTGGCGAGGATGCAAACCTTTCTGCTGACAGTGATGAGTCACCGAGCTTAATGATGCCTAATGAGGCACACAGTGTACCTCAGGTAAACCTTCATGGTCACTTCCTAGGAATCCTGAAAAAAGGTAGTTTTTAAGCCAAGAGCCACTCAATTTGTGCTTAGTGGATAGATGTAGGGCAATAACTCTTTAGAGTGAACTTGGTGTTGTCAGAAAAAAGTTGAATTTGGAGTCAGGAGCTCCAGGTTCAAGCCTGGCTCCACTAACTTAATAGCTGTGTGACCTTGAGAAAATCATTCAACTCCTCCTGGTCTAGTTTTTCCCATCTCTAAAATTAAATGTAAATAGTTGGACAAGATGATCTGGGGGATGAGACAGAGAATTGTCTCAACAACTGTACAGTTTAATTGTAGACAAAATAGCACTGGTTGAATAATCAGTCCCAAAGAGTAGCCATTAAAGAGTAGATTTCAGATTCAATTCAAGCATTTGTTACATGCCTACTATATGCCAGGTAAGCAGGAATATAACCTAGTGAATAGAAAGCTTGCCTTGGAGTCAGGATGTCCTGAGTTCAGTACATGCTATGTGTCTCTGAACAAGTGTCTTAACTTCTCATTGTCTTCCAGATAATTCTTTAAGGGTCTAAGTTATAGAGAAGTTGCTGATCTGTGCAGGTAGCATAGGTCCCTCATTTGGAATTCCCTCCGCCATTTAGACCACAGGTCTAGTGAAAACAAAATATGCCACACACTGTTTTAGGTTTTGAGGACCTGGACTACAGGCAGGTAGTTACACAGAGAGGGTCACAGAAAGGGACTTTGTAGCCTAGCAAGTCCACGCACACCACTTTATAAAGGTTTAAAGAGGTTTAATAATTTACCCAAGGACAGGCAAGTAATTAGTAACAGAGATCTGAACCCTGGTCTTTAGACTCTAAAGCCTTCAGAGTCTTTCCACTGTACCATGCTGGGGAACATCATCAAGAGACATAGCTGTTGGGTTACTAAGAGTCGGCAACCATTTAGATCTAAAGAATAAGATGCTTAATCAATGTTATTTTAAATCGAGAGAAGTGACCAAGGCGATTGAGGTACTTAGAGGCCCAGACCGGTATCCTGACCCCCACTTCACCTTCCTCTCCCTTACATTTCTATACCGCCTTGGACTTCACTAGTGTCTCACACACTAACTTTTCCTTCAAATGGTTTTTTTCCACATTGTTTTAGGCTTATTCACCACATTTAGCTCTTACACCTCTTGACCTCCTCCTTATAGATTGTTGGAAGGGAGATGATTTGCAAACCCTAAACCTCTAAAAAACGTGAACTTTTTAAAAAAATCAGTTTTTGTTAATCTGTTCTTGAAAAACACCAATGTCTATACCATCTTTCCTCCTATAAACCCTTCTAAAGTGAAAAATGGAAGCCTAGAAAGGTTAAGTGATTTTTTTTTTGCCTAAGGTCACTTTGGTAGTAAATAACAGAGGAAAGATTTGAACCCAGCACCACAATTCCATATCCATCACCATTTTCACTCTACAAACTTCCATTAAATTCAAATGAACACATTTCATTGTTACTTGCAAAAGTAATTAGAGGCAAAGTTTAAATAATTGCTTATAATATGATTCTTTTTTCATTTTCTTGAAATCTGGCATGGGTGATTTGGATTAATAGGTCACCTGACTGGGCACATCCAAACCCTTTCTGGCTTACTGACAAGAATTTTTTGCCCTTGTGGGTGTTTATTCATGCTCTATCAGAGATAAGGAGCCTCTCATGACTGGTGGAAATATTCTTCAAACTGCTATCTTCCACCACTGAATTCCCAGATCTCTTGGCTACTGGCAGGGAACATTTTTCCATAGCATTATAAATTGGTTTGCATTTTCCAATGAAATAATGTTTAAAATGGTGGTTAGAATTCCAGGCTTATGCATGAATACCAATGCCGTCCACAGGATAGTTGAAATAGAACTACATTCTGAGTTCTAAATAAGTGAGCTGGGAGTCATCTTTGGGAACACACCCTGCTTCTAAGCTGGGTGACTGCATCTGTGCTCTGTATTCACTGCTCATCTTCCTCTTTCTGGCTTCCAAACACATGTTTTGTACTCACCAGTGGGAAGAGTCTTCATGGCACACATTCAGCTTTGTAATCCTCTCCTAGTTCGTAAAATTAGGAAATGCTCAGCATTATTTGAGTTTCTGAATTCTCTTTCATAAATTGGATGGTCGTGATTAGATCGAGGGATTATTGATCTGAAGACAAATTCAGGAAGGAATGAGAGAATGGAGAGGCAGAGGCTTACAGGATTCAGTAACATGGGAACAGGGGTTGGTACATCTCCCAGCCAATCTGGCCCATGCCTGTGAAAAGATTGGGGAAGAGGGAGTAGAGTGGAAGGTGGCAGGTCCTGGAGGGACAAAACCATAATAGGAAGCTGGGGCTGTGATGTCATATGCTAGCAGAGGAGATATGGTCACTGTGGAAAGGGGAAGACAATGCGCCCTCTCAGCTGGGCGTAGAGCCCTGGCAATCATATTCTAGTAGGAGCTTTGATCATAGTATGATGGAAAGAATATTGCATGGGTGGTCAGGTGACTTGGGTTCTAGGAAGACCCTAAGAAACTGTGTGAATATGGGCAAAGTCACCTCACCTCTTTGACTTGCTTTCTCTTATTGGATATACAGGGTGTGTCCAAAGTCTTAGTGTATTTTTTTTTCCTAATAAAATGTAAGGAATTTTATTGATTCTTTGAAGACATATATTTATATAGCTGAATGTTTAAATATGAGAATGGGACTGGTAGGAAAACTTGGAGTAAAGATTCTAAGACTGAATGCTTTTAAACTTTAATAATCTACTTATATATTTAATATAATTCTAATAGCTATCTTTCATGTAGCACCTTAAGGTCGGCAAAAAACTTTACACATATCATTTCATTTGATCCTCACAATAGCCCTGGAGAGTTTTTTAAAATTTATTTATTAAATTCATTTTACAGATAAAGAAACTGAGGCAAATATGATAAGTGACTTGTCCAGGGTCACGTAGCTAAGGAGTATCTGAGGCTGGATTTGAACTCTTGAACTCTGGTCTTCCTGACTCCAAGTACAATGCTCTGTTCACTGTGCCACTTATGGCATATATGTATGTATGTATATATATATATATATATGTATATATATGTATACATATATATACATATTTACATATGTACACATAAATATTTATTTTTAAATAATCAAAAAGCTTTAAAATAAAAGAGAGAGAGGAAGCTTGGGAGTAGTTTGTAAAGGGGTTGAAATGCCCTTAAATGCCAAACTGGAATTTAAACTTCACTGCAGGAAACAAAGGATTATAAAAGGTTGTGGTGAGAAGAGAGTGTATGCAAAGGTGTGCTTTAATTTTTTGCAGATTCCTTTCAAGAAAAAAGGACACTAGGTGGCACAGTAGACAGAATACCTTGACTGGAGTCAGAAAGATTCATCATCTTAAGTACAAATCTGTCCTGAGATACTTACTGGTTGTGTGACCCTGGGTAAGTCACTTAAACCTTTTTGCCTCAGTTTTCTCATTTGTAAAATGAACTGGAGAAGGAAATGTAAACCACTCCAGTGTTTTCCAAGAAAATCTCCAATGGGATCATAAAAAGTCAGATATGACGGAAAAGACTGAACAACAACAATTCATAGAGAAACACAGCTACATTTTTAAACAAAATTATAGACACAAACTATGAGAAATGCTTCACCTCTAGAAAATTTGAGAGACACACATATGTGAAATATACAAATGACCATAGCAAATATGTTTTCTGTGTTTTTCTGTTTCTGTGAAGTTACTGTTAGAATGAAAGCACTTTTGAGCATGCACCAGGGGCCCAGTGCTCTGCTGAGGGCTGGATGGGATGCCAAGGAAGCACAAAATTCCAGGTTTCTCGTTGTAGAGAAGGTTACAATCTAGTGAGAATAAATTAGTGCTCAGCTCAGGGGCTAAGACTAAACTAGGGCAGGGCTGTCAGAGTCTTGCTACAGGGCACAAAATTTAGAGAATTCTTATAGTACTTAAAGTTATGAATGTCTTTGAAACAGCCAAGCTTAGCACTCACTTAGCAAAAACAATTAATTATAAGAGGAAGTTAGTAGGAAAATGGTTGAAATCCTCCCTTCTTCCACTCCTCTCTAATCCCAGGACTGTGAGGGCCCACTTGCTGTCACTTAACCAAGCACTGCTTCTATAATAAGCAAGAGGCATCTCTGGGCCTTTGTTTCCTCGTGTGTAAAATGGAGATAATTTGTTGTTTAGTTGTTTCAGTCTCCTGGGTTGCAGTGAAATTTAAATGATGTATGTAAAATTCTTTTATAGACTTTGAAACATCTAATAAATGTCCATCATTATTATTAATAGTGGTATTTATTCCAGACACAGAAACTCCTAGATTTGACTGGCTGAACTGTATTGTTCTTTAGTTAAGTGTCATAGGAGTTTGAAAAGGGAAGAGAGACTTCATGGAAGACACTGGCCAAGTCTTGAAGGATAGAGTGTGTTTAAATAGATTGGAAAGAGTAAGGAAACCCCTTTGGAGTGCAGGCGGAGTAGGGGGATACAAACACATATAGGAGGGAGTAAGGAACGTGTTTGGAATAGATTTTTTAATCTCTCCAAAATAAGGTTGACTAGATAGAGTGATGATTTATCACAGGGAACCTTGAAAGCAAAGCAGAGGACTTTTGTGTGATCTCATATACCCTGAAACTCAGCCCCTCCCCATCCTTGGGTGTCCATGTTCAGAAGACTAGATTAATAGTGATAGAGAGAGGCATTGAAGAAGAGACAGATAACTTAAAAGATGAGATCTGACCTAAATCTATTTAGCATATATCACACCACATGAAGCTTAAATTCTGGGCTATTTCCCATCTATCTTTGATTCTCTTAGACCCTGTACCATAAGATATGGTGAAGAAAAGGTCATTTATAAAAAAAAATAGCTATGTTCTGCAATGGGATACTGAGAATCTGAATAGTGGGTCAGATTTTCTGCTCATATATCTAATAAATTATAAACATATGATGGACAAAATAATTGCATTTAATATTTCTGTCCACCTACTAAGCATTGTGTTTTATAGGCAACCTTTTGAACATGTAAAAATGGAGGAAGAATGGATGAAAAGACTAAATTATAGAATATTTAAAAGGAAATATTTTTTTTTTCCTTTTCAAGTATAGAAATTTAGAGCAGGTCAACAAACTTTGCGAAACATTCTTGGGAATTTTGCATTAATAAAGTAGCGGGGTGTGGAGAGATCTGTGATTTCATTTCTTTAACTTCCAGGTAAGGAAATATCCTCCACCAATGCAGGTCAGTTCAGTACCTTATCTTCAACATATCATCAGAAAGAACTGCTTGGAGCACCAAGAGGCTGAGTGACTTCTCTGGGCTTTTGGGGCCAATACATGTCAGAGGCAGAATTTCAACCCAGGCCTTCCTGACTCCAGGGTCAACCTTCTCTCTATTACCCCAGCCTGCTTTGCAATAAAATTTTTAGCAGTGATCTTTAATGAGCTAATAGAAAAACAGTAGTTTGAAAATGATGGAGGATATTAACAAGTGAAAGGGATTAATTCCAGCTTTCTTGTATTCCCCATACAATCAGTTAGTCAATCCAACAAATGTTTACTAAGCTATTAGGTATCCAAGAAGGGCCAGGCACTGTTCTAGGCACTGGGTCTACGAAGACAAAAATAAAACAATCTCTACCCTTTAGGTGCTTATATACCCTTTGGGGTGATCTTATGTTCACACATGAGTGTATTCAAAACAAATACAACTTAAATGCAGGTTATGTTGACAGACCATTGTAGTTCTTAAAAATTAGCTCGCCCTGGGGTTTTAGTCCTAAAGTCATTCCTGAGGATGGCTCATCGAGGATTCATCTCTCTATTTTCAATAGAAAAAGATACACTTTAGGTCACAGAATCATCATTTTGAGAGCTGAAAAAACCCCAAGAGCCATCTGGCCCAACCCTGTCATTTTATAGATAAGGCTCAATGAGGGTAAGGCTCTTCTTTAGGTCCATAAAAGACAAGATCATGAAATTAAAGGCAAGACCGGAACTTGAACTTTGAATTCAGTACAAATTCATTTTCTTCCTCAGCTCTTCTTCTGTATAAACTGCAAAATCCAATGGAGACTGTAGGAATTAATGATAGGCCACCCACACAGTGAAGCCCCAAATGATGTCTCCACGTCAGTTTTTTTATAGGAAAAGCATGTTGCATACTGGACTCACAAAACCTGCTTCTCCCCTCCCCCCTCCTTCCTCACTTAGGGTTGGACTGTTAAACATTTTTTTTTAGAATGTAAACTTCATCTAATTTATTTATTTTCTTGTTTACATCATTCATTTCCATGAGATTTTGAGTTACAAATTTTCTCCCACCTTTTCCCCACCCACCACCCCAAAACAGACATTCCACTGTATAACCCCTCCCCCACTCTGCTTTCTCCTGTGTCCTCCCCTGTCGCCCCTCTGACTTTCTGGTAAGGCAAGATGGATCTCCCTACCCCCGTACCTGTATATCTTAATTCCCAGTTGCATGTAGTTAATAATAATAATAATGATAATAATAATATATACATACATATATTTTTAACATTTGATTATAGAACTTTAAATTCTAGATTCTTTCCCTTCCTCCCTTGTCACCCACCCCCACTGGAAAGACAAGCAATTCAATACAGGCTGTACATGTGTAGTTACGCAGAACTTCTCCACAATGTACATATTGTGAGAGACTGATTATATGTCCCTCCTTCCTATCCCACCCTCCCCTTGTTCTGTTCTCTACTCTGTCCCTGTCTTTTTACAGAAGTGTATGCTTCCAGCAACCTTCCCCAATTGATGGGCATTCCCTTAATTTCCAATTCTTTGCCACAAAAAGAGCTGCTACAAATATTTTTTGCACATATAAGTCTTTTTCCCTTTTGTATTATATCTTTTGGATACAGACCTAATAACGGTATTGCTGTGTCAAGGGATATGTGCAATTTGGTTTCCCTTTGAGCATAGTTCCAAATGGTTCTCTAGTGGTTGGATCAGTTCACAACTCCACCAACAATACATTAATGATCCAATATTCTCACATCTTCTCCAATATTTATCATTTTCTTTTTTTTTGTCTTATTTTAATTTGCATTTCTCTAATCAATAGTGATTTAGAACATTTTTTTCATATAGTTATACATTCCTTTAATTTCTTTGTCTGAAAACTGCCTGCTTATATCTTTTGACCATTCATCAACTCTGAAATGACTTGTATGCTTATAAACTTGACTCAGTTCTCTGTATGTTCAAGAAATGAGAACTTTATCAGAAACACTTGCTGTTTCTCAGCTTTCTGCTTTTCTTCTAACATTGGTTGCTTTGGTTTTGTTTGTACAAAACCTTTTTTAATTTAATGTAATCAAAATTATCCATTTTGCATTTCATAATGTTCTCTCTTCTTTAGTCATAAATTCTTCCCCTTCTTCATAGCTCTGACAGATAAACTATTCCTTGATGTACTAATTTTCTTATGGCATCACCCTGCATGCCTAAATCATGTACACATTTTGACCTTATCTTGGTATATGGTGTAAGATGTTGGTCTATGCCTACTTTCTGCCATACTATTTTCCAGTTTTCCCAGCAGCTTTGTCAAATAGTGAGTTCTTGTCCCAGAAGCTGAATTCTTTGGGTTTTTCAAACAGTAGACTACTATGATCATTTACTACTAACATATTTTACAGATCCAACCAATCAATTTCTTAGCCAATACCACATAATTTTGATGATTGCTTCTTCATAATATAGTTTTAGATCTGGTATGGCTAGGTCACCTTTCTTTGCATTTTTTTACCCCATTAATTCCCTTGTTCTTGACCTTTTCTTTTTCCAGATGAATTTTGTTCTTATTTTTTCTAGCTCTATAAAATAATGTTTTGGTACTTGGATTGGTATGGCACTGAATAAGTAATTAATTTAGGAAGAATTATCGTTTTTATCACATTAGCTTGGCCTACGCATGAGCATCTGTTTTTTCCCCACTTGTTTTTATCTAACTTTACTTGTGTGAAAAGTGTTTTGTAATTTTGTTCATATAATTCCTGAGTTTGTCTTGGCAAGTAGTCTCCCAAACATTTTATATTGTCTATAGTTATTTTAAATGGAATTTCTCTTTCTATCTCTTGCTGTTGGGCTCTGTTAGTAATTTATAGAAATCCTGATGATTTATGTGAGTTTATTTTATATCCTGCAATTTACTATTATTGATCATCTCAAGTAGGCTTTTAGTTGGTTCTGTAGGATTTTCTAATCATATCATCTTCAAGGAGTGATAGTTTTGTTTCCCCATTGCCTATTCTAATTCCTTCAGTTTCTTTTTCTTCTCTCATTGCTAAAGCTAACATTTCTAATATAGTATTGAATAATAATGATGATAATGGGCATCCTTGTTTCACCCCTGATTTGACTCGGAATGCTTCTAATTTAATCTCATTACAGATAATATCTTGCTCATGTTTTTCAATACTGCTTATCATTCTGTGAAAGTTCTATTTGTTCCTATGATCTCTAATATTTTTAATAGGAATGGATGCTGTATTTTGTCAAAAACTTTTTCTGCACCTATTGAGATAATCATATGATTTCTTTTGGTTTTGTTATTGATATGGTCTATTATACTAATAGTTTTCCTAATATTGAACCAGCTCTGCATTCCTGGTATAAATCCCACCTGCTCATAATGTATTATCCTGGTGATAAATTTTTGTAATCTCTTTTCATAAATACTTATTAAGAAAATTTATCTATAATTTTCTTTCTCTGTTTTGGCTCTTTCTGGCTTCAGTTTCAGCACAACATTTGTGTATGGTAGGCCTCCTTCTTTGCCTAGTTTTCCAAATACTTTATATAGTATTGGAATAAATTGTTTCTGAAATGTTTGGTTGAATTCACCTGTGAATCCATCTGGAGATTTTCTCTTAGGAAGTTCATTGATGTCTTGATCAATTTCTTTTTTTCTGAAATGAATTATTTAAGTATTTTATTTTATTTTCTCTTAATCTGAGAAAGTTGTGTTTTTGTACATATTCATCTGTTTCACTAAAATTGTCAGATTTGTTGGCATACATTTGGTCAAAATAGCTCCCAATTATTGCTTTAATTTTCTTCTCATTGGTGGTGAATTCATTTTTGTTTTTAATACTGGTAATTGGGTTTACTTCTTTCTTTTTAAAAATAAAATTAGTCAAAGATTTATCTGTTTTATTGGTTATTTTCATAAAACTAGCTCAGCTTTATTTATTAGTAAAATAGTTTTCTTAATTTCAATTTTATTAATCTCTCCTTTTATTTTTAATATTTTTAATTTGGTATTTAATTGGGAATTTTACATTTGTTCTTTTTCTAGCTTTTTGAAAATTATATGCCTGATTCATTGATCTGCTTTTTTTCTATTTTATTCATGTAAGAATTTAGAGATATAAGATTTCCCACTAAGTACTGCTTTGTCTGCAGTCCATAAAATTTGGCAGATTTGGTATTTTTGTAATTTTCTTTGATGAAATTATTGTTTCTATAACTTCTTGTTTGATCCACTCGTTCTTTAGGATTACATTATTTAGTTTCCAATTAATTTTTAATCTATCTTTTTATGGTCCTTTTTTACATGTAATTTTTATTGTGTCATACTCTGAAAAGGATGTCTTTAATATTTTTGCCTTTCTGCATTTTATTATGAAGATTTTATGCCCTAATACATGGTCAATTTTTGTATAGCTGCCATGTACCACTGAGAAAAATGGCATATTCCTTTGTATCTGCATTCGCTTTTCTCTAGAGGTCTATGATACCCCAGTTTTGTAAAATTCTGTTCACCTCCTTAACTTCTTTCTTGTTTATTTTGTGGTTGGATTTATCAAATTCTAACAGTTGGGAATTGAAGTCCCCTACTAGTATAATTTTGCCTTCTCTTTCTTCCTGTGACTCACTTAACTCCTCTTCTAAAACTCTGGATGCTATACTACTTGATGTATATATGTTTAGTGTTGATTTTATTTCATTGTGTATGGTATAGTTTAGCAAGGTGTAGCTTCCATCCTTGTCTCTTTTAATTAGATCTATTTTTGCTTTTGGTTTGTCTAAGATCAGGATTACTACCCCTGCTTTTTTTTACTTCAACTGAGGCAAAATAGATTCTGCTCCAGCCTTTTACCTTTGTTCTGTGCATCTCTCTTTGCTTCAAATGTGTTTCTTGTAAGCAACATATTGTAGGATTGTGGTTTTTAATCCACTCTGGTATTGTTGTACCCAAACCCAAATCCCAGGTCACTACACACAAGCTATTTGTGGTCCACCATTAAGCCCCTTTTATATTTCTGACTTTGTTTCTAACCTACATCTTTCATAGCTTGAAATAGCTTAAGGCATGCCTGGGCATTGCTCAAGGTGTAGTTCCCTGCCCCCTCCTTCCTCAAATTAGCATTCTGTATATTCTCCTTGAATCATTATAGTGTACAAGGTTCATTATGGTGCAAGGATCTTATGTAGGGACTACCCTGTCCTGTTCTGCTGACCAAGCAGGGTCCCCACACTCTTTGCCCAGAACATGACCCTGGCCTGTTCTGGGGAATTCCAGTCCCCCTTACCCCATGACCCCTCCACCCTGTGCCCTCCACCCTGTTCTAGGAGGGACCCCATGTCACAGGAAGGTTGTACCCTTGTTCCCTTGCACCATATTCCCAAATTAGCCCTGAGCTATAGATCTACCCAATGGCTGTTCTTTGCTTCTGTACATCATGGCTTCTGCTAGCTCCCCTCCCTGACTGTGGTTTTTGTGGTTTTAGCCTTTATAACCAAAGTGGTACCCCCAATGGATCACTACCAATTTGAGTGATGAACACTCTGGTAGTCACATGCTTAATCAATAAATCCACACCTAAATTTTATCTTGAACCCAGGTCTCAGCTTGCTCTTATTCTCTGCACAATAGTATCTGCTTTTGTTTTATGGGAGAGTTCATCCCTTTCACATTCATAGTTATGATTACTGTATATTTCCCAGTTATACTTTTCTCTCTCTCTCTCCTTTTTTACCCTCTCCCTTCTCATCAGTGTTTTGCTTCTGACCACTGCCTCCTTCAATTTGCCCTCCCTTCCATCAATCCCCTCTTTCTTTTTTCCTCTTCCCCTCCTACTTTCCTATGAGGTAAAATTGATTTCTTTGCCCAACTGAGTGTATGTTCTTCCCTCTTTGGGCCAAAACTAAGAAAAGTAAGGTTGAGACAATTCTCACTGCATCCCTTCTTTCCCTTTGTTGTAATGGTCTTTCATACCTCTTCATGTGATAAAAATTTACCCCATTCTTCCTCCCCCTTACCTCTTCTTCCAGTACAATCCTTTTATTTTTTACTCCCTAATTAATTATTTTTTTAATCATCACATCAAAGTCAACTTATACCCAGGGCTTCTGGCTAAGAATACTTCTTCTAACTGTCCTAATAGAGATACAGTTCTTAAGAGTTACAAGTATCATCTTCCCACATAGGGATGTAAATGGTTTAACTGTATTGAACATGATGGTGTTTTTTTTTCTTTTCTTTCCTGTTTACCTTTTTTATGCTTCTCTTGAGTCTTGCATTTGAAACAAATTTTCTGTTTAACCCTGGTCTTTTCATCATGAAAGTTTGAAAGTCTCCTATTTCATTGAATGTTTGTATTTTCCCTGGGAAAATTATGGTCAATTTAACTGGATAGTTGATTCTTTGATGTAATACATACTACTTTGACTTCCAGGATATCATATTCCAAGCCCTCCAATCCTTTCATGTAAAATATGTTAAGTCCTGTGTAACCCTAACTATGGTTCCTTGACAGGTGAATTGTTTCTTTCTGCCTTCATGCAGTATTTTCTCCTTGACCTGAGGTTCTGGAATTTGTCTACAATATTCCTTGGACTTTTCATTTGTGATCTCTTTCAGTAGGTAATGGGTGGACTCTTTCAATGACTGTGTCACCTTCTGGTTCTAGGATATCAGGGCAGTTTTCTTTGATATTTTCTTGAAGGACACTGTCCAGGCTCTTTTAAAAAAATCATAACTTTCAGGTAGACCAATAATTCTTAAATAATCTCTCCTGAATCTATTTTCCAGATTAGTTGTTTTTCCAATGAGGTATTTTTTCATTTTCTTCAATTTTTTCATTCTTTAGATTTTGTTTGACATCTCCTAAAGTCATTAGCTTCAATTCCAATTTTTAATGCATTATTTTTTCAGTTAGCTTTTGTATTTCCTTTTCCATTTGGCCCATTCATTTTTAAAGGAATTGTTTTCTTCAGTAAATGTTTGCACTTCCTTTTTCAAGCTGTTGACTCTTTTATCATAATTCTCTCACATAACTCTCAGTTTTCCCCCAATTTTTCTTCTACCTTTCTTACTTGATTTTAAAAATCCTTTTTGAATTTTTTCAAGAGGACTTCTTGTGCTTGGGACCAACCCATATTCCCCTTTGAGTCTTCACAGGTAGACATTTTGACATTGTTGTCCTCTTCTGATTTTGTGTTGTGATCTTCCCTGTCACCATAGTGGCTTTTTATGGTCAGGTTTTTTGTTTTTGCTCCTTTTTAAATGTTGAGCTCAGTTCCTGGGGTACAGGAGCACTATCCCAAGCTTTTTGTATAGGAGTAAAAGGGCCTGCTCACTGGCTCTTTGTGCCCGGGTCTCTGGGGCTGGCAGCTTGCTCACTAAGGTGAGCTAGGTGTACTAGGGTAGCCCAGCCTAGTCAAACATGTTGTGCTCTGGGTTCTGGGGCTTGCAGTTTGCCTGCTGTGCTGGGGTTAGGGGGCCTCATGGTTGGCCTGCTGAACTAGGATTGTGGGACCTGAGTTGCTGATCTGTATTGTAGCTAAGAGGCTCCTGCTAGCTTGCTCAGACACTGCCTCCACTGGCCTCTGTTCTCTTTTGCCCAAGTGAGACAGACCTTTCCTGACATCCCTCTAAGCTATCTTTTGCTGGGAAATTGTTTCACTCTGTCTTTTTGTGGACTCTGTCACTCCAGAATTATTTAATTGATTTAATATTTGATTTAATGTTTCCACGGGAAACTGGGGAAAACTCAGGCATCTTCCTGGCTTCCCCTTCCCATCTTCTCCAGCACTTGTATATAGTAAATACTTAATAAATGTTTGATGAATTAAATGGAAACTCCATCTTTAGTCATTTCTTCTCCAAATGCCTACAGGATTCGTTGCAGTGTACCAGATAATCTTGTGTTTAATTTGCTATAAACAGACAGTCAGACAGACAGACACACGTATTTGATAGTTATGGTATGCTCTGGTGTTGTCAGACTGAAGCTTGTAAAAATCTAACATTTCATCTGGGTTTAAATTTGTCCTTTCAATTCCTGCTTGATCTGTTTTTAAGGCACATTATCTGTGTATATGTGTATGTGGTATATATGTATGCATGTATAACATATATTTGAAGTTATCCAGTTTTAGCTAGTGTAGCTGTTACTTTCTTATGTTACTATAAAACAGTGCTTCAGCTGTCTGCCTGCTGTTTTCAGACATATGTCCCTCTTGTCAGAACAGTAATGTGGCTGCCTTTTTTAGGCAAGAGGTTGAGGGAAGGTTTTGGCTTGCTTTCAGTAAACCCAGGGTGGGCACAAATGGCATCTCTGTGTAACCTTGTCTCCTCACTTATGATTGTTCAATATTTCTGCTGAATCAGAAGTCTCTTCCCCTCACACTACTCGCTACCACTTTCTCTTTGGGAAGAACTGATACTAGAACCTAGAATGATTTAAGTAAAAAAGCTTGTCTTGCAAAGAGGAAGCAGTCTCGAGTGGATTGATGTAGAGAAGGGGATCATAAGTGACACTTCTATTCCTCAAGGACTCACCCACTGAGCTTCAATGACAGTTCTGAGAGCCCATTGATTATATATATGTATCTATATCTATATCTATATACATACACATATATAATTATATATTATATATATTTATATACATATTTATATCTATATATTTATATATCTATATCTATCTATCTATCTATCTACCAATATAGAAATTTAGTATTATGAGAGACCTCAGAGGTCATCTAGTCTAACTCCTTAGGCATCTAGGTGGCACAATGATTAGAGGGCGTGGACTGGAATTGGAACACCCAATTTCAAATCTAGCTTCAGATACTAACTAGCTGTGGGAACTTAGAAATTACTTTACCTATTTGACTCAGTTTCCTCATCTGTAAAATAGAGATAATAATAGCATCTACTTCCTAGGGTTGTTGTGAGGATTAAATGAGATAGCATTTATAAAGTGCTTAATAAATGATCATTCCCTTGTTCCCTTCATTTTATTAATGGAACTGTTGCTCAGAGAAATTAAATGCTTGGCTGAAGGCATGAGATAGAAGTGGCAGAACTGGGAATTGAATCCAAGAACTTCTTCTTTCTGTACAACCATTGAGGGCTTCTGTTTTTGCCACAGTGGAAAGAACAATGGATTTGAATTGAAGAACCAGGTATGAGTCTTGCTACTTGCAGCTCTGTGACTTTGGACAAATTACTTGACCTCTACGGGCTCCAGTTTCCTTATATGTAAAATGAATAGCTTAAGGGATCTCTGAGATCCCTTCTCATCCTAAATTTATGATCCTATGATCATGTTCCTTTGTTCCAAGCATAAAAATCTCCTCCCTGTAACAATAATAACACATTTATAAATTGTCTTAAAGTTTACAAAGTCATTTACATATATTATTTCATTTGATTTTCCTAGCAACCTAGGGAAGTAAGTACTGTCATTATTCCCAGTTTTTACAGATAAAGAAAGTGGACCTCAGAGGATTGCTTTTTGTTCATGGTCACACAGCTGGTTAGTATTTGAGACAAAAATTTGATTGCAAGGTGACCATTCTTCCTCTCTGTACAGATCCCACATGAACCCCCATTTTGTTAATGTTTTATTTGTTCTGGTTTGGTTCACTGATTCCAGAATAGAGGCAATTAAATACATATGTATTCAAATATGTATATATTATATAATATTATATAGTGTTATAAATATATTTAAAAACACACATATATGTGAATATATATACACATATATATGTGTACACACACACACACACACACACACACACACACACACACACATATATATGTATATATCGAGAGGGGAGGGAAGAAGGGAAAACATGAACAGAGACAGACAAACAGAAAGAGGCTGAGATAGAGACAGAGAGAGGAAAAGAACCAAAAGCATGCATGACCTTTACTAAAAGAAACACTGAAATCTAATCAAAGACAACCCACAATCAGTGTGAATCCTGAACTAGTTATGGGGAGAGGGTGCTGTACAGAAGATTACTGAATCAGAAACATAAAAATGAAAAGGTGAGGAAATAGAAAGAAGGGGACCAGACTAGAGCAGCAAAAGATGGTTAAAATTAGCTTTTATGGCTCTCCCACGTTCAATGAATAAACTCTGCAATGTATTTCGGGAGCATCAGGATTGGTCTCCTGTGTATGTTTGAAAATTAGGCTGTAGTTTTCCCATAAAGTTCATTTAAAACCTTTGCCACCATGCAGGAAATTGTATTTTATGTGAATGTTCGAAAATGAAGATGGAATATTAAGTAGCGCCAGGATGTTAGAACAAGAACATTATGAAGATTACTGTATCTTAATCAAGATAACCCCAGAGGTAGATGGTTGAAAACTCAGTGATCCAGCAAGGTGGAAATAATTGATTTGCTCCTACCCTTTTCACAAAATAAGGACACATTGACCCAGAGAGGTTTAGTGATTTGTCTTAGGTCAAACAGCTTGAGGAGACCAAAGATCTAGTTTTCTTAACTCTTAATGGAATGATCTTTCTGTTGTACTGCCTCCCAAACTTCAGTACGTATGGCACCCTTTCACATGCAGGGACCCTGCATAACTACTCCTTATTCAGAGTAATTCGTTCACTAAAAATGATAGTTCAAGAGCCCAGATCCCTTTTTTCTATTCTGTCAAAAGCACTAAATTAGTTCAAAGTAAGACATTCAGTGAAATAGCATGGTAATTAGATTGGCAATAGATCATTTTCCAATTAAACCTAGGGCACACTCTCCTGAAAATATGCATAAACACTATTAGTGGGGAGAATAAATGTGTATATGGAACCTACATGAGACTGATCACCACTGGTCTTACCTTGTAGTCTCTACTAGTATGTTGTTCCTCTGGTTTTTATTGGTCTCAGCTGAAATATCAGATTCTCTTTATATGTAGATACTGATCATGTAGTTTCTGCTGGGCATTATACTATTTTCTGGATTTATATCTGCAGGGCCGGCCAAACCATCTAAACTTCAGTCAGCTGGGGGATAGTTGTTAGAACCTCTATAAAGGTAAACTGATACTTTTTTAGTCATAGCTATCACACCTAGATGACAAAAGCCAGCTAAAGTACTCCCAGATTAAATCAGATGTTTATCTATTGATTCCTATATCTGAAAGGAGATCAGACTTTCTGTTATAGTTAGCTAGGATTAGATACTGCTAGGTACCCTCAAAATCTTCTCTAGTTTATCATTTAAATGAATTTTAGCCAGAACAAGAAATAAGCTACTTAAGCAATGTCCTTGTCCTCCACTCATCTATCCCATGGTCTTATCTTTATTATAAATGTTTATCAGCAGTAAAGACTGATATCCTTGCTGTTCAAACTTCATTTTGATCCCTGTATCTGAAGTCAGAATGATCAGAATTCAAATCTAACCTCAGAAATGTACTAGCTGTGTGAACTGGGGCAAGTCACTTAACTTCTACCTCAGTTTCCTCACCTGTAAAAAGGGAGTAATAGCTCTTTCCTTTATCTCAGTATAGCAGAGAAAAAGCTCCCCCAAGGGATCAAAGGAAAATAAGGTCAGAAAGGAAGAAATGGAAGAGAAGAACAAAAAGGAAGATGTGATTGAAAAGGAGGTGAAAAAGCCTTGAAAGCATTGCCATTGGAACCCAGTCCTGGCCCGAGGGATTGGTAGATACTCAAGGTCCTGGTGAACCATGTACAAGTGGAAATATTCTGCACCAAAAACCAGAATTGAAAGGAAAAAGAAAGAGAAGGTGCCTGCTACCATCGCAAATCCAGTTGGTGGTGATAAGAACACAGGAACCTGTGTGGTAAAGATTTGCAAAATGCCTAGGTAGTACCCTACTGAGGATGTGCCTAGAATGCTACTAAGTCATGGCAAAAAGTCTTTCAGTCAGCTTATCAGGAGAGTTTGAGTTAGCGTCACCCAGGACATGGTTCTGATCATGCTTACTGACTTACTTACTTGCTGACATGCTTACTTACTTACTTACTTACTTACTTACTTACAGGGAAAAATGAATGGTTTTCCTGAAGCATCTGTCTAGTGGCTTGATACTGGTGACTGGACCTCTGATCATCAACCATGTTCCTCTGGGAAAGACCCATCAGAAATTTATCATTGCCACCTCTACCAGGGTTAACCTTTCAGGTTTAAGAATTCCAAATCATCTTACTCATGCTTACTTCAAAAAGAAGAGACTTTGTAAACCTAAATACCAAGAAGGAGAGATTTTTGACACAGAAAAGAGAAATATGAGATTACAGAGCAGTGCAGGGCTGATCAGAAAACAGCCTACTCTCGGTCCTGCCCCAAATCAAGAAAATTCCTCAGCTCTGTGGCTACCTGTGTTCTGTACTCTCTCTCTCTCTCTCTCTCTCTCTGTGTCTCTCTCTCCCACTTGTGTTTATCCTCACAAATGGTGTTGTAAATGCTTTGCAGACAACTCTTATTAAAATATTTGGAATAGCTTTAAAAACTGGAGGGGGGGTGTTACTAATAATAGCACCTACCTCCCAAGGTTGTTGTGAAGATGAAATCAGGAAATACTTGTAAAATGCTTTGTAAACCTTGAAATTTCATATATACACTTACTCACACATATGTTCACATTCACATGTATGTGATATATGGTACTATATATTTATTACTATATTGTTAATCTAGTTTTGCTATTCTTGTTGTGTCATCATCATCATCATCATCATCATCATTATCCCTATATAAAACAGAAGGTGCTGATGTTTCAGACACAGTATGGGGTAGTCAGTTGATGAAGGGTAACTGGCCATAGAGTCAAGACACTAGGTCCAAATCTGACCCCTGATATGTACTAGCTATGAGACCATTGGAGAGTCTAACTTTTGTTTACCTGAGTATTTCTTCAATACCCTAAATTACAGACAAGTTGATCATTTGAATTAGTAGAGGAAATTTTCTTTTTTATTTTGAATTAAAACTTTTATTTATTTTAGTTTACATCATTCATTTCCATGAAATTTTGAGTTATAAATTTTCTCCCCATCTTTCCCCTACCCACCTCACCAAAACAGCCATCCCATTGTATCACCCCTCCCCCAATCTATTCTCTCCTATGTCCTCCCCCCTCACTCCTCTGACTTTCTGATAGGGCAGGAGGGATCTCCCTACCACAGTGCCTGTGTATCTCAAGTTCCAGTTGGATGTAGTTAATAATAAAAATAATTATATATATATATAT
>CM053583.1:387081855-387109407 GCA_028627135.1 Pseudochirops cupreus
CCTCCATCATTCCACCTCTCATCCCCCTTCCACCTACTCTTCTATGTGGCAAGATGCCCAGTTTAGAGTTTATGTCATTCCTTCCCTAAGCCAAGTTCAGTGAGAGTAAGGTTGACTCTTTCCATTTTGCCTTCCTGTTCTCCCCCTGTATTGTAACAATTATCTCTTGCCTCTTCCATGAGATGCTCAATCCCATTCTGTCTCTCCCTGTCTCCTCTCAATCTAATTCTCTCTCACCTCAAGATTTCACCATTTGGAATATTGTCCCTTGCCATTCAATTGATCTTATGCTCTCTATGTATTCATATATACATATACTCAGATATGTGCTTGTATGCATATATAAACCCTCTTATATAGAGTAGAGGAAATGTTCATATCAGGAGGTCCCTATACCCAAGAAATCACAGCTCTGGTCTCCCCATCCTTCCCCCGCGTAATTTAGCAGGACATATATACTCTGAGAAGTCATCTACTCTAATCCTTTCATTCCATAGAGCAAACTGAGACCCAGAGAGATTCTTGGACCTTATCCTGGTCACATAAGTGGAAATGGCCTAGTTAAGTCCTCTCTCACCAAATCCAGCATCCAGTGTACCACCCACCTCCCAGGATCATGAGTGTGAAGTGACCTAATGGATGTAAAGAACCTTCACAAACTGTAAAGCATTGGACAGATATTAAGTGACATCACTGTGTAGTCAAAGCATATGGTATCTACCTGTCTTCCCCTGTAGGTCTATTGATCAAGATATAGACAAGTCAATGACTGTCTAGCTTTGCAAATTAGGGATACGTCCTCTCAATGAGAATATTTGAAAAAGACTGAATGAACAATGTAAGTTTCCCTAATCTTTTTTCTTGAGCTCCAGTTCCTCCACTGCCAGATTCCTGCCAACTGTCTCCACCTACGTGCTCCTATGGCATTTCAAAACCAAAATATCCAAGATTTGATTCATTCATAGGTTCCCAAAGTGGGTGATGATACTAGAACATCTGAGGGGGCGATATTTTTTTTTTTTTGGAAATGATGCAGATTAAAAAAAATGTTTAAGGGTTAAAAAAATAGGTTTCGGGGGGTGGTGCTGAGTAATTTTTTTTTTTTTTTGCAAAGGGGGTATAGGTCAAATAAATTTAGAAACCTCTGAATTTCTTCAGTTAAAGTTGTCCCTTTTCCAAATACTCCTCTTTCTGTTGAGGGCAGCAGAAGCCTTTCAAGCACCTACATGGTTTTTCTTCTTCTTCTTCTTCTTCTTCTTCTTCTTCTTCTTCTGCTGCTGCTGCTGCTGCTGCTGCTGCTGCTTCATCTTCATTGTCATTGTTGTCATCATCTTTGTCTCCTCTTTCATTTCCTCCTTTGTCTCCTCCATCTTTATCTTCTTCATCTTCATCTTCTTCATCTTTGTCTTTTTATTTCTTCTTTCCACACTTTGAATTAAGTTTTTATTTTTTCTCAATTGCATGCAAGCAAAAATTTTTAATTTTTTAAAAAATTATTAAGCTCCAATTTTCCTTCACTTCCTTCTTCTCTTCCCCTCTCCTTGAGAAGGCAAGCAATTTAATATAGATTATACATTTGCAGTCATACAAAACATTTTCGTATTAGCCATGTTGAGAAAGAAAACACAGACCAAAATAACAAAAAATAATAAAGAAAATTTAAAAAGGATCCTTCAATCTTCATTCAGACTTTATCAGTTCTTTCTTTGGAGGTAGATAGCATTTTTCATCATAAGTCCTTTGAAATTGTCTTGGATCATTGTATTTCTGAGAATAGCTAAGTCATTCACAGTTGATCATCATACAATATTGCTGTTACTGTGTACAGTGTTCTCTTTTTGCTTATTTCCCTTTGCATCAGTTCATATAAATCTTCACAGGTATTTCCCCCCACCCTGAAACCATTCTGCTCCTCATTTCTTATAGTACAATTCTGTCACAATCATACACTACAACTTGTTCAGCCATCCCCTAATTGTTGGAAAGTCCTATAATTTCCACTTCTTTGCCACCATAAATGGAGCTGCTATAAGTATTTTGTACATATAGGCCCTTTTCCTTTTTTTTCCTCTTCGCAATACAGACCTAGTAGTATAATTACTGGGTTGAAAGGCATGCACAATTTTATAGATCTTTGGGCATAACTCCAAATTGCTCTCCAGAATGTTTGAATCAGTGCATTGGTGCCCTAATTTTCCCACATGCCCTCCAACATTTGTCATTTTCCTTTTCTGTCATATTCATCAATCTGATAGGTGTAAGGTGTTACCTCAGAGTTGTTTTAATTTGCATTTCTCTAATCAATAATGCTTTAGAGTTTATCCTATGACTAGAGCTTTGATTTCTTCTTCTGAAAACTCAGGCACCTACTTCTTAACACTGGGTTTCTTCTTGACCCCTTCCTTTCCCTCACCCTCTGTTCCTTGGTATCTGATCATTCACCACATTTTTTCAAATCTACCTTCCCAACATCTTTTATATCTGTTCCCTTCTCTCAGTTCACTGGGCCACCACCACCTTGATTCAGACCCTCATCACCTGTATGTGAACTGCTGCAGTAACCTCCC
Organism: Pseudochirops cupreus; assembly: GCA_028627135.1. NCBI lineage: Eukaryota > Metazoa > Chordata > Mammalia > Diprotodontia > Pseudocheiridae > Pseudochirops > Pseudochirops cupreus. Next base: position 387,084,423 of record CM053583.1, read on the forward strand.
TGCTTTTATTCTCTCTCCTCTTTGCTCTATCTTACCCACAGCTACCAAAAATATATTTATAAAAAAAGTCTGATCATACTACCCCTCTCCTCAAGAATCTTCCCTGTCTTCCTTTGTCCCTAAGGTAAAATGTAAAATCTTATGTTTGGCTTTTAAAGCCTTTCATGGTCTGACTCCAGTCCACCTTTCCAGAACTAATTCTTCTTATTCCAAGATACTCTCAGAATCCAGCCAAACTGGCATAGTGACTCTTCCCAGAATTTGACATCATATCTTCTGCCTCTATATCTTTGAACTCTTTCCTCATTCCAGTCCTTTATTATTTTATTTTCTTTCAAGATTCAACTCAGGAGCCATCTCCTATGACATCCTGTCCCTGTATTCTCTACTTGTTAGCATTCTTTCTTCTATACATATTTTATCCTCCAGAAGCCACCTTTAGGGCAGGAGCTTTTTTGTGTTTTTTCCCCATTTCCCCAATGCTTAGCTTGGCATGAGGCTACTCTCTTAATTGGTTCCCCTACTTTTATTCTTTCTTCTCTCCAATGCATCTTCCACACAGCTACCCAAATCATCTTCCTAAAGTATATCTCTATTTCACTATCATATCACTGTAGATGCTTAGTCAATGCATGTCAAATTGAATTAACCTTGGGGCAATTGGTAGTACAGTGGTTAGAGCACTTGGCCCAGAATCAGGAATATGAGTTTGAATCAGATACTTATTAACTGTATGATCCTGAGCAAGTCACTTAACTTCTATTTGCCTCAGTTTCATCAACCATGAAATAGGGATAATTACAGCATTTATCCCAATGAATTTTTATGAGGATAAAATGAAATAATATATATAAAATGTGCCTGCTACTCTAAAATGCTTATTCCAGTCCTTTCCTTCTACTGTGCCCCATGCCTTTCAAAGGGATGTGGATGGATTTCACAAAGTTTGCAGAGAACTCTTTAAACTCACCTCCTTTCCTAGGGAGACTGAGGACTTTCCACGCCTCACTCCTGGATGTAAGAGACCTGGCTGGAATGCTTTAGCTGACCAGGCAGCAGCAAGGCAAATAATACGGCTTTGGGGTGATTTCTTGAAAATGGACTTGTGGCCAGGAAAGGAATATTGTTCTTGTTATCTTCAGGACCAGTGTTTTATCGGGAAGAGAGGGAAGGGACAAATCAAGGAGCAAGTGTGAATGTGATTAGTTTGGAGAGGTTTTTGTAAATAAATCATTCCAAGATTCTAGGTAGACTTAACATCTCCCTTGTGTGGGGAATGAATAAGCAGGGATTCAAAGAGAATGCAGCATTTTGGAGACAGCATTCCTGGCAAGTGCATGCTTGACCTTGGGGTGAGGTACAGCGCTTATTTTTATATTACTTGCTCAAAACAAAATGTGCTGGTCTGCTGAGGTTGACATTGCAAAATGATTTATCTAGGTTCAAAAGGTTTTAGATTAATCTCACCCTAATTTCGCAGATGATGGTACCTGAAAGGATTTTGTTACCACCCCCAGGATAATGGATATTTTGACCCTGGGGCATGTTTCTCTAATATCAATTGTTCCTTCCTCTATTTCTTCATCCCCCTCTAAGTGTTTCCCTGAAAAACTCTCCCATACTGGGCTACACAGAGTCAAGTCAGAATGCTCAGGATTTTTTAGAGCTGGTAGCAATCTCAACAGTCATTGAGTCTAATCCATAGCCCAAAGGCTTTGGCTCTTAAAAGTATCTGACAGTGGTCAGTCACTCACCCACTAGTTGACCACTTCCAGTAAGGAGGAACTCACCATCTCCTGAGATAGCCCAGTGCACAATAGGATAGCTATAATTGTTAACATCAAACCTAAATTCTTTGCAACTTCCAACTGTGGAGCAAATCTACTTCTTTCCACATGACAACCCTTCAAACAACTGAAGACAGTTATATCATCTCCCCAACCAAAAACTCTTCTCTTGTCTAAGCTAATTATTCCTAGTTCCTTCATTCAATTCACTGATTCCAACCATACTTGTTCCGTTCCACTGATGAACACAATGTGGTAAAAAAACAGTGTTTTATGAATCACAATAGATCTCCAAAGTGAAAAACTCCTGTTATCCCAGCTCTATGATGGGACTTTTTTCAGGACTATCCAAGGAAAATTTCTTTTGAAGTTCATATTGCAAATCTTTGGGCTTTGTGTTTATGGCTTATTCATTTTATCCATTTTCCACTTTCCACGAGACTTCTTGACTAAATCATTTTGATTTTAAGCTTAGTTCTTAAAAACAAATTTTTGGTATTTTTATTTTCATGACCTTTTACTTGAGAATATCTTCCTTCCTCCTTCCCTTGCCAGTGAGCCATACCTTCTCATAAGGAATATGAAATAAAGAGAGAAAATACAGTTAATTAAAACAAGTTTGAATCTGATATTATATGTAGACTCAGGTCTACTTATCACTGACTGACTTGAATTGAATGGAGGGTGCAAAGGAAGAAGAGGTACTTTGGAGCACAGATCTGTAGGTACCTTGGGCATGTTTGTAGAAGAAAGTTTTGCTCAGATCATAGCCCATATCGAACCCAGAAGAACTATAATTGCAGTCTTTCACAAGGCCCCACATGGACAGAACCAGTCCATATGGCATATGTCAACTTCGTAGGCTTACACTGAAGTTCAGAAAATTATGGGCTAAGTACAAGAGGGGGAGATGTGGTTAGTAACAATTCACATGAAAATCAGATAAAGATTTTCATTTAGTATATATCCAATATGACTGCAAGTGACCAAAACTATCTGTAAGTCCTCCCTCACCCCCAGCAAAAAAAAAAAGCAAACAACACCACCACCAAAAACCCACCCACCTACAAACAGACTTGTAATGAAATCTTGAGTTATGCTGATAGAATATAATGTTAATGGAGTTGACAGTTTCATGATTCCATTGGATGTCATGCTGGTCAGTCCACATTAAGTTTTGTCTTCATTTTTGGAATCTTTAGTTTAAGAGACATTGGCAAACTGGAGGATATCCAAAGGAGAGTGACCAAAATAGAGCAAGTTTTGGAAACCAAGTAATAAGAAGAATGGTTTAAGGAACTTTATCCCAGTTAAGATCTTTAGCCCAGTTTAGAGATGTGTACTCCTTTGCCAAACTACCTTGTATTCATTATGTGTACAGTTATCCTTTCCACATTCTGATTTTCCCTATCATGGTTTCAATATATCATGGCTCATCATAGGAAATTAAATGGGAATTTTGGGGGTAGTTTTGTGGAAGCCATGGAAGACATGTGAAGACTAGCAGACAACATAGAAAAAGTTTAGAAACTCAGAAATGCAGGAAATATATGTATATATTGTATAACCAACCTATTTTATCTTTTAATAGCATAATAATTTAGGCTTCTTCTCTGGTACAAAGGGAGGCCCAAAAATTTTACATGGATTTTCCATATCATGGGGATTCTGTGCCTCTAACTCCTGTGATATGGAAAGGATAACTATATATACACACAGAGAGATAATTATTTATAGTATATAACCACATATGTACATGGTATTTCTCCTGTTAGAATGTAAGCTATTGGAAGACAGGTACTATTTTATTTTTTGTCTTTGAATCCCTACTGTTCTGTTCATAGAGTAAACCTTTGAATGCTTGTTAATTGATTGATGTAGAAATATATAATAATAATCACTCACACTTAGATTAGACTTTTAGATTTATAAAGCAATTTTCCTGTAAGGGCAGTTATGGACATTTGCATGTATACAGTTACATACAATAAGTTTTGTTGTTATGTTTGTCCTTCATTTTCAAAGAGCACCATGGCATCAGGGAAATGATGACAGGACTTGGAGTTGACTTTGCTTTGAGTGAGGGAGGGCTGTGCAAGGTCACCAGTCTCACTTTCTCCTTCAGAGTCATCTGAATCCAGTGACCAGATAATCCCCAGGATAACTGGAAATGACCCAGGATGCAATTAACTAACAAGAAACATAATACACATGTACATATATGTACATGCACATGTTTCTACATATACAAATAGACACATAGTATGTGAACGTACATATCTATGTGTATGTATATATCCACACACACATATCCACATTCATATATATTTGTCCTGTTCAGTTATTTTTCTTAGTACAGGGAATTCAAAAGCCAGTAGAGATAAGCAGCTCAGAGTCTTTAAAAGACTGGACCTGGGACACCAAGAGATGCTAGTATGTATCAGCAGAAGAATTTCAACTTGGGACTTCCTGATCTTAAGGTCAGCTCTCTACGTCTTCTACCATGAGCTTGTCAAGGAAGAGCTTTACCTTTATGAATAGGGAAACTGAGAATCAGAAAGTCTGTATAGTTTGTCCAGGGTTATACAACCCATAGGCATCAGGGGCAGGATTTGAACCCTTTCACTCCACTGCACTACCTGTGACATTCATTATTTCAATTGTCTGATTTTATCATAGAAATCAAATCATTTTCTTTACAGAAATTTGTTTTGTAACCAGATCTGAAATACTTCTATTCCTTAAAGCAAGAAACAGTACATATACGTTACAAACATAAACACATATATTTCCAAGTAATTTTTTGTCCCTACTATGTGTTTAGTAATCACGTAACCAGGGGGATAACTATATGTAAAACAATTAGTGGAAGATATAAATGATTGCATAATTTTAACACTGGCCTGTTGACACAGGAATTCCAAGGTCCAATTCCTTTTACTTCTATCTAGGAGAACTGAGAACATGCCCTTGTGACTGGCATTTCCATTTAACAGTGCCAGGAATGCATCTTCACTGAAGGAGGTGCATGATTGCTTATTTCTTGATAATCGCAGATAATTTGCTTATGTCAATTTAGGCTTTAATTACTGTAACCTGGGGAATAACATGAATGTCTTTCCAGACCCTTGGAATGACAAGTTGAATATGCTTCACTCCCCAATGAATTTGTCATCACCTTGACAAAGATATCTCCTCCAACGAAGCAAACGGCAACCCCTTCATGCTTGCCCATTCTTTCGGACTTTTATCCATATCTTTCAATAAATTCCCTATAAGAGGCCCACCCACAATGTCTTTAGTTCTATTGACTTCTCAATAATAACAGTGTCTTATGGGATGGTCATTGGTCTTCCCTTAATCTCGTGTTGTAAGGAGATACATGAAAGTTATTTTAATGACCCCATGCTTCACTCTGAAGTAGAAACTCATCATTTTAAATACCAGTATTCTGCTAATAAGAGGCACCAATCAATGAGACACACTATGGTATAAGGTAACAGAGGTCATATTTCTGATGCATTCGTGCTGCTTGACCCTAGTCATGTTATTTAACTTTTCTTTGCCCTAGGTGTCTCTGAGACCCTAAGCTACAACTCTCCATGGATAAAGGCAGTTTCTGTCACTGAATTCCTAATGAAATCACATATCTCTATTATCAGTTTCCATGGTTTTGCACTGACTACCTCCCTTGTGGAATGGATTCTCTTCTTACCTTAGATCAGGGGTGGAGAATCTACAGGCAGGAGTCCACATGTGACCCTCTAAGTGCTCAAGTGCAGCCCTTTGATGAAATCTGTACTTGAGGACCAAGAGGTCCAAATGTGGCCTGGAGGTTACAGGTTCCCCACCGCAGCCTTAGACTCATAGAATCTACATTTTCCTTGGTGATGCAACCTGACAACATCTTCTATATCAAGTCTTTGCTAATCCCACCCACCCTCAACTTCTACTGCCATCCCTTTCTGTTCACCTGCTTTGTAAGTGTGTATGTGTATTTGTAAATAGTACATTTCTTGTATATCTTTTCATATACACTAATCTCTAAAGTAGAAAATAATCTTCTTGCCAGTAGGTATTGTCTCATTCCCAGAATTTAGCAGAGGGTATGGTCCGTAACAGGTGCTTTCTGATTGGTTGATGCAGGAAAGAAGCTAATGAGGAGATTAGAGATAGACAGGGTTCCATCTTTCCAGGGCTTGAAAACCAGATTTAGTATGAAAGACAATAGGGAGACATTGTAGATTTCCCCAATAGAGGTATGCTGATATAAAAGAATTAAAATATAAAAGATTAATTTGGCTCTAGTGTGTAAAATTCTTTGTCACAGTGACCAACTAGAGACAATAGGCTAGCTAAGAGACTGAAGCAATAAACCAAGAGTGAAGCCATGAAGTTGAAGATCAGAGTAGTGACAGAGGGAATAGAAAAGAAGGGATGTATGTGGGAGACATTTAAAAGGGAAAAAATTCACAAAACTTAGTGACTAAGTAAAGGGGGTGAAGAAGAGGGATGAATAAAATATATAGCAGAACCCCCTTTGGGTCCTGATATATTCATGTAAAAAATAGTAATTGTCAAGAGATTCTTTGAGGTGTTTACCTAGAATGAATTTAGCACACTCAGAGAATTCTAAATCAAAGAATTCACAGATACTTCCTGCAGCCTCATTTGTTTTATTATTTATTTTTAGGGTTTTAAAAGCACATTCACTATAATAGTATCTGGGGAAAAAATCAATAAGACATCTTACATGCAGGAGAAGCCAGCCACAACCTTCACTTTATCATTCCATTAGGCAAATGATTCAGTAACATCACTGTATAGCTAGAGATTGTTTAGCAACATGATTAGGGCAAGTTCATAAGCTGCTACCCACCTGGGATTCACAGTCTTTTCATGTTTGCTTTTCTTGTATTTTTTCTTTCTGTTCTACCATATTCTATTTAAGTTTTGCTTAAGGCTACTTACCATTGAATAGCTGAACTGTGCCTTGAAAAGATCATCCATAATGAAAATGGTAGCAAGGATTCAGAGTAAAAACAATTTATTTTTAAACAGTGATGCTCTAGTGATTAGCTACAGTGTGTATGACAACATAGCTTTGGCTTGTTAGCTACTCCCTTCATGGTCACAAGAGATAACTTGACCTGATGCATTGTGATGAAGCAGCGACCCCTCTATGGCTTATACGTGACAATATTCTTGTGACTAGTGAGCCATAACTTGCCAAAACTGCTTTGGCTTTAAGTGAGCATAACAACATGTATATAACAGAGGCAAATTCAGTTTCGGGGTAACAAGGCTCCATGAAATACCCCTGAAACCATGGGATGGAGAAGACATAGTAACTCAGATTCCAAGAGATTGGGGGTGGGTGGGTAGGGATAGATGCAGGAGGAGGTGGAGAGAGAGATAGATAGAATTATTTTTAATAACTAGGTACTAATTCATGTTTTGACCTTTTCCCAAATGCTGTTAGAACTCTAGATTTCCACAACTTGGAGCTTGATATGGCTCTGGTGATAACATGCCAGCTGAGAAAGAATGATGATGATTTGTTATCCCACCCACACCCACACACCAACACCCACCTCCACCCAGGAGCACCCTCACACCCATAACCCCTCACACCCATACCCACACAGCCACCCTCTACACCTCCACACCCATACCCATGCCCACATCCCCATACCCATATCCACCTCCACATCTACCCCTATATTCACACATCCCACCCCCATACCTCCACACCCCCATACCCACTCCCCCACACTCCCACACCTTCACAGCCACACCCACTCCAGATTTACTTTCTTCCCCTAATTCCACTCACTCATCTGATAATGAATGGCAGATTACATTGAAATTGAAAGACTAACTCCTGACTCCTGTTTGTTATAGTCTTACTTCATCCATAGGGAATAATCTGACTAAATGAAGAAAGAATAAGAGAACTTGGATTCTAATTCTTGTTTGTGGGAACAGCTAAGTGGTATAGAGAATGGAGTTCTGGACCTGGAGTCATTGACTTCAAGAGCTCAAATTGGACCTCAGCCACTTAGGTATGACCCTGGGCAAGTCACTTAACCCTGCTTGCCTCAGTTTCCTCATCTGTTAGAATGAACTGGAGAAAGAAGCAGAAAACGACTCCAGTATCTCTGTCAAGAAAACCCCAAATTGATCACAAAGGGTGATACCTGACTGAAATGACTCAACAACAAAACAACCTTAGAGTTGAAAGGGAAAGCTCAACTCAAACTCCCCCTGTTACATTTCCCCCAGATAGGAATACTTTCTTCTCATATTGTTTATTTGTTGCCTCCCCCATTAGAATATGAGTTTCTCAAGGACAACAGGGGCCATTTTTGCCTTTCTGTGTTCCCCTATGCTTAGCATAATTCCACGTGTATAGTCAAGGTTTAATAGATGCTTGTAGACTTGACTAGGTTCTGAGTAATCAAGAGCATGATAGGGTAGAAAGGGGACTAAGTTTGGGATCAGAGAACTTGGGCTCAATTCTAAGGTCTTCCTTTTAATACTGCTATGACCTTGGGTAAGTCACTTGGCCACACTTCTCCAGGGTTCAGTTTCTTCAATTGGAAGGAAACTGTACTCAGTGACCTCTAAGGCCAGTCCTAGAAATCTACAATCTTATGAGTCTTAATCTCGGCTCTAAAACTCTTCTTCTAAACAAGGAATGAGATCTGAAGATATGCAAGATAAAAAGGAGAATTGTTTCACTCTGAAAACAAAGTAGAACAATGGGACTTTCCTCTTGATAAAACTTGCTTTTAGTAGACAAACACATTTCTTTTTAATACACCATTAACTATATGTTTATGAGTTTTAATTGGGTTGTTAATTAAACCTCATTCTATGTAGGACCTTCACATTTCTTCATGAGGTTATGGATGAAAAAAGAGGGATGGGCGATATGTTGGCTGGTGAGATACTTTATTTATGTAATTTCTTCCGGTGCTGAAACAGTTTACATTTCAACAAAGTGGCTTTATCACAGTTAGTAGGAGAGTCAGTAAGATGAAGAATAATGTCTCTGAAGCCTCCTTGGAATTAACCAATTGCAAGTCATATAGTAGAGGAAATGAGGGGGATGGAGGACCGGGTGGAGAAGACCTAGAAATTTTAGCTAACAAAGCTAATTTGGGCTTCTTGGGTTCATTCAAGTGACTGCAGTGGCTTAGTTTAGTTAGTTAGAATGTTACAGCATGGTAATTTATCTTTATTTGTCAGCTCCCAAGAGTTGAGTGCTTTTCAAAGGCAAAAGTGAATAGGAGGCAAAAATAACCCCCTGATTTTGACTCATGATTGCCCTCAGATGTTGTGGCAAAGTCACTTGAAAAGTGTGCTCACTAAACAAAAAAAAAAGAACTTCTGCTAAGAGGTGAAAGCATAATTTAGTGGAAAACAGGGAATATTAATAGATTCCAGATTTTCTTCCATGTAAAATGTGTGATCAGATTAATGGTATTTGTCAGTTACTGAATAGGCATGTGGCATTTATTTCATGGAAATCAAAATGAACTAAGTCAGAGTGGAGTTTTGTCATTGCAAGAGACACTTGACTTGGATCATTTTTGTATGGATGACATTCCTTCGAGATCTTGGGCTTTGAAAAAATGGCATAAAACTACTGAGAGAAGTCTCCTGGGACTTTTTTGTGGAGGTGGGAAAGCATATCTTCCCCTTCCCCCTTCCCCAAACCTTGCCATGAGAGAAATGGAAGATGATTCCTTCCCTTATGGTACCTCACTGATTCCTGTGGTACAACAGAATTGTAATGAGCAAATTTTGGCCCCCAAAGCAATTCAATTTAATCTAGCACAGATTTATTAAGCACCTACTATGTGCCAGAGACACTACAAAACTTAACCAAAATAACCAGCAGGAGGGGCTCCTTCAAAGAGAAAGACATCCTAGTGGATAGGCTGGGTTCAGATCCTACCTCAGATTCTTCCTAGCTGTGACCTTGGGTAAGTCACTTGAACTCTCTGTCCTACAATTTCTTCATCTATAAAATGAGATCTTGTTGGTCTTCTCTAAGATCCCTTCCAGCTTTGGGTCTATGGTCTTATAAAATAAAATTTCAAAGATACAATCTGTTTAAGGGAAAAGATGCTCCAGGACAAATAGGTGCTTTCCCCTGGGGCAGAGAACGAGGAAGTGGTGCCATCTGATGGCTTCCTACATTAATTATTCTGGATAATTTACATTAAATTTCAGGGGTTTTTTCTACATCTGGACATGGGCTGTTAGAAAATTCTACATTCCAACACCCTGGTTGCCCTGCTCTAGTTACAACTCTGTTGAAAGAAGAACTAAATGAATGAAGGTTGTTCAAACAAGAACTAAATGAATGAAGGTGAGCACTCTGGTAAACAATTACCCTCCAATGCAATGGGAAAAAATGAAACTCCAGACTCTGGTTAAAGGTTTGCCCACCTTCTATGGTCAGCTTCATTTTAAGCTTATGAGCTTTTGGAGAGCAGAAACAATACCTTTTGATTCTGTTTCATTTAATTAATGAGTACTTAGTAAATACTTTCAGTAGTAATACTATCCTGGTCATTGTCATAACTATCTGTTACTTGGTGTGGTGAGAAAGGACTCATTTGTTCCTCTAGTTAATATGATATCATTGTGTAGCTTGGTGCAATGGATAGAGAGGGGGTCTCAGAAGTAGAGAGACCTAGGTTCAAGTCTTATCTCCAACACATTAATAATGTTTGACTTAACTCCTCCATGCCCCAGGCAACTCTCTAAGAAAAGGTTCCTTTACCTTTTTTATATGATAACAATAATTAATAAAAATGGCTAACATTTATACAGCCATTGTTATGTGCCAGGTGCTTTACAATTATTATCTCATTTGAACCTTACAACAACCTGTAAAGCCAAGCACAAGCAACTCTCCTGAGGACTGCTGCTGTGAATATCTTTAAGATTCTGATTGCATAGTATAGTGAACTCTCTATTTATTCAGCAATAAACTAAAGCAAAACATTCACAACAATATAACACAACAACTTATTACTAAGGTGGCCACATAGTCTTAAACAAAAGACATTATTCAATAAGTCATAATCTCCTCAATCAATATAAAGTACCCATCTGAAGTCTTCTTTCATCTTGTTTGGAGGTTGGCTTCCAATCATCTTTAAGGGGTAGTGGAAAATACAAAAGTCTTCCACCCCTAGGTCATAGTAAATTATAATCTCATCAGTCAGCACTAAGTACCCAAGTAAAGGTCCTTTCATCTTGACTGGAGGCTGACTTCCAAACTCCATGGCTCCTCTTCCATGCTGCCAGTTCTTGCCTGAATTCACCCAACTCTTGCCTGGATTCATAGGTAGGCAGCTCTCTACTCCTGTTCCATATCAAAGCTCAGGGTGACTAGTTTATTCCAAGCCCTTAGCAGTTTCTGTTTCTGGGAAGACAGAGCTTAACAAAGCCACAACAATATTTACACACATGAAGCTTAGCAGAGTTACAATATTCATATACATTGTCAATACCATCATCTCAATTCATTTTCTGTCTGTGAAGTCAACACAAGTCAACAGACATAGTGCTTCTGTCTGACAAAGTAACATCAACACAAACAGAACAGATGGACAGAGTTCCAACATCACAAGTGTTCTCCTTCTCAGTTCTGCTTGGTCCCAGCTTGTGCTCAAACTTTTATGTGCTCTGCTCCTTCCTGTTCCACCCTTCCTGTTTTGCTTTTTTTGGCAAGTTCCTCCCATCTGGGGTCCATGTGATGACATTAGGCCTATTAAGGGCAGGGAAGGTCTCCAAACTCCTTTAGACCTATTAAGAGCAACACAATATATACTGTTTCCAGCAAAGACTTGATATAATCACAAGCAAGACTCAAAGACACTTGACTAGTTGAAACAAGCAGTTAAATGCTACTTTGCTTGCCATTACAATAACTGAAACAGGGAGAAAAGTACCATTTTGCTTGCCATCACATAACTCTAGCAACGTAGGTGCTATTAATATCCCCAATTTATAGATGAGGAAAGTGAGACAGAAGTTAAGTGACTTACCCAGGGTCACATAACTAGTAAATCTCTGAGCCTGTATCTGAACTTAGATCTTCCTCACTTTAGGTCTGGCACTTTATCAATTGCTCTGCCTAGTTGTTCACCCTTTCAGACAGCCTGATGAACCCCATGGGCCACTGTCTTGCTATAATGTTTGTAAATGAATAAAATAAAATACATAGGAAACCAATGATATTGAAATACAATTATCAAGATTTTTTTTAAAAATAAGAGACCCTAGCTTAAGAGTCCCTGCTCTAAGACTGTAACTTACCTAGAAAGTGCTTATTAGACGTCGGTAAAGAGTATTTTCTTATCCTGGAGATAATATGATATGATGTGATATATAACATAACATAATATGACATAATACAAGATTAACAACTTTCAAGGAATTGGAATATAATACAAATTTTTAACAACAAATAAATACTGAACTTGCTTTCATTTGCCTTTAATTCAGATGACACTTTGGTTGGCATCTCGTAGAACTTCAGGTGTTCTTTAGGAATATGAATTACTATTATACTCGTAAGCAATAAAGAACTTTTATCCAAGGTAGGCAGGGTATACCAAACCTCCAGTCTAATTTTTATGTTTTGGGAGAGATGTTAGTCTCTTTAGGATATCCTGGTATCATAGAAAGAGCACTGGATAGAGAATGGGACCTTATGGACTGTAAGACCTTGAACAAGTGACTTATCTCTATACTCCAGTTGAACCATGTGTAAAATACAACCAGTGGACTGGATTCTGCCATAGAATCTAAAAGTTAGAAAGGACCTTAGGAATCTCTAGTGAAGAAGCCTCTCACTTACTGTAAGGAGGGATGTCTATAATGGCCTTGATAGATGGCCATCCAGCCTCTGCTTCAACATATCCAGTGACAGAAGGTTCACCACTTCATGATAGTTAATTTTCTTTTGCACAGCTCTAGTTCTTAAATAATTCTTCCTTAATAGTCAATTATGGAGCATCTGTGGGAATAAAGCAACACTAATACATTATTGGTATATCCAACTCTAACAATTATGGAGAAAAAACTTAGAATTATGTGAAAAAGCATATATTTTAATATACCGGCATATTACTCTTAGTATTGGATATATACCCTAAGGAAGTTAAAGACAGAATGGTTCCATATACACATATATAATAATAGCAGCACTTTTTGTGGCACCAAAGAACTAGAAAGAAAGGAGAATCCATTGATTGAGGATTGACTAAACAAATTGTGGCATATGAATGCAATGCAATACTATTGTACCATAAGAAATGACAAATGCAAGAAATTCAAATAAATGAAGGAAGACTTTAATAAATTGATGTAGAGTGAAGCAAGCAGAAATGGGCAAACAATCCCCTCATTGACTATAACAAGATATGTGTAAACAACCATAAAACAGTACTGAATATTTTGTAATTATAATAATCAACCTTAGAGAAGAGATGAAGAAATATACCTTTCTCCTTTTACTGGAGAGGTGGGATATTCTGGGAATGAAACATGTCGTATGCTTCCAGGTGCCATCAATGGATTATTTGTTTCATTTAACTACTCTATTGTTGTTTTAAAACTTTACTTTGGTACAAGGATAGGTTCACTCTGAAAGTGAGGGTGGAAATTGAAAGGGGAATATCTTAGAAATGACTATAAGGTAAAAATAAGGTTAAGATGATAGATTTAGAGGAGGAAGGAACCTTAAATATCATCAAGTTCAACTGCTTCATTTTCCAAATGAAGGAAGTACAGCCCGTTTTACAAATTGAGGAAAAAAGAGGTAAACATAGGTTAAGTAACTTGTGTAGAATCACAGTTAATTAAGTATCTGAGGCAAGATTTGAACTCTCATCCTTCCTGACTCCCTTGTCCTTACTCTATCCATTGCACTACTTCCTTCTACTGATCCAAAATCTACTACCTGCAATTTTTACTTTTTGGTACTAGTTGTGCTCTAGGAAGTTAATTAGACTAAAGAAACTTTCTTTGACATGACAGTCCATCATAATTTTGAAGACAACTACTATGCCCTAATTAATAACCTTAGTGTTGTCAACTGTTCTTCATATTTCATGATTTTGGGGTTCATTCTTCCACAGATATACTGCAAATGGTCAATATACATGTTAAAATGTGGTACTCAGAAGAATTCAGCATTACAAATGTGGTCTGACCTGTACCAAATCCATCAGAACTATTAGGTTCCTACTGGCTCTAAAATTCTATGATTTCCTGGAGTGTATTATAAGGCAAAATGCCTGTGGAGGGCACTTGATCACTGCTGTGATCTTTTAAGATGTCTTTGAAGGTCATACAGAAAATGTGAGGCAGAACCAAGAATAGAACTGATTCTTTTACCTCCTTGGATCTTTTTAGCAACTAGTTGCCAAAGAAGTTCATGATATACACAAAAAGGTTAAGAACTCCTGTGTTATAGAGAGCATACCTCTTCAAAAGCAAGATACTGAAAACTATTTTGGAGCACCTGTGGGTATTTTTATATGCTGTAGAATCCTAAATAAGAACAATGTGAAGGGTTAATGACCTAGATGGTGAAAGCCAAGCCCACGGGAATCACAGGATGTTTGGATCATTAGGAACTTTGAGATCATGCAATCCAACACCCTCCCCCCCATTTTATAGTCAGGAAAATGAGCCTAGACAAGTGATGTGAAGGGAATTTCTTCAAATCAGAAGAGAGAGCAAGTTTATAAGATCAGAAGATTATACATTTAGAGGTAGAAGGAATTTTATATACCATTGGGTGCAAACCTCTCATTTTGTGAGAGGAAACTAGGAATCAGTAAACTTCTGTAATTTTATAAAGGGAGTAGATTACAGAGCCATGATTTGAACACAGGTTCTGTGACTCCAGTCAGCTCTCTTTCCATGGAAACATATTCAGGGCCAACAATTGAACCCAGAATTTTTTACTTTAACTTTAGTGCTTTTTGTCTGCACTCCTCTCTGTTTCTGTCCTGTCCCATTTAGTGTGTTTGTGTTCACACTAAGTGCCAAGGTAGAGTTAGACTAATTTCTATCTTGGTATTTGGACACAGACAGCATCAGATTTTGAGTTGGAGGGGACCTTGGAGGTTGTCTAGCTATAGGATTTCAGGTTGAAAGGTCCTTAAATCCAACTTCTCTCATTTTATTTTTTGATTAAATTTTTTATCATTTAAAAAAAATCTATTTCCTCTCTCCCCCACTTCCCCAAAATAAAAAAAAACCAATAACCCACAAACCCTTTGTAATAAATATTCATAATAGCACAGAACAGATTCCAACATTTAGCATGTCCAAAATCTATATGTCTACTTCTGTACCCCCTCTGTCAGAAGGCAGATAGCATGTGTCAGCTCCCTTATTTTATGTTTGTCCTTTGTTCTCAAAGAGGACCATAACATCAGGGAGATGATGACATGACTTGAAGTTGATAGATTTGAGTAAGGGAGGGCTGTGCAAGGTCACCAGCCTCATTTTCTCCTCCAGAGCCATCTGGGTCCAGTGGCCAGATATTCATCAGGACTCTGGAGACGGCCCAGGATGCAATGGGAAACCCTGACCCTTTTAGGCTAAGGTCTTTTCAGGTTCTCCCTTTGAGTGAGACAATGCCCATTTAGTGAATAGGACTCTTTAAGTAATTACTCAAGGGATGGCCCCTTTAATAAAAAAAAAAAAAAGAAAAGGTTCTGGAGGAGAAAATGAGGCTGGTGACCTTGCCCAGCCCTCCCTCATTCAAATCAAAGTCAACTGCAAGTCATGCCATCATCTTCCTGATGTCATGGTCTTCCTTCCTTGAGCACCCCCTTATTTTACAGAAGAGGCAACTGAGGCCCACAGAGTTTGATTGGCTTTCTCAAAGTCAAATGAATAACCAGTGACAGTTCTAGGATCTGAGAACCTGCACTTTGACTCCATTCAGTACTCCTTGTATTGCTCAGCTACGGGGCAGATGTAGTTCGTGAAATGTTCTGGAATTAGGTGCATTTTCTCCACCCACCTTATTCTTGATATGCTCACCAGGCCATATAAGAGGGTCTACAGGCAGCCACATGAGTATGTGTGTCTTAATGCCATGGGTAAATGTCATGCTGATAGAAGAGCCATCTATAAATCCATGTCTTTTTCTAATAAGTTTCAAATGGAATCACTCTTCATTGTAAATTAAGTTTCAGAGCTTGTTTGTGTGAGAAAGAGAATCCCTTTCAATCAAGAACTGATGATTGATAACTGGGATGTAAATTAGACCGAATCTTTACATGCCCTTGAAAAGTGGATTAATATCTTAAGGCCTCACGTAGTTCCCATGACAGTAGACAAACTGGGTCCTATTTCCATAAAGTTTCAATCTTTCTGGGACTCACTATTTCAATCCTGACAAACTGCTATGTAGGTAAATGTTGTGGGGAATCTCCTCCCACTCCACAAACCCCTGGAGATTAACTCTGAAAATTCAAACTGGTTTTGATGTTTCTACCTTTCCCATCTGACTGGTACAATTTTTGTGCATAAGGATTTTCCCCAGGGAGTAATATAATATTTTTAACAATGTAGCAAAAGATCTGTCTTCTAAAAACAGAAACAAACCCTGACATTTGTGTTCTTAGAGCAGCATGTATGAAGAACAATTCCATTTGGCTACTCCATTGACATTGCCTAGAAAGGTCCTACTTTTTACCATTTGACTCCTGGAAGGACAGGGAGGAAAGATGCCATTAGCAATGTAGCTACTGTTTGGAACTGGACTAGGATAGTGTCACTAGGGCTTTGTATCAAGGTGCTTTTTTTGTTCTTTGTTCTATTGTGTCGTTTGCTTTTCTCTGCATTCCCAGTACTTAGCACAGTACTTGTCATATAAGTAAGTGTTTAATAAATGCCTATTGACTTGACTGGTTGGCTTACGGGGAGCAGAGGTAGAGAAAAGGTGAACTTCTCTAGTTATGTTTCCAGACTGCCATCCCTGGCCATCTCCCCACTATGCCACCTTCTGTATATCCTTCCTCTTCTATCCACTGTTTTTCATCTTTCTCTGGGAACAATAATCCAATCAACCCTACTATTTGCTTCTGGAAAAACCATATCAGTTGACTACCTAATGACTCCATTCACCCTTCCTATGACCTCTCAAACCAAAACATTCTTCCCCTGTCCCCTATATGTGTCATCTCCCCCTACCTGAATATCGGCTCATGGGTGGCAGGGATTAACTCATTCTTGTCTTTGGATGCCCAGAGTTTAGCATAATGAATGACAAATATTGCTTTTTCATCTATCCATCTATCCATCCATCCATTCATTATGTCTCAGACTCTTCTGGTTCTATGCTGTAGAGTTTACTCCTGGGCTACACCTTCCCTAATGATTTCACTTTCCTTCTACTTCTTTTGAAGGATTGAAGGGTCAAGGTAACAACCAGGGCTGCACCTTGGGGGCTAAAGCTACTCTTTTAGGGACAGGTGCTCCCTTTCCTGGCATAATTGCATCTGACTGAGGCTGATTGTCCTCTTCAGCCCTGTCTGGTGCCCAGAATGAATTGACTCCTTGTGCAAAAAATTCCCAGTTACAGCTCTGTTACTACGAGTCATAATAATAGCTAACACATCCATGGTACTTGAAGGTTTGCAAAGTCCTATCCTCACAACTCCATGAGATAATAGTAATTGACATTTATATAGTTCTGCAAAGTGTTCTTCATTCATAATCTCCAGAGATGCTCCTAGAGCAGTGGTTCTCAACCTTCCTAATGCTGCAACCCTTTAATACTCCTATGTGGGCGTATCTGCATGTGGGCGGACCTGCCTGGAGATGGAAAAAGGAGCCGTGTCTCAGTTCCTAAGACCATCGGAAATATGTGTTTTCCAATGGTCTTAGGTGACCCCTGTGACCCCTGTGAAAGTGTTGTTCGACCCCCCACAGATTGAGAGCCGCTGTCCTAGAGGATGAGTTGAGTGTTCCTGTTTGAGTTGGAATATAATATTCATCCACCACAGGGGAGATTGGCATAGCTGGTCCACATTCTAGGCAAATCTATGATAATCTCCTTGAGCCATATAATAATCCCTTGAGGTTGATACTTTAGTCATTATTAGGGTTATTTTTACAGATCATCAGATAAGCTAATTTGATATTGTCACACAATCAGCACGTCTTACAGTAGTGATTTGAACTCAGGTCTCCCTGCACTGCCTCTCACTGGGAGGTAATATCAGTGCCAAGGTGTGTGATGGAGTTTGGTTTAGATTCCCCCCCCCCTCCTTCTATATTTGGAGTTCAAATCCCAGCACTACTAATTACATATACTCTTTGTCACTTTAGACAAATCACTTCTCCATTCCCCTAAGCCTTAGTTTACCATCTGTAAAATGAAGGCCTTGAACTAGATGCCCTCTAAGGTTTTTTTCCCCTAGATCTAGATCTATTATCTTGTTGCCTTGGTAAGGACTACTGACATCCAGTATCTGGTATCAGAGGACCCAAGGTCAAACCTCAATTTTGCTACCTATGTGACCTTGGTTTAATCATTGTCTTTCTCTGGGATTCAGTTTTATTCTCTGAAAAATGAAAGCTATGGACTAGATGATTTCTAATGGTCCTTCTAGTTACAAATCCTTTAATCTATTGTTCCTGTTCTGTAGATGAAGATGGAGGCTCTCAGGGAAGAGTGAGGTGGTTTTCCCTTAGAATATTTATTCAAAATCAGATCTCACTTCAATTCTAGTGGTCTTTGTATTATACCATCAAACCCAGCTTATGAAGTCCAAGTCTTCTTAGAAATTGAGGGGGTATAATGGATTGAGTTGAGTTGTGTTGCACAGTTCTGTAGCGTACACAAAGAGTATCATGGAACATCGAGTATGTGCCATTGAAATATGGAGTTAACACAAAAACTCCTCTGAGACCTTCTCTGGAGCACCAGGCAATTCTCATTGGTTTTGTTTTCTATCCCTTTGTTTTGAGGAATTTGGCCCACATTAATTGACTTCTGTTTGGATGCTTACCCATCTGTTCTTTCTGTGTGCATCTGATTTATTTACTCATTCCCTAGTCCTAGTCAATCCCATCCCTTGCATCATCAAATCTGGGGCCTAGTCATCATGAAAGGAATGTCTAAGTTGCTTTCCTGCTTGACTACAATTCTTTCATTTACATGGGCACCTTTTTGGCAAGCCTTGGTATCAGTGGCAGCCAGCCAAGAAAGTGTGGAAAGTTGAGACAAAATGGACTGTGAAATTCTTGGGACTCACTGTTGCTAGAATCTATTTGCATGCCTGCAGAGAACTGAGAGCTATAAAAGCAGGAACTGGACTCTTGACTACCTTTTGGAGAGGGATCATGGTTCTCAGGAATTGCATGGTGCTTTAGCAATTGACATTACAACATAGAAACATCCCCCCCAACTTTACTGAAAGGAATTCCTTTATTTCTGAATTGACACTGTGGTATTAAATATGTCCCTATTTTTTTTTCATATGTCCACATCTAACTTGCTGGGTGAGTTAGGTTACAAGTACAGTTTTAAAAGAGGTGTCATCATGAGATTTTTTTTTTCCCTCAGAGTCACTGGGATGAAATACCAATTGTGACAAGAGTACTGATAAGAAAGCAAGTCAGATTGGTACTGTGAATAAGCAGACCATGTAAACCCTACCTCTGATGCTTACACAGCAAATCACATAACTTCATCAGCCTGTTTCCTTAATTATAAAATAAAAGGACAGACCTCCATAGCTGCTGACATCCTTTGTAACTTTATAGAGGATCACATGACTCTTTTTTTTTCTTTTTTGTCTAGACCTGTGATTTCATCACATGTTGTCAATTTGCTAGAAACTTACAGTCTTAGAAAACTGTCTGAGGAAATGAGAGATGAAGTGATTTGTTCAGGGTCGCACAGCTGATATGTCAGAGAAAACACTTACACTGCAAGACTTCTTGACTCCAAGGGCGATTTTCTGTCAACTGCCCCACTAGTTCAATTGTAGGAACTCGGGCCGTCAGAATGCATGCTTAGGAATATAAACAGGGAAACAATGTAGTGCTATGGAGGGAGCACTTCTCTTGGAATCAGAGGACCTGAGTTCAAATGCTCTTTATCCCATCCTTACCTCTGACCTTGGGAAAATGACTTAACTTTCCTAGGTCTCAATTTGCTCATCTGTAAAATCAAGTGATTATGATCAAGATGGGCAGCTAGAGGATAGCTGTAGGACCCTGGATGAGTCACTTAACTCTGTCTCAGTTTCCTCATCTGTAAAAATGATATGGAGAAGGAAATGGCAAACTATTTTATTAACTTTGCTAAGAAAACCCCAAATGGGGGTCATGAAGAGTCAGATATGATTGAAACAACTGAACAACAAATCAGATCAGATTTGTATTTTTTTTTATCAGATACACTGGAATATTTGTTTTTCCTGACATATAACCCTCATCTCTCATCCTTGAGTCTTTGCAAAAGCTGTCTCCCATGCCTGGAATCCTCTCCTTCCTCCCCTCTGATGCTTAATTTCCCTGACTTTCTTGAAGGCTTTGGTCAAATTCACCTATTGTGGGAAGCCTTTCCCAGTGCCCCCAGCTACTAGTGCCTTCAGCTCTGAGATTACTTTCTCTCTATTCTGCTTCTACCTTTCATGTACCTAATCATTTATGGATTGCTTAGTAACTGTCCATTGCCCTTTGAGTCACCTTTTTGATTCTTTGGGGAGATAGCTCCAGTGTTCTTAACCATATAGTATTACAGTGGTGCTCATTCAATGATACCAACCTGCTCTCTGACAATGATACTCATTAAAAATAAATAAAATAAAACTGATACTAAAGACTACCAGGTATCTAATATGAGCTACAAGTAATGGGATACAGGTTTAACAGGACCTTTGGTTCAAGGGGAAGAGTTCTAGTCAGGAATTTTATTCTTTTTAAAAATAGTTCAAAATAAAGCAGGAAGAAGGATATTTTGGCTCAGCCCCTGTTCCCATGCTGAGCTTTGATGATTGGAACCAGTCTGCTGAAGGTATTGTTAGCTGGCTCCAATAACCTCATTTCACAAATGAGGTTAAATAGAACCCTTAGTAAAATTAGCGAAAAGCAGTGAGATCTCTCTCATTCCAACAGATATCCAATGAACACCATTTTGTTCAAGGCTATATATGTGGCAAATGTTGAGGTGAGTCAAACACTCATACACATTTTTTTTTACTCTGTCATTTGCTATTTTAAAATCACTTGAAAGAATACCAACAACCCAAAAGGGTTGGAATTGTATTCAATGTGGTTCTTTTAAAAATCCTGAGATTCTACTTTTTCATACTTTCAGTTTTGTACTCTTCCAAAGCTGATATTTTTGAGTGAAAATGGCCTTCTAAAGTATAGGCTTAGAAAAGGCATTAAAATTTTATTAGAAACATTTTCACTCTCTCACGTCAGGTAGTACTCTAGAAGCTAGTGGCTGAATTATTAACACAGGTTTTGGTCACATTCACCAAGATGGCAGGTTTTTCTGGTGAGGAATTTTCTATGGGTTCACAAGTTTACTTGCTAATGTGTGCCATGCCCATCTGCTATTGAAGCATTAACACTAAAGAACTCATAAAGCTCCCATTACCTAGAAAATTCTTTTACAGTGAGCCTTTACTGAGCTGTGCTGCAAGGATTAAATTGCATTATGTATAATGACTATTTGATTGTTTGATTACTTTTGCCTGGTTTTCTTCCCAGGCCACTGGGGAAAAATGTTTCAGAGTTCCTCAGAGCTTGTCTCTGTGAAGAAACTTCTTGAAAATAAACCAAGATGAGAAGGTTTAGAATCTCCTGAAAAGATTAGAGCTCCCCATTCTAGGCAAAGTGACCTACCAGCCGCTCCCTCTGAGTAGCATTTTTTTTGTTTTTACTTTTTAGAGGGGGAGGGGAAGGCAGGGCAATTGAGGTTGAGTGACTTGCCCAAGGTCAGGCAGCTAGTAAGTGTTCAGTGTCTAAGGCCGGATTTGAACTCAGGTCCTCCTGACTCTAGGGCCAGTGCTCTATTCACTGTGCCCCCAGCCACTCCTTCTGAGTAGCATTTTGCTTTTACATAGGTTACCCTTGGTACAATTCATTCCCTCTCCAGCTTCATCTCTTAGAATCCCAGGCTTCCTTTAAAGCACAGCCTACAGTCCACATCTTATGCCAAGCCTTTCTTGATCCCAGTTGTTAGCATTCTCTCCCACTTGATATTTCTCATATTACTTTGTAGTGTAATTTAATTACATTATATATTTAGGTACTTGTTAAATTCCTCTTCCACTAGAATGTAAGCTCTTTGAGAGCAGGGATTATGCTATACCCGGTCTTATATTTCTAGTGTCTTATACATAATAGGTGCTTCAAAAACATAACCAGTGACACAGGACTAGAACTTACCCCAAGCTCTTAGTTTCCAAGGATAAATATTGAAAGTTACTCCTTTCTTTCACACACACACACACACACACACACACACACACACATATGCACATAAATCATATTGCCCCTACCCAGAATTTACATAGAATATAGCTCATTTCTAGGTCTCCACAAATGTGGATAAAGTGGCTCCCCAGGGTTCAATAAATTCCTCAAGATAAGAAATGTACCTATGGAACAGGACAGTTTTTATTTCACTCCATAGAAAAGGCAACAAGGTATTTGACACCTCTGTCCAGCTACACTTCTCCCCTCTTTTCCCAGTAGGATTGTGTCATTACTAAAGATCAAGTGCTTTTAATTCTTGGTAAGCATACTGGGAAATATAGGCCAGTGTATGGATGGAACTACTGTATGGTTTAAACTTCAGCGTGAGATTATGCCAGCCTGGGAGATGTTTGAACTTATCTTCTATGAGAGTTGGGAAGGAGGTGAACAGAAGGGAGGATGGTGGAGGCAGATAATAGAGTTGAGCATAGTAAGGCTCTACCAGAGCAGCATAAATCTTTCAAACAGAAGCAGAAAAGACAGAACTTACCAGAACAAGAAGCAAGCCTTATAGTCTTTATTGTCCAAGAGGAGAGAAAGTGAGTGGAGAGTCTCAATTTTTCTGCTTTCTTTTTTTTTTCTCTCCTATTAGAAAGGATGGAAATTTAAATCCAAAGTATCCTATTTCCATTCTAAACTGCTCTTTATTGTTTCAGTGATATTCTAAGTCTGACTTTCTTTAGTTAAAAAATGAGATTAACATCAATTGTTCTATACCAAGTGGAGTCTGTTTGACTTCAGAGAAGGAAACTCCCTGGAAGGGTTTCCTTCTAGCTTAGGGCAGAGATTCCAGCCTTCAACTAATTGTTAGAGGACTTCTAACGGGGGAAATGATAACCAGCTATTTGCATGTTATAATAATTCTGTTGATTCATCCTTCATTTTCAAAGAGGACCATGGCATCAGGGAAATTATGACATGACTTGCAGTTGACTTTGATTTGAGTGAGGGAGGGCTGTGCAAAGTCACCAGCATGACTTTCTCCTCTAGAGTCATCTGAATCCAGTGACCTGATATTCATCAGGATGACTGAAGATGATCCAGGATGCAATGTGAGACCTGAGGCTAAGGTCTTTTCAGGTACTCATAGTGAGGCAATGTCCTTCCTTTCTGTCTTTCTTCCTGCCCTTTCTTCCTTTCTTCCTTCCTTCCTTTCTTCCTTCCTTCCTTTTCTTCCTCCCTTCCAAAACTTTCAACCAGGTTCACTCTGAAGCTCATAGATTGGATCACAATAAGTCCCTACCCAAGCTCCACTTCATTAATAATTCTAAATACTTCCAAAAGCCAATTTCCAAAATGGCACCTGGAGTTTTTCTTTCATCTTAACCCTAGACTCGGCAAATTATTCATCCATTGCTATAGTTAGAGCAGGTAACTTGAATGTGGTTGCCTGAAGATATGCAATGGAAGATAGAAGAGGAAAAAAAGAGAGACAAAAATAAACAAAGAGACAAAGATAGAGACTGAGAAGAATAGAGAAACACAGATAAATGGATATGGAGAATAGAAACAGGGATCCAAAGGGAAGGCCTTGTCCTGAACTGACTCTGGTTGAAGGAAACAGTCATGATCAGGAAGGATTCAAACCCTCCCACTCCCAGAAGAGGAAAATACGTCTTAGCCAACTATCCTCCAAATCTATGCCTGCTGATTATATAAAGAATTCACAGAATCCATGAGCAATGAGGAATGAACATAAAGAACTCATAATCACTCTTCAGTAATCAATATAGTTCTCCTCCTTTTCCATGTGTTCCCTTTTCTATGGGGTCCTAAAGATTTCCAACTTCAGCACCACCTCACACTTTGTGCTCACTTTACCTGGGAGCTAAATTTAGGGCTGTTAGAAAGATAAACTCCTACCCTTTTAATTAATCACTCCTTATCTCCAAAGAGAGAAACATAGGCATTCAAGAGTTGTGATTATGGGGCAGCTCAGTAATATAATGAATAGAGCACCATCCCTGGAGTCAGGAGGACCTGAGTTCAAATTTGGGCTCAGATGCTTAACACTTATTAGTTGTGTGACCTTGCACAAGTCACTTCACATCAATTTCCCTGTCTTCCTCCCTCCAAAAAAAAAATAGTTGTGGTATTATCCAAGGGCTGAAATTACCTTGGAAGAGCACATACTATAATTTAATAGACAACACTCCTTCCCACCCTTCCCATTGGACCTGCATCAATCAAATAATTTTGGTAATTATATAATGCAGTTATATGTAAAAAATCATTGTATGTAATGTATTATATATTATACATAATTATATTAATACCAAGGTGATCTTTGATGTCATGGCTTTCCTCTGTTGTCACTGTTCTCCCCACTATTGGATGGGGCAATGAGGGAGCATCCCTTTTTCTTGCCAAATTTTCACTGCTCAGGAAATGCCCCTTTAGTGAATAGAAGTCTGAGTCAATGAACTTTTGAATTTCCTCAGCTCTTGGGCCACATCCTCCATGAAGCTTCCTCCAATTTCTCCATTTTGAAGTGATCATTCCTCCAATTCTTTAGTACAGGATACCAGGGCTACCTCATATTAAAGCATCTGTTATGGGAATCTGAAGATCTTCCCTGCCCCTAGGCCCTTTGCTAAAGTGGCTACGTGACCCTGAGGACCCTTGGATATTTGAAA
>CM053583.1:387109907-387121690 GCA_028627135.1 Pseudochirops cupreus
GCCAATCCCCTTCTTCCACATCAACAGGGGAGTTCATGCCTTCTCAACAGTGGGACAGGGTTTGCCCTGTCTACACTTAGCACTTAGTACTAAGTGCTAAGTATCCTGCTAAACAGATTACTATTACACCCATTAACATTACAAATAGATATATGTAAAAATCATTTAGGCTACCAGTGGTTCTCAACCTTCCTAATGCCCAGACCCTTTAATAGTCATATGTGGGTGTATCTGCATGTGGATGGACTAGCCTGGAGACAGGTAGAGGAGCGGTGTCTAGGTACCTAAGACCATTGGAAATATGTGTTTTCCAATGGTCATATGTGACCTTGTACCACCCCCAAAAGGGTCACGACCCACAGGTTGAGAACCACTGGCTAGACCATTTTTTCTTTAAAAGATAATTGAAATTATCATTGAGACTTCATTGGTCCAGGTGCACTGATAATGTTTCCTAGCATCACAATTACAAAAGCTGGCACTGGAGAAATTGAGAGCTTTGCCCTCAAGTTTCAACCTATAAGCAGCGTGTTCAATCAAAGAGCCTAGGAAGGAAGCCTGACTGAATCAAAGCCGTGTCTTTTCTCATGATCTCTGTGATGCTACGGTTAAATAAACCTTCTTTTGCTAACTGCTAGGGTTTCATTTCATACCAATTCCAAAACTGAAGCAGCAGACTGTTCTGAGACAGTCTTGGCCTACAAAATTAAGGCTTAGAAAAGGCTATTCACAACTATCTGTGACCATATGCTCTAAAGCCATATGAATAGGTATTAATAATTTCCCCATTTATTTTGTGGGTAGTGTCATGCCTGTAAATCAGGACAGTTGCTCATATGGTAAAGTATGTAGCCATCTATATTGCTGTGATTTGAGAGGTATTCACAACTTCTTCCTCCCTCCCCTTCCCCCAGCACCTTACATGAAGCCTAAATTGCCTCTTTTCAGCTTCCAATCATTATTCCTGGTTCTGTCCTCTATGGTCAAACAGAACATTTCTAATCCTTCTTCTATATGACAGTCCTTCAAATAGTCAAATATCACAGTATCAAACAGTCAATATTTATTAAGTGACTCCTATGTGCCTGGCATTGTGCTAAGTGTTAAGGATACAAAAAAAAAAGATATAAAGATAGTCCCTGCCCTCAAGAAGCTTACAATCCAACTATTGAGGTAATATGTAAACAAATATATATAAGAAACAAGGTATATATGAGATAAATAGCAAACAATCAACACAGGTAAGGCACTAGAATTAAAAGAGATTAGAAAAGGCTTCCTGTAAAAGATGGGATTTTAGTTGGATCTTAAAGAAGCCCCTGAGACTTCTCTTCTTTAACCAATTGCACAGATTCAAGGTTCTTTCCCAGTTCCTCTATTCAATGGCATTGACTTAAAACCCTTTTCTATCCTAGTTTCCATCCTCTGCATACCCACATGTCAATGTCCTTTCTAAGCTGTAGTATCTAAAATTGAGCCTAATATTACAGATGTGGTCTGACCAGGGCAAAGGATAGGGAAACAGTTACTTTCTTGTTCCTAGAAGGTATGAAGGCAGCTCCAAGTGGGACCATGCATTGCATTGAGAATAAGGAAAATAAATGGCTTAGGGGTTAGGCAGGGGGAAGATTTGGGGGAGGGAGACTGGAGTGGGCAAGCCTGGGTGATGGCTGCCATGTGTGAATGTAGATTGGGGAGGGGCTGTTCTAGGGGTATTGGAGGGTGCTAATTACCTGGAAGGAGGTTGCCAGATGGAAGGCAGAGACGGGGAGCCAGAAATGGAGCCAGAGAGTACCAAAGCCAAACTTCCCCTGTTTCACAATTTTGCCTGGGGCCACCCCACTGGTAAAGAAGACACCAGGAGACAGCACAAACAGAAAGAAGGATGATGAGGTCACATCAGTCTTACACACAGCAAACAGTGTGTTGCTGCTACCAGGCCCAGATGGGCACAGCATGAAGTGACGAAGAAAAATGATAATGACTCTCTGTTTACCAAGTACATCAGACCTAGTGGGCCTTTTGGCACACACTACCAAAATGCTGACCTCACTTTGTCTTTAGGGGAAAGTTTTTGGAATAGAAAAGAAACCTAATTGTCATATGGGTCATTAGGGTCTCCATGGCACTTTTTCAAAATGCTCTCTCAGGCTAGTCTCCACATGACCCAGTGGAGAGGCTGTTGGGATTAGAATAAGAGAATCTGAATATAGGCCCTAGATCTGGCACTTGCTACATGTGTGACCTTGATGAAGTTGTTTACCCTTTCTGGGCCTCAGTTTCTGTCTCTGTGAAATGAAGATTTGGGAGCAGATGACTTTGAAGGTCCCTTATAGCTATACATCTATGATTCTAATTTATATTTCCCAAAAACTCCTCCCAATTTTAATGTCATTTCAATGAGCTAAGATTGTACATTAGGTAACTGGCCTAAAATAGGTATTGCTTGTATAGAATGGCTATATAAATTTATCTCTAAGAGACTAGGGCTGAGAGTTGCTGATCTTAACAGTGTTGTTGTTATAGAGTCATTTCAGGCATGTCCAATTTTCTTTGGGGTTTTCTTGGCAGAGATGTTGAGTAAGGTTTGCCATTGCCTTTTCCAGCTCATTATATAGATGAGGAACTGAGGCAAAAAGGGTTAAGTTACTTGTCTAGGGTCACACAACTATTAAGTGTCTGAGATCAGATTTGAACTTAGATACTCCTGACTCTAGGACCAGTGCTCTATTCACTGTGCCACCTAGCTTTATGATCTTAACTGTACAGACCCAAAAGCCCAAAACTGACAGGGGCAAATGGAGTTTTGCCAATTGTCAACAACACAGAGATGGAAGTGATTCTTTTCCTGGGATACATGCCCTCCCCAAGGTAACCAAAATCCTTAGACCTTCTTTTTATGCCTCTGGAGGCATATGACTAAGTGATTGCTTTCCAGTCAGGCTAACCACAAGAGCTTTTAAGTCATGATTCTATGAAGGTTGTCCTGAAAGGACCAGATATCATCCCAAATCCAGAAAGGATTGATCATAAGCAATTCAGCATGGGAGCGAAAAGAGACTTCAAATTGGGATGCAGAGGGTAGGTGGGAGAGGAAGTAGTTGATGTACCCCAGCCTAGACAAAAAGAGTTTTTCAGATTTCAAGCCATCCATTAGTCAACCAGTCATTTATTAAGTGCCTACTATGTGTCAGGCACTGTGCCAAGCTCTGGAGATACAAAAACAAAAAAACCAACAAGTCCTTATTCAGAACCTATGACCTGTGCTTCAGTTGAAAACAGGAATGTCTATGACAAGATCTCAATCTCCATTTTCTATAGCTCAAACTTCAGGGGAATGAACACAAACCCAAATGGGAGTAATTTCTTCTATGAATAGTAAGGGACAGGTTTTACCTGATATTTTGTGGACATGTAATCTATGTTATATTAGATAAATGCTTCTGATTTTACTTTGTACTCATTAATATAACTATAGGACCACCTATTTAGAAATGAAAGGAATTTCAGGACTATGTAGTTTACCCTGTTCCCAGTTTTTCAAAGACAAAACTGAATTCCAGAGAAAAGTACTTTGCCACAGGTCACATAGGTAGTATGCGATGAGTGTGGGATTTTCACCCAGGAACTTTGCTTCCAGATTCAGTTTTCTTTCCACCATCTTACACTATCTCTTATTTTATGTGTAGAATTAAAACATTGAGGAAAAGTGATCAATGAAACAACAGAAGGAAAAAGAAAATGAAGAGGGTGGTAGTGGAAAATCTCTGTCTAGAGACTGAGTCTGGAACATGAGAGGTTAAATAAAATATACTTCTGGGTCAAATAAGAATATAGAAAAGCAAAATGAAAGGCAAAGAGATTAGGTGAGAAATATATGTGCTAGGTTCTGATTTCTATTAAAGGACTAGACACTGGTCATAGAGACTTTTAACCAGTCCATATTTATTTAGGGGAGCTTGGTATTTTCCCAACAATTATTTCCCCTTGAGATCAGGGACTCTGTCTTCTTTTCTTTCTTTTTTTTTTGTTTTAGATTTTAAATTGTTTAGATTTTAGGGGAATCCTTTGTTTCACCAGCAGCTTATTCAGTTAGCTCATAACAGGCTTTTAATGATTCTGTGTTGATGTTGAAGTCCCCTCTGTACAGATGAATTGTTGGCCCTCTCACAGTGTCTGATTTCCCTCATATTATTCCTGTGGGAGTGGGAGAGGACCATGACCTTTCAGTGAAAATTTCCCCAGAGCTTTGATATTATCTGAGTTTGGGGAACACTAGGTATTGCCTTTGGGGGAAAGATAATGTACTTGGATTTAGAAATTGCTTAATTTAATGTGAGAAGAGGTTCCATGAAGTAGTATAGTGTAGAAATCATTTGGGTTTAGCTATGAGGTCAACATATGTGTCTCAAAGAATTAGAAGGGATTGTCCCCAGTCAAACTGCAGTGAACAAATGTTTCCTTTGGACCTATTCCAAAGCAGAGACATCAATCTTCCTACTGTACCCTGTGCTACTATCCCTGAAGCATAAAGACTCCATTGAGAACAATGACCCCCAATCTCTGTCATGATGCTTTTACAAGCCCAAGGAAATGGATATCTACTCATTCCCATCTCTTTCCTCTTTTTTTTAGATTTAAATAATTTAAGTTATGGAAGGCATTTTCCAGGGAGGAAAAAATCACCAAAAATTGGACATGTCTGCTTTTATTTCCATTTGGTGGAGTTTAATAAGATAATCAAAAATTTCCTGCCCATATACTAGTTAATTTTCCAGTTGATTTAGCATAATACACTAAGAACTTACCTCCTAAAAGATTACTTTGGCCTAATAATGTAACATTCTTTGACCACTAAAAATTCTGCAAGTCTAAGGGCCTCAGTTCTAACAGGACTAGAAATGACACATAAGTAACTTAAATTCTATTCTAGTAACTAAGTAGGGATTACATATTTGAAATTATTTTGATTTAATTTTTCATTATTTTTCTGCTTATGAAGCTTTATGGTAGAGTGGAAAGAGAGCTGAATTTGGAATGAGAGAACATGGGGAGAATCGTGGCCCTATCCCTTTTTGCTGGTGGTGCAGTGAGTCCCACAGGTCCTCTGTGCTTTAGTTTCCAAATCTGTTACGTCAAGGAATTGGACTAATTGACCTCTAAGCTACTTTTCACCTCTGGATCTAAGATCTTATGATGCTAAAAATTATTATTCATTTCCTCCCAAGTTTATTAATTAAAAAATGAGTTTTACTTCCTTAAACAAATGTTCTGGAATTTGTGTTTTTTAATCAAGTTACAACCATACATTACTACACTATTTTCCCTAGAATTGCCAGATTCCATTCATTCATTGAATCAATCAAGCAGTAGATAGTTACTAGGCACTATGAGACTGGGTCTGTACTAGGTACTAAGGATACAAATACAACAATGACATCCCTGTCCTAAAAGGGTTTAAAGTTCACTACAAAAATATAGCTAAGTATTGTCAGCTTTTTTTTCAGAATGTTTCCTTGCCTACTTTAAATGGCAAGGCTACACCCATCAGAATGGATGCTTGGATTTCTGCATCATATGACCAACAAATGAGAGGACTACATGTTTTCTATGATTCCCCAGCATCTCTCAACTTCTCCAAAATAGAAATAATATGCTAAAGATAAAGCAACTTCACCTGCCTCCATGGTCTAGGGGACACTCAAAATTCAATAGAAGGTTAAAAAAATAGCAGCCATGAACTGAAGCCTACCCTGAGCTGACTTAGCACATCTCTCCCACTCTCCATCATGCAACCAGTAGCAAGGTTACACTAGCTGACTCAGGGACCTGACACAGCCTTGCCACAAAACCCCAAGGAAAGAATAAATGGCCTTACAACAAAACACAAGGAGGCAAGAAAAAAGGCTTGCAACAAAATGCAGCGACACACTCTGGTTCCCCACCACCGCCACCTTTCCAGTGCTATGGAAATTCAGGCTGTGGAAATTTGCTCAGGCAGTGGCGGATAGCCAGAGCCACAGAGGCAACATTCTATACTGAAAACAAGACAAAACAAAACAAAACACCTCTGCAAGGAAGTAGAAGAGCAGAGGAAAGGGAGCGGGGCACAATAAAACACCCCACCCACACCCCCAGAAGACTCCTAGGGTCCCAACCTACAGAAATCAATCCTATAGCACTGGCCTGGCTGTTCTCTGAACTGCTGGTGCCAAACTAGAGAACTAAGGAACAGGGAGCAGGGAGGGGGGCAGGACACTGAGACAGGGCACCACAGACAATGGGGGGAATAGGCCATGTGGCACTCCACTGAACCAGAAGCAAAGAGTTCAGCGTGCAGTCGGTGCCAGTTCTGTCTCCCAAAAATCACTTGGGGTAGAGACCCAGGCTGACCGATTGTGGATTGGCCAATGTAGAAAGAGGCTTGAGATGATTCAAATCAATCAGAGGGGAGGGAATCAAAAAGTAAGCAATAGAGGGAAGGCGAAAATATAAAAGATCTCAGGAAGAAGAAAACTCAAAGATCTTGGACATGAGCAGAAAGATAAATAAGGAAAATGTTAGCCACAGAAAACAACCTCCACATCTTATGAGTTCAGGTATCTACGAATAAACACTGCAAAACAAAGGGGAAATCCGCCACTTTGTAAGACCAAAGACCCTGTGGAATTTGACAACATGGAAATACAACACATTGTTCCTACATGGTTTAAAAGAGAAATGATAATTACGAGAGCAGAATTCATGACTTGCAGAACAAAAATAATGGACAGAATAGAAAAACTTGAATCTGATTCTGCAATGGCAAATCCCATCCAAGAAACAAAAGGGAGAACAGTAGATTGGGAACGCAAATACACAGAAGTGAAGGACAGTCTAAAAGAAGAGAAGCAAAACAACAACAACAATAGTATGAAAGGAAAATATACTCACCGCCCAATAATCTCAAAGACAGAACACGTAGAGAGAGCCTCAGGGTCATAGGTCTCCCAGAGGGACATGACAAGACAAAAAACGTGAACCCCACAGTGAAAGGGAACTCGGAACTTCTGAACACAGAAAACGAAATGACAATTGAAGGAATTCCTAGATTACCCCTTGGGTCAAGGGGAGAAATAAGGCTGCACAAATTTCAAGACACATAGTGATTAGGTTTTAAAATTTAATTCAGAAACAACAATTTCTGCAAGCAATCAGGAGAAAGAATTTCAAATAAAAAGGAAAGGGGATTTGAATAATACAAGACTGTTCTTTCTCTGTCAAAAGGGTTACCGACCCTGAAAATCTGAACTTAAACATAAATGAAGGAAAGGTTGATATTTTATAATAAAGAGGCATTTTAAATATTCTTAGAAAGAAAGCCAGACCTTAAGAGAATATTTGCTTTTCAAACACCCCAGACAACAGAAATACTGGATTGAATGAATACAGTTAGTCAAAGAATATATATATACAAATAATGAAACAAAGTGAGAGCAGAGAGACCGTTAGGCTTCTTTCTAAATGTACACGAGATACTACAGTGAAGGCTAAAGTCAGGTAGAAGTAACAGTGAAGAGGCAAGTCTAAGGCATTATGGACAGAACTTGACAACACTCACCCTGAAGGTCAATCAATGTTTTCTGTCAGATTTTATTACAAAATGCAAGGGTTCCTGAAAGAGAAGGAGGGGAGTAAGGGCATTGAGAGAAATGTATAACATGCCTACATCAAAGCAAGGACTAGCAATGAGGGAAAGTTGGTCCTTGGGGGCTCAGGAAGAGAAGAGACTACAGGTAGTAAAGCGAAAGGTTTGGAAAAGGGGGACAGTCATAGATAGACCCCTTCCTTTGGTAGCAAAGTAATCATTCATTACCACACCTGGGTTACAAGGATGGTTCCACATCAGGAAAACAATCAATATATTTAATAAAATTAAAACCCAAAACAAGTGTATTCTTTTATGTTATAAACTCTATAAAGTGTAATAATAAAAGGATCTTTTTTAGGAACATAAAAATGATCATCTAAAAAAGCATCTATCTAAATGCCTAAAGAAAGCATCATTTTCAATGATTCACTAGAACCTTTTCCAACAAATAGAAGAGTAAAGCAAAGATGTCTATTCTCCCTACTATTATTTCATATAGTTCTGGAAATATTAGCAACAGCAATAAAACAACAGAAACATTAAAATCATAAAAATAGGTAAAAGGGAGATAAAACCTTTCCCATTTACTGATGATATGATAATGTGCTTGGAAAATCATAGGGAATCAGCAAAGTTTCTGACTGACGATTAATACCTTCAGCAAAGTTGCAGACTAGAGAGTAAGGCCTCAAAGATCAACAGCATCTCTCTTTAATGATAATGAAACAAGAAAAAAATAGGGTAATTTCAATCCAAATAAGCACAAAATATATCTGCAGATTGACCCACACGGAAGATCTATAGAGATTCAATTCCCAAGTGCTCCTCAAGGAAATAAACAACTTAAAGAGCTGGAGAAATATTTGGTATTTATGGCTAGGCTGTGTCATTACAATTAAAATGACAATACTACCCAAATTAATTTACACTTTAAATTCTATACCAACAGAATTACTAGGGGATGTTCTTTATAAAAGTTAATTTAAAATGACAAAATTCATTCAAAAATCAAAACACGTATTGTATTAAGGAAATGATGAAAAGAAGTAGGGATAAAGGAGGAATACATTTTCCACACCTCAAGCAATATTAGAAAGCAGCAGTCATCAAAGCCATCTGATACTGGTTAAAAAGTAGAGAGATACACCAATGGAACAGACTATACAAGGGAAAATCAGAAACAAAAGTGTTGGATGAAGGAGAAAACATAAATTACCTATTTAAAAAATTCCTTATTTGATCAAAATTGTTGGGAAAAACTGGAAAGCAGTCTGACAGAAACTGAGCTTAGACCAACACCATATTTGACAATGCAGTCTAAACAGATATACAACCTTAATATTAAAGATCAGACTATAAGAAAAAATGAAGAGAGGCAGATAATATGCCTCTCACACTTATGAGTCAGAGATGTATTATTAACCATGTAAGAGATAGAGACAATTACAGAATAAAATAGCTATCATTGATTACATTAAATGGAAAAGCTTTTGCATAGACCAAATTCATGCACCTAAAATAAGAAAAGAAGTAGTTGAATGGAGGAAAATCTCTGTATATATTTCTCTGATAAGGGGTTAGTATCAGATATGTACATAACTCTGTAGTAGATATGAACAGTTTTCAAGAGCAGAGCCACAAAGTATTCATATGAAAGAATGCTCTGAGTCACTAATGACAGCAAAAATATAAAACAAAACAAATCTGAGGTTTCATAACACACCCTGAAAATTGAAAAAGATGAATAAATATCTTAACACTCAGTGTTGGAAGGGTGGTGGAATGATAGATACGTTGTTGGTGGAGTGTGAAACACTACAGCCATTTTGGAAAGTAATTTGAAATTATGCAAATAAAGTGACTAAAATGTCTATACCAGTGGTTCTCAACTTTCCTAATGCTACGACCCTTTAATACAGTTCCTCATGTTGTGGTGACCCCCAACCATAAAATTATTTTCATGGCTACTTCATAACTGTAATTTTGCTACTGTTATGAATCATAATGTAAATATCTGATATGCAGGATGTATTTTCATTGTTATAAACTGAACATAACCCACAGGTTGAGAACTGCTGGTCTAACCCTTTGAAGCGGAGACTTCATTATACTCCAAGGAAGTCATCAATAAAAAGAAAGTCACAATATACATTCAAATATTTATAGCAACAGTTTTTTTTACCAAGGAATTGGAAACGAAGTGAATGCCCACTGTAGACTAAGAAATGACTGAGCAAACTGTGGTATGTGAATGTGATAGAATATTACAGTGTGAGGAAAAATTATGCAAGAGGAGAAGATAGAGAAGCATAAAGATCTATATGAACTGATGCCAAGTAACCTAAGCAGAGCTATGAAAATAACATACACAATGACAACAATGTAAATGAAAGAATAACCAAATGCCAAAAGAAATCAAAACTGAATGTAATAAAAGTATAAAGATCAAGCATGACTTGGACGAAGAGATAAGAAAGAACACCCCCCAATTAACACTTTCATGGAGATGGTAAGTCCACAAGTGTTACACATTGGGCATGATTTTGGATTTTTTTCTAATGCATCAATCATTTGTGCTGATATTTTTCCTCCTTCAAAAAATACTATTTGTTATACGGGATGGGATAGCCCTCTGTGATGGTGAAAGGGAGAGATACTATGACAATGTAAGATACAGAAAAAATAAACATAATTTAGATTCTGAAATGTCCTTTACGACTGATCATTTAATGCCTTTATTTTAAAAAAACTCCGCTGACTTTACTATTTCATCCCAACTGTTCTGCTCAAAAGGATGATACTGATACATCCAACTACTTTCACTGATGCTAATCTTAGAGAAGAAAGAAATATCAAGAGAGGAAATCTGGACAAATTTGCAAATGCTCTTGGAACAACCATGGTAACTATTCCCACAGAAACATAAATATCTCAAGCTAACAGACTGAGAGAGAAATAAGTATAAATAAATTCCTATGACATATCATGCCCATTTGGAGATACAAATGTAAGAACTCACATGTGCGTGTGTGTGTGTGTGTGTGTGTGTGTGTGTGTGTTGTCACCAAAGTGAAGTGAGGACTTGAACAACAATATGATTAACTGGGTTGATTCCAAAAGTTCATCTAGATGATTCAAGGCCTATTCTTTACTTTCTCCTCCATGTTTGAACCAGCTATGGGCAGAGGGGTAGTAAAAAGGTTTGAAGACAGAAGACCCGGCTTTAAAGTCAAGCTCTGTCTCTGACTTAGCACTGTGACCTTGCAGAAATCCCTTACTATCTCTAGGCTTCAATTTCTTCATATTTAAAATGAGGAGGTTTAAGGGGATGACCTCCAAGATCCCTCCTAGCTCTAAATCTGAAAAATCATGAAAAATATCCAGATAATTGCTTTCACTCTCCTTTCTATTTATTCTGGGTCATATTCTCTATAGTTTCTCTTACCTTTTTTCTTTTTTCTTCAGTCTTTAACAGTAGAGACTGGATTAATATCCATTGGGTAGCATTGCATCCAGTTAGAATATTTGATATGTTTCATCATCAGTCATCACCCAACAAGAAGGACACCTTTGATTAGTTTCAGCCAGAATGTTACAATTTTACAATAAATCTGTTATTTAATTAATGTCAATATTCACTCCCACAAATGCAGACTACAACTCATCCTGAGTAGCTATAATGGCAATGTAATTTGAATTTGAAGATCCCTTTGTTGGCAAAGGTAGCAGGTACTTAGCACTTAGTAACTGATCAAGCCTCTGTTACGGAAACAGAAGGTATGAACTCCTGTCTCCTATTGCTGACATAACAGGAAGGAGTTGGCTGAAACAGGAAGCTAATGCTGTGTGTATATAAGAAAAGCGCCAGAGGGGCACAGTCAGAATTTCTTGGGACAAGAATCTGGTGGCAGAAGCTGAATTTCCTGAGAACTTGTAGTGGCTTCTTCTGAAGAAGAGCCCAGGAAGCTGGATAAGGTGATTCTGATTTTTTTTAATGAGCTGCAGAAGACTGAGGAGGCATGACTGGGATGCTAAGGCTTTGTGTGTTTGTGGCTTGGTTGAGCCTTGAATTCCTGAGAACAGAAATTGTGAAGGATTTAAATTGGACTGGACACTGTGAACTCCAATACAGAGCAGGAGCTGCCAGAGAACT
>CM053583.1:387121790-387133192 GCA_028627135.1 Pseudochirops cupreus
AGGAGCGTCTGTGGATTTTCTAATGATTGTACTTAGTGATTAATGATGCTTAGTAACTGATTGCTGAATAAGTGACTGATCGAGTTAACTTAGTTGCCCCATGAGTGGAAGATTTTGACTATTGTACTTTGAGAAGACTGAATGATTGAGTAAAGAGGCAAACCTCCTTAGGGATACCAGATGATTGTTCTTTGTTCAAAACTTTGTAGCCGCTATGGTGGAAACTATGTGGCCATTTTAATGATAAGCTGTTGTGAATACTATATTGTGATTTTATGCAATAAATTGTAGTATTGTGAATGTTGTACCTTGATTTTCTGTGAATGTTTTGCTTTGATTCGTTATGGAATAAATAGAGTGTTAACCATACTGTGTAATCAGAACCTTAAAAGCTGTTCACAGTAGCATTTTTCTGGAAAGCTGCTCATGTGTGGCTTTACAGCAGCCTGGGTAATTCTTGTAGAGGCCTTATTCTGATGTTTCTTTGGTGTGGGGATGTCATCCTGTATTCTTGAAGGTTATGATACTGGAGTGAAAATTATGACAGACTCCATCAAATTGGACCGAAAGAAGGAATGAAAATATTTATGAAGCACTTACTATGTGCCAAAAACTGAGGATAGAAATAAAAAAGCAGAGATACCCCCCCCCCAAAGGAACTCACATGACAATGGGGGAGACAACACATTTAGTGGGTTAGCCAATAAATATTTATTAAGGACCTACTATGTACCAGATACTATGCTAAGCACTAGGGATATAAAAAAGGGAAAAAACCCATCCCTGTGTTCAAAGAGTTCATGTTCTAATTGATGGGAGAGGTAGACAGACAACACATATAAGAGATTTAAAGTACAAGCAAGGTGGAAAGGACTAGTGGTCCTTAGGGTACAGTGACAAAGCAGATGGTAATTCATTTTCTTCAATGTCATTTCCAATAATAAAACCGTACCAGTTTCTGATGTTGAATTATTTGAAAACACTAAGGACTTTGGTGGTGAGAATTTTCTTTTCTGGGTCCTTAAGTAGTTTAGCTACATCATTAGATGAAGAAATTACCAGATTCCATCTACATGGTTTTATTTCTGTGGATGATGGTTGTGTGAGTTGGGATAGAAACAGGTCCAGTATTAAGGGGTTGGGGGTGAGGAGAAGTGCTGCTATTCCTGGGTACTGACTCCAGGCCTGTCTCTATCAGGTGGTAGTCCAAGAAGTTGTGGTGGTACTGGTGTGATTCACCTGGTACATATATCCTCCTTCTGGCAAAGTGCCTTGCTACTTCAGTGAAACTGATTTTTCTTCTCTTTAGGTGGCAGATGGTTGATAATTGATGAGGACATTTGCTACCTTCTCCACAGAGGGTGCTTACTTGCATAATGTATTTTAGGGGTTAGGCTTAAAGCAGAGTCAACATTCTAGGGGAAGAAGGGTATTGCTATTACCAGGGCTCTTAGCTTACATGCCCAACTGCTCAGCAATTGAAGTTGGAGTTGATGAGGATGGAGGGTTCCTTCTGCACAGGGACTGCTCTCCTCAGTGATGGCCAGGGACCCTGGGATGGAAAGAGAACCAATGCTCTGGGGAGGTGGTGGTGGGGCATGGAAGGCATGGAAAACTGCCTCAACGATAGTCCATACGTGGCTTCCAAAGATCAGTCTAGCTAAGTATGGAGAACATCATCACCAGTAGAGTAATGATAGCAGTAATAGATAGCAACCAAAATCTATTCAGAAAGGAATTTTAAATTTCATTCCATTTATGAGAAGTTAGAAATCCTTAGCAATGCCTTAAATTCCTTCCCACCTTTCTTCTACTCACATTTCCAACTCACTACAAACTCATTGTAGTCCATGAGGGATACGGGTCAGAATATCAGAATATAGAAGAATATAATAAATGATGGCTCAGAGAGGAAAAAAAAAACAATCAGTCTCTTGTGATACTGTTTCCCTCTATTCATAGTGCAAACAAACAACAACAAATCAAAGCTCAAGTACTGATCTGAAAAGAATGGACATTGGCAATGGCCAGAGTTGGAAGACATAATGTCTGAAGTAGAAGCCAGATCCAAACCAGGAGCTACCAACACGTCTGAGAAGGAGCTAATGAAAAGAGGCAAGCAAGGCCCAGGGTTCAAGACACAAGAGATCAGAAGTAATGACTGGCATTTATAGAAAGATTTAACAAAGCACTGAA
Organism: Pseudochirops cupreus; assembly: GCA_028627135.1. Lineage (NCBI taxonomy): Eukaryota > Metazoa > Chordata > Mammalia > Diprotodontia > Pseudocheiridae > Pseudochirops > Pseudochirops cupreus. Next base: position 387,123,987 of record CM053583.1, read on the forward strand.
TAGGTATTATCATTGGACTGCATTTACTTTGGTTTTGTCTTTTTTTTTTTAATCTCTAGCCTTTACTGTATTTTTGCCTTTTTTGTATCACAATGCCTGACACCTAGCAAGTACATAAAAATGTTTCTTGACTCACTTGTTATCTTGGCCTCACAACAGACTCCGTGGGTATTTTCCCTAATTTACAGATAAGAAAGTAAGACCCAGAAATGTTAAATGACTGGAATAAGGTCATACTCCTCCTGAGTGCCAGTCAGGATGCAAAACCAGACCATTCTTCTGATTTCATCTTCCCATCCAACAGTCAAGGAAAAGGATATCTGAGTAGACAGGGAAGAATCTCAATTTGTCACCCCAGGTGGAAGCATGTATTCTTTGGTGATCATTCCACTGTGTCTGCACCAGCTTCCTTTGATGTCTCTCTAGCTGGAGAGTTCTGAGCACCTCCACCACCTTCACTGTTCTCCATGACTGTGCCTAAGACTTTGGAGCAGCCGCTGCTTTATCCCATTCTTAGGCTCTGCTTCTTTTTCCCTACCTTTCCCCTCTATGGTTACACATTCCACAAGTCCTGATGTGTGGTTAATACTTTAATTACTCAAGTGGACCCATCATTTCTTTGACCCATTGGTGTTCCCTTGAAGCATGCAAATGGCAACCTCCTCTTGTGTGATTCTTATTCACAGGCTTTAAATGATCCACTCAATGTCTTCTGGAATTTCTCTTGGGTCTCCTGACAAGATGTGGACTTTGAATTATAATTTTAACCTAAAAATAGCCAACTCTATAAAAGGACAATCACAGAAAACAATAGAATCATAGGTCTAAAGCAGGAAATCATCTTGTACACCATCAATTCTGATCTCTTTATTTTGCAGGCAAGGAAACTGAAGCCCAGGGAAGGAAAGTGACTTGCTAAGCACTTTTTCCATACTATCTCAACCTTATAACAGTCCCTATTGGGACAGCACTGATCCCAAACCAACTAGGTATTTAAGGCAAGATTTGAACTGAGGTTTTACTGGCTCCAAGTCCAGCATTTCACCCAGTATAACCCACTGGGAAAGGGATTAGATTTACTCTTCTTGCTTCCAGAGGGCAGACCTAGGAGCTAAGGGCAGAAGTGGCAGGGACTGTATTGATTAAAACGTATTTCCTAATGATTGAAGCTGTTGAAAAGTTGAATGAGTTGATTCCCCATTACTAGAGTTGTGTGGGCAAAAGCTTAATGTCTGTTAATTAGGGAACTCAGAGTACTTGACCTTTGAAGTTTCTCCCTACTCTAAGGTGTTGTGATTTGGCAAAAATTAAAGTCCTAGGGAGAGAAAATGTTCATGGGACAAATGTCAGTTTAAGGAGAAAACACCTCTTCCATGTACATTCTCCTGTTCCTAGGACATTATTTTCCCAAAACATATGCACATGTGTTTACGTGTACACACATACACAAAAACATATGTGGGCAGATACACACTCATATGTGTATACATGTATATATAGTATAGATTACATATGCGTGTGTATACATGCATGTCTATACACATATATCTATAACTTTTTATTTTATTTTTAATTTATGGAATAAAACAAGCATTTTTATAACATAGTACAATAAAAAGATATACATGAAACTGCAAATCTACTATGCACAATTTTCTATTCTTTTCAAATATATAACAAGATTATCATGTAAATTTCTTTTTTTTTCTTCTTCTCCTCACCAACCTAGATATTGCTACCATTAGATATAAAGGTGTATGTATATATGTATATATATATATATGTATATATATATATATGTATATATATATACACACACACATATATATATATATATATATATAATTATACTATACATCTATACATAATTCTATTTATCAGTTCTTTCTCTGGATGCAGAAAAAGTTTTTCTTCATGTGTCCTTTATAGTTAATTTGGCTGTTTGTAATATTCAAAACAACTTACTTGATCAAAGTCATTCTTAAACAATATTGCTGTTACTATATACATTGTTCTCTTGGTTCTGCTTATTTTGTTCTTCATTATTTCATGCAAATCTTTCCATGTTTTTCACGTATCTATCTATCCTATATGTTTATCTATTATCTATCTATCATCTATGCTATATGTATATCTATCATCTACCTACCTATCTATCTATCTATCTATCCATCTATCTCCCCCCTATTCTACCTCTTAAGTTCTCAAATGTTTCATTTTTGTCTTCCTATCCCTCACGTCTAGCAGAATGGCAGTCATATAATTGCTGGATAAATGTTTCTTGATTCATTCTTTGATTGATATGGATCCAGAATAGATTTCAGAGGCTATCTGGTAGGATCATAGGGTTAAAAGCAATTTTAGAGTTCATTAATATAACTGCCTCTCATTTTATAAAGAAAGAAACCAAGACTCAGAGAGGTGAAATGATGTGTGGCCATTAGCAGAACCACAGTTTAGAGGAGAGATCTGAATCTAAGCCCAGAGCCAGCCCTACATTATTAACTGTCTGCTGGACATCTCTGCCTGCATGTCTCTTAAGGATTGCATTCTCACCATGTTCAAAATGGTCACCCTTTTCCAATAGGTCGCTCTTCCCCAGAGATCTGTACAGTCTCAATGATTTGTTGTATGACCTTATGACAAGAGGAAAAGGTCAGTGTTTGTTCCTACACTTCAGTTGTCTCTCCTCTGAGCCTTCTTTGTCTGTTGTACCAGCTGCTTCTTCCTCTAATTGCAGCATTCTTTAAATAGATTTTAAGTCCTTTAAGGAAAGGACTATACTGTTTGTTTTTTTCTATTACTGGTACCTTGAACAGTACCCTACATATAGTAGAAACTCAACATTTGATGATTCTAGAAAGCATAAGAAGGTGTGCTAGTTCTAAGGCCTTTTCAAAAAAGAAGAGAGAGGAAGAAAGAAAGAAGAAAAAGAAAGAAAGAGAAAGCAAGGAAGGAAGGAAGGAAGGAAAATGAAAGAAAGGATGGAAAAGAATGTGTACATGTGTATATGCGTGGGATATGTGTCTATGAAGGATTTTTATAGAAGGGATAAAGTCCCACTAGTCTTCACATTGGGTATAAGGACAAAAATAGAAGAAAAATAAACCATGAAGGAATTAGGTATGATTGGGGGGGGGGGGGGGAGAGATTCTTATCATTAGAGTTACTTTTGTAATAGAATGAGGGCAATTGCAGAATCTTCTTCATGCAAAGTCTTAAAATAGCAAAGAATTCCATTGGTTTCAAACAGTTTAAACATGGTCCTGCTTGGAGATAGAAGAATGAACTTGAGGACCCTGAGGGTCCCTCCCAGCTCTATACATTTCCATTTCTTTTTAGTGTGTGTGTGTGTGTGTGTGTGTGTGTGTGTGTGTGTGTGTGTGTGTGTGTGTGAGAGAGAGAGAGAGAGAGAGACAGAGAGAGAGAGAGAGAGACAGAGAGAGACAGAGAGAGAGAGAGAGAGAGAGACAGAGAGACAGAGAGAGACAGAGAGAGAGAGACAGAGAGAGAGAGAAGAGAGAAAGTTTGCGTGATTCCCAGTATTTTATTCTTGGCTCCATCCACACACTATTTAAATTTCAAGGTATCTGTGTTGCCTTTTTAAATCCTCTTTAATTCCCTCTATAAAATCCTACTCTGATTTCTCCACCTCTTAAATGTATCTCCTGAGCTGAATATATCAAGTTAGCAGATGTCACAGAGAAAGAATGATGATGATGATGATGACAAAATATTAAATGTAGATGATTCAAAATGCTCATGCTGAGAGGAAGGGTTTGCACATGTTTTATAAGTCAACCAAATCTTTTTCTCCAGTTACAATGATAATAAGGAGAGAGTATTTATATAGCTCTTTAAAGTTTGTGAAGCATTTTACATCAATGAACACATTAGATCCTCACCATAACCTTTCTTGCTTAGGAGGTAGATGCTATTATTTTTTTTGGAGGGGGAAGGGCAGGGCAATTGGTGTTAAGTGACTTGCCCAAGGTCACACAGGTAGTAAGTGTTATGTATCTGAGGTCAAATTTGAACTCAGGTCCTCTTTACTCTAGGACCGGTGCTCTATTCACTGTGCCATCTAGCCGCCCCTGGTAGGTTCTATTATTAACTCCATTTCGGAAATGAGGAAACTGAGGAGGAAAGTGACTTGTCCAAGGTGACATATCTAGAACACATCTGAGGCAGGATTTGAACTTTAAGTCTAGCACTCTATTCATCTGCCACCTAACTGCCGGCTATCCTTCAGTTCATATTCTGATTTGTTATTTTTAAAATTAGGAAAATGCAGTTATGTGCTACTTGTCTTCTTAGTCAATGTTTCCATAACACCAAATCAAGCGAGCCAATCAAACTGTCAATTTGTTGAAAATAGTCTGTCAAACCACCTACTTTGGGACGTGTAGACATTTCACATGAAACGTAGACATCTCGCTCTTTAATTTGCTTTTCTGGCATCGCGTGGACCCAGCTTTAGTCTTGTCCCTGGTACCATGACCCAAAAAGTAATGAGAAAAAGTTTGTTTTATTTGTAAGCTCACTGTTAGCATTCGGTTAATTTTACTTTTCAACAGTTGGAGGGCATGTCATAAATCATGTAACCCAACACATTCATTTGATACTTAAGGAACCTGAACCTCCCTAAAATCACAGGGTCACAACTGAGATCACAATCAAAGCTGCCTGAATTTAAGACAGGTGTTTTCCCACAAATTGGCTTCCATGTTATGTTCCTTGACTGGCCCCATTCCCAGTTCTTTGTGGTTAACACACACACACACACACACACACACACACACACACACATCCTGAGAAACATCAAAGCTCTAAGCCTAACTAAAAGGCTGTGAAGATTTTAGATTTAATACATCCTTATCTCCACTAAAACTCCAACGGAGCCATCAGAGAAGGAACATTGGACTTGGGAGTCAGAAGACTTGAATTTCAGTCCTGGTTCTGCCACTTACAAGCTACATGACCTTTGGCAAGTCATTTCTTCTCTTTGCCTCAATTTCTTAATCTCTAAAATGAGGGAGTTGGACTAGTTTATCTCTGAAGCCCAGTGTAGCCCTTCAATACTATAACATCTCTAAGAACAACTCATCCTCTAATGAGTAATATGTGCATTATCAAAGTGGCTATTATTCAATTTACAAACACCACTTCTATATTTACAAATCAATACTTTCCACCAAAGGGGAATGGCTGAGTGATCTGCATTTGACAATAATGGAATTTTCAAAGCTTTTTATCAACTCTGATGAGCTGTTAAAGAAACATTAATGCTTGGCATCCAAAGCTTTCAAAGGGTATTTATCATCATTATCTTCCCAGCCCCCAACATGAAATGATTCATGCTTCTTTTTCCATAGTTCAGGAAGGATTTTTGAATTACACTCTGAAAGCCAAATATTCTAGTATCTTTCTAGACTCTTGTGACTAATGCCAATAAAAAAGCCTGGGGCCATTTGTTTTCCTTGCTGGTTTTAAAAAATGGATCAATAAAGCCATTCTTCGTTAGTACCACTGTGCTTAGAGGCCTAGAAGGTGAATCATTGTATGAAAGTGAATAGTTCTAAGAAAGAGACCTTGCATAAAATTCTATGGGTAGAGGGTGAAATAGCCTCTCTTGCTTTTCATACTTTCAAAGGACATTTGTAGAAAAATAGGCCAGAGAATTAGCTTTGGACTCAGGGCAAGGAGGTTTAAACCCTAACTCTGTTGCTTGTTACCTGTGAACCCTGAGGGAAAGTCACTTAATCTCACTGGACCAGTTTCTTTATCTGTAAAATGATTATGGAGGTTCGGGAGAGAGGGAGATGAGATGAAACTTAAGGTGACTTCTATCTCCCTCTAAAACTATGATCCCATGAACTGATGAATGATGTTTGAGAAGTAGAAGCAATAAAGGTATTTCAATCTAGTATATTTTTTTAAAGCAAGTGCATGCCTGGTTTTGTGGATAAGCCACATTAGATCGTAGCAGTGATGCAATTAAGGCAAAGGGATACTGAACTTCGAGGTGGAAGACTTGGTTTCCAATTCTGGGTCTGACACTTAATACTTATACATCCTTGGACATGCTTCTCCATTTGTAATATATAGGTAATAATTCCTATGCTGTGAGTCTTATTGGATTGCTCTGAGGTTCATAGAATCATGGGGCTAGAATTCAAAAAGATCTTAGAAACCATGAAGTCCAGCTCTCTCATTGTACAGATCTATCTTGTTTACACAGAGTCACAGTCATTTACATGTTGCTGCCTCCAGTAGATTGTAAACTCCTTGAGGGCAGAGATTATCTTTTGCCTTTCTTGAATCCCACAGAGCCTAGCATTTAGTACGGCTTAATAAATGCTTATTAAAAAAAAGATATAAATGCTTATTGACTGGCTGACTGGTGATAGATGAGGAAACTGAGTCCCACAGACATAGGCTGACTCATCCACACAGGTAGTAAGTATCAGACGTACATTAAAATGAGAGAATGTATTTTGTAGTATTTTATGGGATTTGAATTTATTGTAATCAAATAACCAATCAAGCAGCAAAAGTTATTATTAAATGTCTACCATAATTCTGAATGCAGATCAAAGCATATTTTTTCACTTATTTTATTCTTTCTTGGTTTTTTTCTCTTTTGATATGTTTTTTCTTTCACAATTGTGACTAATATGGAAATATTTTTACATGTTAGCACATGTATAAACGACTTCAAATTGCCTACCATTTTCAGAAGAGGGGAGGGGAGGGAGAGAGAAAAATTTGTGACTCAAAATCTTGGAAAAATGAATGTGAAAATTTTTCTTGAAATGTAACTGGGGGAAAAATAAAATATCACTTAAAAATGAATAAATGTCTACCATATTCCAGCAACAATGTTATGTACTACTGATACAAAGTCTGAAAGAAAAAAAAATTGAAAAAAGAGTTCATGACTTTAAAGACCTAAAAATAAATAAATGTTCATTGGAAACCCAACACGTGCAAAACACAATCCTTAGGAACATGAACAATGAAGAGATATTCTTAGGCCACAAGAAGCATTTCTATTCTAGTTGTAAAAACAAAAGTTACAAATCAAACATGTACTGGACTGAATTGATTTTCGATTTTGAAGAGTCAGGTATTCATTCCAAAAGTAGAAAATATACACCATGAACATCTTTTGGCCCTAAACAATCCAAGCTAATTTTCCCCCACAAAGATATTCTATAGAGCCCATCCATATTCCAATTTCCCCTCCCCCTTTCCTTTCACAACTAGGGCAGGATGAATTCTTAAGGTTTTTGGCTTCCTGGGTCCCATTGGCATAAAATGGTATAATCCAGGATTCAGGGTTGGGTATTCACATAAGACCCTCCTTATTGGATGAGAGAATGATAACTGGTGAGGGGCAAAGTTGAAGCATTCGAGAGAAGGGAGTTGTTTACTTGTTGTATTTCACCGCATAATTGCAGCCACCACATAATCATTGCGCCTTGCTTTATAAGTCCAAAAATTGGTTTCTAACCTTTGATTGCATAATCATCGCATAATATAATTCTGTATGTCATGCACCTTAAAAAGGTAAACAGAGAAGCAATGGATTCACCAGTGGCATATGGATACACGTTAATCTTTCACCCATTATGAGCACTGAGCATAGAATTCTCAGCCCAGTACACTGTCAGTGTTTTTCCAAAAGTCGACTTGTGTGGTTTCATTAGAGCACGGCACTACTAACACTACTGTCACTCAACCCAATGAAGATCTCAAGGGAAGCAGGTGAGCAGGCAAAACTTCCATCAGTAAGTCACATGATATGGTAAGACTTGCATCTTCCCATGCTAGCTAAACTGTACAGTTCATCTGCCAGTGATACATTAAGGTGCAAAGCATTTCTTCCTGATTATGGGTAAATATAAAAACTATTCTGCGGGCTTCAAACTGAAAGTGATTATGTTTGCTGAACAGCATGGAAACAGAACTGCAGAAAGACAGTTTTAGTGAGTGAAAAGTTGGTGTGAGACTGGTGGAAACCAAAAGACAAGTAATACTGGCACAATTTTTTAAGATTCACATAATGGTCACACCCCACTTTTCTGCAAAAAAAAATTGGCATAAAATCTTCAACAATGATTCAGTGAAACACAGTACTCTTGACTTTCACATTTTAGAGAACATGTACCATCCCATGTTTTCTTTAGAGAGACATTCTTGGAGAGAAAGAAAAACTTTGAGAAGAAGCCAGTCTGAAATGGAACCAGTTCCTTAAGCAGGTCCCCATTTCTATGCCACAATAGGGGTTTCAGATAACTTCCCAACCTCTTTCTCCTCCCAAGAAATATCATCCCTAGTGAGGGAGCACATTCACTTTCTGTTTGCTATATCTGTGTAACCTCTCTGATTTCTGTTTTCTATCAGCTTGGATAAAGATGTTTATTCACTATTCATTCCTATGATGGTCTTTGTGTAACTTGCATTTGGGGAGAAGGGAGTCAAGTTTTGGATAAAACTTGGGACACTTCTATTAAGGAATAGTGATCAGGAGAATACTGTGAATATAAAAGTCATTTCCTCTAGACTAGTGGGTTGGTTGCTGTCCTTCATTTTCAGAAAGGACCCAAATGGTATCACAATGTCAGAGTCAAGCTACAGTGTGTTCAACTGTGGCTGACCCTAGACTAGTACTATTTGTGGGGAGAAGGTGGAAAAATTCTCATCTGATAGTTCCTGCCTGAGAAGAGATAAGCTCACCAGCTTCTTGACCTTTAGTCTGTTTTCTACTTTGACCTTGCCCCTTTTCCATCCTCCCTTCTATCATTCCCCCTCTTATCCCCTTCCCCCTACTTTCCTGTAGGGTAAGATACCCAATTGAGTGTGTACGATATTCCCTTCTTAAGCCAAATTCAATGAGAGTAAGGTTGACCCATTCCCTTTCACCTACCTGCTCTTCCCCTCCATTGTAAAAGTTTTCTCTTGCCTCTTTTATGAGATAATTTACCCTATTCTATCTCCCCCTTTCTCCTTCTCCCATTATATTCCCTGCTCACCTCTTAATTTTATTTTTTAGATATCATCCCTTCATATTCAACTCATTCTGTGCCCTGTGTCTATATATACATGTACAGACATATACACACTCATATATATATTTATACACAATACACCCTCATATACATATATGTATACATACATATATATGTATATATACATATATA
>CM053583.1:387133692-387164123 GCA_028627135.1 Pseudochirops cupreus
GTTTTCCAGGTCAGTGGTTTTTTTCAAGGAGATATTTCACATTGCCTTCTATTTTTTTCATTTGTTTGGATCTGTTTGATAGTATCTTGATTTCTCATAAAGTCATTTGCTTCCATTTGCTCCACTTTAATTCTGAAGGAATTATTCTCTTCAGAAAGCTTTTGAGATTCTTTTTCCATCTGGCAAAATTGACTTTTTAAGGCATTCTTCTCCTCATTGGCTTTTTGGGCCTCTTTTGCCATTTGAGTTCATCTATTTTTTAAGGTGTTAATTTCTTCAGTCAGGTTGTTGACTCTCTTTTCATGATTTTCTTGCATCATTCTTATTTCTCTTCCCAATTTTTCTTCCATTTCTCTCATTTGGTTTTCAAAATCCTTCTTAAGCTCATCTCTAGCTTTTAGGCAATCTTCATGCTTCTTGGAAGCTTTTGGTGTGGGAGTTCTGATTGTGTTGTCTTCTTCCCATTCCCTGGTGGGAGTTCTGATTGTGTTGTCTTCTTCCCATTCCCTGCTTTGATCCTTCTTTTCCCCAGAGAAGGAATCTAGAGTTTGGTTGCTGTTCTTACTTTGCTTCCTTTGCTTGCTTTGCATATGGTTGGCCAGTCAATGATTTTTTAGCTCTGTGGAACTCTGCTTCCAGAGGGGAAAGCTCTGTCCCAAATCGCTGCTTTTAGGAGGCTGCTGCAACCCTCACCAGCTTTGGCTCACTGAAAATGCACCCCAGGACCACCACCCAAGACCATGATCCGGATCCAGTCCACTCAACGTGAGAGTGCTTGGCCTCTGAATGATTGCTTGGCCCCCCTGCAGTCTGCAGGCCAGGAGCTCTGAAGCAGCAACATGGAGGCAGCTGCAGGGCCTCTGCTTCTGCCGTTTCCTTGCCCTGTTGGCAGTTTGGCCAGACCCGCTTTTCTCCCCCAATTTTTAGCCAAGTTCCACTGACCTTTCACTTAGTCCTTTTTTTCTTATGGCTTGATAATTCTGGAAACTTCCACAGCTGTCGCAGATCCACTGTCCTGAAGCTCCAGCTGTGGCTTGGCTTGGCTGGTCAGGCCACCCCCAGGGCCAAGCCACTGTTTCAGGCTGGGCTGATTTTGGCTCCCAGCACTGAGATGGTCCCTCCTAGCTGAGCTGCCTTCAGCAGAAAGTATATTTGTGTGCATTTTAGAGCTCTAGAATTTGTTTAGAGTCATATTTTATGGATATTTTGAGGTGGCTATGTGGGACCTGCGGTACCTTGCTGCTCCTATGCTGCCATCTTGGCTCTGCCCCCCTATGTTTTCTTTTACTTTTTCATTCTTTTTAATTTGTTTGGTTGATTCTTGATGTCTCATAAAGTTGTTAGCTTCCATTTGCCCAATTGTAACTTTTAAGGAATTGCTTTCCTCAGTTAGCTTTTGTATATCCTTTTCCATTTGTCCAATTCTACTTTTTAAGTAGTCTTCATTTTTCCAAGCTATTGTCCCTTTTTTCATAATTCTCTTGTATCACTTTCATTTCTTTTCCCAATTTCTCTTCTACTCCTCTTATATGATTTTAAGCTCCTTTCTGAGGTCTCTATGAGTTTCTTCTGACTTGAGACTACTTCCCATTTTTCTTTGGGACTTTGTCCATAGGTGTTTTGACATTGTTGTCCTCTTCTGAGTTTGTGTCGTGCACTTCCTTGTCACCATAATACCTTCCTATGGTCAGATTCTTTTCATTATTGTTGTTTTTGCTCATCTTTTTTGGTCTTTTTCCTTTCTTTTAAATTTGAGCTCTGCTCCCAGGGAAGAAGGGGTGCTGTCTCAGGCCTCTTGTTCCAGGCCCTGGCTGTTTACCTGGTGCTGGTGTTGCCCTGAGGTCCATGGGGGACTCTTGTGTCTAGCACTACTGGGGCCTTAGAGTTCTGGCAGCTTACCTGGTTCTCAGCCAGGGTTTTAATGCTGGTGTCTGGCATGTGCTGACACCAGTGGGGTGTTTCTGTGTTTTTCTGGGGCTACACTGAAGCACATGGTGGTCTGGCCACAAGAGGCTGCCTGTTGGCTCAGGGCTATGCTGAAGCATCTGGCTGTTTTCAGAGCTGGAGTCTGCCCATTCCCCTGGCTATGCTGTGGCACAAGACGGGTCCTGGTCTTGGTGTTTGTCTGCTCTACCACAGTGGGTCCCAGGATCTTCCACTGGTTTGCTGAAGTGGGGCTTGCTACTGGCTTGCTGAGATGTTTCCTGTCCTGGACTGTACTCCCCTTTTAGCCAAGTGAAACAGATCTTTCCTGCCAATCTTTCAAGTTTTCATGGGCTAAAGATTGTTTCACCCCATCTTTTTTGCTGGTTCTGCTATTTCAGGATTTGTTTGGGGGAGCTATTTTATGGTTGTTTGGAGGTGAATATATACCTGAGTTACAGCAATTTACTGCTTATTCTGCCATCTTGGCTCCCAGAAGTCAAGGATCAGATGAATTTATTTTCATGAACAGTTTTCTTTGCCTAAGTTAGCTCTTTGGATTTCAGCATTTTAGAAAAATCTTGATATTGAAATGGACCAGACATTTGTCTTGTTGGTACCACAAGCCCTAATCTTTCCTCTCCTAAATAAGACCTTATGTTGCTCAAATTGTCTACAGATGTTAACTCTGCATTAGGCAGGACACAAGTTTATACCTAGACATGCCAATTACAGTCTCAGAATTCCAAAAAAATTCAGAGAACATCTAACCACCCATGTATTGAACAAAGATCACTAAATACCTCTACCACCACCTCCTCTCTATTTTTCTGGATCTCTCACCTCCTAACTTCCTTTTGGGAAGAATGTAGATCTTTTTCTCTACCCCTTTCAGGAAAAGCAGTATGTAACAATCTCATAGAATTTACTCTGAAACATCATTAGTGGACCATACACTTAGGAATGGGAAGAGGAAGAGAAAATAGTACTAAGCAACAAAAGTAGCCATTTCCCAAGTGACCAAGATCTGTGATCTAACTCTGGTCCTAAGACCCAATTAAGGACCTTTTATATTTAGAGAATCTTTGCTTCCCCAAGCGAATCCAAATTTCTTGAGCCTGTCCTTATAGGTGTTGGATACAAACCATTAGCATTAGTATCTACCCTAGCTTTCATTTGACGTATTATCTACCTAGTTTTCACCTTGACATGAACTCAGTTTTAGTTCATTGGAAAGAGATGCTTCATGTTCATGAATTTGGCTAGATAGGCTGCTATATCTGAGCCCTTCAGAATCTGCTTCTCTTGTCCTTAAAGTTATCATCATTGCCAAAAGACCAGAAAAGGCAAAAAGTAGGACATCAGAGAAAGTTGATATTTGTATAATCTTTGGTGGTTAGGAATACTTCCTAGAAGGTATCTGGCTTTGTGTATGGAAAAACCATTGTCTTGAAACATTAGGACAAGGAGGGAAAATTGAAATAGAAAAAAATCTATCGATCACCACTTAAAAGAGGTCCTATGAGGAAAACTCATGGGAATATCATAGTCAAAGCCCAAGCTCAAGGATAAAATGTTAAAAGCATTAAGATGAAAACAATTTAAATATGGTGCTGACACAATTGGATTCACACAAGACTTAGCAGCAGAGACATCAAAAGACTGCATGTCTTAGAACATAATATATTGAAGAGCAAAAAAACTGGGACTCCAGCCAAAAAATATCATACCCTGCTATACTAAGTATTATCCTGAAGGGAAAAAAATGGACATTTGATAAACTCTCTGATTTTCAAGACTTTGTTAAAAAATACTGAATTCAATAGAAGATTTGATATACAAAACCAAGAAGAAAAAATGGTACATACCAAAGACTGATTATAAGGGATTCATAAGGACAGACTTTATATATATATAAAATATAAAATGTATATCTAAGATTCTTATTAATAATTTAGTAGTTTATCATAAACATCACGGTAAACCTGAGTATGATATGAATTTAAAAAGTAAAATCGTTTAGGAACAGCTAGAAAGAGTAATTATTTTATACGAATGAGATGCAAGAGGAAGAATCGATACAGTGGAATTAGATGGGGGAGGAAGGCCAGTAGTTATGGTAACCTACTTTCATCAGGAATGGGTTTAAGAGGGAACAACACACACACACACACACACAGACACACACACACACAGAGATAGATATATTTAGAATAATATAAAAGTCTTCTAAATTGAGATGAAATATAATAGTGTTGTGTTGAAGATTATTAAGTTCAAAATTTTTTTTAAATTTAAGAGAGATCATAATATACCTCCTTTCTTGATTTTAGCAATGGTGGGGACTATTTATTCAGACCATTGCAAATAATACTAGACTTGGGTTTTGTTGTATTATTTAGTTTACCTGAACTACCTGCTTTTTTTCTTTCTCTTTATTTTTTTCTTTGTTATAAGTTAATGTTCTCTTGTCCAGAAAGAGAGAAGGAACATTGAGAAGTGAAAGTGATGTCAAAAAAAGCATCAATTTAAAAAATTAAACACAAGAAGGATATTATTCTACCCTTTGGTTTAATTGACAAGCGGTTTTAATTAATTAACTAAACTTGTTCAATACATTTTGGTGGCATTATGGAAACGTCAATGGAATATGTTGTTCCCTAAGGATCTTCATGATTTGCATTCATTTTCAGCATTCAGGGATGGAGTATAAATGAAAGAAGCAATATGTTTAGTCAAAAGGAGCCATTGTTCATAAAAGAAGTTATTTACTTTTGTTTACCTGAAATCAATCCTATTTTAGATTCTCAAGCCAGCTCTGAAAAAAAAAAGTTTATTTAGAAAATAAAAATGACTTAGAACGGCATCTTCTTGGAAAATTCATCCTCAGGATCATGCAACAAAAATTAAATAAAATTGATGCAGGACAACATCATATGTTTTAAGTTTTAATTCCTCCAGTTAAGAGAATTCTAATTGTCTATTTTGTACAATGAGTTTGAAATATTATGCCATTAAGTTGCACAGTAAGTCTGGAATATAAAATTCTACTGACTCTATTTTCCTTTGGGGGTGGGGCTTAAAAAACATCTTTGTTAATTGGCATAACATCTTGAGTAATAGATAAGTTCAGTTAAGTCTAGCATACTTTCCCAGTAGACAGGGAAACTAAAAGAAGGACAATAATTAACTTGGCTCTGTTTTAAAGTTTGAGACATAACCTGTCTGTGTACCAAGGTCAGCACCTAGTGAATTCTCAGTCTTGATCACTGAGAATTCACTAGGTGCTGACCTTGGTACACAGACAAATCAGACACCAAAATAATATCCCTGTTTTCCAAGAAAACTATCATTGCCACTGTTGGGGGACATTATTATGATGCCCTTGAACTTGGTGGTCTCAGATTTGTACTTGTTGGAGAAGAGAGAGAGTGAGAGGGAGAAGAAAAGGGAGAGGGAGAAGAAGAGGGAGAAGGAGAGATGGAGAGGGAGAGGGAGGGAGATAGGATGAGACAGGGAGAGAAAGACAGAAACTGTTTCCTTTCCAAAAATTTTACTTTCAAAATGAGGGCAATAATATAATGATATCCCATACAAATCATTAGGATTTCTATATATTATCAACAAAATCCAGCAGAAAGAGATAGAAAGACTAATTTTATTTAAAATCGCTGCAGATAGTATAAATATATTTGGGAGTTTACCTGCTAAGATCCATACAGAAACTGTATGAACACAATTACAAAACATTCCACACAAATAAAGATAGATCCAAACAATTGGAGAAATATTAATTGCTCAGGGGAAGACTGAATCACTGTAATAAAAATGAGAATACTACACAAATTAACTTCTCCATTCAGTGCCATACCAATCAAACTATGAAAGAATTACTTTATAGAATTAAAAAAAAATTCATTTGCAGGAACAGAAGATCAAGAACATCAAAGGAATCAATGAAAAATGTGAAGAAGGGGGACAAATATACCAGATCTTAAACTTTGTTACTAAGTGGTAACCAATCAAAACAATATGGTGCTGGATAAGAAGTAGAGTGGTTGATGGATGGATTATATTAAGTATACAATATACAGAAGCTAATTAATACAGCAACCTAGAGTTTGATAAACCCAAAGATCCCAGCTATGGGGACAAGAAATCACTATTTGGCAAAAACTGCTGGGAAAACAATTTGGCAGAATCTAGGCATAGACCTATATCTTGCAAGTTAAGCTCAAAATTAGTAAATTATTTAGACCTACAGGGTCTTATCATAAGAACATTAGCGGAGCATAGAATATCTTACATCAGATCTATGGATATGGGAAGAATTAATCACCAAATAAGACATAGAGAAGATCATGGAAGGTAAAATGGATAACTTTAATTATGTGAAATTAAAAAGTTTTGCATAAAGAAAAGCAATGTGGCCACAACTGGAAGGAAGGCAGGAAGCTGAGGGAAATTTTTTACAGCAAGTTTTTCTCCTTTCCCAAATATATAGGGAACCAAGCCAGATTTTAAAAAATGAGAGCCATTCTCCAATTGACGAATGTTCAAACAATATGATAAGTTAGTTTTTGGAAGAAAAATCAGAGCTAGCAATACTCATGTTAAAAAGTCCTCCAAATCACTGTAATTAGAGAAATACAAATTAAAACAACTCTGAATTACCGTCTCACAGCCATGAAATTGGCTAAGATGACAGAAAAGGAAAATGACAAATGCAGGAGGGATTGTGGGATAATAGGTACACTAATGTACTATTGGTGGAACTATGAATTGGTCCAGCCATTCTGGAGTTGGAAGTATGCCCAAAGTGTTATAAAACTATGTATACCCTTTTACCCAGAAATATTGTTATTAGGTTTGTACACCACAGTTATCCAAGAAAAAGGAAAAAAGAACCATATGTACAAAAATATTTAGTGGAACAATTTTGTGTTCATAGAGAACTGGAAACTGAGCAAATGTCCATCAATTTGGGGAATAACTGAAATAGCTGTGGTATATAATTGTGACAGGATATTGTTGTACTGCTAGAAATGGTGTAGAGCATGGTTTCAGAAAAAAAAAAACTTGAAGAGACTTACATAACTGATGCAAAGTGAAGTGAACAAAACCAGGAGAACACTGTACACTGTAACAGTCATATTTTAACAATAATCAACTGTGAAATTCTTAGCAATGCAATGGATCAATGCAATGATCCATGATAATTCCGAAGGACTTGTGATGAAAAATGTTATCTAGCTCCAGATAGAGAACTGATAGATTCTGAGTACAGATGAAGCACATTTTCCTCTTTATTATTCTTGCTTTTCCCCCCATAAAAATGCTAATGTGGAAAATGTGTTTTGCATGCCTTAATATGTATTAAAGGTATGATATTTCATGCCTTCTCAATGGGTGGGGGAAGGAATAGAGAAGAGAAAATAATTTGGGGGTGAATTTTTTTTTTAAAGAAGAGAAAAAAAACTGGGCAGGGCAGGAACTTTGTCTCTCATTTCATCTTAAAAAGTCACTCATTTTGGCTGGCTGTTGTGCAAAATCAGTCTTAAGACTATTCATAGATCGCAGAAAGTCTTGATGTTCATCTCTCCTTGAATTTAAGAACCATCCTTCAGTAGGAAGAGTGAGTGCTGGATTTGGAGGCATGGAACAAGGATTCAAATCCCAGTTCTGCCACTGATTGACTAGATGACAAGCAAATCACTCAACCTTCCTTTACCTCTTCATTCTCCTCATCCATTAAATGAGATGATTTGTCAAGTTGACTTCTAAGTTTCCTTCCAGTTCTTTATCTATAATCCTATGATTTTAAACAACCAACCCCTTTCATATATAGAATTCCATCTCAGTTGGAAGTACAAGAAGTGTCTGAGTATGAGTTACCAACTTGAGAACAGATTTTATGTCCCATCTTTTTGGTTTCTATTGGTCTCATTAGACAAATAGATACAATATAAATTAATTCCTCATAATGAGTATTCAAATCATTGGGTAAACATTTTTAAGTGCCTACCATGTTTAAGGTATTGTTCTATGTAATGTGAATACAAAGACAAAAAAAAAAAAAAGAAAAGAAACAATCCCTGGCCTGGGAGAATATACCCTTAGAGTATATTCTAGTGAAATCCCATGCAATGTAAAATGTGCATGAAATCAACTATATTCATTGAAATGCCTATAAAAAAGAGGAAAAAATTCCATTTTAATAGAGAATTTGAGAGGCAGCATGGTGCAGGAAACCAAGGGCCACCCTTGAAGACATGACAACCTAGTTCAACACCATCTCTACTAAATTCTAGTTGGGGCACCATAAATAAGGTGCTTAACCTCTCAGTGCCCTGCGCCGTTTCCTAGCATGCCAAGTTATAGACAAGTTTTCAATCTGAATTGATAGAGGGAGTTTTCACACCAGGGAATTGCCTATACTGATGAAATCACTGGTCTAAATGAAAAGAAAAAATCTGACTGATCCTCAGGACTGCCTTCATTCTATACTTCAGCCAACTCTGATGCATGCAATTATAGCTTCATGAAAAAAAGGTTTCAAAGCCCACTCATTGGTGTATAGAAGAGAGATCCTTGAAATGCGTCCTTGACTAATAAGAGTAAAAGGGAGTTCTATTATCTACTTTTTTAATCATTAGAGCCCTATTGTATAGCTGAGTGATTAAAAATGGATAATGAAAATGCATTAGTGGAATATGGATTGTAATTCAGGAAATTAGCCCTTTCTCCTGACTGAACAAAGTATATGAAAGTAAGTCTAAAAGGCCATAAAAAGTGGTGAAGGTGAGCAGGAGGAAAAAATATCTGCCCTGGATTCATCCAATCATCATCAGACATGTCTTCACACCACCAAGGTTTAATTTAGGAATTTTGCTAACCACAATGGGACAATTTTGAAAACTGCCTTTGAAGGTTTATTTTTTAGCTTTCTTAGGGTATTATTTTTCTGTTTCATGTTGGTCCTCTGTCTCTGGAAATGCTCTATGCCAAACTTGGAGAGTACTTGACTCTATTGCAAATTAACCCTCTTGAAGGTTACCCACT
The DNA here is from genome assembly GCA_028627135.1 of Pseudochirops cupreus. NCBI lineage: Eukaryota > Metazoa > Chordata > Mammalia > Diprotodontia > Pseudocheiridae > Pseudochirops > Pseudochirops cupreus. The sequence goes on from CM053583.1 coordinate 387,142,678, forward strand.
TCCTCCAGTGATTTTTTTCAATGATTGTGTGTTGCCAGTTGATATTATTAATTGGTACAATGCTCCATTTTTTTCTAAGCATTTACATTTTGCCTTGATGAGGATGATCAGTCTCTGAGAAGGTAACAGATAATTGTTGTTATACTGGTACCTTTTAGTGGGGAGAGCAAGTGAGGAAGAGGGGAATTATCACTGTAATCATCTACATGGGCTTCAATTCTATAAAGATCTGAGGGAGCTATTGTGAAGTTTCAATCTGCTTCAATGCCTCAGAAACAGCTTCAGTTTTGTTACTGAAGTGCACTTTAAACCTTTAATCTTTCCACCAGCTGTGAATTTCATAATGAGAGACCGAACTTGACTTTTATGTTGTGGTCTTACCTGGAGTGTTTGAAGAGGGGCGGTAGTGGTGGTGAGGAAAATAAGGAGGTCAATTTTAGTTTGGAAGCTGCCAATCCATTTCCCCACCTTTATTCTTTTCTCTGCTCCTACTTCCTATCCCTTCCCTGGCCTTGCCTTCCTTTGCTTTGCTTTCCTTGCCTTCCCTGGCTCATATTTTGACTCTCTTCCCACCCCCTACCAGAGCACACTAAAGACCGTAGAGTTTGAGAAGTGGAAGAAATTTTAAAGATTATTTGGCTCAGCCTCTTTATTTTACAGCTGCATCTCATAATAATAACTACTCTGGGTCAGAGTGATGAAACTATGCCTGCATCTTCTCCATGGACAATTTCTAATATACTTGGATTCACTGTAATGGAGAGTATCTTTAATTTTAATGGTAAGGTGACACTCTTCTCAGGGTGGCCTCTGTGGGTTTTTTTTTCAACTTCCTTATAATTGGAGAAAATGGATTTTTTTTTGTCACATGTAAATTTGCACTTTCTAAAATCATATTGACTTAATCGAATTTGCTGCTAATCTACAGTTTAATATGTTTCTAAAACAACAAGGAATTTGACACCTAGATGCCAAGATTAATTTCGATCTTTCCAGAGGACTGCTGAAAGGTTTCATTCCACAATCATATATCTTTCCACCGACATTAAGTTCTTGAAATTATATCTCCCTGATTTTCATTTGTAATCAGTTCATTGGCACTTTTGATCAACACTATATACTCATATCCTTTCTTGTCAGGCATTGTTCATTCTTCTTAAATTCAATTGTCATAGCTGTGCATAGATGAGTTTTCAAATAATCTCAATACTTCTACTGTCCAAATTCAGCCCTGATATGCATTGATGAAAAATCTCCTGTATCTTAATACATTAGATATTGTTGAGCAATACCATTGATGACTTTTTTCTATGGATGTTTGACCCAGAATTTTGGAAGATCTTGAGGATTTTCTCTAAGTTTCAATGGATTTATTACCTAACAAAATATTATAGTCTTTAGTTAAGCTCAGCTGCCCAGAGTCTTTCCATGGTTACATGGAAGAAGACATAGTTATTTATTTATTCTGCAAGGAAACAATTTCACTATGACCATAGTCTTTGGAGCTGTAAATTGCAATTTCAGTCAAAAGACAAGCTAGGGGGAAATAATGAGGCATAAGAATATCATTGGAGAGAGAATCTGGCACGTTATAAAAGGAGGAAGAAAAGCAAGATCCTTTCACTGCAAATGCAGCATTCTTTCTACTGCCTCATGTTCTATATCCTCTCAGATGCAATCTTCTTAACCAGTTGTTCAAATCCCAGGTTTCTTTCCCCTTCTGAAGCTCTTGCATTCTATCAGCAGCAGGGATGAAAGCATACCCTATCCATAAATTCTCCGGATATTCGACCAGAACTGAATTTTGAACTGAAAGAAAGGGATATGGGTTGGAGAGAGAGAACTTAAAAATAAAAGTTTAAAAGTAAAAAGAGAGAGGTTTGGTTTGAAAAATATCCTAAAACTTACTTGGTTTTTACTTTTAATACCAAGCTATAGTGGAAAATACCATAAAGAATAGTTATAATGAAAACCATGGGGTCTCTGACATTTATACACAAATAGTTTAGGCACTGAGAAAGAAGAGATAGTTGTTCAATTGTTTTTCAGGCATGTCCAATGCTTCACGATCTCATTTGAGTTTTTTGTCTTGTTTTGTTTTTTCTTTGCCAAAAATACTTGGAGGTGTTTTCCATTTCCTTCTCCAGGGCATTTTAGAGGTGAGGAAATGAGGCAAACAGAGTTAAGAGATTTGTCCGGGTTCACTCCACTAGTAAGTGTCTGAGGCCAGATTTGAACTCAGGAAGATGAGTCTTCCTGACCCCAGGCCTAGCACTCTATCCACTCTGCCAACTAGCTGCTATTAGAAGTCCTAATGCAAGGATGGAAGTCTGACCTCAGAGATAGTACTGACATTTAGTAGGATGTCAGGGGGCATGCTGAGGTTGGCTCCTACAGGCTTTGGTAAGCCAATGGCTAAATTTTTGTTGTGAACATTTACACCTCAGAAATCGGCAAAGATTACAAATCAAGACCTAGACATATTGTTTGGTTGATTGTCTAGACTTGAGAAAGTAATGGAGAAAATGTTAATAATGTTAATTAAACTTAAAAATATGTCATAAGTACTTTTTCCTTTCTTCTTTCTTCTGGGTAGCTAGTTGTTAAACATTTACTAGCACATCTCCAAATGAAACTGATGACTGTACCAGTTCTGGATAGGATGTAAATGTTGTTCAAAATAATTTGGGTAGGTAAAAAAGCAAGGGAATGGCATCTATTTTAAGAGGATATGCTCATATGAGAAATTGAAGGCATAAGCCTGGTGGAGAGCCTTTGGTTGAAGGTTATTAGAGGGAGAAACAGAAATGGTTTGGCAATGAATAAATAAAGTATTAAATGTTTTCTATGTGTAAAACACTGCTCAGTGCTGTCACATTCTAATGAGGGAGACAACACACATGGAAGGTTTCTGCTTCAAGTCAGCTGAAAAAATCCCATGCTCCTTAGGGTTCAGCAGCAAAGAAGACAGTGATGCCTCTTCTGACATGCCATTTCCACTGATAAATCCCATCTCTTTCTGATGTTGAATCTACAACAGGGACAAGGACTTTGCTGGCTTCAACTTTCTCTTCTGGATCTTTGGTAGCTGCAGCTTTATCACCTACAGGTGCAGTTGCCAGGCTGCATTTCCACAGGCCTTGTTTCTCAGGATGATAGTTGTGGAGGGTGGGCTGAAAACATTGCTATTCCCAAGATTCTTGAGTTAAATCTCCTGGGCTGTCCCCATCAGGCTCTGAGAGGAGATGGTGGTCAAGATGGTAGTGGTTTGACTTGCCTTGGACCATGCTGTCTGCTGTCTCTCTCTCTCTCTCTCTCTCTCTCTCTCTCTCTTTGCTTACACATTCATATACATATATATATATATATGTACATACATACATATATATATATATATATATAGCCTTTTGGAGGGCAATTGGGGTTAAGTGACTTGCCCAAGGTCACATGGCTAGTAAGTATGTCAAGTGTCTGAGGTCGGATTTGAACTCACGTCCTCCTCACTCCAGGGCCGGTGCTCTACTCACTGCACCACCTTGCCACCCCCAAATATTTCTATATCCACATGCACTATACAAAATGGATAGAGAGTTGGCCTTAAAGAGAAGAGTTGGGTTCCAGTCCCATATCTGCTTCATGCTCACTGTAGGACTTCATGCAACTCATTAATCTTCTCAGTGTCCCAGGAATCTCACACAATAAATTGTAGAACCGATGCTGATCTTAATAGACAAGGAGTTTATCACAAGCCTAGAAAATATGCTTACATATGTTACTTACATATTTATTACGGTAGTTATTTTTTGTGCTAGCTGTAAGAATGAGTAGCCTGATGTTTAAATCAACTGAATGGCATAGCTCTCCTAGGATTTCTATGCACTGAATCTTCCATTCTCCAAGTGAATTTATTAAGTTAATTCTGTGTATCACTGAGTGATTTATAGAAATATGAATTGCCAGGAAAAAAAAGGTGGCAGGTCATAAATAGAAGATACTTTCCTTCTACCTTTGATGCACAACCTTCTGATAGTCCTTTTTTTGCTGGAGATAAAGATGGATTTCTTTAATTTGTGGCAGAAAGAATCTTTCACTGTGTTTGGTGAGTGACAGTCAGATAACCAGGTCAAGGTCACTGAAGATCTCTCCAAAGAATTAACTTGTCTGGAGTGGCATTTTAGTTGGGAGGGGGGCAAAGGTAACATCCTTTGGAATATGAATATGGAGGAGGAGACCTGTGACAGTGGCTCTAGGGAGCTTATTCAAATTAAGTAGAAATTAAAGATTTTGACATTCAGTTAGTGAGCCTGCTGAAAAGGTAGCTGGGATTTATCCCTGATCTATATGTAGTCCCATCAGCTTTCCTTATTAAACTTGGGTAATTACATCTTGCTGGATTGGGACAGACTCTCTCAGGAAAGACTTCTGCTGTCAGAGGCTATGTGGTCCAGTGGATAGATGGATTATGGAAGACCTAGTGTTGAGTCTTGCTTCAACCCTGACTAGCTGTGTGATCCTGGGCAAGTCATTTCACCTCAGTTTCTCTGGGCCTCAGTTTCTCCATCTGCAAAATGGTGGTAGTAGATTTGATAATCTCTCTGATGCTTTTCATCTTTAAAGCTATGATCCTATTATTAGAATATCTAGCTTGTTTCAGGAGGGAAAACACATATTTCTGATGGTGTTAGAAACTGAGACACCACTCCTCTATCTGTCTCCAGGCAGGTCTGTCCACATGCAGATACGCCCACATATAAGTATTAAAGGGTCCTGGCATTAGGAAGGTTGAGAACCACTGTATTAAACTTACTCTTTTTTTGAGAGGTAGAAGGGATGAAGTTGCCTGAGATGGGAGGTGGAAAGAGATTCCTAGGAAGGATATGTCCTTGGAGTTGGTAAAGGAAACAGTAATAGAATGATCAGATGAGGTAAGTTGTGTGTAAATGGGATTTGGTGCTTTTTCCCACATGGTCTCTACATATTTTTTCTCTGACCTTCCCACTACCTCTTGATCTCACCAGTACATTTGGAAAGGTTCCTGGAACAGGCAGGAGTCTCAGAGCTGAAACTTCTCAGATTGCTAAGGTAGCAATAACATTGAGCAAAGGAAATGGGAAGGTGAGGGTATGAAAACTGGCTGGAAAAGGAATTTATTTTCGCTACTATTTCAGACTACACTCCCCTTGATGTCTCTTCTATGTGATATGGCATTAAAAAAATATGATATGAGAAATGTCAGTGAGATCCTTGACTGACTTAAGAAAGACACAGGCTTTTTTGTTGTTGTTTTGGTTTTGTTTTTGTTTTTCCCCAACTCCAAAACTAAGGAGGAAATAATCCCTCTGTACTTTGCCTGGTCAGATCATGTCTGGAGTATTGTGTTCAGTTCTGCATGTCAGGGTTTTGGAAGTACATTGATAAGTTGGAACATGTTCAGAGGAAGGCAGCCAGACTGATGAAGAACCCTGAGTCTATGACATTTAGATATTATTTGAAAGAAATGGAGCTATTTCTCCTAGAGAAGAGAAAAGTTAGGGAAGGGCAGGATATTGATCTTACTGTATTTTAAGTATTATCCTATGGAAGAGTGATGAGATTTGGTCTGTTTGACACCTGATGTTAGAATTAGGAGCCATGAATGGAAGTTACAGAGAGGCCTAAAATTTAAGATCGAAGTCAGGAAAAGTTTCTTAACCATTAGAGTTGCCTAGAAGTGGAATAGGCTACTTCAAAAAGGGGGTTCCCTTTCCCTGAAGATTGTAGAGCAGAGGCTCATCAATTATGTTGTAGTAAGAATTATTTTTTTCAGGTCACATTGGACTAGAGGGCCCGGAAGGTCCCTTCCAATGATGAAAGTCTAGAATTCTTCCAAAATATCTTCAAACTGAAACTGAAATGAAGCTGGTTTTCCAGAGCTACTTGGTGGGATGGTGGGTGGAGTTCCATTAAGCTTCCCAGAGCTACTGCCAATCACTCCCTCCCAGTTGGTACCCCAAAGAACACCACAAAGTTTAGGACCAACTATTATTAAACCGGGAATGTATATTTCTTTTTCTTGCTTGAGTCCCCTGTGATCTTTTGAAGATAGAAATGGGACTGAAGGTAGTGTTTGGGGAGGGGTATTATAGTTGCTTTAATGTGAAAATACAGTTCTGCAAGTGATGCTAGTTGTTTTAAGTACCCAGCAGTCAATTTAACCAAAATGTAGCCCTGCAGGTAGAAATTGTGGATTTCAGCCAAAGAGCTCAATAAAGTTCTCTCTTGGGGACCCATTTCCATTTCCTTTGTGGCAAGCTCTTTCTCAGATGATGCTACAAAATACCCAGGTATCCCACCCCACTTCTGAAGCTCATCTAAGTAATCAGCCTAAAGTACTGCTTTGATTGAAACTTGTTAATTTTATGGCTTTACCCAATAAAGGGCTGGTAGAAACTGATCATGCAAGATACCTATGACACTTACTAGTTGGCCCGGTTCAGCAAAGGCCCTACTGCTTCCTGAAGAGGTCCCAGACTTCTGCCTACTTTGATGTCATCATATGTCGGAAGGAGAATGTGTGACCTTCATGGCATCAAAGGAAAACAAAAATTAGCAAGTTAAACTCTAAGTTGCATAAAGAAACCTGTGGAATCCTGAAACAGAAATGGGGATTAAAGAGCCTGTGACTTAAATTTTATCAACTATCACTTTCGAGAATTTAGAGTCTCCTGAAACAGGTAGAGATCCCAGCCAACTGACCGAGATCCATTGCCAACCCACTCCTACCCCATCTATCTATAGCTTTGGGATCACCAAATAGCCCTGGGATTTTCAGAAGAGAGGAGCAGATATGGAACTACATCTGGTCAATGGCTGCATAGAAGATATTCAATGGAGGGAAGATACTGAAAGGGGAATTCAGTCCAAGCTTGGTTGTAATGCTGGGAAAGGAGGAGACCTGCTCACCAGAAAGACCCTGATGTACCCTTTCAGAAGTCTGAATGGGGCTAGGGGTGAAGGAGACATTCTCTCTCCAAAGGTGGTTATCATGGCATTGGACCCTGGAGGTGGCTCTACAAGGAACATTAAGATTACATTTCACAGGGCTACATTAGTGGACTAGATGGCGTTGGGCTGGCAGTTACTAGATGTTCATGAGAAAAAAGTGACCTCTGTGTGAGGAAAGAAGTTCATCCCCTAGGAAACTGGCAACCTAAAACAAAGCTCTGTTGGTCCTTCCACAGCAACTCTGGAAAGGTGGCAAGTAGCCTCCGTTGCCAAGACTCTTAGGGACTTTGTTGTTGACACTTCCCTTTCTCTGACTTTCCATTCCCAACCCATGAGCAATCTTAAAGCCTTGGAGAAATACAAAGTTGATCCTCTACCAAGGTCAAATATTTATTTGGGTCATGAACCACTCGGGCAGTCTGACAACATCTATGGGGCCCTTTCCAGAATAAAGATTTTAAATGCATATATATTTTTAAAAGATAGGATTGTAAAGGAAAAAAATATTGAAATAAAAGAAAGAAGTAATTTATTTTCCCATTTGGATATGTGGACTCAGACTCTATGTGGTACAGTAGATAGAGTACTAGCCTGGAGGTCAGAAAGACATGACAGAATCATTCTTTAGATGCTTACTAGCTATATGACCATTCACAAGTGACTTCCCCATCATCTGACTTAGTTTCCTTATCTGTAAAGTGGGAGTGATAACAGCACCTACCTCCCAGGGTTGTTGTGAGAGTTAAATGTGATATTATATGTGAAATGGCACACAGATATTTGCTATTATTATTAGTGTTATGTGATATATAGCAAGAAAATGTAGTCATGTGTTTAAAAGGGGAAGAAGCTCTAGAACTGAGGATTTCTGACTCCTTTTTATGTAATGAATAACTGGCTTTGAAAAGGAATTTTTTGGGGAAGAAGACTTAGATTCAAATTGTGCTCTCAGTTGCCCACAGAACAATGTGTGCAGTTTTTCCAAAATCAAACCAAATTGACTATATGAACTATCCCAGGGCTGCTTCATATTCTAGACCCTACGCCAGGGGTGGGAAACCCTCAGCTTTGAGGCCACATGTGGCCCTTTAGATCCTTGAGGTCAGCCTTAGACTGAATCCAAATTTCACAGAACAAATTCCCTTAACAACAGGATTTGTTCTGTAAAATTTGGACTCAGTCAAAAAGGCTGCACCCAAGGACCTAGAAGGCCACAGGTTGCCTACCCCTGCTCTATGCCTTTGTGCCCTCCATGACCTCTGATTACTGTATATGCTGCCTGATTTACGTGGGAATACTTTTCTCCCCATGGAAGTTTGGCTTCTTAAGGGTTGGACTCACCTCCTGGCTTACCATTTGCCCAAGACTCCAGGGATTTTCTGCTATTCAACAGGCTAGTTTGAGTTGAGATTAGTACTTGGAATTCACAATCCCATTCCTCGAATTACTCTGATTAAGTACTTGCCAATTTTCCTATTTTTTTTAAAGAACCACCTCTAGGTTCTTACATTTCTAATTAAAGTTATTTTTTGAAACACGTGTTATTTTTCATATGAAGTTCTCTGCGTTCCTATTTTACAAACTTGGAGGAAGGGTGTTTTTGTCTGTGCCAGGTACATTTTACTTAGCTGAAATGTTCAAAGGTTTCTTGCCTCTCCTCTTGGCTTTGTGTTGAGATCTCTTACAAAATGAAGCTACTGCCACTGAGGAGTTGGTCATCTGAATAAAAAGTGGTGGTTGACAAAATAATGTGTTTCTAAAGATTTGTACCTGGGCAAACATCTAATACAATTGAGCAGCTCCAAGATAGGGTACCTGGGCAAGGAAATTCTTGTGTTGTCCTTTCCTTGGACAGCTTCCGTATAAAAACTGTAACCAGATTATTAAATGGATCATAACAGTAAATTCCTCAAACATGGCAGATGTTTAGAACATGGTTTTTCCCCATCCATTCACTATATTCATTCATTTAGTCAAATGTTGAAGGAAGCCTTTACCACTCAACCATTAATACCTTGCTATTAACATCTTCAGAGGGGGCGGCTGGGTGGCGCAGTGACTAGAGTACTGGCCCTGGAGTCAGAAGGACCTGAGTTCAAATCCAGCCTCAGACACTTAACACAAAAACCTAGCCGTGTGACCTTGGGTGAGTCATTTAACCCTAATTTGCCCTCCAAAAAAACTCCCTCTTCAGAGGATCCACCTTTATTTCACTTCTCCTGTCCATAAAGCCTTGAAATTAAAGACTTCCCAAGAGAAGGAAAGAAAAGACAATCATGTGTGTCCCTTTGAGCCAAGGAGAAAAAGGTTTCACCAACCAGCACCATTAAGATCGAGATTTGACTTTGCTCTACTTATATCTAAGCTCATGGGGGAGATGGGGTAATAAAGCTGATATTATGTGTGAGTTCAGTAAAACCTGACTTTTCAGATGACAGAAGATAGATATAGTAAGTGTCAGAGGACAAAGAGAAAAAAACATCCTTGCTTGCAAATACCTATTGATGGGTACTAAGGCAAATATTACTGGACTGGATATTAATAAAAGATAAGTCTACTTCATTTCTGTAATGCAGATTCAGTCTTGTGAAACCCAATAAATGCAAATTTCTTATGATGATATATGAAGGGACAGATGGGATACAGAATATGGAATATATCTCTAAGGATTGTGAAGTTTTGGCAAGAAACTGAAAACTTTAGGGGTATAGAGGATGTTTTCAACATTGTTCTTGTTGCTAATCATTGTCACGTCTGATTCTTCATGACTCCATGGCCCATAGCATACCAGGTTCTTCTCTCCTTCATTATCTCCCAAAGTCTGTCCAAAATCATAGTTGTTGCTTCCATGACACTATCTATCTATTCCATACACTGCTGTCCCCTTTCCCCTTAGCCTTCAATCTTTCCCAACATCTAAGTCTTTTCCAATGAGTTCTGTCTTCTCATTATGTGGACAAAGTATTTAAAATTCAATTTTAGTATTTGTCCTTCCAATGAGTAGTTTGAATTAATGTCTTTAAGTATTGACTAATTTGATCTCTTTGCTATCCAGGGGAATCTCAAGAGTCTTCTGTAGCTCCACTAATCAAAAGCATAAATTATATAGCAGTCAACTTTTCTTATAGTCCAGCTCTCATAGCTGGAAAAAAATAGCTTTGACTATATGGACCTTTGTTTGCAAGGTGATGTCTCTGATTTTTAGTATGTTGTTCAGATTTGCCATAGCTTTCTAAGGAGCAAACATCTTTTAATTTTATGGCTGCAGTCACCATTTTCAGTGATCTTAGAGCCCAAAATATAAAACCTGACAGTTTTCATTTCTTCTCCCTCTATTTGCCAGGAAGCAGTAGGACTAGTTGCCATGATCTTAGTTTTATTACTGCTAAATTTCAAGCCAACTTTAATACTCTCCTCTTTCACCATCATCAAGAGGCGTTTGCTAGTCAAAGGTAAAACCTTCAGAAGAAATAAATTTTGGAAGAAGATGACCAGGGCATCAGAGAATAACAGAGTCTAACTGTTGCAAGGGATCACAAATTGCAACTCATACTTAAACACTCTTTCTCTTCTGCTAAAATTTAAGAATAATGAGCCATTGACTGGGGACGGAACTCAACAATAAGAGTTGATGAGAATACATATATTTTCTTAGAGTCTTCCAAATTTCTTCCTATCCAGTAGAAAATGTGTTATTTGATGGCAGGGTTATGAGGATAGAGGCTTTGTAATTACCCATGAACAAGAAATGGAAAGTGAGGTGGAATTGACCTGTGATCTCATTGTCTGCACCGGGCCACCATTCCTCAATTGCTTTCCCACCCTAGAGCCACACTCAACACAAGGGGCCTTCTCTCACTGAAACATCCTTTTGCCTTTGTTTCCCCTTTCTCCATTAATGAATTTTTTTCCTTTGGCTTCCATTGTGTGGAAGGGTTCAGAAAATTCTTCTCTTGGCTCTGCTTTTTTACTCTCCAGACTTCACCACTGTTCATTATCTTCTATCCTTTCCTTTTCAGCCCCCTTTTACAGATTGTCTTTCTCCTTCAGAATGTAGGATCCTTGAGGTAAGCAAGTGCCTTTCTTTTGATTTCCATTTTTGTCCCCAATCCATAGCAGTCTAGATGCATGATAAATGTTTGTTGACTATCAAATCAAGTCAGTACTTTGTTGGCAACTTATAGTCATAGAGAGCTGCCTAGAACACTGAGAGGTTAAATTACTTTCCCACTATGTGTCAGACTCATGATTTGATCAAAATGAAACATAATTGAATAATAATAAGAACTGGCATCTCTATAGATAGCCAATTAGCATTTACATGTTTTGTAAGTTATCTTGTGCTCAAAACAGCTCTGTGAGATAGGAATTATGGTTATGACTATCTCCATTCTAGTAATAAAGAAATTGAAGAGACATGTAAAATGATGTCCTTAGTCTCACAGCTAGTAAGTAGCAGAGACTTGGTTTGAACCTGGATCTCTCCTGACTTCCAGTCTAACATTCTTACTAATCATAGTCCACAAGGATGGGAAACCTGTGACTTTGAGGCAACATGTGGATTTCTAGATTCTTAAGTGTGGCCTTTTGACTGGGTCTTTAATCATATATGTCTTAGGGTCAGTGTAACGTATGTGTGCCACTTAAAGCCCTGGGGTTTCTGCTAGAACAGTTCACATACATCATGAAAAATAGAAGGCCCATATCCGTTACTCTTGTGCAGGTATGGGGAATCTGCAGCCTTGAGGCTACACATGTGACCTTCTAGGGCCTCAAGTGCAGCCCTTTGATTGAATCCAAACTTCACAGAACAAATTATTTTATTTGGATTGAGTCAAAGTGCCACACTTGAGGACCTAGAGGGTCACATGTGACCTGGAGGCTACAAGTTCCCCACTTCTGCTCTTGTACATTTAAATACTGTATCCCAGACTTCATCTTTGCATCTTTTTCCTCAAGACCATCAATGAATGAACATAAGATTCTCCTGTTGAGCACTTCCTTCACATTCCTCTCTGTAGTCTAATATAACAAGCTGAATATATGGGTGCTTGTGTTCAGAATTTCACTTAGACCATGTGTGATGGCTAAACAGTTGAATTGGTAAATTCAGTGAACTTCCTTTAAATCAATTCTTTGATTACGAGGAACAAATTTATTAGGAATAAATATGAAGCCTTATGCTTGGGTTCAAAAAGTTGACTCTACAAATGCAAGATGGGTCATCATGCTAATTATGCAGTTTGTCTAAAGAAAATGCGAGGTTTACATGAATTAATCATTTGATACAGAAACCCAAAGAAGCTTATTTGATCTTGGACTGCATTAACAGAAGCATAGGTTCCAGAATAAGGAAGAGCTGGTCCCATTGTATTCTGCCCCAGTCAGACCTCACCTAGAATGTTAAGTGCATTCTGGGTTCTATAATTTAGGAATAGACATTGATTAGCTCTAGAACATCTAAAGGAGGGAAATCAGGATAGTGAAAGAACTTAAGATGTTATGAGGATCAATTTAATGATCTGGGGATGACACCCTGAAGAAGAAGAAAAGACTTGAGGTAAGAGGAAGGGGGTCATGATGGCTCTGTTCAAGTCTTTGAAGGCTGTCATGGAGAAAAGGGATTATACTTGTTCTGTTTTGCTTAAGTGAACAAAAATGGGTACAAATTGCAAAGAGGTATGTTTAGGCTTGATATTGGTAGGAGGGAACTTTTCTTACTACTTAGAGTACTTAATGTATGTGAATGGACTACTCCTGAAGGAGACCTCATTGGAAGTATTTAAGGAAAATCTGAATAATCACTTGTGGGGCAGGCTATAGTGGGGCTTCTTTTGTGACATTGGATTGGACCAAATGGCCTCTTAAGGTCCTTTCTAACTATGAAATTCTATGATCCTTTTATTCAGTGATCCATCTACCAAGTCAAAGTATTTTGTAGCCACAAGTGATTTTAGAACTAAGGGAAACAATCTCTACATTCAGAAATGCCCTCTCCCCCATAAGCAAGAATATAATAATTTAATAGAATATAGATTAATTTTTACCTGAGATGGGATAGGAAACCAATGAAGTTTTCCTCTCAGCACAGACACTGGGTATGTCATTCAGTACCTCTGGCACTCAGTTCCTTGTCTGTGAAATGAAGGGATCAAACTAAATGATATCTAAAATATCTTTCAGCCACAATACTACATCGAATAAAGTGTTGATGCCGCAGTTGTTTTGTAATGTGTTGGTATGCATTAGTATGACTTCATATCCTATTCTGAATATATATCTATATCTATATCTATATCTATATCTATATCTATATCTATATCTATATCTTTGCAAAGCTAAAAGTGCTATATTAATGTTAGGTGGTAGTAGTAGTTGTAGTAGTAGTAATAGTAATAGTAGTAGTAGTCATTTTAGCAGAATAGTGGTAGTAGTAACAGGAGGAGGAGGAATAGGAAGAATAGTAGTCATAGTAGAGAAGGAGAAGGAGGAGGAGCAGGAGCAGCATCACAGTACCAGCAGTGCCAGAAGTACCAGCAGAAGTAGCGGTAGAAGGGAAAACAACTGAGAAATTAGTTAGATTAAAGATGGGAGAGTGCTGGGAGAAAGTGATTGCAGGTTGGGTTCCATAAGGGTTCTACCCATATCCCATTGTTAATTGTCCCCTGTCTACCTTACTAGGGTGATTTTCTAGAGTGATACCTATTCCTGTTCACTACTTTTACCCCATGGGTCACTGCAAAATCTTCTTACTACTAAGGCCATAGTCCTCTAGTGATTCTCAATGTGCATACAAAATAGAAAGCACATCCTGTATAATTTTCAGGACAGTTTTGGCTACATGGAATAAATAGTTTTGGGAGCAGATTTTGCTGGGGATGTATTATTTCTGTGCAGTAGAAGACCTTACAATTAAAGCATTTAAAGTTACCGTTTCATTTTTCTTAACTTAGAAGATAATTTTTTCTGTTATTTCTTTTTTAATTTTTATTTTTTTAAACTTTTGTTTATTTTTAGTTTACATCATTCATTTCCATGAAATTTTGAGTTACAAATTTTCTCCTTGTCTTTCCCTTATCCACCACCCCAAAACAGTGATCCCACTGTATACTCCCTCCCCTTCTGTTCTCTCCTATATCCTCCCCCATTACCCCTCTGACTTTCTGGTAGGGCAAGATGGATCTCCCTACCCCAGTGCCTGTATATCTTATTTCCTAGTTGCATATAAATAATAATAATGATTATACACACACACACACACACACACACACACACACACGTATATTTTTAACATTTGATTTTAGAACTTTAAATTCTAGATTCTTTCCCTTCCTCCCTCATCACCCACCCACACTGGAAAGACAAGCAATTCAATACAGGCCGTACATGCATAGTTACACAGAACATTTCCACAATGGACATATTGTGAAAGACTGACTATATTTCCCTCCTTCCTATTTTGCCCGCACTTTGCTCTGTTCTCTACTTTGTCCCTGTCCCTTTACAGAATTGTGTGCTTCTAACAACCCTCCTACAGAAAACTGCCCTCCCCTCCATCCACCGCCCTCTTATACCCTTCCCCCCTACTCTCCTGTAGGCCAAGATACCCAATTTAGAGTGTATGTCATTCCTTCTGTAAGCCAAATTCAATGAGAGTAAGGTTGACCCATTCCCTTTTGCCTTCCTATTCTTCCCCTCCATTGTAACAGTTATCCCTTGCCTCTTCTATATGAGATGATTAGCCCCATTCTGTCTCTTCCTGTCTCCTTTCATTCTATTCCTCTCCCACCTCTCAATTTCAACTTTTAAAATATCATCCCTTCCTATTCGACTGATCCTGTGCCCTCTGTCTATGTGCACATGTATACACACACTCACATATGTATTCATATGCATATATACCCTCCTATTTAGACACATGTGTATGTATACATATACATTTATATTCCCTTCAACTATCCTCATACTGAGAAAAGTTTCATAAGTCACAATTATCATTTTTCCATGTTGGCATATAAATAGTTCAACTTTGATAAATTCCTTATGAATTCTTTTCCATGTTTACCTTTTCATGTATCTTGTATTTGAATGTCAAATTTTCTATTCAGTTCTGTTTTCTTTTTCATCAAGAATGCTTGGAAGTCATCCACCTCATTGAATGACCATATTTCTCCCTGGAACATTATACTCAATTTTGCTGGGTAGGTGATTCTTGGTTTTAATCCTAGCTCCCTTGATCTCTGGAATATTATATTCCAGGCCATTTGATCCCTTAATGTAGAAGCTGCTAGATCCTGGGTTATCCTGATTGTGCTTCCACAGGATTCAAATTGTTTCTTCTTGGCAGCTTGTAATATTTTCTCCTTGATCTGGGAACTACGGAACCTGGCTATAACATTCCTCAGAGTCTTCTTTTTGGAATCTTTTTGAAGAGGTGATTGGTGAATTCTTTTAAATTCTATTTTGCCCTTTGGTTCTAAAATATCAGGGCAATTTTCCTTGTGAATTTCTTGAAGGATGCTTTCTAGGTTCTTTTTTTGGTTGTGGCTTTCAGGTAGCCCAATAATTTTTAAATTGTCTCTCCTGGATCTTTTTTCCAGGTCAGTGGTTTTTTCAAGGAGATATTTCACATTTCCTTCTATTTTTTCATTTGTTTGAATCTGTTTAATAGTATAAAGTCATTTGCTTCCATTTGCTCCACTCTAATCCTGAAGGAATTATTCTCTTTAGAGAGCTTTTGAGATTCTTTTTTCCATCTGGCAAAGTTGACTTTTTAAGGCATTCTTCTCCTCATTGGCCTTTTGGACCTCTTTTGCCATTTGAGTTAATCTATTTTTTAAGGTGTTATTTTCTTCAGTCAGGTTGTTGACTCTCTTTTCATGATTTTCTTGCATCATTCTCATTTCTCTTCCCAATTTTTCCTCTACTTCTCTTATTTGGTTTTCAAAATCCTTCTTAAGCTCCTCTACGGCTTGTAACCAGTCTACATTTTTCTTGGAAGCTTTTGGTGTGGGAGTTCTGACTGTGTTGTCTTCCCCCCATTCAATGCTTTGATCCTTTTTGTCTCCCCAAAAATAATCTAAAGTTGAATTGCAGGGCTTGCTTTGCTTCCTTTGCCTGCTCATGTTGCCAGTCAGTTACTTGACTTTTGGGATCAGTAGAACTCTGCTTCCAGAGGAGAGAGCTTTGTCCCAAATTGCTGAGGTTTTCACAGCTGTTGGAGCTATTAGGAGGCCACAGTCTCTGCAGCACCCACCAGCTTTGGCTCACTGAAAACACACCTCAGGACCACCACCAAGACCACAATCCTGATCCAGACAGCTTAAGGCAAGAGCACTTAGCCTCTGAATTGCTTGTCTTTCCAGTGTGGGTGGGTGATGAGGGAGGAAGGGAAAGAATCTAGAATTTAAAGTTCTCTACAGGCTGAGAGCTCTGAAGCAGCCACGTGGAGGTGGCTGCAGGGCTGCAGCTTCTGCTGCTTTCTTGCCCTGGGGACCAGTGCCTGGACCTGCTTTTCTCCCCCAAATTTAGCCAATTTCCACTGACCTTTCACTTTGTCCTTGTTTCTTACGGGTTGATAATTCTGGAAACTGCCATAGCTGCTGGTGACATGCTCTCCTGAAAGCTCCAGCTGCGGCTTGTCCTGGCTGCCCTGGGGCCAAGCCATGGTTTCAGGCTGGGCTGGTTTTGGCTCCCAGCATGCTGCACCAAACCCTTCCTGTCCCTCCTCCTGGGCTGCCTTCAGCGGGAGATGTGTTTTCCTGTAATTTTGTGGGTACTGGAGCCCTAAAATTTGTTTAGAGTCATATTTTATAGGTATTTGAGGTGGTTATGAGGGGAGCCATGGAGTTCTCCTGCTTCTACCCTGCCATCTTGGCTCTGCCTCCCTAAAGTTTTGATTTCAAAGCAGAGGTAGAAAGAAGGTTTCCCCAAGCCTCCTTTCCCCTGAGAATAACAGTTGAAGATAAAAATACAGTCTGGCCATTGATAATAAGTCAATGAACCATCTGTTTAATAGTGCTGATAGGAAGGAAGAATTGCAGTGTTCGTGCTGTTTGTTTCTGGACTTAATGGAAAGACATTATCTGTTACTCCATAATGTATGCTGCTCTCTGATGATTGGTGCCACTGACAGCACTCTAAAAGCAGGTATTTTGGGAAGAAACAACAGCAGGAGAATCAGTTAGGTACTTTAGAAAATTAGGTCCTGAAGTAGAAAATGCAATTCCATCCTCATTGATAGTCTTCCTCTAAAATGTTTCAGGAAGAGACTTGCAAACAGATAATCAATCTAGGATCTTTTGCACCTCCAATTGATTTTCCATGGAGGGCTCAAATTGCTTATTTTCTTCATAGAGAGAATAGTAAACACGTTATCGCCCCCAATGAATCTGCCATTTCCCTCTTGGGAAAGCTTGGTTACTGGTGGGCTTCCCTTCTGAGTTGAAAATTTGAGCCCACCAAAGAAGTGAAAAACATGAGTTCCTTCTTAATCTCCTTTGAGGGATCTTCATCCAGTCTGTACCTACTCACTGGATGTCCTTCAAGGTCTGTCCTTGGCTTACTTCTCTTCTCTCTCTTTATTCTATAGCTGGTGATCTCATTAGCTCTCATAGCTTCAATTATTATCTCTTCAATTGATTCTCAGACCTTAACATGTCTACTAACCACTGCTCATGCATCTCCAGCTGCCTATTGGACATCTCAAACTGGATAACATGTAGACCAATATTTCCACAAGTAAACTTATTATTTCCCCTCCTAAACTCTTCCCTCTTTTAAACTCCCCTGTCCCTCTAAATGGAATCACCAGTCTTCTAGTCACCAGGCTTAAAAACCTAAGTGTCATCCTGAATCCCTTATTCTCTCTCACCCCTCATATCCAGTCTGTTGCCAAATCCTTTCAATTTCATCTTCATAACTTTTCTTGTATGTGCCCCCTTCTCTCTCCAGATAACACCACCACCCAGGTATAGAGTCTCAATAGCTCATGGCTGCAAAATTGCAAGCACCTGATGGATGGTCTCCTTGTTCCAAGTCTCTCTCTACTCCAGTCTTTCTTCTACTCAACTATCAAAATGATCTTCCTAAAGTTGGGTCTGACCATTTCCCTTTTCTGTTTAGTTAAACTCTAATAAGGATCAAATATAAAACCCTCTGTTTGTCATAAAGCCCTCTTAACTTGGCCTCTTCCTAACTTACTCCCTCCTATGTGTTCTAGAATCAAGAGTATTGACCTTTTAGCAGTTTCTTACTCAAGACACTCCATCTCCTGATTCCATGAATTTTCACTCACTATGTCCCATGTCTAGAATTCTCACCTTTCACTCCTAGATTCCTTCAAATCCCAGCTAAAATTCCATTGGAGTATTAGTGCTTTCCCTTTAAGATAATCTACAAGTGATCCTATTAATACTTTGTGTATAAATAATTGTTCACATGTCTCCCTAACACCAATTTAGATTGTGAGTTCCTTGAGGGTAGTGACTGTTTTTGCCTCTTAAATCAGAGCTTGGCACATACCAGGCACTTAATAAATGTGTGTTTACTTCATTTGAGAAAAAAGTAAAATGTATGGTATACCTATAAGGAAGGGCTAAAGAAAGAATGACCAGACACACTAGTGGTCAGGTTTTCTGTTTCTTTATCAAGTCATTCACTTGACTTCATGATTAGGATAAAGAGAAAAACTATGTGGGTTGAAGCTGTCACCAAATTGGGAGGGGGAGACTTGAAAATCATGTGAAAGATTTATAACTCTACTCAATAGATCATAAGCAAAACCTGAATATTTTTGAGTGCTATAATCAGATATATGTATAAGGAAGAGTAGATTGGCAGAGTGATGAAGTATGGATGAGATAGGGAAGAGTGAAGTGGAGATAACCTGTGGAAAGATGGATGAAATGGTCCAAAGGAGTGTTAATGAGTGCCCAAACTAGGGTGGTGGTGATTGGAATACAAAAAACAATGAAAGCTATTATCAAGTTTGAACTGATAAGTCCTAGACATCATAGGTGAGAGAGAACAGTTAAAGATAAATTCAAAGTTATGAATATGGAAGGCAGGGCAAAGGGTGATATCATTTTAACAGTAAAAATAAAGTTGTAAGCTTGAACAGATTTTGAGGGGAAGAACTTGGTTTGGGACATGTTAATGATAATGCGAGTAAATTATTAGTTTTATTTGAATTATTTGATTATATTTGAATTTTTTTTATTATTATTATTTGAATAGTAGGATAGGAATAAAGACTGGATGATTTCATTCATATAGGAAACCCCTGGAAATGGAAACCACCTCTTCCAATGCAGGTTGGGACTTTTGCAACTTAGAAACTTAGAGAGCTGCCCAGAGCACTGAGATGTTAACATACTTCCCAAGATCACATAGCAAGTCCATATCAGAGTCAGGATTTGAACCCAAGCCTTATTGACTTCAAGGCTGGCTCTCTACTCACTCTGAATATTGCTTCTCACTTTGTAGAGTACTTTACAATTATCTAAGTTCTCCCAAATTTTATTTCTTTTTATCTTACCAATAATTCTGCATCCTAGGCAAGGCAATTATCACTACTTTATGTTACAGATGATGAAACTGAGACTCATAAAGGTTAAGTGAGTATTCCCAAGTCATATGACTATCACAAGATGAATTCAGTATGATAGGGGAGGTCCCTTGACTTCTTGTTCATTAATTTTCCCACTACATTTACTGCCTCTTTTGGAACGCTCCCAATGATGGGGCATTCATTCCTTAATAAGGCAGCCAGCCCATTCTTGGGGAAGCATAATTCCACAGTTCAATCAATATGTATGAAGTGTGTACAATATGCAAGTTGCTGAGGTAGGCCCTGAAAGACATACAAGGATAAACAATTACTACACACAAGGGACTGAGAAATTAGGAGGAGAGATGGAATAAGTAAACAAGTAACTTTCCTTCCAGTCTCAATCTGTGATTTCATCTTTATTTGGAATTCCCAGTACTGAAATTCCTTCCACTTACACAGATCAAAAAGAAAGTTCTCTATAACCTAGATTCTTAAAGAGTTGCCTAGGGCACTGAAAAGTTGATTGATTTTCCCATAGTTTCAACACCAATATGTGTCAGGCCCAGAATTTGACTTTAGGTCTTTCTGATTCCAAGGCCAGACTTTGACACAATATGCCAGACTGCTGACTCTAATGTATAATTGAAAATAACTGTGTGAGAGAGGTACAAAGCAGCTGCTATGACAGTTTAGAGGAAGGAGACCTAGTTGGAAAACTTAATGGAGAAGGTGACATTCCAGTCATACCTTGATGAATGGATAGGGTCTTGACAAGTGAGATGTCAGAAAAGCATGCTGAGTGTAATAATAGCCACGATTTATAAAACACCTTAAAGTTTGCAATATGATGTTTATATAATCTTGTTTGATCCTCACTATGGTCATAGGAGGCAGTTGCTATTATTATCCATGTTTTACAGATGAGGAAACTGAGGCTGAGACATTAAGTTGCCCTTGGGTTTCACAGTAAGATCTGTCAGGATTTGAACTCATTTCTTGACTTCTAATCCAGCACTCAATCTGTTACTCCATTTAACTACCTCTAATACTTCTTTAACTTTCTCTTCATAGAGGAAATGTGCAAAATGTGCTAAGTAGCATAGTATATTTTGGAAACAGTGAGTAACCCATGTAAGATAGAAGGTATAGTATGTAAACAAAAGTAGCATGAGATGAAGTTAGGTAAAATTCAAGCAGATAATGGAAGGTCTTGAGCTTTATACTAGCTAGTTTGCTCTTGATTTTGAAGGTAGTGGGAGTCATTGAAGGTTTTTGATCAGCAGAGAGATATGATGAAAGTAATGCATTAGGAATTGTTGCAATATTCTTCCTTAAATTCAACTCAAACCTAACTTTCTATAATTTCTGCCCATCCTCCCAAATTCTGTCTCAAGTAACAAAGAATTATTCTGCCCTCTTCCCCATGAGAAAATATAAAAAGAGAACTGGTTTCAGAGTCAGAGGACCAAGGTTCAAGCCCGAATTCTGCTACTAATTCCCTGTGTGACCTTGGGCAAATAATTTAACATGTCTGGTTTCCTAATTTCTAAAATGAAGACCTAGGCTAGATGACCACTGTGGTTTCACTCCCCACTAAACCCTATGTTTTTCTGAGTAGAAGTAGGATTCAGGGACTTGGGTCTGTAAAGGACCTGAGAGGTCATCTAATCTAGCCCCATCATCTTACAGATAAGGAAACAGAGAGATAAAAGGAGAGAATATTTGTAAAACTCTTTGCAAGCCTTAAAGGGTTATATAAGTAGTAGTAGTAGCAGTAGTAGTAGTAGTAGTGGTAGTAGTAGTAGTAGTAGTAGTAGTAGTAGTGGTAGTAGTGGTAGTAGTAGTAGTAGTAGTAGTAGTAGTAGTAGTAGTAGTAGTGGTAGTAGTAGTAGTAGTAGTAGTAGTAGTG
>CM053583.1:387164623-387262946 GCA_028627135.1 Pseudochirops cupreus
AATATAAAATATTTGTATACAATATACATATATACTATCATATATGTAGTATACTATATATAGACGTTATAATATGTAGGTACATATGTACTATAATATATGTAGTATGATATATATTATTCTAAAAAAAATCAGTGTAATTTTCAGCTCCAATAGTTTCATATATATTCTGTTCTCTGCTAATGGGTTATCAGACAACAGTTTAATGCAAAACCCATCTTAGAGAGATTTCTTTTTTTTGTTTATTTGTTTGGTGTGTGTGTGTGTGTGTGTGTGTGTGTGTGTGTGTGTGTGTGTGTTTGTGAGACAATCAGGGGTTAAGTGACTTGCCCATGGTCACATAGCTAGTAAGTGTCAAGTGTCTGAGACTGGATTTGAATTTAGGTCCTCTTGACTCTAGGGCCAGTTCAGAGAGATTTCCATGGTTCAAATGAACTATGAAAATGTTAAAACTAAAAACTGGATTTGGTTTCAGAAGACCTAGGCCAAATCCCAGATATCCTACCTACTAACTATGTGACTTGGAGTGAGCCACATCACCACCCTGAGCCTCGTTTTCCTCAGCTGTAAAATGGGTATATTAGCACTTTTGATAATTACTTCACAAGATTTGTTGTGAAAATCAAATGAGACAAAATATGTAAAATATGATATAAAAATTTTTTATAGCATCGGCTGCTGTTGCTACTAAAAATAACAATGACATTGTAAAGACCTAAAAGACCTTTAGATTCAAAGGAATGAATCTCCATTATGAGAATTTTCTATTTTTTTCTGAGTTAACATACATTGAATAATTTCTAGTAGGCATCCCCCTCCACCCCCATCCTCCATTGAGTACCAATCAAACCAGCTGCTTACTTGGCAAGCCAATTCTGTTCCTAATAACAAATGAGCAGTAAAAAGCCGTGCTTCCCATGCAAATGGTGTGGTCAAATGAGGAAAATTGAATAAACATCTAGTGAATTACCAGAGGTACTGGGAAACAATTCTAGCAATTAAGTAGTCAGGGTAATACCTTGGGACTGCAATGGATTCTACATTAGTTAGATGCCCCAACTCATTATGCAACTAAGTCTTTTTTCTTTGTTTATTTTTTTTTCCTGTGTGGAATTAGCTTAGGATCTCTCTGTACCAGTGAATTTGGATTATTTTTATTTTTTTGCCTATTACATTCCAGGAATATGTCTTAAGGATATATTGTATTCACTGGCTGTGCTGGGTACAAGGGTACTTACTGTTTAGATCTTATTTTGGCATCATCTTTCTGACCTTATGAAAGTCCTGGATTATCGTGAAAAGGAAAATGATGGCAGAAAATTGAAAATGTGAAAGATTTAGCAGCCAACATTTGTGAGGCTTCTACTATGTGTAAAGCATCGCTGCACAGTGGATAGAGTGTGGAGCCTGGAGTCAGAGGTTCAAATCCGACTTCTGACATTTCCTAATGGTGTGCCCTAGGACAAGTTTATTTAACTTGATTCCATTCTGCTTCATTCAGTCAAGGCCCAACTAACTGCTAGGCACTGAACTGGGTGCTTGGGATACAATAACAAAAAAGGAACAAGTTTTGTCCTCAAAGAGCTCACATTTCACTGGAGTATGGGTAGAAAAGACCATATACACTAAGAAGTAAATGAGAATATGCAAAGTAGATATAAAATATTCTGTGGGAAACAGTAACAGCTGGAGAAGAGGATTCAAGAAAAACTCACATAGGACATGGTGCTAGATGCCTTAAGTACTCCTCTGACACTTATCTACCAAGACATCTAAGATGTTTCTACTCCATTTTCTTCTTTCCTTTGATTGGTATTAGTCAACCAACAAGCAATTATTAAGCACCTTCTACATTTTCCCAACATTGTCAAAAGGTCTGTTATAAACCTGTAAGGCATTAAGGAAAAGATGGCTATGGTCTTCAGGTAGATAAATGCATAGTCTATACTTTTGGAAAAGTCTACAAGACACCCTTGTAAACTTTTGCTGAGGTACCCTGAAGGAGATTCCAAAATTTATTCTGATAGTATATCAATTCAAGGCCAAAGTAGGGCAGAGCTAGCAGGATTTGGCAAGTATATGGATTTCAGTTGCTTAGCCTGTAATTCACAGATACAAATCTCTGATGACTATAATCCCTAAATGTGGATCTTCAAATATGGTCTGATTGACGTTGATACCTCCTATCAGGATGTTATGATATTAAATCAGAATGCCATGTTGCACACAGCATTCTGTAAATAAGATTGTAATTAGATAATCTGAAATAGAATCCCTGACTGCAATGATTTTCCTCATGTAGTGTCCTATAATGTACTACATTTGAGATACCAGGTGAGAGGGATGGGGGAAAGAAAGAAAATAAATAGAAGGTATCGGGTTTTTCTTGTGACAAAGTCTTATCTCAAATGTCATTGCCTCCTTCCAACCTTATAAGAAAGACCCATCAGTGGAAAAAATCAGACAAAAAAAAAGTACAAGAAAACATGGTCTAGGGGAAAGAATGTTGATCTTGAGGTCAGGAAGACTTGGGTTTGAATTCTGCTTCAGACATTTATTAGCTGTGTACTCTGGGTAATTTACTCAGCTTCTCTGAGCTTTATTTTCTTCATCTCTAAAATGAAGGGGGTGGGGCTCATCTGTTCCTAATTTCCTTTCTAGCCCTAAATCTAAGATCCTGTGTTGGGTCAGTGAAAACAAAAATCCTTTTACAAACAACACTTCACCCTGAAGCTTCTCATAGGGCAGAGAGGATTATTGTTGTTTCTGTAAGCTGACCGACAAATAGGAAAAAATAGGAACTTTAAAGCCTTACTTAAAAGGCCAATTGTAATGGTAATCAAGGAAATGAATGACTTTTATTAGAGTGAAGGAAATCCAGGTGCTGACAAGCTCAGGCATCCCTTCCCTCCCTCTTCTATGTTTCACCTCTCATCTGCCCCATATCCACTGACCTTTTTGAAATTCCCAACAGCAAAGTAGTGGTCACTGCTGTTACTATCTCTGATTTCTCGAGATATTCTGGACTTGTCTTTTTATAACAAGGAGGGATGCTTTCAGTTGTATAGCAGCTTTTATGTATTGGATAATCTCTTCTATATGGGGAAATGGAATCTATTCACTCTGCCCCAGAAAGCAGAAAAGTATGCTGGGTAGGAGTTGAGTAAAGACCAACAGAGGGAGAAAGAGAAGTAATATTGCCATTTGAATATATTACAGAACACCTGAATGGAATTAAAAGATAAATGAACAATTTTTGTGCTTGTCGAGACCTTAGGGATCATCCAGTTCAGGGTTGGGGAACCTGCATCCTCAAGGCTATGTATGGGCCTGCAGGTCATAAAGCATGACCCTTTGACTGAATCCAGACTTCACAGAACAAATCCCTTTCCTAAAAGGTTCTATAAACTTGGACTCAGTCAAAAGACCCCATCCAAGGACCTTGAAGGTCACATATGGACTCAAAGCCACAGGTTCCCCACTCCTGTTCTAGTTCAACACCCTTCCCCTGCTTTTTTTTTCATAAATAGGCAAACTGAAGCTCATAAGAGTTGAATTGTCATAATAAAATTGAATAGCAGTAGGGAATAAATTAGATCTAGACCAACACTTCGTACCTTATGTCAAAATAACTTTCTATCCTTACATGACCTAGATATAAAAAGTTCTCAGATAAATATGGAAAATAATAACCTTTCAGATCTATGGATTGAAGAATAGGTCATGACTAAACGAGGAAGAGAAGATTACAAAAGATGAAATTGACAATTTTGCTTAAATAAAATTAATGATTTTGTACAAACAAATCCAATAAGTTAAGATTAAAAGGAAAACAATTAACTGTGGAAAATATAACAAATCTGCCTGATAAAGGTCTCATTTCATATATGTATGTATGTATGCATATATATGCATATGTATATATAATATTGTATAGGCATACACACAAAAAGATTAAAATTTATAAGAATGAGAGCTATCTGCAAGTGATAAATTGTCTAGAGATATGTACCCTAGGAAAAAATCCAGCCTACACATAGCCACATGAAAAAAAATGCTTCAAATCACTAATAATGAGAGAATACATATCAAATCAATTCTGAAGTTAGACCTCACACCTAGCAGATTGGTATGACAAATCTGAGAAAGATGACAAAAGGAAGAAAATGACAAATGTTGGAGGGGCTGTCGGAAAGCAGGCACATTGATGGACTGTTGCTACACCTGTACAACCACTTTCAAAAGCAATTTGGAGTTAGATTGTGTTTGTCTGTTACAAGGTATTTTTTTTCTTTCTTTCTCTTTTTCTTTGTTAAATCGAGGCAGGAGTAGGGAAGGATTGCAGGGATTAACAGAAGTATTAACATCCCAAATACGGAGATGGGGGGGTATTGAAACATTTTTCAAATGAACTTAACAGAAGAAAGCTCAGAAGGAAGCACAAATAAGCTGAATAATTTAGAAATTAACCTGTGGAATTTATTATACACTTAAAAAGAGCTGTATAAAACAGAGGTACACATTTTAATGTACAATCCTCTTTTTTGTATTCAGCTATTATACATGAATTTTTTAAATGTTTAAATATAGAATAAAAGGATAAAATAATTTTTCAAAAGATTGGAAAAGAAATCATGAAATTGGAGAAGAATAAATACTGAAGCTGTTTTCTTTTTCTTTAAGGAAGAGAATGAAGTCTGGAACTTAAGCAGGTGAACTTGACTTTGCTTCTGGACAAAGTTCTAGAATGTTATTATGAAAAAGAGAAATAGTTACATTTAGGAAAGGAAGATCTGATCACAAAGGACTTGGACTGCACCAACTGTAGACCAGTAGGATATAATATTCATTATTCATAGATTTTTTTTTTTACAAGGGGGTTCAGTGGATAGAACACTGAGCCTAGATTATAGAAGATCTGAGTTCAAATTCAGCCTCAGACCTTATTTATGGTCTGCATAAGGAACTTAACCTCTGTCTGCTTCAGTTTTTTCATCTGTAAAAAGAGGATAAACAATAGCACCTAACTTGTAGGGTTGTTGTGGGGATCAAATGAGATAACATGAGTAAAGAGCTTTGCACACCTTCAAGGGCTATATTACATGAATGCTAACGAGGATGATGATGAGGATGATGATGAAGGTGACAATGATGATGAAATATGGCTGGCCCATAGCCTAGTCTTCATACAGCAACTTGATGGAAAATACATACACATACACACACACACACTCAGACACATACACACAGAAACACACTCACACATACACGCATTCACACACACATACACACGTGAACACACACACATCCACATGCATACACAAACACACATACACACACACATACATACACTCATACACTTTCACACACATACACACATTCACACAATACACAATCACACACACATACACACACTCACACATATACACATACTCACATACTCACACACATATACACACATACACACACTTTCACATACATTCACACATACATACACACACATACATCCCCACACATTCATACACACACATAAACTCACACACACTCACCCATGCATACTCACACACACAATGCTCACACATACATACACACATATGCATGCTCACAGACACATGCACACATACATACATATACACATTCACACACATATACACTCACACACATACACATACAGACACATGTACATATATACACACACACATACTCACACACATATACACACTCACACATACATTCATACACCCACTCACACATACACACTCACGCACACACACACATATAGACACAGACACATATACATACACACACTCACGCAGGCATACACACACACACTCACATACATAATGCCTATACATGCACACATACATACACATATGCATGGCATGCACACACACATTTGTTAGCACTTCTGCAGGGAATGTTTTCCCAAATTCTTCTGTCCTTTCCTATAATAGTGCTCACATTTGCATAGCACTTTACAGGACAGTTTACAAAATGCTTTCCATACATCGTATCATTTCATATTTGCAACACATTTAGGCAATGCAAGTATTATAATCCCTATTTGATAGTTGAGGACGGGCTGGCTTTTGTCTGTCTTTTGTATTCCCAGAGTTTATCAGAGTACCTGGCACACAGTAAGTGCATAATAAATGTTCATTGTCTGACTAATATAGTAGAGAAGGCACCATGCCTCATACATATTACGTGCTTTAAAAATTCCCACTAAATCGAGTGAAATTGAATTGAGAGGATTGTATGGTACTAAGGTGACCGAGCTAAAACTGGAAGTCCAGGCATCTAATTCCAATCCAGGACTCTGAAATACCAATACAGCAGGCTGTGATAATGAAAGGGACATCAAGTTCACTGTACAAAGATATAAAGCCAGACGCTCCTCATTCGTTTTCAGGGCTTAAAAAAAATCTGCTTCTCTTGCTTGGACAGACAATTTATAAAAATCGATCCTTTATTCCATTTCTCCATCCCCTTAAGACACAATGAATGCCTTGAAAGCATTCTTATTCAGAGTTCTTTCCTTTGTTTACTTACAGATACAGGAGAGATGACATATCCATCAGGTAATGTGTTTCAGCGCTATTACTCTGTTCATTTCGGAATAATCATCACAAGAGGCTACCTTGATATCACTTCAATAGCTCCACTTGATTTGTATTGTTAACATCCTTCTCCTGTTTCCTTTTCTAGAAAATAGCTTTTTAAGGTAGATCAGGAAGCTCTGGCACTCTGATCTTCTCTCCAACTTCAAAGCCAAGAGAAAACTTCCGAAGTCCAAGATTGCAAGCCTAATGATGTATTTATTTACTCTGAGCAGAGATTTCCATCTTAAATAAAAAAAAAAATTAAGGTTCAGATATGTCCCAAGAAGCAATTGCAACAAATAGTTTGTGTGAGATTGAGCTGTTAGTTTAGATGAAAGTTGATAAATTCAATAAAAAAGATATGGTATATCTATACAGTCTCTGGGTATCTCTGTTTTGGGAAAGTGACTGGGTTATACAGTCTCTGTTAATGTTTTCTGAATGTTGCACCCAGAGACAAGGGCATTGGCTAAAGAAGGAATGTTTTTATGCTTTTGTTTGGATAGTGGTAAGTGAATGACTTTATTCTATGAAAAGCAACCATAGTTGCCCTCCATTCTTCATTATTCTTATTTTTTCTGAAATTCCTCTTGGTAGTCATAGGATTGTTGATTTAGAAGTGGAAGGAATATTAGAGATCATATCATTCCTTTCCTGATTTTAGTCCTGGGTTTTGAAAACCTGCCTACTATGATGGAAAATATCTTGGGCTCTGTTTCCCCCGTGACCCCACAAGTAGTTGAAGGACAACAGGGAAGTTATGACTCAACAATTACCTCATTTTAAGGTTATTTAGGAAAGAGACAGAGCTTAACATAATAGATAACAGGCCAAATGAATTCAGGAAGACCTGAGTCCAAATTCTGCCTCTGAAATGTATATCTAGAAACAAATATGATATTTAAGCAAAAGGCATTAATAAAACTTTAAAAACTCACTATTACATATGGACCTTAAACATTCATCCATAGCTTGGAGTCAAAGAAATTACCTTCAAATATCAAGTCTATAAAATTAAAATGTGGTCTCCTTCATCATAGGTGACAGATTCTGGGGCCTATGGGAAGGGTAGCAGAGTAGGCCCTGGCTGTGGCTACAGAGGAATATTCCCCTCACTTATGGCGAAAAGAGAGGGTACCTGACCCTTCCATCATCTTTCTTCATATGTGCCACATGATCCTGGGCCCATTCCATACCACCCTGAATCTTCTGTGTAGTTATAAAGTGATAAAGAGGAAGAAACAGGTGAGAAACTTGTGAGATTGAATAATATTGGCATTGCCCAGCCATGCATAGAATTTGCTGTTAACAATGCACCAAGCAAAATATGGGGCCACTTGGGGTGGGGGGGAGGGGAAGAGGTGAAACGAAGAAAGAGGGAGGAGAGTTATCAGACTTCTTTAGTAACCAAAGGATTTTTTTGTAGTGCACTATTATCAGGCATGGGTAGAGCATCTACAAACTTGCTTTTCTGTATCTTCTATGTTCTATTAATGAAATCTACTTTTTTTAAAAAAGGATCCTTAAACAATTATGGTGTCAAATGTTCCTGCCCTGATCTTTTGGGGGCACCTTCACATCAACCAGCTGAGCACTTCCAGGCCCTTGGGAGAGTAGCCAAAGTATAACAAGTAATTTTAGACGATATTCAGCTTTGTTCAGTCCATCCCTTTTGACCTATTGGATGCTATTTCATTTCTAGTGCATCCTGCTCTAAAAAACAGTATTTTCTTTTGTTACAGAAATATTTAATTTTAGGGATTAAAAGGAATGCCTTGGGAACAAAAAAAAAAGAAGAAATTTTGTTATTATCTAGGACCTAATTGGAATCTCAATCAGAATTTTTTTTCTTATTCCTGAATTTTTTACTCATTCAATGACCATTTCTCAAACACCTACTAAGTGCTGAAAATGCAAAAAATGAAACAGTACCTGCCTTCTAGTAACTTAAATTCTACGTTATAAGAAAACAAACGGATGAACCAGAATTTCATTGTTGTTTAATCTTCCAAAACAAATCAGAGCAATACAGTTTCAAGCAATCTTCAGTGCCTTCTGCATTTAGAGTATTATGGAAATATAACTGTTTTTTAATGATGGCTCCAACTCAATGCAACATTCCTAATTATTAGAGAAAGAGGAAGTATGGTGCACTGGAAAGAGCATGGGCTCTGTAGTCAGAAGACCTGTATTCACATCATGTTTCTGAGGCTTACTATTATGTCACCCTGGGCGTCACCTCAGTTTCCTTATATGTAAAATGAGAGGGTTGGATTTGATGTGTGCCAAATATTTGCATGTGTGTGATTTTAGGCAGTTGATGTAGCCTCTCAAGGCCTGTTTCCTCATTATAAAATAAGTGGATTGAGCCAAATGATCTCAAAAATCACTATTGGTTCTCAATTCTATGAACTATGAACAGCCATCTCTCCTCTGGAACTTTAGAAGAATTGAAAGCTTTTTTCTTTTCCTAAATGCACCTGTTAAGATCAGTTTAGAAGAGAATCTGGGTTGTTTCTCTCCAGTATTCAAAACAATACCATTCACAGCAATGTGGGCGTTACCTCATTAGCACGGTTCATACATTCGTTGTAAGTCTTATCCAATGCTCCCATTTCTCTTGGGTTTTGCTATTTACCATGCTGGGCCACTGGGGTCTTGTGGAAGAAGGACTCCTAATTTTTGCTGCATTTATACAGACAAAGATAACAACTTACCTTCTACTTAATAAAACTAGCTAAAAACATCAAAAATGATGTATAATCATTTTTCTCCACAGGACAAGTGCGATGTCAGAGTCAAATCTATCATGATGATTAACCACGTTGATTCCCTTGGGGGAATTGCTTCCTCTTTGGTTTGGGACCAGCTAGGAGAGGTATAGGGAAAGCAGATAAATCAGATAAGAGCAAATCATTCTGATTCATGGAGCTTTGCTGGCACTAAAACAAAGAGCATTCAAAGGGACATGGCTCCTGCTCACCAGAGTTTAGTAGCTTCTTATGAGTAACAGCTCTTAGCATAATGCCTAGCACATAGTAGGTGCTTAATAAATGTTTATTTACTTACTGACTGATATGGCCTCAAATCAGCACAAAGGGAGAGACATATTTAGTTAGAACAGAAGGAAGTAAGAGAAGAATATTTTAAATTTTAGTACCAATCCTTTCTCTTCCACTTTATGTGGAAGAGCAATTAAAGCTTAACCAGTCATCATGTGTTGTATTTATGTGATGGGCCCTGTGGTAGGCACTGAGGGTACAAACACAATGGGGTGGCTAGGTGGTGCAGGGAATAGAGCACTGGCACTGGAGTCAGGAGGACCTAAGTTCAAATCTGGCCTCAGACACTTAACACAGAACTAGCCCTGTGACCTTGGGCAAGTCACTTAACCCCAATTGCCCTACCTTCCCCCCTCCAAAAAGCAAAAAAAAAAAAAAGTACAAACACAAAAAGCTTGAATTATACCAGGAAAACCAATGTAGAGGCCAATGCCAACTGTATTTAAAGCAAATGTAAAGTAATTGAGTGGAGGAGGGAGAAACTACCATTTGGGCTAACAGGAAACAGACCATGTAGGCCTTGCTGTTTGACCTGAATTTTGATGGAAGTCAGGAATTCTAAGTGACAGAGATAAGGAGGGTTGGTATTCAAGGTAGGAGGGATAGCCTGAGCAAAGGCTGACCTAGCCTTTGTTAAACCTTTATTTCCTGCTCTGTCCTTCCCCACCTCATCCCCACAATTTTTCCTGCCTCAGATAAGCTCACTGGTCATCCCCCCATGCTTAGAATTTTCTCTCCTTATCTCTGTCTCCCCCCCCCCCCACTCCCACCCCCAGCTGCTTTCAGGACCCAACTAATAGGTTACCTTTTCCTGTGAGAGACAAGGTTTTCCCAGACCTCTTAATTCTAGTGTCTTCCCCCAAGTTTATCTCCAAATTATCCTGTATCTATTTTTTTGTACAAGTTGTTGGCATGTTGTCTCCCTCATTGGATTGTGAGTTCCTTGAAAGCAGGAACTGTTTTTATTTTATCTCTGTCTATCTATAAATTATCTATCTATCTAATATATGTATGTGTGTACTTATGTATGAGTTTATATCTGTATCTATCTACATCTGTCTCTGGCTGTTTTATCTTTATATCCCCAGAGCTTAGTGCCATGCCTGGCACATAGCACTGCTCATTAAATGTTTGTTGACTTCAATCCAAGCTCTGACTCTGTCATTTTCTCGTTGTGTGACCTTGGACAAGTCCAAAAAAACCCCACAAAAACCAGACAGTAGACTGAGCATTGAATTTAGAGTCAGAGAAGGAGGTTGAGATCCCAACTCTACCTTGTACTACTTACATGCCTTTTGGGAAGTCACTTAGCCTCAGATCATTGACTGTGGCCTTCTGATTTTCAAGGTCTCTCCTAACACTAAACCTATTATACTAGAATCCAGTGGGAAATGATGGGAGGAATTTTGTTTTCACATAATTAAAAGTGTTCTTATCTTTGAGTGATAGCAGAATGTGGGTCAGAGTGACTGGTTCTAATTAGAGCTGTGTTCTAGCAGAGCCAGTCTTCTGATCAGGTAGGGGGTTAGAGGCTTGTACACATGCTTGAGAAGCTGTTTAAGGGGAGCATGGTGTGGGCAGTTCAGGTAGTTGCACCTAGCCAATGGAGAACAAGGCAGGAAATTTGAATGCAAGTGGTATAAAAAGGCTCATGTTTGTATGAGTCCCTGTACTCCATTAAGGGGGCTACCCATTTATTCAGAAAGAATAAATATAAAATAAATGTAATGAAGACCTTCCTGGCTTTCTGATGAATATTGTTTATTCCTAGACTGAGGATGTCTCGCACAAATCCCAAGTCACCTGAGTTCAATAAGCCTTAATTTCCTCACATGTAACATGGAGGCACTAATATTATACAACCTATGTCTCAAAGTTCTTGTAAATTCTTGTTGTGGTGGTGGTTCAGTAGTTTTCCAGTTGTGCCCAATTCTTTGTGACTCCATTTGGGGTTTTCTTGGCAAAGATAGTAGGGTAGTTGGCCATTTCCTTCTCCAGTTCATTTTGCAGATGAGGAAACTGAGACAAACAGGTTTAAGTGTCTTGCCCAGGAGCACACATCCAGTAAATCTCTGAGACCAGATTAGAACTCAGCAAGATGAGACTTTCTGACTTCAGGCCTGGCATTCTTTCCACTGCACCAACTTGCTGCCCTCCTGTAAACTCTAGAAGACTATGTAAATGTGAAGTCTAAGTTTGGATCTGTGATTCTTTATTGTTTAACTTAAAAATTTCCTGGAACACTGAAAGATTGTATCTATATGAGATAGACAGACAGACAGACAGATAGATAGATAGATAGGTAGATAGATGGATGGATGAATGGATGGATGGATGGATGGGTACATACGTTCATACAAGGAGATGGAAAAATATATGAGCTATTATTTTATTAAATTTATATCTTCATATTATTTAAATGCTTGTAGAAATTCACAAATCACATAATTTCTGAGTTGAAATCAACCTCAGAGACCACCTTCCCAACTTGGATTTGAATAGCATCACTTGTATGACTCCTCTGATTAGTCGTCATTTAACAGCTACTTCATGACCTCCAGCCATGAGAAACTTACTACCTCCTAAGGCAGCCCCTTCCACATTAGGATACTCTAAATGTCTGGAAGTTTTTTTTTTTCTTTGGTTGTTGTTTTTTTTTCCCTTATATTAAGCAGAAATCTGCTATATTCAATTTCTATCAACTGTTCATAGTTCTGTACTCTGGGGCAAAACAGATCAAATCTAATCCCTTGTCTACATGACAGCAATTCAAATATTTGAGACAACTATTGTTTGCCCCCTGGAGCCTTCCCTGGAATAAACATCCTTCCTTCAACCAATTCTCATATGGCCCAATTTCTACTTCTCTCACCATCCTTGTCACCCTCCATTGGACCCTGACAAGTTTGTCAAAGTACTTTCTAAAATGTGGTTCCTACAACTGAATACAACTTTAAAATATGGTCTGACCAAGATAAGGTAGGGCACAATTATTACCTATAGCTATTTTTGTGGATCACAATAGCTTTTCCTTTCTTCCTTCTTTCTTCTCTCCCTCCCTCCTTCCCTTCCTTCCTTTTTTCTTCCTTCCTTCCTTCCTTCCTTCCTTCCTTCCTTCCTTCCTTCCTTCCTGCCTTCTTGCCTTCCTTCCTTCCTTCTTTCCTTCCTTCCTTCCTTCTTTTTTTCCTTCCATGTTACAGTATGAACTGTTGAATACTTGAAAGGAATGGGGCATGGCCTTTACAAGAACCAAAACCTTTTAGGATCATACATTTAGAATCCTTGTTGAGTCAATGAAAAGTCAGTCAATAAGCATTTATAAAGCAATTACTATGTGTATACACTGTGTATACACTGCGCTTTGTGATGATGTCACAAGAAGAGGGAGAAAAAAAGATAATTAGTCCTTGTCTTCACGGAGCATACATTCTAATGGTGGAGATAACATGTAAATAACTAAATACATACAAGATGTGTACAAAGAATATGAAAGTAATCTGAAAGGGGAAGGCATTGATTAGCAACTAGGAGGCCCAGGAAAGGCCTGGTGAAGAAGGTTGGATTTCATCTGAGTCTTCAAGGAAGTCAAGAGAAGTGGAGAAGGAAGCAGCACATTCCAGACATTGGGGGAAGGGGAGGAACACAGAGGGAAAGAGTGACCAGTGCAAAGGCAAAGAGAAACTGGAGCATAATTTTTAAAAAAATATGTATTTATTAATTTTTAACATTCTTTAAAAAAATTTGATTCCAAATTCTCTCGCGTTCTCCTGTCTCTCCTCTACCAATTGAGAAAGCAAGCAATATGTCAATTCTACATGTGAAATCATGCAAAACATATTTCCATTTTAGTCATATCACAAAAATCAAGAAAGACAAAGAAAATGAGAAAATTATAGTTCAGCCAGAAGTTCTCTCTCTGGGGTGTTTTGGGCCACAAATATCATGGAATTGTCTTGGATTATTGTCTTGATCGGAAGAGCCAAGTCTTTCGTCATTGATCATCATTAGAATGTTGATGCTACCGTGTGTCATGATCTCCTGGCTCTATGGAGCACCATTTTTGAATGACTAAAAATAAGTTATTATAGTTGGGGAAAAGAGTGTGTAAAGAAGAACAAGAAGACTGGAAAGGTGGGGAGGCGCCAAAGTGGGAATATCTTTAATTGCTAAATAAAGAACTTTACATTTGATCCCAGAGGTTATAAGGAGCTCCTGGAGCTCATTGAGTGGGAGATTGAAATGATCAGATGTGCTTTAGAAAAATCCCATTGGCAGCTGAGTGGAGGATGGACTAGCACAGAGAGAGTCAGGGAGATCAACAGTCCAAGTGTGAGGTAGTGAGGGTCAAATTAGGGTTACAGCTGAATGAATGATGAGGTCTAGAAGGGGGGGGGGGGGTGAAAATAGAAATAACCTGATTTGGCATCAGACTGTATATATGCAGTGAATATAAACAGGAAGTCAAGGATGACACCATTTTTAGGAGCCTGGGTGAATGGGAGGATGGTGATGCCCTCCACAGTCAAAGGGAGGCTAGGAAGTGGAAGTGGGAGATGAGTTGTGTCAAGAGAAAGATTCCGAGTTCAGCTTTGGACATGTTGAGTTTGAAATGAGAAGGGAAGGAGGGGAATAAGCATCTATGTAACTCCTTCTATGTTAAATGCTTTACAATATTACCTCATTCAATTCTTACAACAACTCTGGTGTTGTTATTAGCCCTATCTTACAGTTAAGGAAACTGAAGCAAACAGAGGTGAAACGTCTTGCCCAGGATCACACAGCTATTAAGTATCTGAGGCTGGATTTGAATTCAAGTCTGCCTAACTCTAGGTCTAGCTCTTTCTCCATTTCTCCAACTAGCTGCCTTAATGGTATATCCAGTGTGAAATGGCTAACAGGCAGTTACAGATGACTAGTTGAAGCTAGAGATTAGGGATAGAAATGCAAATGTGGGAATCATCTGCCTAGAGATAATATTTGATCCAATGAGAGCTGATAAGACTATTAAGTGATATAATATAGAGTAAAAAAGAGGTCTAAGACAGATACAGAAGATCCTATGATTAGTGGGTGTGACATGGTTGGACAATCATTACAAGAGAATGAAAAGGAGTAATTGGACAGTTTAGAAGGAAAATCATCAGAGAGCAACATCATGAAAGCATAGAAAGGAGATGGTGTCCAAAAGGAGATTATATTGGCAATGTCAAATACTGCTGAGAAGTCAAGGAGGATCAGGGATGAGGGAAAAGAACAAGGACAATTAAGAGACCACTGGTAATTTTAGAGAGACCAGTTTCAGTTGAATGATGAAGCCAGGAGTCAGATTAGAAAGGTTTTAGAAGAGTGGGAGGAGAGAAAATAGCCGCAGTGATACTAGATTAGCTTCTCAAGATGTTTAATCAGGAAAGAGAGGAGAGCTATAGGGGTGTTCAGAACAAGGAAGATTTTTTGTTTGTTTGTTTTAGGATGGAGAAGACATTAGCAGAGTGATAGGTGGCTTGGAAAGACCCAATAGATAAAGAAAGATGGAAGATAAAAAAGTGGAGATTATAGTGGAGGCTTTTTGGAGCCAAAGTTTCGAGGAACTTTAATCACTAGCACATGTAGAGGGATTCTTCTTGGTATGAAGAAGGTCACCTCTTCTTCTGAGTCTGGAGAAAAGGAAGAGATAGTGAAAGGAGATGTCTAAGTATGTAACACAATGAAGAGTATGAAAGGGGGAGTTCTCAGTGAATGGTTTCAATTTTTCCAATAAAGTATGAAGTGAGGTCCTCAGTTGCTAGAATGGGATGAGGAGGTTTGGAAGGAGAGGAGAATAATAAGTCCAATGGAGATCCCTGCTATAGTGAGAGTGAAGTTGCAAATTTGAAGTGGGCCTGATCAGCATTGTTTTATGATTTCCTCTAGCTCCATTCAGCAGCCTATGAGTAGGAAGGAAGGAGGCAAATGGTAGAAATAACCCAGGGTTTGAGTCTATCAAAGTATGACTGGAGATGAGAGAAGGAGACAAGGGCATTAAAGGTGGAGGATAGTGTAGAGATGGCTTAGTGCACCAATAGGTGAAAGGTGGAGATCATAGGCAGTACAAGAGTGCTAGCCTGGAAACAACTGAGGGATAAAGGGAACGGAGGTTACGATGAATGTGAAAAATGGGGGTGAGGTCACAAAGCATAGGGAAAGATAAAATGATAAAATATTATTATCTACTAAAAGAATTTCAGTCCTTGAATATGTAAATGGAATGTGTGGATGATGTTCAAATCTGGCCCCAAACACCTACTAGCTGTATGACCCTGGGCAAATCACTTAACCTTCAGTTCCTTCATTTGTTAAATGAACTAGAAAAGGAAACGGCAAACCTCTCCAGTACCTTTGCCAAAAAAAACCTCCAAAGGAGAGAGTTGGACACAACTGAAAAACGACTAAACAACAAAAATTTTAATACTTAAAAATTGATATTAATTATTTTTTAAGATTTTAAAAGACATGAGGTGGAGTCAAGATGGCAGAGTAGAAGCAGAAACTCATGAATTCCATCAGTAACCTCTAAGAAGTGAATATGAACAGATTTTAGAGTGACAGGATCCATTGAGAGACAGAGAATGGCAGATTCCCAGTCCAGGAAAGCACATAGGACTGGGCAGGGGGAGAGTGGAGTGCGTGGGCTGTACCAGCATGGACCTGAGACCAGATCACAGCAGAGCAAGAGCAAGCCCTGGCTGCGCAAACCTCTTTTCACTGTATGGAGGTTTGGTTGGCGCTGGGGGTAAGAGTAAGCACAGGGAGGGAGGTACATTGGGAGGGAATACTGAGGGAGGCAGTGGTCAAAAGGAAAAATCTTAAGGAGGGGAAGGGAGAAGGGAGAAATAAAAGCATAAACAGGGGAAGGAATGGGATGGACAGAAAGACACAGAGAGTAATCATAGCTGTGAATGTGAATGGAATGAACTCTCCTATGAAATGGAGGTGGATAGCAGAATGGAATAAAAACCATAATCCTATAATATGCTTTATAGAGGAAACACATTTGAAACAAGGGGATATGAACAGGGTAAAGGTAAAAGGCTGGGGTAGAATATATTATGCTTCAGCTAAAGTAAAAAAAAAAGGGTAGCAATACTTATCTCAGATAAAGCAAAAGCTAGGTGGTGCAGTGAATACAGCACTGGGCCTGGAGTCAGGAGGACCTGAGTTCAAATCTAGCCTCAGACACTTAACACTTACTAGCCATGTGACCTTGGGGAAGTCACTTAACACCAATTGCCCCTCCAAAAACAAAAAAAGCAAAAAGAAAACTATTGAATTAATAAAAAAAAACTAAGCTGGTTTTATGAAAAAAAACAATAAAATTGATAGACTTTTAGTAAATATGATAAAAAAAAGAAAGAAGAAAACCAAATTACAAATATCAAAAATGAAAAGAGTGAATCTACCTCCAATGAAGAAGAAATTAAAACAATAATTATGAATTATTTTGCCCAATTGTATGAACATAAATTTTACTTTCCTAGTGAAATGGATGAATATTTACAGGAATATAAATTGCCCAGATTAACTGAAGAGGTAGTAAATTACTTAAATAACCCCATCTCAGAAAAAGAAATTGATTAATCCATCAATGAACTCCCTAGGAAAAAATCTCCGGGGCCAGATGGATTTACTCGCCAATTCTACCAAACGTTTAAACAATTGATTCCAATACTTTACAAACTATTTAGGAAAATTGGAGAAGGAGCTCTACCAAATTCTTTTTATGACACAAGTATGGTACTGATACCTAAATTGGGAAGAGAAAAAATGGAGAAAGAAAATTATAGACCAATTTCCCTCATGAATATAGATGCAAAAAAATTTAAATAAAATATTAGCAAAAAGACTGCAGCAACTTATCATGAGAATAATGCACTTTGATCAGGCAGGATTTATTCCAGGAATGCAAGGATAGTTCAATACTGGAAAACTATCAGTAGAATTGATCACATCAACAACAAAACTAGCAGAAACCATGATTATCTCAATAGATGCAGAAAAGGCTTTTGACAAAATTCCGCACCAGTTCCTATTAAAAACACTAGAAAGTATAGGAATAAATGGAGACTTCCTTAAAATAATAGGTAGCATCTATTTAAAGTCATCAACAAGTACTATGTGTAATGGGGATAAGCTAGACGCATTTCCAATAAGATCAGGGGTGAAACAAGGATGTCCTTTATCACCCCTTTTATTCAATTTGGTATTAGAAAAGTTAGCAGTAGCAATAAGAGAAGAAAAAGAAATTGAAGGAATCAAATTAGGCAAAGAAGAGACTAAACTATCACTCTTTGCAGACGATATGATGATATACTTAGAGAATCCTAGAGAATCAAGTAAAAAACTACTTGAGACAATAAATAAATTTGGCAAAGCTGCAGGATATAAAATAAACCCACATAAATCCTCAGCATTCCTATATATCTCTAACGAAATCCAACAGCAAGAGATAGAAAGAGAAATTCCATTTAAAGTTACTGCAGACATTATAAAATATTTGAGAATCTACCTGCCAAAACAAACCCAGGACCTATATGAACACAACTACAAAACACTTTTCACACAAATAAAATCAGATCTAACTAATTGGAAAAACATCAGCTGCTCATGGCTAGATCAAGCTAAAATAATAAAAAATGACAATTTTACCTAAATTAAATTGTATATTTAGTGGCATACCAATCAAGTTACCATAAAATTATTTTATAGAGCTAGAAAAAAATAGTAACAGTATTCATTTGGAAGAAAAAAAGGTCCAGAATAGCAAGGGAATTAATGAAAAGAAATCCCAGGGAAGGGGGCCTAGCCATACCAGATTTTAATCTGCATTATAAAGCAGCAGTCATCAGAACTACTTGGTACTGACTGAGAAATAGAATGGTGGAACAATGGAATAGATTAGGTACAGGAGACACAGTAGTCAATGACTATAGTTATCTACTGTTTGATAAACCCAAAGACCCCAGTTTTAGGGATAAGAACTTACTATTTGACAAAAACTGCTGGGAAAACTGAAATATAGTATGGCAGAAACTTGGTGTAGACCAATATCTAACACTGTATACCAAAATAAAGTCTAACTGGGTGCTTGATCTAAAGACTGATACTGTAAGCAATCTGGGAAAGCAAAGAATAGTTTACCTGTCAGATTTATAGAGAAGGGAAGATTTTATGACCAAAGAAGAGTTAGGGAGTGTTATGAAATGCAAAATAGATAATTTTGATTACATTAAACTGAAAAGTTTCTGTACAAATAAAGACAATGTAACCAAGATTAAGAGGGAAGTGGAAAATCGGAAAAGAATTTTTACAACCAGTGTCTCTGATAAAGGCCTCATTTCTAAAATATGCAGAGAATTGAGTCAAATCTATAAGAATACAAGTCATTTCCCAATTGATAAATGATCAAAGGATATGAATAGGTAGTTTTCAGAGGAAGAAATTAAAGATTTCTATAAGCATATGAAAAAATGCTCTAAATCACTATTGATTCGAGAAATGCAAATCAAAACAACTCTGAGGTACCACATCTCACTGGACACATTGGCTAAGATGGCAAAACAGGAAAATGATAAATGCTGGAGAGGATGTGGAAAAATTGGAACACTAAGGCATTGTTGATGGAGTTGTAAACTGATTCAACCATTCTGGAACTATGTCCAAAGAGCTATAAATAAGTGCATACCCTTTGACCCAGCAATACCACTTCTAGGGTGGTATCCCAAAGAGATCATAGAAGTGGGAAAAGGATCCATATATACAAAAATATTTATAGCAGCTCTCTTTGTGGTGGCAAAGAAATGGAAATCAAGGGGATGCCCATCAAGTGGGGAATGGCTAAACAAGTTGTGGTATAGGAATGTAATGGAATATTGTGCTATAAGAAATGAGGAGGAGATGGACTTCGTAATAACCTGGAGAGAGTTATATAAACTGAGGTTAAGTGAGAAGAGCAGAACCAGGAGAAATCTGTACACCATTACAGACACAACATATGTGTGATGACTAACTTTGATACACTGGGCTCCTCTTAGCAATGCAAGGTTATAAGACAATTCCAAAAGACTCATGATGGAAAGAGCTATCCACATCTAGAGAAAGAACTATAGAGTCTGAATGAAGACTGAAGCAAACTACCGGCTCTTTCTCTTTTTTTGTTTTGTTTCCTCTTTCTCATTGTTCACTCCATTGGGTATAATCCTTCTTTACAACTTGACTAATGTTTACTGTGAAGGTATTTGCCAATCCTATACTTGATTGCATGCTGCCATGGGGGGAAGGAGGAAGGGGGAGAAAATTGAAACTCAAGGGATTGTGGAATTGAATGTTGTAAACTAAAAGCAAATAAATAACTAAATTAAAAGAAAAACAGATTCTAACTAGGGATGCACAAAGAAAAAGATTTTAAAAGACATTAAGATATTTGAGATTTAACAGATATAATATTCAAGGTAATAGATAAGGCACTGAGTAAAACTTAAAGTGCTATGTAAATGCCAGTTATCATCATCAGCATCATTTAGTGCCATAATGTTCCTTTACATTAATAATAAGATCTAATGCCTGTATAGAGCTTGCTAGGTGCCAAGCACTGGGCTATAAACACTTTATAACATGGTTTCATTTCGTCTTCACAACAACCTCAGGAGGAGATGCTATTATTTTCACCAGTCTTACAAATGAGGAAACTGAGGCAAATGGAAATTAGGTTGACACCCAGGGTCACACAAAGTCAGATTTAAACTCAGGTTTTCCTCACCACAGGCCCAATGTTTTATCCACTGTGCCACAAGCTATTCAGCCCTTTACTAACCATTGGTTTTATAGAGTTTCTCTACTCTGTTTTTTTTTTCTATTACAAATAATGTAGTTCTAAATATTTATGTGGAGATAGGTCCCTTTTCACTCCCTTGCCATAGTATTGTTAGGATGAAGTCCCAGCAAAGAGCTTAATTGGGTCAAAGAATATGGATTAGCTTGAGGACTCATTGTTAATTGCCAGGTTGCTTTCCGCAAGAATTTGCACCAGCCTGTCATTCTGTTAACAATATAAGAGATGGTGTCCTTCCCAAAGTCCTGCCTACGTAGAATTTCATTTTATTTTTGTTACTTTTTTCCAATTTTCTTCGGTCTTTATTTTACTAATGAAAAACCTTAGCCCTGGATTGGTGACATGATTTGTCTAATGCTGTACTGAAGCCCTGAAGTGATAGAGCTGAAACTCAAATCTTGTGCATTTCAGCCACCATGTTCCTCCTAACGAATAGGGAGTTTCCTTGGGAAGCTCAAATGAAGGATGTATTTTTGGCAACAAGAATCGTAAACGCATGCATTTCCTTCTGAAACACAGAAGTTTTAATAATATTTTCTGCAGTGCTGATTTTTATAGTAAGCTTTTACATCTGTTACAAGCAGATTTTTTTTTTGAATGTTCTGCCAAAATAAACATAAGCTCCAACAATTGCTACCTTGGCATTTTCATTGCACTCTTTGGCATTCATCAACATTTTCTGTTTTATTTTAGCTTTGTGGTTCTCATGGAAACCTGCTCCTACTCTCTCCTGAGTCACGTAGTGGCTTTCTTTCAGGTGTAACTCAATTATCACCTTGCTAATTTATCATTGGATCAGGTAACTGCTGCATCGTTTTGATCAAAAAGATTCCTGTCATGCTTCATCTGAGCAATGCATCTAGGATTATTTTCTGGCCTCAACATGTCAGTGACTACATTTGCTTACACTCGAGAGAGTTTAACACTCTAGTGGAAAAAAAAAATAAAACTTGAACAGGATACTTAATGAATCAAAACACACTCAGATGAAATGAGTAGAAGTTCCCAGTTAATTACTAGAAAGGAAATTAATTAAATTACAATTCAGCTTTTATGTAGGTTACCCTAGTGAATACTAAAGTGGGCTCTTTCAATCATTTTTCCATTAGGTGAATCAGGCACATCGAAGGTTAGCAATGAGAGATCCTCATGTGACGTCTTCCCTTTTCCGCCCGCTACCATTTAAATTATATTTTACGCCTCAGTTCCTTACATCAACATCAATGCATAATGCTAACACTCTTCCAGAAAGGAAGCTCAGATTGTGGGTAGAATTGAGAAACAGCACAATTCCCTAAGTAAATAGGGAGAGGATCCAAACGTAGAGATGTTTGTTGTCTGGTGAAATTAATTTTTTACTACAAAATCCTTTCACAAATGATAATATCTGATCAGGCAGAAGGAGACATTAAAAAGTTTATTTCCAGGAAAAGTTAGAAATATGAATTGTAGCTAATCTTGGTTCATGTCCTTACCACATCTGACCTGGATCAGATTCCAACTCTGTAATTAACTGCCTGCTTGACTATAAGCAAGGTCACTTGAATACACTGGGCCTTAGTTTCTTTAATTATAAATGAGGAGGTTGGACTCTAAAGTCTTTTACCAGTCAGGGCTTAAGAGCCTCCTAATTGTTCTTCCTGCCTAATCTCTGTCCTATCCAACTTATCTTCCAGATTTGCCAAAATGATCTGCCTGAAACACTTCTGACCATATCACTTCTCTGTTCAAGAA
This sequence comes from Pseudochirops cupreus, assembly GCA_028627135.1. NCBI lineage: Eukaryota > Metazoa > Chordata > Mammalia > Diprotodontia > Pseudocheiridae > Pseudochirops > Pseudochirops cupreus. Next base: position 387,186,886 of record CM053583.1, read on the forward strand.
CTTTCAAAGGTTCCATATTGTAAGAGAGAAAAGCTATTAGGCTACCGACCAAATGGAAGCTCTACAGAACTGTTGTGCTGACCTCCTTGTTGTATGCCTATGAAACCTGGACAGTATACCAGCACCATTCCAGAAAACTGAAGTGCTTCTAAATGAATTGTCCTAGAAAGATTCTTAAGAGCACCTGGCAGGATAAGGTACCAGACACTGATGTCCTTTCTTGAACTAAACTGCTGATGATTCAAACTCTTCAGCAGAGAACACATGTCTGATGGGCTGGACTCACTATTTGAATACCAAACATACATTTGGCTAAAAGATTATTTTATAGAGAACTCACACAAAGAAGATGCTCACATGATGATCAGAAGAAGTGATACAAGGACACTCTCAAGGTGTCTCTGAAGAACTTTGGATTTGATTGTGTGACATGGGAGACCCTGGCAAAGAACATGTTTCAGCACAGCATATCTGCATCACAAAAGGCTCTGTGCCCAATGAGCAAAGCAGGATTGAAGCAACTCAAAAAAACAAACCAAAACAAAACAAAAACAAAAAAGTCAAGATGTGCAAATTCAGAGAATCCATCCCAAATGTTCGCATGGTCTATTTGTGCCCCACCCCATGGTAAAACATTCCAGACTCATATTGGTCTTATCAGCCACATTCAGACACACTGTGTTGACTCTAATATGATGATGTCATTTTGGTCCTCTTTGAGAATGAAGGACAACAACCATTACTTCCAGGATAAAATATAAACTCCATGACCTGAGCATTTAAGGCCCTTTACAATATGGCTCCAATTTACCTTTCTAGCCTTATTTCTTTTTACCCTCATTTCATGTACTGCAAATTCATACCACACTAGACTGCTAAATCTCATCCTACATCCCCCTGCCTTCATACATTTATGAAAACCATCCTCCATGACTAGAATAAATTTCTTCTCATCAGAATCCTTATCTTTCCTTCAAGGCTCAGCCCAGGTGCCACCTCCTTCACATAGCTCCCATCAACTGAAAGTGTTCTCTTTTTCTTTAAATTTTCCCTGGAGTACTTTGCTTTGTCTCATTTTTGTCCTCACTGTCAATTATTCTTATCTGTGTACAAACTATGTCCTCCCAATAATTCCTTGAAGTCCCAGCTAAAATTCCATCTTTTCCCGGAAGCCTTCTCCAAGCCCTCTTAATACTCATACATGAGTAGACTGACCAACTCAAATGGAGCCCCATGCATATGTTGTATAACACATGTCCGTAGCTCCTATAGCCTGAAAACTGACTTTCTTTATCCTAAAGAAATAAAATGTAAGGATTAAGACGGTCTTTTTATGTTGTTTAAAGACCATAAACAGAATATGCCAAAAGTTTGAAAGAAATAAAAGAAATCATGGAAAGGGTTTCCATACTGACAACAAATGAATTGTTTTACAGTATCTCTTAAACCTAGTATAACTAGTGTGATGGAGAAGTTATATTTTCTTGAGTATTGAGGGTACTCTAGTGGCCAGAGGCCATGCCTTAGAATCAGGAAATCCACGTGTTCCTAATACCCTGGGAGCCTGCTACAGTCACTTACCCTCTTAGTGCCTCGGGCCACCTTTCTGATTGCTTTGAAAAGCAGCTGCCTGGTTGTGTTGGTTTGGGGTGATTCCTCCTAGAAATTCCCCACACTAAGTAAACTACCTGTCCAGACTTCCTGCCCATACACCACCCCCCTGCCAGAAAAAACAACAAAAACCTCACTAAGACTGTGTAGATAGGCAGTGCTGAACAAGAACAAAAGTAATTTATTTTCTGGTACATTCATAATTATATATAATAAATAGATAGTTAGAAAGACATTAGATAAAGACAGGCAGGCGGATGAGAGAGGGACAGAGACACAGAGAGAGACACACACACACACAGAGACAGAGAAGAGGAGAGGAGAGGGGAGGGGGAGAGAGAGAGAAACAGAGACAGAGAGAGAGAGACAGAGACATACACAGACAAATAGAGAAGAGGAGAGGAGAGAGGAAGGGGAGAGAGAGACAGAGACAGACAGAGAGAGAGAGGAGAGAGAGAGAGGGAGGGAGGGAGGAAGGGAGGGGAGAGAGGAGGAGGAGAGGAGAAGAGAGGGAGACAGAGACAGAGAGATAGACTGAGAACAGATGATAGAGGTGATAATGTATACACACAAAACATGTAATATGTACTGTACCCACAATTTAAATCACTTCCCTGTTTGAGCACCCTAAAACATTCCTTTTTAAAAATTTTAGTATCATCTCATTCTGGGAAATTTGTTTCTCAGATAAAGAAAATCTGTAGCATTTCAACTCATCATTTTAGTAACATATTACATTAGATCTGAATTATTGTGTAAAACGTTGTGTTGATTTTCTTGCTAACTCAGCTTGGAAAACTTACCAGGTGTTTCTTTCCCAGAATCACTTATTTCCTTTATTTCAGTGGGTTTTTCTGTCCCTTCAGCCCTATTCACACCAAAAAAGGCAACACTTTCTACACTCAAGTTGTAATCCTAGTGAAAGAATAATAATGTTCTGATTCCTGCAGAAATGCTAAAAATCTGTTTCATGCAGAATACTTCTCAAGAGAAATTTCATTTGTTAAACATATTTCATTGCCCTTTTGCAGGAAATTATACTTTTTTAAGCCTAAAAGCTAAAAGTTCAGCTTGATTTTTGAGTAAGTTAAGACAAACTAAGAGAAATAGGTCTCCTTGGGATTATTAAATGAGAGCTGAAACTACACAAGTTATTTCAAATGGGGGCTCACCACCTTCCTGGTGTCTTACCTTGTCATGTTGAGTCTCATCATTCAAACCTGAATCATCAGGTGCATTTACTTCATCCAAATCCCAAGTTTCTGGTGTTTCCAAGCACAAAGAGGTAGGGCCTCACTGTGCAAACAGGTATTAGAACTGAGAATAGGATAGGATACAACTTACATTGCCTTGGAAGAAATCCCACCTCTCCATGAACTACCCTCTCTCTAGTGACCCCTCCACCCCATGGCCTCTTCCTCCTCAGTCTCCATTTGAGGAAGCACCCACACCAACCGTGTTCTCCAAGGTAATTGGACCCAGGTTCCTTTCTGCTTTTCAGCTTCCTCTAATGTGTTCTCTTCCTTCCATACCCCCACCCCCACCCCTAACAGAATGTAACTTCTTGAGATCAAGGACTATCTTTCTGATTTTATTTGGATGCTCAGTGCTTAGTATAATGCCTGGCATAAAATTTTTAATAAATATTTCTTGATTTCTCTGTCTCTGCCCCTCTGTTCCTCTCTGTCTCTGCCCCTCTGTCTCTATCTCTGTTTCTCCCTCCTCATATCTCTCTGTCTCTCTCTGTCTGTCTCTGTCTATCTCTGTCTCTCTCACTTTCATTCTCTCTGTCTCATTCATCTGCCTGTCACTGTCTATCTCTACCTATGTCCTTCCTTGGTAGTGGTTTGGGGTGTGATCTTTCCTCAGGTCACCATCCTGTTGTCTCTACCCCATTTATCTCTGGAGACTTAATCAAAGGAGAGCTATTACAAGTAGCTTGCTTTCTAGTCGAGGAGCAATCCAATGATCCCTTAGATTTACCTGGCCCCTTCCTCTGCTATTTTGTGGAGATTTGATTCAAGGAATATCTCAGAATACTATCATAATAGTTCAGAGTACCCAAGGAAAAGTCCTAATATTCAGACAGAGATTTGGTTCTTTTCCCTAATTTAAATTTATTTTTCTCTCTAGGTAACCTCTGGCCTCTTTTACGTTTGAGCCAAAAGTCAGGATAGAACTATCTTAGTAAAATGAGGGAGCAGAGTGTGCCTCTTGCTGGACATGGGATATGGGGATGGGTAGTTGGGAAAAGAGAAGGCCTTTCATTGGAACTTCTCTGTGTCCTGGAAGAGGTGGGTACATTCAGTAATTTTAAAGTGTTCTATTTCAGCTCTTAGCACAATGCCTGGCACATAGTAGGAGCTTCATCAGTGCTAGTTAATTGACTGCTACCAGATGTACCTCCTCTTTTGGCTTTGTTCCCTTGTGTTCTGTCCATTTCTCTTTCTGGTAGTTGCCCCACAGAATTAGAGGCAGCAATGGTACTTACCATATTTACTTAAAATTACAATACACACAGAAATAACAGAATAGTCTGCTATATAGCAAATGCATGACTGAACATGTGTGAGCATGTCCTAGCCTGATCTCCCACACAGCCCATCCTCCGGGACTTCACACAGCAGTCACTCAGTCAACAGGCATTTACTTAAACGCTTACTATGTGCCAGGCATGCAAGAACAAGTCAATTAGTGACAATCTCATGGCTCCTTCCCACGTTGCACCCTCCCTCCCTCAACCAAACACATTTCATTACCGCCTTGTATTGAATAATTTATACTCTCATAGCCAGTTACTCAGTTATGGTGGGTGACAGAGAAATTACATGAACATTTTTTGCATTCAGTCTCAAAAAGACACAGATAAAACCTCCTTGCATCTCCATGTGACAAAATGCATGCATTTAGGCAAAAATGCTAGGTTTTTTCATCATTGGCTAAATAAGCATTCACACAATAGATAATGGTTGCAAAGTCAGGTGGCAATTGCTATGGGGAACCCAAGTGGAAAAAAGGCATGGTCCTAGTTCTCAAGAAGCTTGGTTAATTCAGGAAAAATTTGTTTTTAAATATTGTTCTTTAAATAAGAGAGCTTATCACATCTATGGAAAACTAATTGCAAGATTCCTGACTAAGGAAAAGTAGCACACAAGTGAAAGTGACAGAAGAAGGATTATTTTGCAAACCAGCATTGTGCTTTGAGAATGAGACTGTTCTCTTCAAGTTATGCCAAAGGTCATAGAAAGATATTATATCAAATGTTATGCATATAAAAACACATTGGCTAAAGTGCTGGACTTGGATTCAGATATATTCAAATCTTGATTCTGGTTGCATGACTTTAAGCAAGTCACTCTGCCTCAGTTTCCCCATAAGTATGACAGGGATCAAAATAAAGGTAGTCTCTACCCCACAGAGTTAAGTTTCTGTTGAGATAATGTATGTAAAGTATTTTGTAAACCTTATAGTGTTTTTATAAATATCAGGTATTATTATTTTGATTTTAAGGTTTTTAAATTTTTAGTTTTTATTTTAAAGTTTTATTTTCTGTTTTCTGATATAGGTAAAGTGTTTATCTGCCCCTTATATTAGAAAATTATATTTTTATGTATCTTATTTCATTAACAAAGAAAAAATTGGAAATACTGGCATGCTTTCATCCCCATTATTAAATAGAATTGACTTTCTCTTTCCCTCGTCTAATTCTTAGGGGAAATTGACAGTATCTCTTTTTCTCCTGGAAGAAAGGAAACTTTTTCATGGAAGGATTTCATTTTGTAGGGACCTTGAGAAGACTGGCACACTAATATACTGTTGGTGTACCTGCGAGTTGGTTCAAACTTTCAGCAAATCAATTTAGAATTACGGGAGAAAAGTCACTAACTTACTCATACTCTTTGATCCTGTGATTCAACTACTTTGCATATGACCTAAGGAGGTTAAAAACCCCCAGAAAATCCAAGAAGTGCCTCAATAATTATAGCAGCACTGTTTGTGGTAGAAGGAATTGAAAATAAAGTGGGTACCCATAAATTAGGTAAAATGCAAACAACCTGATACATGAAGGCAACGAAATTATCTTGTTAAGGTAAGAAATGATAACTACAAGGAATTGAGAGAATTTTGAGGATATCTATATGAAGTGATGGGCAACTAGGTGGCACAGTGGATATAGCACCAGTCCTGGAAGTCCAGGAAGATCTGAGTTCAAATCTGACTTCAGATGCTTACTAGTTGTGTGACCCTGGGCAAGTCACTTAACCCCTATTTGTTTCAGTTCCTCATCTATAAAATGAAGACACACTGGAGAAAGAAATGGCAAACCACTCCAGTATCTTACCCAGAAAATCCCATGGACAAATCCATGGGGTTTCAAAGAGTTCAATACAACTGAATGGCTGAATAATAACGTATGAACTGATGAAGAGTCAATTTTAGGAGAACTAGGAGAGCAATTCATAGCATGATTATAATGGTGTGATGGAAAAGAAAGAAAACTGATATTTTGTTTTGTAATGTGAAATAATATAACATAGCCCCACCCTTTTGTCAAAGAAGTGAAAGACAATGGAGATGGAGAACTGCATGTGTTGTAAAACAAGGTGATTTTGTCAATTGCTTGGCCAGACTTTTTCTTTGTTATAAGGGAGGTGAGAGTGCTTGGAGAGGAGGGTCTAGGGAATGCAGTGGAGTGTGCCCAAGAATGATGGATTTAAAAACAAAAGGCATGAATAAAACTTGCTTTACAACACAGTGTGGCAAGCCATATAGGCCTGATCCAGGACTCAGATCAGAGACCTTAATTATGACACAGAATTATGTTGGTCTATCCCTGATCAGCAAAATGGTTTCTTTCTATGGTATAACAAGTGAGGTAGTCTTCTGTTGCTTGGAACTGCATATATAATTTAATATATGTGAGAAAGGCAGTGGATATCTGATCAACACTACACAGAGGTAGCCCTGGGTTTTTGAAGACTCTGCCTTTGGAGTCAAAGCTTAGTTGCTTCTACCCCACTGGAAATGCTTCCATTTTGGGTCCAGTGAGAGAATGACTATTGTCAAATGACCAACTTTACTAAATTCAGGCTCACCACTCAATTGGCCACAGAATCAAGATTTTCTTCAACCATGGCAGTGCTGCCTTCATCTGGGAAGTACTCAATACAGATGAACTCTCTGATCCCTGAAATAATTGAAATATAGGAAAAGGTTCTGCTTAAATTTTTACATCCCCCAAACCCTTATTAAAGGCTTGTAACTGCAACTGAAGGAGGTCAGTGATGTGACTTTTCCCCTAAGAAATAAAAGAGATCATTTACAGAGAAGAGAAAAGATACTGAAATCCCTTCACATTTCTCCAAGCCTTTTAAATGTCTGTCGCTGAGTTCTCTGATACCTAGCATACATTTGAAAAGTTTCAGAAGAGAAAATGCAGTTTCAGGGTTTCAAAGGAGGTCACCATTAATTTGAAAAAATGTGCTTTCCAAATCCAAGATTATTCCTTGATCCTGAGATAAGACCGGTGAACCAAAAGAAGTCATAGCTGGCAGAAAATGAGCAATTTTTAAAGAGTAATGTCTAGGACTTTTCAGTGGCTTCGTATTCTAAGAACTAATATACAAATGACCTCTGTGCTGGGCTCAGTGATTGTGATCCTCCAATTGAAACCATGTATCTGGAAGAACTGGCTAATATCATTTGTGGTTTGTTATCATCCTATCACCTTGTATTAGGGTATCTATTTATAAGCAATATAAAGGTATGATTATATCATGTAGTATTATTATATAATCATCAGATTAATTATGAAGAATTTTGAAAATTCTGGTCACGGGTTGGCTAGGTGGCACAGTGAATAGAGCATTGGCCCTGGAGTCAGGAGGACCTGAGTTCAAATCTGGCCTCAGACACTTAACACAAATATTAGCCCTGTGACCTTGGGCAAGTCAATTAACCCCAACTGCCCTCCAAAAAGCAAAAACAAAAAAATTTTAAAAAGAAAAGAAAAGAAATTTCTGGTCATAATTACCAGCCCTATCTATAGTTTTCTTGTTCATTTCTACGAAACAAAGGAAAGCTCAAAGCACCATATAAATGTGAACTATTGTTTACCATGGGATTACAGAATCACTGATCACTAAAAGGGAACTTAGAGGCCATCTAATCCAACGCCTCATTTTCCACATGAGGAAACTGAGGCCCTGAGGTAAAGGAACTTGCCTCACACAAGAACAGATTTGTTTAGGCTCATAATTCCAAATTCCAATTTCAGCCCTTATGAGGCAGTAAACTGAATCAATAAATCTTGTATGTGTCCCGACTGCTCCAATGACTAGCCATTCCCTATCTCTCTGTCTTTCCTTCCTATTCCCTGAGACACAACAATATTGAAATTAGTTCACTTAGTAACTTTAGGATGGCCTCTAAGTGGTCATGTAAAAGGAAGAGTCAGTGAATGAGGCAGACTTCTTTGTTAAGACATTACCATAGCCATCACAACCCAAAGCAAACTGCCCCTCCCATCAGTCTGTAGTCATCTTCATGGAGGTAAGACCTAAAGGTATGTCTATGTTTTTAGACATAATTCTATTGCACTCCTGGCAGACTAGAGTATAGTGTAAACATAAGTTTTATATGTACTGGGAAACCCAAAAATTCATGTGACCACTTTATTGTGTTACTCACTTTATTGTGGTGGTCTGGAAGTGCACCTACAATATCTCTGAGGTATTGCCTGTTCTCCAGTCCATCTGCCTAAGCCCAAGGCTGGCTCCCTATTCACTCTGCCATGCTGCCTCTGATTCCCATTTTATGCATGAGGAATCTGAGGTTCAGAGCAAGAGGTCAAGTGTTTTTCCTGTGGGTGTGTTGGAGTCAACTCCTAGGCTGATAATTAAATTTTCAAATTTGAATACTTACAACTCGGAAATTGGCACAAAAAATGGGGTTCCAATAATTGTTTTTCTGATTATTCAAACTTAAGGGAGTCAAAGAGCAAATGTTAATAATATAGATCAAACTTAAAATGTTATTGTGCTTTTCAGAGGACTGGTCATTAAATGTTTACCAGCATGCCCTTGGACTTTCCCATGGTCATTATTTTTTAGGGACAAGATCTGACCTGTCTTCTTGTCTCCAAATCTAACATTCATCCCAAAGATTCAAAGAGTAGCTAAAAGCCCCTTCCCACATCTTCTTATCTTGCCCGCTTTAATTCTTTAGCTCCCATTACGTAAATAACCGTTACTTGACTATACCAGCTCAAAAAGAACAAGTCATTTAGTACTAGTTCATGGTTGAGACAAAATGTTTCTCTGAGTGTGACTGCAGAATTTGTAAGTGCAAATCTAAACAGGGTAATTGCTGCCCCCAAATTATCCCTAGTCAAGAGCTAAGCAAACCCTGGTTGGCAATAGGCACAAAACATGTCTGGTGGCCAGTGAACCAGTGAGACGTGTAATTGGAGGCTTTGGCTGAAACCTCGAGGCACAACGTTTAACTCCATATCATAAATACAATCCCAGGACTGGCTTGGGAAAATAGCCTGCACCAAGTGGCATGGCAAAGTCATTAAGGCAAATTAGCAAACTCTGGTCAACAGACCAGATACTTCGCTGTTTGAAAAATGTAAGTCAATAGACCCTGCTGTTCCTTCCTCTAAACAGAAATCCTCTGAGACCATAAGCAGAGAAGATAAATAAGGGATTCTGGAAGAGCAAGGATAACCTTGGAGGTTGAGAGTCATTCAGGGTGAGCCAGGACAGTTGTCTCTGCAATATTGAGACATCCTTGCTGTCTTCTAGGAGATTGGTATCTCAACAATGTGTGTTATAATACAGTTGGTTAATGGTTTTATTTTTATAATTTCCTAAGATCCAATTAGTCTGAAAAACAAATTTATGTCACTACAAACAGGAGATAAAATACAACAGAGTGGATAGTGAGTCAGCCTCTGAATCAGGAAGCTCAAGTTTACTTTCTGACATATACTGGCTGTGTGATTTTAGTCAGTCACCTCAGTACCCTTCAGGCAAGTAAAATTAACTGTTGTAGGTATACACGGATAGATGAAGTATCCACAGTGGGAGTTCCCTCTACCAGTAATTCTCAAAATGTGATCTGTGAACATCTGGTTTGTTGTTTTTTTTTTTGGAAGGGGGTAGACAAGGCAATTGGGATTAAGTGACTGGCCCAGGGTCACTCAGCTAGTATAGTATGTCAGGTGTCTGAGGCTGGATTTGAAATCAGGTCCTCTTGACTCCAGGGCCAGTGCTCTATTCACTGCATCACCTAGCTGCTCCATATGAACATCTGCTAATACAATATTTGTAGAGTATGCTTTCCTGGGAATCTTTCTGGGGATCCATGAGGTCAAAACTATTTTCATAATGACATTAAATCATTATTTGCCTATTAAAATATGCCTCTTATTTCTACCAGATACATATCTGTGTGGGGCTAGATTTTAGCCCCATAAACTTTAACAAAAGATATCTCAACAGATTAAATGCAGAAGCAGCCATCTAAATCCAACTGTCTTATATATTATGTAAATGACCGATTTCCCAAATCATTTGAAACAATGTCATTTTCTCAGTATATTATTCCCAAAAATCAAACTATTTTCATAAAAATGTTACTTGTGTTAACATAATGGGTTTATTTTTCTTATTTTATAATAAATTAATAACTATTTGTTTTTAATATATCAATTTTAATTTTTAAGGTGATAAATATTGATAGATATAACCCACATAAAATATTTTGAGGGGATCCTCAGTAATTTTTAAGAGTGCAAAGGAGTCCAGAGACCAAAAAACTTGAGAACTGATGCCCAGTAATGATTAAGTCACAGTTCTGATCCTCTACAAATATAGTTTCCACTTCAAAATGAATGCCTAGTCCCCTTGAGAAGATAGTGATGGTTTATTATTGAGAAAGCAGTAGCCTGTTACATGGGAAAGATCCTAGGATTTGGGGTCAGAAGACCTGGGTTGCAGGCCTGGATCAATAATCTGCTTTCAGGGGAATCCTAAGAATACCAGAACCTGTCTGACCTTCAGTTTCGTCATTTACAAAAAAGGAACAATTAATCCAACAAACATAGTAAGCACCTGCTATGTATTGGCATTGTGCTGAATATGCTCCCTACTTTCAAGAGTCTTGCAAGGGGTGAGGCAAGGGGTGAGACAACATGACATATACACAGATAAGTAAATGCCAAAATGTAAAATAATATATACAAAGCAATTTTGAGGGAACCATTAATAACTGGGGAGAACAAGAAAGGCATCCTGAAGGAGCATGTAAGGTGAGCCCTGAAGGAAGCTGGAGGTTCCAAGAGGTAGAGGGGAGGAAGGAAGACGTTTAAGGTACAGGGACAGTAGTAAAAAGTTACATCTATGGGAAGTGCTAGGGCAGCTGGCTGGCACAGTGGATAGAGTACTGGGCCTGAAGTCAGGAAGATCTAAGTTCAAATTTGACCTTAGACACTTACTACCGCGTCCCCCCTGGGCAAGTCACTTAAGCCTGTTTGCTTTAGTTTCCTCATCTGTAAAATGAACTGGAGGAGGAAAGGCAAACTCCTTGTCAAAAGACCCCAAATGGGGTCATGGAAAGTCAGACATAACTGAAAAATGACTTAACCACAACAACATGGGAGATGACCGGTCAGATGCAGAGAATCTTAAGTATTTAAATTTGACTGTCACAATTAAATGTGAGAGAGAATAGTGCATAATCAAATGTAATGTTAATGGGATTTAAGACCTTCCCTGCCCACTAATAGACCTCACATGGAGCCCATTAAGGGAAGCTTGCTTAGTAGAGGCTTGCTTATCAGAAGGCTTTCATACCTTTTGTTAATTTCTAATTAGGCACTGAGTCAAGAGGTTTGTGATGCCCGTGTGGACTCTAAAAAAGGTATATATACTCAGAGGTTAGCATTTTGCTTGGTACTCATTCATTGGAAGAGTGTTCTTTTGATTTGACCAAATGAGACTCTGGGTACTTGTTAAGGAGCACCCTAGCTTTGAAAAACCCAGATGCTGATGCTTCTCTCTCTGGTAACTATGTATGTATTGCCTTGGTCAGACAGTTGGATCTGTCTGTTGTTCTGTGCTAATTTCTCAGACAGTTAGAAGCCCTGTCTGTTTGTCTTTATTTCTCTGTATTTTTTCTACGTTCTTTGTTTGGATTCTCTCTGAAGTTCAGGCTCCTGACTTTTCCCCTGAACTAATGAATACAATTTAAAAAGATTGTTGACTCCTTAAACAGCTATCTTTCCTAGTAAAGCAGATCTGACAACCTGTGCTAGCAGCCATCCTAGCTACGCCAGTGTGGTTGCTGCTACGTCAAACTAGAAAGGTTAGCTGGAGACAGATTTTAAATGTAGTATGAAATAACAATGGTGTTGGGAGAAACACGATCAAACCTACGCACTTGAAATATGAGTTTGGTGCCTGTTTGGGGGATAAATTGGAAAACGGAAGCTGGATTCAAGAAAACCAATTAGGAGGCTGCTGAAATGGACCAAATAAGAGGAAATGACTAGTGTGAGTGGAGAGAAGGAGATGGATGCTGTAGAATATTTACACTACCTGACTCTTAGGATTATTGTGAAAATCCAATAAACACTAGAAACTTCCTGGGATCAGAGCTTTGGAGCTCAACTGGAAGTTTGCAGTCCAACCCTTTCATTTTATAGATAAAGGAATGGAAGAGATAAAGTAACATCCGTTGCTTGCAAATGTCTGATGTGGGATCTGAACCCAGGTCTTTCTGATTTTGAGCTCAAAGCTTTAACTACTCTTCCACACTGCCTCTATACACTTCAATTAAAGCTGTTACTTATATAGTGCTTTAAACTTCAGTGTCTCCATAAATTTTATCTCACTTGACCCTCACGGTAACCTTGGAACCAAATTATGGATATTTTTGTCTCCATTTACACAGATGAAGAAATTGAGGCTCAACAAATGAGTAACTTTGTTGTTCAGTTGTTTTAGCCATGTCAGACTCTTTGTGACACTGCGAGGTTTTCTTGGCAAAAATACTGGAGCGGTTTGCCATTTCTCTTTTCATTTTACAGATGAGGAAATTGAGGCAAAAAGGATTAAGTGACTTGTCAAGTATCACAAGACTAATAAATATCTGAGGTCATATTTGAGCTCAGCCTTTTCTGACTCTAGGCCTGGTGCTTTATCCACAGTGCTGCCCAAATGTAAATGTCAGAGGTAGGTTTTGAACCAAGGTCCTACCTGATTCCAAGTTCAATGTTCTTTCCACTATACTGCCCATTGTTTCTCTTTTGGCCAGCAATCCTAAGGGTCTTCCCCTCCCAGTTAGATTTTTTTTTTTTAATTAAAGGGGCCATCCTTTGACTTGCTTCTTAAACAGGCCTATTCACTGAATATGCATTGCCTCACTCAAAGTGAGACCTTGGAAAGACCTTAGCTTAAAAAAACCAACGTCTCCCACTGCATCCTGGACCATCTCCAGTCATCCTGATCTATATTTGGCCACTGGACCCAGATGGTCCTGGAGGAGAAAGTGAAGCTGGTGACTTTGCACAGCCCTCCCTCCCTCAAATCCAATTCATTTGTGAGTCATGTCATCATCTTCCTGATGGTCCTCTTTGAGAATGAAGGACAAGCCACACATAACAACCATACACAACCATCTTAGCAATACTTAAAGAGTTTGCAGTCTTATTAGTGTGAGTTCTCCTTCCCCAGAGAGGAGAGATTCCAGGGCCTTAGTATCTGCTTTTGGCCCTGGTGATCCACCCCCTAAAAAAAAAAATCACAAATTGTTCCAAACATCTAATCTTGGAAACTTTGCCATGTTAGCTATGCTGGTCTTCAGGCAACAGACACACAGTTCATCACCAGATCTATGCTCAACATCTTACCTGTTTGAGAGACTCTTCAAGAATTTGTGCCACATTGACATACTCCTCTAGAAGGTCGAGTTACATCTATACAATATTGAAGGAGCAAAGTGAGACTTTAATTGAAGAAAAACACAATATTGATATTATTAACCTTGTTATTAATTATGATAATAATTGATGCTTTGAGGTTACTTTTTTAAATAACAGAAAGAATAACTTCAAGCTCGACAGCCCCAAGATTTTCCCTGAAACAAAGGATCATCTTTTTGAACTTAGCTAGGTGATGCAATGGATTGAGTTCTAGATTTGGAGAACATAGTTCAAATCTTGCTTCAGAAGCTGATTAGCTGCATGACCCTGGGAAAATCCCTTAACTTTTATCTGCCTCAATTTCCTTATAATGAACAACGTATATAAGAATAGCACCTTCTTCCTGAGTTGTTATATTTATAAAGCACTTTGCAAAACTTAAGGCACTATATGAATGCTAGCTGTTATGATTATTGTTGTTGTTATTATTCATCAATATCCCTCCAACATTGTTTCATGGAACAGGAGAGTCACCAAAAAATTGGAATTGAGGACCATTCAGAGGCCAATAGAGAGAGAGATGTGGGCATAAAAAGGTGTCATATGTTATAATAAACTACGGAGGAGGTGCAGAGTAAAGACAGAATTAAAGAAATACATGAATGACAAAGATAATAGGCTAGTCCCACTATAAGAGCAAGGGATAAATAATGGATGACCCATGTGTTTTACTGGAGATATAAAGAGAAAGTGAGGAATGCCTTCAGCAATGCGGGTGGGCCTCTGTGGTGAACTTGTTGAGAGGGTAAGGAAGACAAAAGTCATATAAATTCTACAGGCATGGGTTAAGACCTTCATCATTTAAGGGGATACCCTTATCAGTGAGATGACAGGTCCATTTGGATGGTTGGAGTATCCTCAAAGTTTTATCACAGAAACAAGTTTGCCCAAGACACACTGTTCTTATGCTTCCTCTTAAATGAAGAAGCATAGAAGTCTTGTACTCTGAAGTCAGAGCATTCACGTTCTAGGTCCAGATCTGCCACTTATTTCCTAATGACCTTAGACTTAGGATCAGTTTGAACCTCAGTTTCATCTCAAATGGGAATAATTACCCCCATTCTGCCTATATCATTGAGATTTCCAGAAGGCTAAATAAGATCACATATGGGGAAAACAGTCAAGCTCTAAGATGTCAGTTGGCTCTATATATCCTTTCATCAAAGACTGCCAAAGGAACAGTATAAAAAGGGTCCATGGCTGATGACTTTGCCTCTAACTCTATCATTTTCCCCATTTCCTATTTGCTTGTGGCTTATTGACCACATTTTTCATTTTCCTTTAAGTCTATTAAAACTAAGTCTATGATGATAATAAAAGATGTATCTAATGTGTAATTTCCATAACTGAGTCTGTTCCATAGTCATTTAGCATCAATTACTTTGCTTTTATTAAAGACTATACATTTTCTTTGTTCCATTGGCAGTGAATACAACATCTCTTTTTTTTTAATCAAGCTATAGGCAATTCAGTGGTTCACACAGAAATGTAGAGAAAAATTGTTACTTCTAATATAGTACTAGTAGCAAGCTATATTTTCATTTTCATTTGATTAAATCAGTTTTCACCGGTGACACAGTGTTGCTGGGTAGAAACAGAGTCTTTTCTAGGATGGTACAATTAGTTGTAAACTTGTGATTCTTTGGATAATCTAATGGGCTGTCTTCTGGGCATCTAGCAATGATTGTCTACAATCCAGAATCTAAGAATGAGATGTCTAGAAATGACATGAGTTGAAAGTTTAATGACAAATGTAAAGTTGTTAACTGTTGTTCAGTTGTTTCAGTCATGCCCAACTCTGCATGACCCCTTTTGGGAGTTTCTTGGCCAAGATACTGGAGCTGTTTGCCATTTCCTTCTCCAATTCATTTTACAGAAGAACACCTGAGGTAAAAAGGCTTACGTGACTTTCCCAGGGTCACATAGCTAGTAAGTGTCTGAGCCCAAATTTGAACGAGGGAAGATAAATCTTTCCAAGTCAAACCTGGTACTCTATCCACTGTGTCACTTAGCTGCCCACAAGTTGTAAACTAGAGTCTTACAACTGGACTGTTATATACATGAAAAAAGTGTACCCTTTGGTTCATTGGAGATATTTAAATTATGACTAGGATTCTTACACCAATTTCTCCTTTAATGTTGATGAAGTTCAGCTTGATTTAATTATTGAATGTACACCAGGACTATATTTGATCTGCAGTTTCTCAGATGTGGGACTTTCCCTATAGATTGTAACCTTTCCATGCATTCTCATAGTGTGAGTCTTGCCTGTGAACAATTCAATTTGACATTTACTTAGTGCCTACCATGTTTAAGGGTCCAAGAATACAGAGTCAAAACCCTGAGTCCCTGTCCACAAGGCACTTACATCTGATTGGCTCTATTACACCAGCAAAAAAAAAAAGTGAGAATGTAAGGAAGTAAAAATATGACCTATTCATTTTATTTAAAGTACACATATTTTGAGAGAAAAAAATGACTTTTCAATTTGTTTTTGCCTCTGATGACTATGTATTTTGTATCTTTAGGACTGCTTATTATAAAATTGTACAAATAGGTTTACAATAAGTATGCCATTACAAACTGTATAATTTTTGGCCTCTGAGTCTCTATTGTGACTAAATTAATGGCTTCCTATTGATTTTTCCTCTCTTTGTTACTGTAGTTAAAACAATAAATGAAACCTATACTCATCTGTAATTATAATAATTATCTCTCTCCTTTAAAGAGAACAGATTATTTTTCCAGGCAGGTATAATGAATATAAAGAATGGCTTTCAGAATATTTAAACAAATGGGAAATTTCAAACCACGTCAAATAAAGTTGTTCTTAAAATCCATAAAAATGGATTTTTCCATTGTTTCCCATCAATGACTTTGTCTACATGTAAGGCAGCAGTGATACAGTGGAGACCATGTTGAATCTGGAGTCAGAGGAACTAGGTCTGAATCTAGAGTCTGTAACTTGCTACCTGTGTGACCCTTGTCAAGTCACTATATCTCTCTGAGGCTCAGTTTCCTCTTTTGTAAAATGATCAGATGGAACTAGAGTCCTCTAAGGTTCCCTTCCAATTCGAAACATATGATCTGTTTTGGTCAAATAATTTTTTTTTTTACCCCCCTGTTATTTGCTACTGTTCCTAGTACAAACAACGATAATTATGGTGATATAAGCTCCTCCCAATGTGATGGAAACTTCTTGAAGACAAAGACTATTTTATAAAACAACAAGCATTTAATAAGTGCCTACTTTGTGCCACGCACTGTGCCAAACACTAGGGATACAAAAAGGCAAAAACCAGTCCACGCGCTCAAGGAACTTACAGTCTATCATGGGAGATGACACGCAAACAACTGTGCACGTATAAGATAGTGCAGGACAAATTGAAGGTAATCTCACAGGGAGGGTACTGGGATTAAAGAGAACTGGGAAACCCTTCACATAGAAGATAGAGCTTTAACTGAGATTTGAAAGAAGCCAGGGAAGCCAGGAGGTAGAAATGATGAGACTTCATTTTTGCCTTCCCCTCTTTAACAACTAACATATTATCTGGTACATGGTGAAATATATAATAAATTCTTGTTGATTGATTGATGATGATGATGTTGACAGTGATGATGACTATGACAATAATGGTGACATGGTACCTTATACTTTGTAAAGCACTTCCTACATACCTATACATATACCTATATATACACATACATATATGTATTAGATGCATGGGTATGTATGTGTATATGAGTCCCTATGGAGAAGAGACAGACAGACAGACTTTGGTGTCCAACTGCCACCCAACTCTCACTGTGGCTCCAGGAAGCCATAGCATGAACAGCAATGGCTCTTGGTAAAAATTATTTTAGCAGATACATCAAACCAGATTGAGGGGAAACAACAGGCCTCAAACCCATGGCTACCCAAAAGCATGTGAAGATGTCCCCTGGCAGAATGGGTAAATGAGAACAATTTGTTCCGATGCCCATAAGGTGGCTGAAGCAGGTGCTGTAGAGTGCTTAGAGCCTGGTAATAATACATTGAGGACACCAAGGTCATCCATTGTATCCTGGATCAGCACCAGTCATCCTGACTTTTGTCTTGCTAGTGGACTTTGAAGACTCTGGAAGAGGGAATGAAGCAGCCAACTTGCACAACTCTGCCTCACTTAAATCCAATTCACAGGCAAGTCAAGACATCCCGCCAACTTGCACAACTCTGCCTCACTTAAATCCAATTCACAGGCAAGTCAAGACATCCCATGTGTGTTTGTGTGTAACATATGCATATGTTATATATAGTGCACATGTACATATGTATACATACATGCATATGTGCATGTATCTATATCTATGTATCAGAGATGTAGACACTGGTTGGGCCAGTTAGGAGGTACAGTAGAGTGCCTAGAGTCAGAAAGATTTATCTTCCTGAGTTCAAATCTGGTCTCAGCATTTACTAACTATGTGATGCTGGCCAAGTCACTCTACCCTGTTTGCCTCAGTTCCTTATATGTAAAATGAGCTGGAGAAGGAAATGGCAAACCACTTCAGTATCTTTGCCAAGAAATCCCCAAATAGGATAACAAAGTGTAAGATGCAACTGAAATGAGTGAACAGCAAGACACTGGTTATCCTTATAGAACTTTGGAATCCCATTGGCTGCATGTTTCAATTCTTAGAGGGATGAAATGATCCTGTAGTAGAAAGGAAAGGCAATTTAGCTGTCAGAATTAGACTGAGATTCCACTCAAGGCTATATGAAAAAGGGAAACTCGGGGTCTTATTGATCACTCAGTCATTGATTCCACTGATTTTTCTTTTTTACTTTTTGTTCTCTAGCCTGTTTTAGAGATGTAGACTTTGTTTGTCTTGTGCTTCTGCTTGGAGTCTTTCATTATGGCGCAGGGGTCACCCTGGGATCTCAGTGAATCCCAAGTCCTAACAGAAAGCACCACACTGGAAAAGCTTCAAGAATAGATCTAATGATGGATTGATCTATGGCCAGCTGAGCCAAGGTCACAGGGGCCCACCATCAGAAGGTGGAACTATTGTTAAATGTGTATATGTGAGTAATCAGTATACAGGGATTATGGCCTTTGGTGGTAGAAGAACTGCCCATTTCAATTAAATCATAAATGAATTTAATGTAATTCATATGTATTTGTTAAGTCACTACTATGTTCAAGGCATTGTGCTGAGTACTAGGGATTAGAAAGACAATAGTCATACTGACCAAAACCTCAAAGTGCTTACATTTGGTCAAGAGGATGCAACATATACACAGAGCAGGTAATACAAAATATGTGCAAAAATAATAAAAAAAGAAGCTTTGAAAGTGGGCCATACTAGTAACTAATGGCATCAGGGAAGGTGCCTTTTTTTCTTTCAGTTTTATTGATGTGTTTTGTTTGATATTTCTTTTTCTTTTCTTTTTTTTTTTAGAGGGGAGAGGGCTGGATTGTTGGGGTTAAGTGACTTTCCCAAGGTCACATGGCTAGTAAGTGTTAAGTGTCTGAGGCTGGATTTGAACTCAGGTCCTCCTGACTCCAGGGCCAGTGCTCTGTTCACTGTGCCACCTAGCCACCCCTAGTTTGAACATTTCTGACATTTATAAGAGGTCTCTTATAACAAAGTCAAACATTCAAGTAAAATGAATACAGTGAATTCACTTGAAATCTTGTGCAACATATCATATTTGTATCACACCTCCTCCCTCTCTAGTTATCAAAAAAGAACCAAGACATATTTTCCCTCCCTCCCAAACCTCCTCACCTCACTGATAAATAAAAAAGCAAGTTTCTCATAATAAGTATTCATAGTTAAGCTAATACATTGCCCCAGTGGTTGTGTATATATCTATATCTGTATCTGCATATGTATGTGTATATGTATTATAGACACATATGTATATGTATACACATATGTATATACAGAGAAAGAGGAGAGAGGGAGAGAAGGAGAGACAGAGAGAGATGTATTTCCTTCCTTGAAAAGAGAACAAGCACATATTAAGGACCTACTACATACCACACACTACGCTACATAAGTACTTTGTAGATATTATCTCCCTTGATTCTCACAACAACCCTGGGAGGTAGGTACTATTTTGATCACCATTTTGTGTTTGAGGTAACTGAAGGAGACAGAGGTTAAGTGCCTTTCTCATAGTCACACAACTAGTCAATGTCCAAGGTTTGATTTGAATTCAGGTCTTCCTGTCTCTAGGCTGAAGGTTCTCTCCACTTCACCTTCTAGCCGCTGCATTTATATCCTCAGTCTACTTAAAAATTGGTGAATTGCTCTTTTTCTCAGAAATTTGAATCAGTTCCTTATGTATCTTGGAAATTAGACCTTTGTCAGAGAAACTTGCTGCAAAGACTTTTTTTTCCTGTCAGTAAATTGTTTACCTTTAAATCATCACTTTAAGAAAAAGCTTCTTAAGTACAAGGTAGAATTTGAGCTATCCTTCAAAGGAAGTCAGGGCTTTTAAGAGGCAGGCAAGGAGGTGATACATTCCAGATTTCAAGGACCATTTGGTCCTCTCCTGATTCTTGATAGTCTGACATTCCTCCTATCTCCCAGGACCTTGAAGCCTAAGACGTGACCCTCCTTATAGCATTGGTCCTCTTCAAGAATGAAGAACAAGCAATAAGAACAGCAAGAAAGCCCAGGAATGGAAGATAGACTCCTGTATACAGGAAACAGCTAGCACAGCAGTTTGCCTGGAATTGAGAGTATGAGACAATGGGTATTACGAAATATGACTGGAAAGGAAGATGGCAGCCTGATGAAAATCTCAGTGAACTAGAGAGAAGAAATTCCATTATTGTCTATAGGTAGCGCACAGTGAATTTTCATTGTCTTGAGATATTATTCTTCTGTTTACTTTCTTCATCACCAAATTATCATTTCAATCTTGACAGTGAGATTAGGGGTCATGGTTATGGATGGACCAGCTGAGTAGTCAAGGCCATGTTTCACATGTCATATCTATCCCACAAGAAAGAAACAGATGGGAAACAGCCAGTGGAGCAAAGACTACAGTTTGAAGCTGGGGATTTTAAATGGGAAAGTGGAATTTAGGAAACATTATCATGTTTTTTCTTCTAAAGATCTGTTCTTTCAAAGAATAATTTGAGCCATAGATAAAAGACCAACATGATAAAAAAGAATATTTGAAGCTGCCCCTAAGAGGAACTTCAAGTGTTTAATGTTTTAAAAAATGGAAACGTGGTAAGGAGAGTTGGAAGTTGAACGGAGGGAGGCCATGATCATATATTACTATTGTTAACCTCTCCTGGCCTAGCCAGACCCCAATAGGGCAGCTTCTTTACTTTCTTTGTTCCCTCCCTCCTCCAGCACTTATATATCCTGTGTGTATTACGACATTTTTCTCTCTTCAATGAATAGCTTCATAATTGCTCACAAATATTTCATGAGCATATGGTTCATCAGAGTATTAATCAATCAGAAAATAATAATGATAATGACATATTTCAATATTAAAGTTTGCATTTCATATCACTGGAGCTTCGCAATAGCTTTATGAGGTAGGTATTACAAAACATTTTAACCCTATTTTAGAGATGAGAAAGTGAAGGACGGAAAATGATTTGCCTCTAGTCACAAAGCCTAGTAAGAATCACATGTGGGATTTGAATTCAGGCCATTTATTAGCCCTGAGTTCTGTGTTATCAGAAATGGACAAGACTAGAGTACGGCTTGAACTCAATTAAAATGTAACAGGAAGATATGTGTGTGTCTGTGTGTTTGTGTGTGTAATAGGACATAGATAATGTTAGTATGTTGTTTTCTAAGTAAGTCTCCTGCCCATAGGGAACCTTATGTATCATATTGTGGCCTCATTTCTTTTTTTATTCTGATACCATTGGTGTAGAAGACATAAAAAAAGTATAAATTATGGTCTCTTTCATTATAAGGCTTATAGGTTACACAGGGTGATAAGACTCACACCTATAAAACAATAACAAATGATATAGAAAGGATATTATCAAATGCTAAATTATGTGGCATATGCCATTTTGGTGTAGCTGTGGTTCCACCTGATTTTGGAGGTCCTTGTATCTTAGGTTTAGTATGTAATGTTTTGGGCAATCCTATTTCTTCAAATAAGCCATAAGTGCCATCCAGTGAATTTTCCACCAACAGATCAGAACAATCAGTTACATAGTAAAGCTTTTAATTAAGACAGAATAGTAAAACAAATAATGAGAGAAAACCTCATCTGTGTAAAATTTCCCCCAGCTTCTCATGCCACTGGTGGGAGTGGGAATACTCTCTGACTTTCTAATACATGATCCTGGAGTTACAGGCTGAATAGTTCTCTTAGGGCTCTGCTTCTTAACAGGCAGCCTTGCCTTATGGCTGCCCCACTCTGCCTCCATATCTGTAATTCCCCTCTGACTCTGAACCTCCCTCTGGCTGCTTCCCCACAGAGTGGCTCCGGCCGTCTGTAGCTGCCATCTGCTGATGGATTTCTCTGATGAACTGCTGCCAATCTGCCCAAGCTGTTTGGGGCCACTGAAAGCTTCCTCTTCCAAAGAGTGAGTGTTAACCTTCCTTTGTGAGAATGCCCTGATCAAGGCATGCCTGAAGCTAGCTGACACATTCTCAGATCTGTTGTTAGTGGGACCCATTGTGGTACTGACTTTGTTCCCATCTCTGTAAGAATTCCCACAAGCATATTTAATATTTACGTTTTGGTGAACAAATTCTCTTTAACTCCCATAATGCCTTTGATGACTAGAGCTGGGACCTTGCAAATTACAATGGAGCATATCCAAATTTCAAGGAGCCACTGAAGGGTAGGCAACATGCATTTACTAAGTACCTACCATGTGCCAGGTACTTTGCTAAGCACCTTCCAAATAGTATCTTGTTTGAGTAAAGTAGAGATAGCTTTTTTTGCCCTATATTGTGTGCCATATAGTTCCCTATAGTGTGCTCAGGGCACTGTCTCCCTTTTAAATAATAGTAGTTACATTTACTATGTTCCAGGTACTGTGCTAAGCACTTTGCAAATATTCTCATTTGATTCTCAACAACAACCCTGAAAGATAACTGCTATTATTGTCTCCATTTCATATATGAAGAAAGCGAGGCAGAGGTTAAGTGACTTGCCCAAGGTCACAGAGCTAACAAGTGTCTGAGGTTGGGTTTGAATTCAGGTGTTCTGACTCCAGGCCCACTGCTTTAACCACTGAACTATCTAACTACCTGGAGAAAAAGGAGGGCTGATGTTGCTAGAGAAGACTTTATGGGGAAGCTAGATTTAGGATTTGAGTAGGTAGAAAGGAAAATTGACTAATTGAGAAACTCTTTGAAGATGGGGTTGGTGCTTATTCCTTATACCCAATGGTGCCTACAGCCACCATCTTGCATATGGGAATGCACAGTAAATTTTTATTGAATTGAATTGAGGAGGGGAAATATTTTAAGTGTGTCATGATCAAGAGAACAGACAAACACATTTTGAGCACGTTTGTTTGTGGAATTTGGTTAGAATAAAAGGCATATGTTGGAAAATGGTGAGAAAACAAAGTTGAATAGGTAAGTTAGCTAGAAGATGATGCAGGATCTTTAGAACCAGGAAGAGAGTGCAAAGAGAACAAAGGATCTGCTGAAAGTTTTTGAGGAGTTAAATACTACTTGATGAAAGGTATTTAAGGAAGATTAGTACAGCAGGAAAATGTTAGTAAAATGGGGTATATTGGAGTAGTAATAACTGGTTATTGCAAAAATGGATAATGCCATTGTTTTAATATTAATAGGATCAGAGGTTGAGAGCTAAAAGAGACCCCAGATATAATCCAGCTCCATCCCATTATTTTCCATTAAAAAAAAAAACACTGAAGACAAGTAAATGACTGACCTCCCTTCTCTAGACTAAACACCCCAAGTTCCTTTGATTGATTCTCATATGGTGTAAACTCAACCACTGTTTATCTTTCTTTGGAAGTCCTCTAATTTATCACTGTTTCCTAAAAGCCATGTCCCCATCCAGTACTGAATTCCATAGTATAGATAGTATCTGACTTAGCTTCAAACACCTAGTTTATTGCATTAACTTTCCAGATATTGTCTCTTTGCCTCCAGCCTGCCCCACTCAAATCCATCCTATCCTGACACATACATGTTAGAATAATGTTCTTCCACTCTTCTTGTCATTGTATCACTTCCATATTCAAGAATTGATGGTGGTTCCCTTTTATTCTCATTTAAAATCAAATTCCTCAATCCAGTCTTCAAGGCCCTCCTTCATCTGTAGCTTTTCACTTCTCCCTTCCAACCATCTCCAGTTATTCCTTCACAGAATTAATTCATTTCAGTCAGATCATTCTTTCTAGTTGGATTTGCCCACACAACTTTGCTCTTTTCTTTTAAAAGGTCTTTGCATGTGTCATAGCCCTTATTTTGTGTGGCCTATGAGTAGCATTACCTCTGGATCTTCATGAACTTAGGTTCAACTAGGGGAGATTTTACTAGAAATATGCCTAACTTGGTTCATTTGATTCTATTCAGTTACAAAACACACCCTAGAAACTTTTAAAGTTAATTCAGACCTTAGTATTCAGTTGTATGGGCACAAATGATGTTGTTTCTCTAGCAATGCAAAATTTAATTCTAAAAATTCTACAGACAAATTCCTTTCACTGCTCACTCATCAATAATACCCAACTGGTTTGGAAGATAAAACATT
The DNA here is from genome assembly GCA_028627135.1 of Pseudochirops cupreus. Lineage (NCBI taxonomy): Eukaryota > Metazoa > Chordata > Mammalia > Diprotodontia > Pseudocheiridae > Pseudochirops > Pseudochirops cupreus. Next base: position 387,211,203 of record CM053583.1, read on the forward strand.
GACAGAAAAACATTGAATTGAGACAGAAATGATCAGTAAAACAGCAGAAAATACTGTGAACTACCTCCTATAGTAAGTATAATTTCATTGCCTATTGCTCCAGAGGTGTTTGGGAAATGGCTTTATCCATCAGACTGAAGGTTCTGAAAGGTAAGAGGTCAATGTCCCTCAGTACTCTTAATGAGGAGTCAGGTAGCCTGTTCCAGTATAGGCTGTCTGTTTACTCATTGCTTATCTTGCCTCTTCTAGTCTGATACACCTCCCAACATGATTTATCTCAAGCTATCCTCATGACTCCTGGTTAGGAACATTTTCATTATATATTTTCCTCCTTGTAGTCAGGAGCCTTGACAAAGACCTGTTTTCATGAAACTTCTTTCTTCTCACTGACCTCCTGTGCCATGGGCACATGGATTCATGGGCAATGGAATCTTTTTTTTTTCCTCCCATTTAATGCTCCCTATGTGGGTTTAGCTATCCAAAGGGATTTGTTTCTTTTGCTCCCTCAGTCATGTCTGTTACATTAGAGGGCTTTCAACACCATCTGGGGTCCCCTACCCAATGAGAAACTTAATTCAAACCTCTGTATAAACTAGTATCCATTCCATGCTGACTGGTCTTACCTTTCCTCTAAATGGTCTACGGATTTGGATCGTCATTTATAAGATATTATTTCCACTTGCTGATGAGCTATTTTTTTAAATGCACTTAAATTCATTTATGTAAGACGGTTCTGCATCTGCAATTAGATTGTAAGCTCCTTAAGGGAAAGAATTATTTCTTTAATTTCTTTCCTATTTCCATAGCTGTTTAATAACATCTTATTGACTGACAAATTGAGTCACATAAAATACCTCCCTGACAAGTGGGCTTTATCGCAGAAATCCCAGAAGCTCTGAAACAATAAAGTAATGGGAACCATTTCAATTATTTTCACATTTTGAAGAGGTTTCCTGAGGATATGTCTATTTAAAGGCAAGTATTTCACTTAGAACAAGCTGATTGAAGTTTCCCAAACTGTGTCCACTGGGGCATGGACAGCATTCTTTATGAGGATCTCATGTGCAGTCAGACGGGACAGAGAATATCACTACCCTTGCATTACTTTGGCTTTATGAGGGATGTCAGGGTTAGAGTGAAAAATTTAGCAAACTGCGAAATTGGATTTTAATTATGATAAGATACTTCCTCAGAAAATCACTTTGCTGTGGAGAATATCCAAAAAGCTTCCCTCTTATACTTGGCTTTATTTTTTAACTGTTTTTTCAATTAAGTCTTTATTTTCTCTAGTTTTTTCTCCTTCCCTTTATTTTCCTTCCTTTCTTCTCCTCCCTTGTTAAATAGAAAGAAGAAAACACAAGCCTTTTAAGAAACAAAATAAAACAAAAAAATTCAAGCCAAACAAATTCCTCCAGTGACCATGTCTGAAAATTAGTCTCATTCTCCATCTTGAATTCACCACCTTTCTGTTAAGAGTTGGATAATAATCTTCAACATCAGGCCTCTAGAAGCACTGTTGGTTACTGTAACCAACAGAATTCTGTATCAGATTAGAATTCTGTAATCTTTTAAAGGTGTTTGTTTTGACAATTTTGTTGTTATTATATACATTTTTCTCTTTGTTCTACTCATTTTACTCTGCATGAGATCCTTTGTTTCTGCCAAGGTTTCTCTGAAGATATCCTTTCATAATTGTTTATGTACTTAAATTGGTTTATGTAAGACTGTTTTTCACAAAAATATTCTATCACATTCACACACCATAATTTTTTCAGCCGTGCCCCAATTGATGGATGTCCTTCTCTTTGGTTTCTAGTTTTTTTCCACCATAGAAAGTGCTACCAAAAATATTATCTGGGAGCAGCTAGGTGGCACAGTAAACAGAGCACTGGCCCTGGAGTCAGGAGCACCTGAGTTCAAATCCTGCCTTAACACTTAACACTTACTAGTTGTGTGACCTTGGGCAAGTCACTTAACCCCAATTGCCCTGCCTTCCCACCTCCAAAAAGCAAAAAAAAAAAAATCTGTATTTATGCATCTGTTTCCTCTCTCTTTGATTTTTTGGGGTATAGACTTAATAATATTGCTAAGTCAAAGATTATGCACAGGTTAGTCATTTCAGGAACATAATTCTATATTGTTTCCTAGAGTGTTTGTACCAATTCCCAGATCTTCCAGCAGTGAATCAATGTACCCAGGTCCCCCTCTCCCCAGAAAAACCACTCCAATATTTATCATTTTCTTTCTTGTCCTTTTGTAGCCTTTCCAAAATATTTACTAACCCTGGACAAGTCTCTTGACTTTTTTTCAACCTTAAGTTTCCTCATTTGTAATATGGGGGTAATAATAGCCCCTACTTATTGTGAGGACTAAAGGAAATAACATATGTAAATGTTTTGGAAACCTTGAGGTACTATCTGAATGCATGCTGTTGTTATTGTTAATGGAAATAATGGTAACTTACTTAACTGAAGATGGAAGACCAGACCATGTGATTTCTTTGGGTCCTAGTATCAGCAAGCACCCTAGCATACCCAGGGTGGCTGCTAGCACAGGTTCTTAGATCTGCTTTTCCAAAGGAAAGCAACTCAAAAAGGATTAACAATCTTACTTTAATCAATTAAACACATATCATTTAGCTAGTTCAGGGGAAAAAGTCAGCACCCTGAACTTCAGAGAATGCAAACAGAATAAAACACAAGTTATAAGCAGAAGTTACAAGCAGACAAAGAAACAGATCAGCAGATGGGCTTCCAATGGTCTGACCATTACATCAGTTACCTATTCAGTTACCAGAGAGGGAAGCATCAACATCTGGGTTTTTCAAAGCCGGGGGCTCAATGGCTTCCCAGAGTCTCGTCTGGCCAAATCACACAACTCTTCTCAAAGTGAGCCCCAAAGCAAAACCTCACATCAGAGTGTATATATAGCCTTCTCTTGGATTGGAGAATGTCACAGCCCTCTTGACCCACTGCCCAATCACAAAGCTACAAGGCGCGGGCATTCCTGAAAAACAAGCCTCCCACCACAGGCTCCATGTGACCATATTCAGTCTATTAGGGGGCAGAGTATACTTTCAAATAGGGGAAGGTTCTCTGAGCTACTTAAGCCGCTTGAGCAAAGGGCCTGGGGCAGCGAAGATCTTCAGATTCCCATAACAGTCCTTCCCAAGCCCAAGATTTGTAAAAGATTGTAAATTCCATGAGAACAGAGATCATATCTTAATTTTCTCTGTTATCTTTCCCAATGCCCATTACACAGTAGATATGAAATAAATTGTTGATGGAAGAATGTATTATTGAATGAGGGGGGTTTGGAATTGACTAGTTTTCAGTTATTTGAACTGTCTCTAGTTTGTATTACCACAGTTAGCTGCATTTTGTATCACCAGACAATTCTCTAAAGAGTCTGTGAGTGTTTATTTTCAGAATACTAACAGGGGTTGGAACATAAGGCCTGTTATTGGTCAGTTACATTTTTCTCTAAGTAGCTTTTCAGTTCAACTACACGCTGTCCCCCTAAATCCAGTTAGATGCCTCCCAAACACAACAGGTGCAAAGGGGGTAAAGAGAAACAGCATTCAGTTGCTAGAAAAAACAACTCAAGGTATATATTTTTCTTTTTATTTTAAGAGAAGGGAAAATGTGTTTTGTTGCCCTGTTGTTAATTTTACCATAGTTATTACAGGATTCCTGTTCATGACACTGCCTGCATGACCTTAGGTTAGTCCCTCATTCTTCCTGAGCTTTAGTCTCCTCATTTTTAAAATTAAGAGGAAGGCAACCAAAATGGTGAAGGACCTTGAGTTCATGCCACATGAAAATTGGTGGAACAAGCAAAACAATTTCCCAGAAGGAAGTAAGGATATTTAACCTGGACATGAGAAGACCCAAACGGGACAGAGGCATGGGCATGGGAACTGTTTTTAAATGTTTGAAAGGGTCCCCTCTGGAAGAGATTATTAGACTGGTTCTGCTTGGTCTCAGAGGGTACAACTAGAAGCAAACAGTCCAAGCTTCAAAGAGATAAACTGATTTGTTGAAAGGAAAGTCTTCACAAACAGTGAGAGGTATTCCAAAATGTAAGAAGCTGTCTCAAGAAGCAACATTCCCCTGCTAGGAGAATCCATGCATGGGGGGGATGACTTGGGTGTGTTATAGAGGGGATTCCTTTCCATGTATGAGTTTGCTTAGCTGACTGCTGAGCTCCCTCCTAATTCTGATTCTTCTGACTCCACATCATGTCCTCTGGTTATCTACAATGCATAGTGTTCTCATAACCCAATGTTTTATCTTCCAAACCAGTTGGGTATTATTGATGAATGAACAGTGAAGGAATTTGTCAGTAGAATTTTGAGAATTAAATTTTGCATTGCTAGTAAAACAACACGATTTGTGCCCATATAAAGAAGATCTGAAGAAGAAGCTTCAGGATCCTAAACACAAACACAACACACACACACACACACACACACACACACACACACACACACACACACACTCACACATACTCACAACCGTCATGCTGTTCCTATCAGTGCTTCAGCTGACTTATTGACTGTGAAACCAGAAAGAAAAGGGAGTCAAAACTAGTCAATGTCTCTTACTAAGCTGAAAATACAGTCAATGCACCAGTCATATATTCTGTAAAGAAAGCAAGAAGCAGTATCTATCTAGGGTCTCTGACATGAAGTCTGGGCTAGGTTTTTCCATAAAAGAAAGCAAACTTTGAGCTTTCTTCTGCTCCCTTCTGTGTGTATGTTTGTGTCTAAGTGTGTCTATGTTTCTTTGTTGTTCTTTTTTTAAAAAAAATAGTCCTTCTGGCAAGTCTTGGACTGGCAAGGGGGCCTAAGTTGATAAATCCCCTGTGAGTTGTGTTTTTTCCTACCTCAGGATGAGAAGAAGCTAACATCAGAGTAGACCCAGCAGGTTGAGTTTTGGGGGGATTTTAGATTTGTTTTGTTTTGCTTTGTTTTGGCCAGAACAGAAAAAAAAAAAGAAAATCTAAGAAAAATCAGGAGGGTAAGGAGTGGTCTTTCCTCTCCAGTCAAATGGAAATATACTAGTCTCAGTAGCAGGCAGCAATGATGTTGAAATGGATATTTCCCCTCCTTAAACTCTTACCTCAATGAAAGAAAAAAAAATGCAAGTTATCAGACTCTTCCCCCCCCCCCCCCAGGCTTATTCTGAGGGCTTGTTCAGATTGATGGAGTACTGGGGGTGGGACATAGGAACTGGTGGTCCTTATCACCTTTCCCTGCTTTGTAATGTAAAGTGAATGTCATCTGTTTCTACTGGAGATCTTTGATTCTGTCAAATATTATATCTGCAAATTGACTATATATATGTGTTACAAGGGTTTTGGTTTTCTGGGCGGGGATGGGAAGAGTTGGGAGGCCGAGAAAAATAAGTGCTTTTTAGCTAAAAACATAAAATATAATTTTCAAAGTACCCCATCTTACTGATCTGACCTTATTTCTTATGAGCAGTTCACATTTTCTTGTACCCATTTGTTTCATGGTCTGAGAGGAGGGGAAAAATGAATCATTGTCAGTCTTCTAGAAGAGTGGTTTAAATCTTTCATAGCTGCTTTCTACTACAGTGTGGTAACCATTATATAAATTGCTCAGTGGATTCTTCTCATCTCACTCTGTATCATACAAGTCTTCCCAGTTTTCTCTGAATCCATGCCTTTCATCATTTCCTGCAGCACAATATCGTTCAATTATAGTCATATACCATACTTTGTTCAGCTGCTCTTGGCTTTTGTTGTTTCCTATGCTACTTCAAGGAGTGTTAATTAAATATTTTTGTGCCTATGGATACTTTTCCTCTCTCTTTGATCTCTTTGGGGGTATATGCTCAGTAGTGATATTGCCAAATCAAAGGTATGCACAGTTAGTAATTTTTAGATAGTAGAGTTCCAGTGTGTGTGTGTATGTGTGTGTGCGCATGTGTGTGTGTTTCTTGGTGGATAGAAAAGTTACCTAGTGCATAGATCTGTAAGGAAAAGTAGCAGATCAGATGGCAAGGCACTGAGGATCTTGGGTAATAATGGCAGATTACAGGGCCCCTCACCTAGAGGATAGCAAGTCTAAGATTTGGAATAGAGAAGGGCTCTGGGGAACTTTAGTAGAAATAGATGTGTTTCTGTGAGGGGGTACAGATGAACAATGAGCTAAGAATAAGGGACCAGTGCATGGTGGGAACTCGGCAATGGAGCATTATTTCCTTGTACTTGCTGTCTGCCCTTCTCTCTCTTTCCCCCCATTCATATACATACACATATACACATACACATACACATATGCATTCATATATATGTATGTATAAACTAGTTTCTCAATATTGTATTCCTTGCTTATTGAGCTTGTAGAGGGTTTGCATATGTTGGTTTTTGACTAGTAGACTGAGCAGATTTATGTTATAGAACTCAACTGAAGGATAATGATAATGACTCACATGTAAATAGTGCTTCAAAATATGTAAAACCCTTTATATAAATTATCTTGTTTGAGCCTTAGCCATATGAGAAAAATGAAGCTCAGAGAGGTGAGATAATTTTTTGATGATCACACAGCAGTGGGACACCCGTAGCCTCAAGGCCACATATGACCCTCTAGGTCCTCAAGCACAACCCTTTGCCCGAATCCAAGTTTTACAGAACAAATCCTTTTATTCAGGGGATTTAGGGTTAATTTGTTCTATCAAGTTTGGATTCAGTCAAAGGGTGACATTCAAGAATCTAGAGAGTCACATGTATCCTTGAGTTGACCGGTTCCTCACCCCAAATTATAAGCATCGAGGGCCAGAGGCAAGATTTAAAGCCAGGTACAGTGGAAAGAGCAATAAAGTTAGAATCAAAAAACTCAAGTTCAAACCCTACGTGGTAGACTTCTTAGAACATATATGACTTTAGGCAAGAGATTTAACCTCTATGGGTCTTAGTTGCCTAATTTGTAAAATAGGGTTATTAGAGGGACTCTTCCTGATCTAAACTGACCATGCTATGATCCATAGATAGCGCACCCCAGCCTCTGTCCTCCTCTCCATTTTCTCCATATTCCTGCCCTGTGTTCAACCCTCTTCAGTCATTCACATCAGAATCAATTAGCAAAATAATGAATATTAAGTAGAAACAAGGAGAACTTTAATGGTCTTAATATAGAGAGAGAATTTGTGGTGGTTTTTTTTTCCTTTTTCTTTTCTTCTCTCTTCATTTTCAGCATGAGGAAGTATTTGAATTAGTGTTTCATTTGATGTAAGAAAATCTGTGTTTGAATCCTCTTTCTGGCACTTACTATATTTAACTTTGGGTAAGTCAGTTTCTCTGGGCCTCAGTTTCCTCATCTGTAAAGAGAAAGTAGTGGACTAGATGGCCTCTAAGCTCCCTTCCATCTCTAGAGCGATCATTCTGTGAGGCAGCGTGGCGAAACAAGAGCATTTTTTTTTCAACATTTCCAAATTATAGAAAGCAAAAACCAGAATCACCAAACTTCCCTCTACTTTGTGGTGGGAGAAGAATACACTTCCATCAATTAGACCTCACTTGTGATAACTATTTTAAAAATATAATAACTTTACTCCCATACACTTGAGTTCACAAGGAGAAAACTAATTTTAATTCTGCTGTGGTTTAATGATATTTAAATGACTCCAATGTTTTTTATAAATGAATACATTACAAGGTTCACGTTCAAGAGACTGCAATAAACTATAATGGACTTCACAGTTTATTAGTTTAATAAATGTCACCTTGTTATTAACAACACAGGTAAGGTAATTTTACAAGAAACTCCATTATTGTTCAGTGAATGAATAGCTACTTTGGTAGAAGAGTATCTTCAGAAAAGCTCATTTTACCCTGGTGCTCTTTAAGGCTTATATAGGAAATCGAGATGATTTGTAATGTAAAGTGGGCACTATTTAGTAAGGATAATGTTTTGAATCAAGAGTATATTAATGTTGTTATTAACTATTGAAGCATACCTGCATGAATGACAATCAGATCTACAAAATAACTTGTTATTCCTTATTTTCAAAATTCACTTGATGGTGATTAAATGATTGAGTATGCCTGAAAAGAATGATGTTTGCCCAGTTGTCCATTCCACATTGTACAAATGTGGACACTGTGTACCTTGTATGAAATCTGTTCCTGGGTTATTCTATGGGCCATCAAATATATAATATGTGAGTCATCATTTTCCAAAGGATACCCCCTCTACTGAGTTACAGGATTATGTCCACTTAATTATCTCTTTAAGTAATGAAATCAAGAGAGACAGGAAATATTTTATATTTTATCTTCTTCTTGTTGATATCTCTTTTTTATATCCGATTTGTTTCCAAATAGCCTTTACCATCCCCTATCCAATGAGTCATTTTTTGCAACAACAAACTAAAAAAATGAGGAATAAAAGCAGTACAGCAAAAATTCACCCCCCCCGTGTGTGTGTGTATGTGTCTGTGTGTGTGTGTATGTATGATTGATCATTATAAACACACAGAATTTAATTTTGAGAGGAAAATGATCTTAGAACTGTAGATTTAGAGGTGGCAATAATATTGGATTTCATCCAGTTCAAGTCCCTCATTTTATGGGATGAGGAAACTGAGTTTCAAGAGAAGGGAAGAGATTTTCCTACAGTCATACAAGTAGAAACAGACTGTGGCTCTAAACATTGGCTTCTTGCCTTCTTCACATTTGAAATGCATTATTCTTTCCATTTCAATCTCAGGTTTCAGAGTAAGAAGAGCCGTTAGCAATCAAAGGTGCAGGAGGTAGAGTGGACTTAGATTAAAGAAGACCTGAGTTCAAATCTTGCCTCTGATACTTCCTAGCTATGTAACACTGGACCAATCACAACCTTCCTAAGATTCAGTTTCCTCATCTATAATGTGGGAATAATAATGGTGCTTACTTCCCAGGGTTGTTATGAGGATCAAATGAAATAACATGTGTAAAGCACCTTGAAAACAATAAGATCCTATCTAAATATTAAATATTTTATTGCAATACCTAGTCTAAACCCTTTGTTCTGCAAGATGAAGAAAATGAGACTTAGAGAGGAGTCATTTGCCCAAGGACACAAAGGTGTGGCAGAGCTGAGATTCCAACTTACACGCTCTGATTACAAACTCATTCCTCAAGCACCACATTGCTCAAATTATCACTTTGAAGATAGATGGGGCTTTCATGTCAAAGTAGACAATTCAAATCAATCTTAATCAAAACCCTACATAATAAATTAGGGTGCCTAATGTACTATTGATGCAAATGTTAAAAGATCGACAAAAAAAAAATTATGCTTTCACAGCACAACTCATTCCTAATCTTCAGAAGTGTTTTCTGTATTAAAATAATGACAATAACAGCAATAATAGCAACTGACATTTGTATAGGATTTTAAAGTTTTCAAAGTTCTGTAATAATAGTAATTACATAGTACTTTGAAGTTTGCAAAGCGCTGTACAAATATTATTTCAATTTATTCTCACAACATTATCTATCTATATTTCTATCTATCCATCTATTTATCTATCTATCCATCCATCCATATCTATCTATCTCTCTATCCATCTATCCATCTATCTATCGTCTATCCATCCATCCATCCATATCTATCTATTTATCTATCTATCTATCCATCTATCTATCTAGCCATCCATCCATCCATCCGTATCTATTTATCTCTCTATCCATCTATCTGTCTATCTATCTATCTATCTATCTATCTATCTATGTATCTATCATCTATCCATCCATCCATCCATCTATCTATCATCTATCTATCTACCTTTCTATCTATCCATCCATCTATCTATCCATCCATCCATCCATCCATCCATCCATATCTATCTATTTATCTATCTATCCATCTATCCATCTATCTATCTATCTATCTATCTATCATCTATCCATCCATCCATCCATCCATCTATCATCTATCTATCTATCTATCTACCTATCTATCTATCCATCCATCCATCCATCCATCCATCCATCCATATCTATCTATTTATCTATCCTCACTAGAACACTGAACCCAGGGTGAGGAAGACCTGAATTCAAATCCAAACTTACACACACACACACACACACACATACAATCTGAATATATACTCTGTGTGTGTGTGTGTGTATATACATATACACACATATTTGTATGTATGTATATGCACACACATACACACACATATATGTAGATATAGAGATAGATAGATAGAAATATAGTTCTATCCACTGCCTCTAGATAAACTGTCTCATTTTAGTCTCACAACCACCCACTGAGAAAGGTATTACAGGTATTATTATAACCATTTTACAGAGAAGGAAACTGAGTCTGAGACATTTAGTGACTTGCCTAGGAGCACTCAACTAGTAAGTGTCAGAGATAAAATTTGAACCCAGTTCTTCCTGGTTCCATTTCCATCATGCTACCTTCTTCTAAAGTACAATTACAGACATGACTATTACTATGGGTTGTTATATGACTCTATCCTGATAGAAATGATCCCATTATACATTTTTCTTTTTAGTGGGAAGAGCCCATAACTTGTGTTCTGAGGATCTGAGTTTGAGAAGCCTTGAGAAGTCTCTTGGCTATACCTTGTATCTTTATGGTTATTTGTATGTTCTCTCTCCTATTAGACTATGAGCAACTTGAGAACAAAGATTGTGATTTTACCTTTTGTTATATGCCCAGAATTTCATAGGGTGCCATCACATTAAATACTTAATACATGTTTGTTGACTAACACATTGATTATCCCTATGTTCAAGGACATTATAGTCTATTGGGAAGATAAAAGATGTATAGGGAAGATATTCCATAGTGTAAGTGAATACTAGCTACATACAAATTACATACATAATAATTTGAGGGGACATTAACAAGTAGGAGAATAAAGGTCTTTTGTTACATTTTAGCTGAGTGTTGAAGGGAGTCAGAGATTCTATGTGATAGGAGACAGAATATTCTCGGTATGGCAGAAAGCCTCTGCATAGAGATGGAGAGGAAAGGTGGAATATCCTGAAATAGACTCCATTCATCTTTCCATATTGTAATATTGGAACAGTTTGAAAAAAGGATCCAATGAGCTGAGACAATAGCTGAGACAAAAGCCTGGTAGCTCTTGTATCTTTGTAGGGATTTCTGGTAGTAGTAATATCAACACTGTCTGCTTCAGGGATGGAAGTTGTAGCAGCAAGCATCCTAGCATACCCAGGATGGCTGCTAGCACAGGTTCTTAGATCTGCTTTTCTAAAGGAACCCAACTCAAAATGGGTTAACAATCTTACTTTAATCAATCAAACATATATCATTTACTTAGTTCAGGGGGAAAAGTCAGCACCATGAACTTCAAAGAATACAAACAGAAGTTACAAGCAGACAAAGAAACATATTGGCAGATGGGCTTCCAGTCATCTGACCATTACATCCATACCTAGTTACTTACCAGAGAGGGAAGTACCAACATCTGGGTTTTCAAAGAAGGGAGGCTCAACCGCTGCCCAGAGTCTTATCTGGCCAAATCACACAACTCTTTCCAAAGTGAGCCCCCCAAGCAAAAATTCACGTCAAGGTATATATAGCCTTCTCCTGGATCAGAGAATGTCACAACCTTCTTGACCAACTGCCCAATCCCAAAGTAATAAGGTGTGGGCATTCCTGAAAAACAAGCTTTCTGCCCCCGGCTCCATGTGACTACATTCAGCCTATTAGGGGGCAGAGTATATTCTCAAATCAGGGAAGGTTCTCAGAGTCACTTAAGCCTATCAAAGAGCCTAGGGGCAGGGAAGAACTTCAGATTCCCATAACAGAAGTACAAAAAGAACTGTGTCACTTTATTTAAATTCAGGTGAATTTTCTCATTTTTCCTGTAGAATGGGCTGGAAAAAAGTTAGTTGAGTTATGATGACCTTTGGAACATCAAATGAATGAGATACGTATTTTAAAGGACACACTCCAAAATGCAGGAAGCAAATTTAAAAATTAGGTGAGGGGGGAAAATGAACATTTTTCATTATGTTAATTTCCAACATATTTTCTATTGTATCGTGGTATCCACTAACTGGAGAACCCCTATCTGAATACAACTTGGAGGGGTGCTTTGCATTTCTATCATATGCTTCAGAGCTCTGAGCTCTTTACCACCATTAAGGGAAGAGAGCTTGCCTGCAAGCTAGATAAGGAGGAATATTTCAGTTACACAGATGTGAAAATGGATGCTCTTACACAGCCTAATTTGACTTCAGGGCTCCAAGGTTCTTAAAGAAGTGAAATGGGAGTTTGGGATATTCTGAGCTCAGTCTTGCTCTAAGCTGACCCAAGCACATAGAATATCAGTTTTCAGATAAATGACTTAACAAGCTATCACATTAAAAATAATCATCAGGGGAAGGGGGAGGACCTGACATGTATTTTAATAAGATACAAAAACATTTGTGAAAGAATAGCATAATGGTTGACTGGACAGTCAGAAACTAACATGGAAATTTTAATAAGGTAAAAAGGAAGAAATCTATATATGATATTTATTGTGGTTTCCAGAAGACATAAAAAGACCTCATGAATGTTATTATGATTGTATGTTTTTTACTTATGCATTATACATTTTGAAAGCTTTGTCTTTTTTGGTTATAACAATAATAGAAGAAGCTATTCTCATATACAAACTACTTCCCTCCATTTGAGGTCCCTAGTTTCTAAATAAGAATAATACAGTTCACAGAGCTCAAATAATTTTTCCAGGGTTTTCTGATCATCAATGTAGCCAGGTGTCATTGTGGATAGAGAACAGGGTCTCAAGTCAGAAAAACCAGAAGTCTTTACCTTGTGTTTAAATCTTGTCCCAGACACTTACAAGGTGTATGAACCTGGACAAATCCATTAATCTCTCTTTGCCACAGTTTCCTCATATGTAAAATGGGGCATCTATCTTCTAGGGTTGTTGTAAGGATCAAATGACATCATAATTGTAAAACACTAAACATAGTGCCTGGTACAAGTTAAGCACTATATGGATGTTACCTGTTATTATTAAATGAAAAAGCTAAAATTAGAACTCAGTTCCCTTTTCAATCCACTATACCATGCTGTCCAATTATCATACAAATAATTAGTAATTGATCAGTTCAGGGAACCTTCTGGTGTGGAAACTTCCTTCCAAGTCTACCATATGTCATAACTCTTCTATGTTGTAGCTTATATGTAATGATGCTCAGGTACATGTGGAAAACACTAGAGAGCATATTGTGTCTTTACTTGAAGAATGTGTTTGGGAATTGCTTCTGAGAAAATTGTGATAATGTATAAGAGAAATGCATTGAAGAGACTAGGAAGCATGCATGTATATTCTTGCTTTGGAGAAGGTTTTTGTAATGGATGCATAGCTAGAACATCTTTACCTTCAAAGAGGAGTCAGCTTTGGCCACTTTTCTGTTTTATGTACATCTGAGACAACTTGATAATCAACGGGAATACAAAAAGTAGAAGGGCCTCCTGGCCTTCCCTTTCAGACCACACGGCTCCAGAGAAATGGGACACGCCCTTGGCCTATTCATTTGTTCTCTTTCTTTCTAGACATAGGGAGTGGATTCTCTGACCATGGGAGAATGAGCCCCAGGAATCTAGGAATCCCCAACTGGGATCCAGGTCAGTGTTACAATGAGTACTTCATCAGTGCCCCAAGAGCTAAGGAATGGTCTTTGAGAATAACCTTTGGCACCGCAATCCCTGTCAAAGGAATCATTCAGTAGTCAAGTCTCACTTGGATGTGAACTTGAGGGGACTGATGTTACATAGGAGCTGAGCTAAGTTTTAGCCCATCTCCCCAGAGACTGATGTGATGTAAGAGAGAGTATGCCCTGGAAGTTTTAGGAGAAATGTTTGTAGATTTGTTTTTTGCTATATCTTTTAATTAATTGTCCTTTGTTATTAAAGTTATGTTAAGTGGTTAAAAGTGACTGGAATTTTAGTAATTGACCCCTAATAAATGGAGGGAGCATGATGCATAGCCAGTGGGGGATTGAGCCAGTGGAAGAGAAAAGAGACATCCCATAAACCACTCAGGATACCCCAACACCTTAAGGAGAGTGGCAGAAGATCTGGATCTGGGAGAGAAAGCCAAAGAATACTGGCTATTTATAAGTCTAGGGTGGTGATTGAGGTGATATATATGTATATGTATATATGGAAATATATGCATAAATGTATATATTTACAGAGAAAGAGAAAGGTATATATAGATATAGACACACAAACACAGACACACGCACACAGACACACAGATTTACATAGCTAAATTTCTTCAGATGTATGGTTTGAGAATAGAGTGCCTTCACACAGCACTAACTTGTTTCTTTATTCATCAGACAGCCCAGATCAGTGATGGAATAACCTTGCATGCAGACTCACAAACAACCTCCATCCTTCCTGAAGTCATATGCACTGAGTCCCAGCAGTTATTCAGCCTGAAAAACCCAGCCAGCATCTCCTTCTATTACATGCCACACCAAAAATTACAGTTGTTTCCAATCGTACCATTGTATGCCCCATAAATCCAGTAAGGTGACCCAGGAGTGTTCACTAGGATTTACTTTAGCCTTACTTATTGTCACTTAACAGACTAAACAAGAACTGATGGTTCTTCAAACAGCAATAGTAAATTATAGTTATGCTGAACACAAATGCCTCATTACATCCAGTCAAGGTCTATTTCACTTTTAAGGAGATAACTGGGGGAAATCTCTGTTGTTAATTTATGAATGAATATTCATGGGAATCTTAGGGCTCCTACTTATATAAACATGATAGACAATTAATCTTCTGCAAAGTAAGTAGAAGGGAAGGGGGCTGGAAAATGCAATATCTCACTGAAGCAGAAAAGGTAATCTTAAACTATTCAAACTATGTCAAAATGGTAAAAATCATCAGGCATTTATTATATAGGCCCATCAATATGTTCCTGGCTTTGGGAACTCATGGATATTGGTACTTTATCCAGTGGTGATGGAGTTCACAGCTCAATCATGCCTGACACAGGCTAGGTGTTTCATAAATGCTTAATAAATATTTATTAAATTGAACTGAATGCTGACCCATCCAAGTTGTTTTTTGTCCATATGCCCCTGTAAATTCTTCCTGGGGAATCAACCCAACACATTAGGGGTCTTATTTTAGTTTTTTAATATAAATAAATGTCAATGGAACATAAACTCCTTAAGAGCTGGGACGTTTTCATTTTTGCTTTTTGCTACCCAGAACATAGGTCAATTACTGGTATGTTGTATCCGTCAGTCAGCCAATTAATGAATCAGTAAGATCCCATAAACACCTATATGTACTACGCAAGGTGTTATGTGCGGGGCATATAAAGACAATTTTTTTTAAAAGCCTTAGCTTGCAAGGGCTTATATTCTGTAAGGTAGAGTAGAATATGTTACATGATTGCAAAAAAAAAAAAACTACAAAATTCATTCAAGTAATTTTGATGGAGAGGGCACTAGAAGAAAGAAAGGTTTCATTTAGAAAGCAGCATTTGAGCTGAATTTTGAAGGGTCTCTAAGAGACAAAGGTAAGAAGAGAGTGCATTTCTGAAACGGAGAATGGCCAGAGCAAAGACAGAGAGAAAGGGGAAAATTCTCTGTATGAGGAATACCAAGAAGACCAGGCTAGTTGAATAGCATACTGGAAATAAGTTTCAGGAGGTACATTGGACCCAGGCTGTGAAGGGTTGTAAAAAACAACTAGGTTTTTGTTTTAGATGTTAAAGGCAGCAGAGCTTGCTTGTTGAGTAGGGGAGTGACTGAGCCACTTAAAATCTTGTTCAATGAACAAGTAACTAGGACACACAAGCCTTCCACTGGCTATTCATCCCTCACTCTCCCCACTATTTCTCTTCTTTTCTACTCATCCATTCCTCTGATGACAAACTTTCTTCTAGTTCCCTTGCCAAGTCTTGGTTGATATTGTGATGTTTAAAAAGTTTGAGAGGCATATTTTCTTGGTAATTACTCATTTTAGTAATAAATGCCAGCATTTTAAATAAAAGGTCAGTGGCACTCTTGAATACCAAAGACAATCATGGCAACAGTCTCACAGCTTCTCTACCCTTGTTACTGAGGGTAGCAATTAACTCTGATTGGTTAGCAATTGATGAGATGAGAGGTTGACTTTACAAAAAGAAGTGAGCTTCTTCCACTGAGGGACTGAAAGTGACATCATGTCACTCTTGGACAGAGAGACTATCCCTATACCAGACCATCACCAGTCTTGGCCAATTTAGAAAGAGAGTCTGTATCCCTGACCCAAGCCTGAGCTAGTTGGGTGGAGTAGCAATACATAGAATGAGGAGAATCTTAATCCTATCTTCCATCAGCCCTATTGAGAGATTGGACTAGGAAGTAGGACAGGGGAAAATAGCTGGAGTCTCCCCAATTTTAATAGCTGGCTATTAATATGAGAGAGAAATAATAATTTCTCTTAGTGTCATGTGATTGCCCACCCATGGACTTCTCATTGACCTTGAGTGATCTTCAGCTGTAATTCCAGAGACTAACGTTTTTTCATGACTCATGGCTACAAAACTTGAAAAGAAGAATAATTAGTATTTAAAAGATGGGACCTGCTTTCAGGGAGAAGCTTAAAAGTGCTGCTAATTTTTTCAGTTCTGGGCCCAGATAATTGTTCATCTGAAATGTCTTTCTAAGACGTTATATATACACTTATGCATCTAACTATGTTCACCTGTCTAACTGCATATCATAGTCTAGACAGAAAGCATTCTTCATTTTGATTTATGATCTGGTTGGTAAATGCAAGACTGTAGAGTAAATTGCTAAATGTGGCATTAGGTTATGTAGCATCCATAGACATGAATTAAATAAGCAATATATTTTCCTGGAAAGCTATATAAGTGGTCAGTTGTAGTAATTTTAGCTTCGATTTTCCAGAAATTTAAATGTAGCACATACAAGCTCTGGGCTCATCTTCCCAATTCCCATTCTCACTGGGAATTCTGGTCCCCAGAACAAAATTAGCATCCCCCTTAGATTTCTAGGGATAACCCTAAGGGTTTGGTGGTATCCTACCATAATACTATGACACAACTACTTTCCTATAGTACCGCTTTCTATCTATAGAGATGTTTGCCATTGTCTATCTGTCTGTCTGTCTATCTATCTATCTATCTATCTATCATCTATGTATCATCTATCTATCTAAATTTGTCCACACCTATGATTTCATTGGCTTAGAGAACTCTCCCAAGGGAGATGCTTTCTCTACCAATGCAGATTAGAACTCTTTTATAACCCATAGTCTTAAAAAGCTATCTGAGACCATTAGGACATTAAGTGATTTGCTGAGGGTCATAGAGTCAAGAAGTATTCAGATGTTGGGACTAAAATCCTGATTTTCTTTAGTCCAAGGCTGACTCTATCTGTTACAACACAATGCCTCTTACCATACAGCATTCATTTATAATAATGATTGGTCTTAGCTAAATTATTAATATTATAATTTTGTGGTTTGCAGATATGGACACATTTCAGATACTGACCCAGGGGTCTAACCAGGAAGAATAGACATTAATGAGTGCCTCAGTGTGCCTCATTAACACGAGAGCTTCATGCCAGAACATGCCATGCATGGCCCCTTGATGTGGGCTTCAACCTCTGCTATGTCTATAAGAGATAAAGGAGCTTCTTCCAGTCTTAGACCACAAGGTCAGAGATTTAGAACTGAAAGGATCCTTAAAAGGTTATCTTTTTTGATTTTGTAGATGAGGCCACTGAGGCTCAAAGAATGTTTAATGAGACACCTAAGACCACACAGGTAAATAACAGAACTAGGATCCTTCTTGTCCCTTTTCTGTTGGAGTTATTTCCCCCAGATCTTACCATAAGTCACATTAACCACCCAGGTAAGGTGCAGAAGGACTCAACTTCAGGGCTCAAAGGTGCCCAGGGTTTGGTATTTAGAGAGGCTTGGGTTGGGAAGGGCTTGAGGTCAAAGATATCACTAGTTCTAAATCATCTACTTGAGAAGTGTCCAATATGTGATTCTCAGGCTACACATGGCTCATACCACTCCCGAGTGTTGCCTGAACCAGATTAAAATGTAATTGGGAAATATTTAACAAAATAAATAAAAAATACAATGAAACTTGGACAATGCTACCTTTTAAACTAAGTCATTGTGTGGCCTGCAGAGATCCTTATGACAGATTATTCCCTTACACTCCCCACTGGCTTCTCTTTGAGTTTAACACCACTTATCTCCATTATATACCAAACAGTTCTTCACAGGCCGACTTGGAAACACAATTGCTACAAGTAACATTGTGTTTACTTTATAACACATCCGGATTTAGCAGGTTTGAGAGGTATTGAGTTGTACAATGGGCAGAGAACTTTCACTACTCTGTGTTTTCTTGTATGCTTTGGGTCATATTAAGAATTTTCTCTTGTCTTCATATATAAGAACATACAATCAGAGATCTAGAGCTCAAAAGGTCCCCATAGGCCATTTCTTCCAATCTCTCATTTTACAGATAAAGAAAATACAGCCTAGGAAAGTTGACTTGCCCACAGTAACATAAGGAGGAAGTGGCAGAGTTCAGATTTTTACCCAGTTACTCTAACACCCAGACCTGATGGTCTTTCTACTAGAAATCATCCTTGCTTAAATCATCATCACTTAGTCAGTCATTTAATGAGGACCTACTAAGGACTTACAGTGTGCCAGGTAACATGTGCTAGGCAACTGGAGATATAAATACAGAGAAGGGAGCAATCCCTGCTCATGAGTGTCCATTCTAAGGCTTGTACCTCCCCCCAACTCCCAACCTGTGACATTCTAGCATCCCTGACTGGGAGGGTGGTTTGAGCATCTCTGGTGGTTTGAGGTCTATGAACAAACATGGATTCATCAGACCAAAATCCATTCCACCACAAATTTAAGTAAAGTGCCCTTTGTGAGATAAGGGTGTGCTCCTTCTCTGTGGGGACCATTTTTGATAAATAGCTAGAGAGCTAGCATATGTAGGTTTTGGTTTTTCTACGTATTTATATAAGAAAAGGAGCAAATTTGCAGAAGGTGTCTATATAGGCAAGGAAGAGTTAATTGCAGAATAAGTATGGGGAGAAGTGGAAGAAATTTAAGAGAAATATAGATACAACATTCTATGAAGCAAGTGGAGGAGCTAAACACCTTAGAACTCGCTTCCTGCGTTCTTACAGTAATTCTGAGTCTTTGCAGATATTTTCTTTAGAAATAATTTGATTTGGGGCAGCTAGGTGGCACAGTGAAGAGAGCACTGACCCTGGAGTCAGGAGGACCTGAGTTCAAATCTGGCCTCAGACATTTAACACAAAACTAGCCATGTGGGCAAGTCACTTAACCCTAGTTGCCCTGCCTTCCCCACCCCCTCCCTCCAAAAAGGCAAAAATAAAGAGAAATAATTTGATTTAAACTTCCAAATGACTAGTAAGACAAATAATTCTATTTTATAGTAAATAATGTAGGTTTATGTAGCTTCAGAGCCCATTTGTTAGTGTAATTTATATTTGAAAGAAGTTAGAAAAGTAGCACTGTACGATTTTATCATGAAATTAAAGACCATCAGAGCTCAATTCATGTGACAGCTCCATTATGAAGTCTCTCCTGACTCCACAGGCCCTCCCCAAGAGAAATTATTTGTATGCATTTTATGTTTACTGGTTTGTGTGCCTGTTGTTTCTCATGAACTGCCTTGTAATCCCATGTAATCTGGATGGCAGAGACTGGATCATTGTTTTCAATAACACTGTCTCACCAATTGGATAGATACTAAGCACTTTTTTTTTTCATTTTTTCAAGTCAACTATAGCATTTACACTTGCGACTAATAATAAAACCTGACATTTATATAACAATCAAAGATTTGCAAAGGACTTTACAAATACGATCTCACTTTGTCCTCAAACAATTCAGTGTGGTAGGTTCTATTATCATTTCTACTTTACAAATGAGGAAATTGTGGCAGGCAGAGTGTAAGTGACTTGTACAGGGTCATACAGTGGCTGAATGTCTAAGACCAAATTTGAACCCTTGTATTCCTGACCCTAGGTCCAGCATTCTGTGAATTGTGCCAACCTTTCTACCTTTACACACCTGAATGACTGATTTAGAGGTAACTTAGAGATATGCCACTAACTGCTTTATTTCATGAATGAGCAATGCAGAAATTCAGAGTATTTTTACCCAATTCCTTTCCCCCTTGAGTCTGAACCAATTCCTTACTTATTCCAGCAAACAGGGAAAAATGATTCTCTTTGCTTTATTTGGGAGCAGAGGGAAGCTGTTGCTCTCTAATTCCTACCATGAGAATGTGATACTGTATTCTCCTGAGTCCAAAGTGGAGAATTGAGCTCCCAAGCACTGTTATTTTCACATTTATATTTGGAAAATTATGCTTTCAGGGTATTGATATGACTTCCTTCCCAGCCATAAACTCTTCCCTCCCAGAGGGGACTTTATTCATCCAGAATCTGTGAACTGTGACTCCCTGCTGCTCACAAACCCCTAAATTTAAGGATTGCAGTGAGGATTTCCTCCTCATGACATTTCATCATGGGAAGGGACATAAAGACATCAGCAGCAGTGTCTTTTTCTGTGTTGTTGAGCACATTGTATGATATTGTAGCCACAAGCTATTATTCCCAAAAGAAATAAAAGGTTAGTCTCTCGCCTGTCACCACTGTTCATTTTCTCTAAAAGAAGTGCTTAGCCCCCAGGGGCAACAAGGATGATGCCTGCCTATAGTCTCTGTACCCGGAGAATGTTCAGTACCTTTTTGCCATGGGCCACAGTCTGTAGCAGCTTCAGAGTCTTATTAAAATGTTCTCCAACGTCCTTGGCTTCTTAGCCCAGGAGATTGGTTGATGAAAGGCAACTGATGGAATTGCTTTTCTATCCATTTTGAATTGGAGATGATTAGATTATTCCCTATCATGGGCTTGTCACAAAAACTTAGAACTCTAACTCCTAATTCTGGTTCTTGAGGCTTGCACTTCAAAAGATATGTAGAGCAAGTACTAAAAGAGACTTTACCTCAGTTCTCAAGACATGAGGAGAAAGACAGAAAGCTCAGAATGTTGTGAAATCACTTCCCTCTGCAAGTAGGATCAGTTCATTGCCTGACTTGAAGGAATACATGTAATATCAGTATTGTATATTTTAATATTATGGGATGAAGCTCAAATTGCCCCACCCTAGTTGCAATAGGGTGATTTTTCTTCACTGGAACCTGGAAAGGGTTTTGGCAAAATTTTAGGATAGAAGAACTTTACTGCCCTATTACTATGTTTTTGGCAACCCTATCCTGGCTCTTGATATCCATCCCATTATAATGCCTGTTTCCCAAAGAGATCCCTACATTGTCTTCTCTAGGGCTATCTATCCAGCAATAACATCTGATGCTTTAGTGCTGCCTATATTTACTCTCCCTTGAAAGCTGTTTTATCACATTTTTGATCAGTCAAAGAAAAAACACCATTCTGATTAAATTAATTTCCACTGAGAAGTCAATGATTGACAGCCATCTCTCTTTTATAAGAAGAAGCTTGTCAACTGAAATGGCTTGGTTTCTTGGTGAAATTTCATGTATTGCATCAAATCATGGTTAGGAATTTCAGGTAGTGTGATAGAGATAGCTGGAAGTTGGGGAGATGGAGAAGTGGGGGAGTGAGATGTAAGAGTGGAGACCTCAGAATGACCAGTCATTGTATGATTTTGTGGAAGCACTTAGATGTTTTCAACAATTCCTACTGTTATCATGTCATGGTCTATTAAATACCAATGTATGGGATTCCAGAGTGATTAAATGTAACAGAAATAAAAGTTCTGAATAGAGTGAGCCGATATGGGGCTTGATAGAGCAGAAATTAAATATTTGGAAATGGCTGCAGAAAGAGCTCTAACTAGAAAATTTAAATCCTGGAAATGGGGTTGGGGAAGATGATGGATGTTTAATAGAGAGAGGATTTGATAGGGACAGTTATCTGGGTATGATGATGAAGAGGGGGTTTGAGTTTTACCCTACACATATTATGAGATTTCTACATTGGTGCCTAGGGAGGAGAGAGGCTGGTGGTCCTGATGCTAGGGGATAGAAAGGCCCCCCCAAGTGGTGATATCAGTACCTTCCCAATTTCATACCTCTGGGGCAAAGTCGTGGTGTCACCATCTCAGAGGTTCTGGCTTTAGACTTAAAGTAGGCTCCAGCTTCATTTCAATTTCAATCTTCAGTTGCCATGGGAACTTGCAATATTAGCTTGTCCCCAAACCTCTTTGTTTAATAGGTAATAAACTAACATGATACCAGTTGGACTGCATGACCTCAGGGATCCCTTCCAATTCTCATGTTCTTTGATCCTGTAATTCTGATTCTGGAAAGGGGAAACATTTCCTATTGTTCCTTTCAATGTGGACTTTAGATAAGCCCTTCCTTTACATATCTACTTTCAAAAACTTCTAAATATTTGGAAAGTCAGGGTTGTTTTTGCCTGACTGTCCAAAGTGTTTCTTCCCTGAAGCAAATTATGGAACTTAAATTATATGATGGGGCATTCACTGTATACTGTTCCCATTCCCTGGATAGTAAATGTACAGCTACTACCACAGAAAAAATACAGTCTCACATAGGGCAATCTGGCATAAGTGTAGTCTTGGAAGCAAAAAGATCTAAATTCAAGATCCACCTCTAATACATGTTGGCCATGTGACCCTGGGCAATTCACTTAACTTTCCAATGTCCTAATTGAGTCTATAATAAGATGAGTTAACATGTTGCTCATCTACATTGGTAGAGGGAGTTTACACATGGGTATTCTCCATACTGATAAGATCATAGGCCATGACCAGTAATTATAACTTGGTAAAAACAGCAGTTTGTGAAGCAATTCATAGAAAGTTAAAATTGGAAAACACTTCACTTAACCCACACCCTCTATTTATAGATAGTAAAACTTGTATCCAGAAAATGTCTCCTTCTATTGCACAACTTTATCTCTTAACTTACAGTACTTTAATATTTAAAGTATCTCTCGGGCAGCTAGGTGGCGCAGTGAATAGAGCACTGGCTCTGGAGTCAGGAGAACCTGATTTCAAATCCAAGACACTTAACACTTACTAGTTGTGTGACCTTGGGCAAGTCACTTAACCCCAATTGCCATGCCTTCCCCCCTCCAAAAAAGAAAGAAAAAAAATCTTTGGGGATGGCTAGGTGGTGCAGTGAAGTGCACCAGCCATGGAATCAGAAGGACTTGAGTTCAAATCTAGCCTCAGACACTTAATACTTACTAGTTGTGTGACCTTGGACAAGTCACTTAACCCCAACTACCCTGCCTTCCCTCCTCCAAAAAGACAAAAAAAAAATTATAAAGTACCTCTCACCTTGAGGGAGAAGCTTATCAATGTCCTTACTTCCTGCCTCAGATTTTTATTTCTAGTGTGTTTTCTAGGCAAGTCTTTTCATCTCAGCCTCAGTTTCCTTATAAGTAGAAGGATGATAATACTGAAAGCATTTCATTAGATTGTTGGAAGCTGCCATTGAAAGCATGTACAAAGAGTACTTTGCAAACCTTTAATCACTGGATAAATGTCAGTTATTAATGGTGTCTTACTCAAAATAGCCTAAAATCTAAGTATCCCTCTTTTCACTTCTTACTTACTGCCTAGAAAGACTTAGATCCTTTGTCAGAGCAGTAAACAACCTAGCAGTTCAATCAGCTTACCTTAACAATCCATCTGGGTGGCAGCATTCAGTTAACTGCCCTGCATCCCAATAGATTTGGCTGCTGGCTCTGAGAATCCAGACTATCAGCCCCACTCAGCATTTCAACAGCTTTGGCTACAAAGATATGAGTCTTCTACACAAGGCAGAATAGAAATCAGTCCTTACTAGTTCTTCTCTTTTTTCGTTTCCCACTCTCTTTCCCTCATTTTTGAATTATGTTGCTCTTTAGTTTGATTGTAAGCTCTGCGTATTTCAAGTCATTTTATTATTGTGCAAAACAACTGATTTGATATGTTTTATTTTATTCTCTTGAATGGTGAATGTCAGCCTATTTTCCTGCTGGTACGTTTATTCTTTGTGCTTTCTAAGAATCCTTTAGAAATGCAACGAAATTGAGACAAAGGCAGTTCAGTTTTAATTCATCTCCATCTTCTTCTCTTCTCACAAAATTCTTCATTTTATTCAGAAGGGTTTCTTCTCCTTGCCTTCACTCAAATGCAAGAGTACATCATGAGTTTATGCATCATCTCCTTTAATTTATCTCAGAAAGTATATATGAGATGTTTCTATACTTCAAGCCTTTACTCAATTGTTTGTTACCTCGCTCCTCATCTTTCTACATTTCCTGGCCTCCTCATCAATGCTAAAGTCCTCCAGACAAGATCATCCCCTTTACCACTGCCACCTACAATCCATACTCCACAGAACTACCAAAGTGATATTTCTAAGACATAGTCTGATGATGTCAGTCCCTTGCTCAAGTAAACTCCACTGACTCTTTATTATTCCCAGGATACAACTTAAACTCCTCCTTGGCATCTCAAGTCTTTCCCACCCTGGCTCCAACTTGTCAGCTATATTGTATTTTACTCCCTATCATGTACCCTGTGATTCAGCCAGACTGGTTTTCTTGCTGTTCCTGTCTCATCTCTATTCTGTTCTCTGGGGCCATTATAAACTCCTGCTTGTCCTCTGCTTCTGCAAAGGTCAATTCAATCATCGTCTTCCAACATGAGGCCTTTTCTGATTCTCACAACTATTAATATCACCAATAATATTACTATTTTGTACACACACACACACACACACACACACACACACACACACACACATACACATACACATTAGAATGTAACTTACTGCCAGGCAAGGACTCTCATTTTTGTCTGTGTTCCCAGCATAAATCATTCTATCTGGCACATAGTAGAGCCTTAATAAATGTTTGTAGATTACTTGGTTATACGAATCTTCATTTGCTGCTTCCTTATTCTTACCAGGCACATACCCATCAACCCTTTGCAATCTGGATTTTGCTCCCACACCTCACCCCAACTCTAGTGAAGTTGTTCTTAGGGAGGCAGGATAACACAGTGGGTAGACCAAGGACTCTGAAGTCAGAAGACAAGGGTTCAGCTCTGACCTCTGATACATTTTACTCAGGAGACTTTGAGCAAGTCTCTTATTTCTTAGCCTCAGTTTCCTCAGTATAAAATGAATGAGTTGTATTAGATGGTCTCTGAAGGCCCTTCCAATTCCAAATTTGTGATCCTCTGAATACCTCATTATGATCTTCAAAGTCGGCACTAACATTATAATGGTTATTGCTAAAAGCCTCTTCTCACCCATCATCTTCCCTGACCTCTCTTCAGTAATTCTGTTTCTTAAAATTCTCACAATTTGCCCCAACCTGAGATCATTATTTTACCATCACCACTCCAGCTTCCTGCCCTTCCCATCTTCCATCTTTCTGTGAATGTTGGCACTACTTTTCTAATCACCCAACTTTATAAAACCTGGGGTAGAGGTGAGAAATAGTCTTTGACTCATTCCCTTCTCTTGTTCTTCATGCCCGATTGAGAAGAAAGGAAGGAAAGATAGGAAGGAAGGAAGAAAGGAAGGAAGGGAGGGAGAAAGTAAGGAAGGGAGGGAAGGATCCAGGGAGGCAGGGAGGGAGGAAGGAAGAATTTATTAACTACTAGATATGTCCCCACATTGTGCTGAGTTCTGGGAATAGAAATACAAACAAAAGCACAGTCCTTTCCTTCAAGGAGCTTTCATTCTAATTGGGAAAAACAATACATAAAAGGGAGCTGGAAAATGGAGGTAGGATTGTCAGATTTACTTCTGCATTGCCTCTCATATCCATCCAGTCCATCCACTTCCACAGCCACCACCCTCAATCCAACACTTATTAACTCATCTCTAAGCTATTGCAATAGCCTTCTGACTGGCTTTCCTTCATCCAGTCTCCCCTCATACCAGTCCACTGTGCTTTCCACAGTGAGAATAATCTTTTGAAAATGTCTCTTGGATTCTGCCACTACTACTGTTCAAAACCCTCAAATTGCCCCCATGGTTGACTGAACAACATCCAAAATTCCTGAACTTGGCATTCAAAATGCTCCACAATTTGATCTTAATCTCCATTTCCAGTCATGTCTCCTACCTATACATTTATACCTAAGCCCTATATTTGACAGAAAGAATATCATAATCCATAATGTGCTGGATTTGGAATCAGGAAAATCTGAGTTCAAGTTATACCTCTGACCCTAACTAGCTATATGTACCATGTGGTTCAATTTCTTCATCAATAAAGCAGGAATAATGATACCTATAATACCTACCTTATATGATCATTATGACGTTCAAATGAAATAATACATATAATTTTCAATTATTATTACTCCAGCCTACTTGAAACAGAAAGACTGAATGCTTCTTACACGTTTCTATGCCTATGTTTTACACAGCCTACCAAAATCTTGCCCAGATCTAATGCTACCTAGAAGCTTTTCCTGGACCAGTCAGATCGAAATGGTCTCCTTCATCTGATCTGTTGGTGAATTTCCTTGGCACTATTCATACTACACTTATCATAGGCTTCTTCATACATGGCTATTTTTATGCACGTAATTTCCCTGCGTAATATACAGGGTGTCCCAAAAGTATTAGTGCTTTAAAATTTAAAAACTGAAAGTTACACTGACATTTGGGATGTTCTATATTATAAATTTCCTGCAGGCAGGGATTACTTCATGTATTTTTTTAAACCCCCCACAATGATGAATAAAAATTCGTTTAGTTGGCCTTCCTTATGTGTTTGTAGAATATTAAATGAACAAGATTATGTGAATTGGTTGTGATTTGTAGAGAGTACCCACGTCAGTAAGACAAAGATAGATTCAGTTAGTCATGTAATTGAATATTGTTTTAATTTCAGACTGTTACCATGGATCGTATGAAACTAGAAAAAAATCATAGAATCACATAATGTCAGACCTGGAGAGAGGTCCTCTACTCCAATCTGGGCCTTCAACAATTCCATTTGGTTGGAAAACCAGTCACTTAGTCAATAATCAGTCGGCCAATCAACAAACACTTATTCAGCGCTCATTCTGTGGAAGACTCTGTAAAAGTGCTGTGTGTACAAAGAAACAAAAGTGGTCTCTGTCTTAAAGGGGCTTGCATTCTAATGACTGAAATAAATGCTACGTAATTAGGTACATACAACTGAGAGAGAAACTAATGACCTCTTGATATACCATATCTTTGATCATGTTGGATTAGTAGAAAGTTCCCCAATAAACCCACATCCACTTAAAATCTACCTCTCTGCAACTTCCTTCCCTTATTCTTTGTCCTGTCCTTGGGGACTTAGTATAAGCACACAATTCTCTTCTATATGATGGAACTTCAGAAGGTTGAAGTTAGGTACCATTTCCCCTCCAAGCCTTTTACCATTTCCCCTCCAAGCCTTTTCTTCTTGAAGTTAATTTTCCATTCTCTTTTAAACAGTAAATGATATGGCATTTAGAGATACTCTAGTTCAATGGTTCTCAACCTGTGGGTTGCGACCCCTTTGGGGGTCAAACAACCCTTTCACAGGGGTTGCCTAAGACCATTGGAAAACAAATATTTCCGATGGTCTTAGGAACTGAGACACCGCTTCTCTATCCATCTCCAGGTGAGTCCACCCACATCCAGATATGCCCACATACGAGTATTAAAGGGTCGCGGCATAAGGAAGGTTGAGAACCACTGCTCTAGTTCATCACTGTTTCTCCTAAAATTGCATGTGCCGACTTGAACCCACATTCTCCAGGTCTTTGAACCAAAGCAGGTTCCAAAAGATCACCCTCTCTATCTGCAAGCCGTGTTTCTATTACTGCCACCAGAGTACATTTACCTTTTTTTGCTGCTGTATCACACCGTTGATTCATGAGGACTTTTCAGCCCACTAATAGGCTCAGATCATTTTCACATAAGTCCAAGGGTATTGTTCTCTAAGGGACACCCAGTTGCTAACCAAACTCCAAGTGACTTGAAATGATCTTGTAACTTTTCTTGTTAAAATCAATATGTGCCAAAGCACTTAGCAGCATCACGCATTCCATGGCATTACGATTCCTTCTTGGGCACAAAAGAATATATCACACTTTAGAGATTTCCATCTGGTAGGGATTGATTGGTTGTTCCAGACCTCAAAAATCCATTAAGCAAGGAGTTTCAAATAGTGAATTAATCTGAAACCCTTCGTTGGAAGAGAAGAATTAGAAAAATATTCATAAAACCACTAATCATATCTCAAAATACATGCAAAAAGAAATCAAAAGACAGATGTAATAACTGTTCTTTCATTTTGGTTATCACCTCCAAAGGCACAGCATCTAGAAAAGCAATATTTAAATGCTATTGGTTATTACTGGGTGGATGTTTTTCCATTTCTCTTATTTTGATAAATATATCTTGTCATGGAGCCATCTGTGACCCACACAAAAAAAAGTAGATTGTTACTTACTCTGTTAGCTTGGTAGTAAGTCTAGATGAAAATAAAGATCAAAAAACAAATAAAGCTTTGAATGCCCTTCCAGAGTGACACTATAAATCAGTCCTCAAATAATTTATGATGGGATGGGGGAAGGGAACCCTCTGAAATCACAGTCTCATAATAATTATTAAAGTAAACCCTTTTATGCTTGCTACCTTTCCTATTACTTCAAAGTATATAAACTTTAAAAGAAAGTAAGAGATAACAAAAATGGTACAAGATGACATTAAAGTAATTCAATTAGACTAAAAAGAATTAAAATAAAATAAAGACAGGAAGCTGAAGCAGTTGCATTTAAAGATAAGAAAAAAATTCATCTTCCTTCTGCCTGCTTTGGTTATGATGTAATGCTACTGCAACTGAATGTGCTGTAACAAATAAAATAATGATCCTGTTGATAGCAAATTACTCATACCTCTTCCCCAAGAAGTTCAATCCCTTGACAGTAATGTTTCTGAAACTTCTCTCCAAATACCAGATACAAATGTTGAAATGGTTAATTTTTTTTACAGTGGTAATTATCATTAGAAGATTAATATTCAATGATATCTACATTTCTTAAGATTTTTTTTAAAGAGGCAGGCAGTATGATGTAATGGAAAGAATGCCAGATTTGACTTAAAATGATACTAATGACTCATGTAATATTGAATAAGCCAATTAATCTCTCTGGGCCTCAGTTTTCTCATCTGTAATAAAGGCAGTGGAAGGAGATTTCTACAGTCCTGATTCTAAATCCCAGAATCTTAGTGCCAAATTACATGAAAATAAATAAAAAACTGAAGGTTTAAAGTATTCAAAACCAAACCAAAGCAAAATACCACATTTATAGGTGCTTTTCATGTTTCTAAATTAGCTATCACATGACTTGTAATAAAATGATAGATTTTTAAAAAGAATTTGAGTAAGCAATACATTTATTACATTATGTAGTAATATAAATAGATGGAGGTTTTGAAGAGTTGAAACCATGTATTAGCTACAGTTACGTACATGAGCACATATGTATATGAATGTATTATGTAAATTAGCCTACATATGCAGTTAATATGTAAGTTTGTTTGATTCTTCAAAACAAGCCATTGATTTCCAGGGATCAATCAAATTGATGGAATGTTTTGATTTCACAGCATCTTGCTGCTATGGAAGGGTTTTCATCGTAGAAAATCATGTCAAACAATTTCTGATTTAAAGTAAATGGAATTCCTACAATTGTCCCACTGAGCATCACGATGGCTCGGTATTTAATATTGTTAGTCCCTTGCCAAGACATGTTTCACTGATGATCAATTTGTGTGAAGGGAGAGAGTTTCATTTCAAATCATTCCATTGTCTGATCCTGAATAAGCATTTTATGCAAGAAACTTTTTAGCTAACTCTGACTGGGAATATAGGAGTTGTTTTTTTATTTTTATTTATTCGTTGGCTATGGAACATTTTCTTAATTTAGTGAAGCCTATGGAATCCTTGTTGTTGTGTTCAACTCTTCATGATCCCATGGACCATACTGTCTATGATGTTTTCTTAGCAAAGATACTGGAGTGGTTTGCCTTTTTCTTCTCCAATGTATCAAGTTAGGTGACCTGCCCAAGGTCACAGTAAGTGGGATTTAAACTCGGATTTTCCTGACTCTAAACCTAGTGCTCTATCCACTGCATCACCTAGCTTCCTCTAATGAAATCCTACTTAGAAGAATGTCTATTGTCTCCATTCATAATTGAAGGAAATGTTAAATTTAAGTTAATGATTCATCAAAATTAATTATTTAATTATTTTTTCGCATCTAAGTTCACGGATTCCCTAAAATCAGACCTCAGGTTCTGAAACAATGTGGTATGTGCTCTGTTTAATATGGCCTATGTCATAGAAGTCTCTGATAATGTTTAAGGTTAGCAAGAATAGACTCTCCTTTCAGAATCAATTAGTACTATAACAATTTCTCCCCCCACCCTCCCAGCAAGGAAGAGTTTACCTGTCATATTTGTGGTGAATGGAGGAATTTATGACTAAGCAAGAGATAGAGAACATTATGAAATGCAAGGTGGATAATTTTGATTACATTAAATTGAAAAGTTTTTGCACAAAGCCATTGCAACCAAGATTAGGAGGGAAGCAGAAAAAGGCGAAAAAAAATTTACAACTAGTGTCTCTTATAAAGGGCTCATTTCTAAAATATGTAGAGAACAGAGCCAAATTTACAAGGACACAAATCATTCCCCAATTGATAAATTGTCAAATGATATGAAAGGGTAGTTTTCAGAGGAAGAAATTAAAGTTATCTATAGTCATATGAAAAAATGCTCTAAATCACTATTGATTGGAGAGATGCAAATCAAAACAACCCTGAGGTACCTACCACATCACGCCTATCAGATTTGCTAACATGGCAAAACAGGAAAAGGATAAATGTTGCAGAGGATCTGTGGATGTTGGAACACTAGTTCATTGTTGGTGGGGCCATGAGCTGATCCAACCATTCTGGAGAGCCATTTGGAACTATGTCCAAAGGGCTATAAAAATGTGCATATTCTTTACAGCAATACCATTGGTAGGGCTATATTCCAAAGAGATCATAAAAATGGGAAAAGGACCCACATGTACAAACATATTTACTGCATCTCTTTTTGTGGTGGCCAAGAACTGGAAATCAAAGGGGTGCCCATGAACTGGGGAATGGCTAAACAAGTTGTGGTATAAGAATGTGATGGAATCCTATTGTGCCATAAGAAATGATGAACAGGTGAACTTCAGAGAAACCTGGAAAGACTTCTATGAACTGATGCTGAGTGAAGGGAGAAGAACCAGGAGAACATTGTACACAATAACAGCCACAGTATGCAAGGATTGATGTTGACAGACTTAGACTTTCTCAGCAATGCAAGGACCTAAAACAATTCCAAAGAACATATGATGGAAAATGCCAGTCCCATCCAGAGAAAGAACTATGGAGTCAGAATGTAGAATGAATCAGACTATTTTCTTTTTTGTTTTGTTTTTATTTTTCTTTCTCATGGTTTTTCCCATTTGTTATAATTCTTCTATGCAACATGACTAATGTGAAAATGTGTTTAATAGGAATGTATATGTAGAGAACTTATCAGATTGTATGCCATCTTGGGGAGAGAGAAGGGAGGGATAGGGAAAGGGGAAGAAAATTTAAAACTTCTGTAAGTGATTGCTGAAACCTAAAAATAAATAATTTAATTAAAAATATAATTTACCCCCTTCCAAAAGAAACCCAACAGTTTTGTAGGATGATAATCAATCATACTCAAATTCTTTATTATTTTCAAATGGGAGAGCATACGGCATAAAAGAAATAGTGCTGGATTTCATCAAAAGTTCTGATATTTACTGCACGACCTTGGACAACTCACTTAAATTCCTTGGGACTCAATTTCTTTCCTTTGTTGAACGAGACGGCCTCTAGCTTTAGATCTATGATTCCATGATCAGGTAGCTCTCATTTAAATTTTCTGGGCCTCCATTTCCTCATTACAAAATGAGAGGTTTGGAAAAGAGCTTTTTTAAGGCTCTCTCAAAGTCTAAATCTTATGATCCCAATTCCAAATCATAAGAAAATATATGAAACCAAGCATCCTGAGAATGTTTTTCCCTTCTCTGTATTCTTCCAATAACTAACCATTTAACTTTTGATAAGATTATGAATATTTTGAAGAACTGAAATAAACTACACATTAGTTGCATTTGGATATCTTGTATATAACCAACATGATGTCTTTATATGTATCTGAAAGCATAAATATGACTTCAAATCAATGTCACTTTCCAAACCAACCCAATATCATTCTCCTCTTCAAACATATTCAGCGGCTCTCTATTGTCTCTAGAGCAAAAGTGGAACATCTCTAACTTGGTGTTCAAGGCCCACCACACTGACTCGCCCTCCTTCTCTCCTTCACTCAATTAATTGATCAATCAAAAATCACTTCTAACACTAACATGAAAAGAATGCCAAAATTAACATCAACAAATCTGGATTCAAGTCATGTTTCCATCACTGGCACTTAACCTTTCATGATCTCAGTATCTTTATTTGTAAAGAGAGGAGGTTGGACTAGATCGGTGGTGAGGAACCTGCTGCCTCGAGGCCACATGTGGCCCTCTAGGTCCTCAAGTACAGCTCTCTGACTGAATCCAAACTTCACAGAACAAATCCCCTCACTAAAAGGTTTTGTTCTAAGTAACTTGGACTCAGTCAAAAGGCTGCACTCAAGGACCTAGAAGGCCACACATGGCCTCGAGGCTGCAGGTTCCCCACCCCTAGCCTAGATGATCTCCAGGGTCTCTTCCAGCTTCAGATATCACCCTATAATTGTATCATTAAGCACTTATTATATGTCAGCTATCTTCCATGTCCCTTTCTCCTGTCCCTCACACAGGGCAAAGCCATCTCCCAGTTCCTTGCCTTTGTATCGGTTATCTGCTGTTCTTAGAATGCTTTCCCCCTTCATCCTTAGGTACCCATATGTTGGATGTTTAGGGGGTATATAAAAGTAGAATATGACAAAGCCCTTTGTCTTTAATCAATAAATCAGCATTTATTAAGGTTCTATTATGTGTCAGATACTGTGCTAGTGTCTGGGGGCCAATTACCTTGACTTTTGTCTCATGGTCAGACTTTAATGACCTTGGAGGAGAGAGTGAGGTTGATGACTTTGTGCAGCTCTGCCTCACTTAAATCTAATTTCTGCACAAGTCAGGACATCACCATCATGGTGTCATTGGTCCTCTTCAAGAACAAAGGATGAAAAACAACAACAATGTATGCTTCTAGGAATACACGTTTGCTTTCAACTCAGCTTAAGTAATCCTTTCTGCGTAAGGCTTTCTCGTTCCTCCCAGCTGCGAGTGCCTTCTCAGGGACATACCTTTCATTGATTCTGTTTATTTCTTTATTTTAATTTAAGCTCTTTGAGGGCATGGAATGTGCTATCTTGTTTTCTTTGCATCCAAGACACCTGGCACAATGCTTGACCCAGAGAAGGAGCTTAATAAATGTGTATTGTTTGATTTCATAATGATTCATCTTCATGAATTCCTCAGTTTAGTCAAACTGACTTTCAGTTTCCTGTCCATGACATTCATCTTCTATGTACTTGGAATAATCAGCCACTTTTAGAATGTGCTTCCTTCTCAACTCCACCTCCAAGAAGCCTTGCCTCCCTTCAAAGTACAGCTAGCTCAGTTGTTGAGGCCTATCCTGGTGTCTGGTCTTTTAGGATTATCTTTCTTCAGAAATTACTTTATATATACACTTTGTATTACTTTACTTGTGTGTGTATAATCCTCTAGTAGAACATAAGTTCCCTGAGGGCAGGAACTATTTTTTATTTTTCTTTTTTGGTTTTGTGCAACAGCCTAGGATGATGCCTGGTACATATTAGATACAATAAACATTTTAAAAATTGAATCAAATTGAACTGAATTTCTTTGATGTTGTTTTCAAAATGTACAAGTTGCAAGGTTTTTGTAAAGCAGTTTTATCTATAATCCCTCTAAATAAGGCCTTAATCCTCTCTATCCAGACTGTTTCAATAGCCCCCAATTGATCTCCTTGACTCTACTCTTTGTCTCTCATAATCCATCCTCTATAAAGCAGCCAATTTGTTATTTTTAAACTCAAGTATGATACTCCTCTACTCAAGAAGGCTCAGTGACTCCTTAGTGATCTAGGTGAAAAAAAGAAACTCTTCTCTTTGGTACTTAAAGTCTGACCCCAATCTGTTTTTCCAGTTGAATTTCCTATTCCTGATGCTCATGATCTCTACACTTCAGTCAAACTGGTCTCTTTGTTGTTTCCCATACATATTTGTCACTTTAAAAAGCATGAATTTGGAATTCTTCCTTTCTCATCATTTACCTTTAGAATTCCAAGTTTCCATCAAGGCTCAGATGAATTGTCCCTTCCTACAGGAGGCTGATCCTGATCCTCCCAACTGTTAGCACTTCATGTGCTTTCAAATGTTTTGGGATCTATTTTTGTATATATTTTATTGTGAGAGGGCATTTTATGCCTCCACATCAATTAATGTAATGTAATCAGAATTTGTCAACATAACGGTTTATACCCTACAATGTCTTCATGAGCTGAAAAGCCCTTTGATTGGATCAAGAAGGGAATTGTTGATTGGCTAACTATGCCTCTGGGGATTTTAAATTAGTGGAAAAAATAGAGTAGAATGTAGTCCAGCAACAAAGTAGTCAATACAAGAATCTAGATTCAGTAGTGTTTTGAGGGGGCAAAGTCTTTTGCTCATTCTAGAGGGCAGTGAGACAGAGAATGAGAGTAGTAAACCTGAAGGGAGTTTTACATTCTCTTTCTCTCCTCCCACCCTCCATTGACCATGTTATTAGAGAAACTATAATAATAGTGAATAATATATCTAGCCTGAAGAAGCAAAAGAAACATTAAAAACCAAGACAGATACAGAAAGTTAGTCACCTGAGGAATGAAGTAGTTTCACACAGTGATCATTTATGGTGGATAAAATGCTAGTTATGGACTCAAAAAAGGCACCAAACCTCAGAGTCCAGAACAAAGCTACACCTAAAGAGAACTTCATGAGGCAGCTCTTAAAAGCAAAAAAAAAAATAGTAATTCCAGGACAAAAAAGTGTGAGTAACTGTTCTTTCACCTCATCTTTACATATATGCCTTTGTACTTTGTACTTCAAGTTTAAGCCCACTCTCCTAAGGGTGATAGTATGTCCTTGGTTTGGGAAAAAATGTCATGTATCTACTATTTGTACTATGCTTTCTCAATAAATCCATTTATATCCATTAAAGGAATTTGTTTGATAATTGGGAGCATACCACTGGGGGCTCATAAGCAATAGTACTAGAAACAAAATACCTCAGGAAACCACAGAAAATTAAATAATAGTAGTGGGCCACTCTCTGGGGACCCAATATACCAATGTAAGTACAATTTGGGGAAATAGCCCTGGAGAAGGTGCTACATGATATTAACTTATCTTTCTATCCACAAGTAAGTGGAATACAAATTGCTTGATGTCAGGGACTGTTTTCATTGTTACCTTTATATTCTCAATGCTTAGCTTATTCTCTGACACATAATAGGAACTTTAATAAACATTTTTTTTCAAGTTGAACCAAATTGAATTTTAGGCTTTATCTGTTCAGACCAGTGACAGTACCTAGATAGGCAGAAACACTAGTGTCTCTATTGCATCTTGTCCCACTGCTATAATATTAATCACTAGCTTTTATAAGTAGCGCCCTTACAGAAAAATATTGGAGAGATAAAAATGGAAAGTTATTATTATGAATATTCAGATATATTTTAAAGGCCCTGCTGCCTGTGTCAGCACAACTTCCAAATTTAGATAATGAACAGACTCAACTTCTTCAACTCCAACTTCTCTTTTAGTAGCTGTCATTTTTTGAATCATCAAAGGGGTGAATTAAACCTCATCAATCCTTTTCCTTGGCCATTTACACAGAAAAATGAGTTGAGTCAGTTCATAGCCCTTTTTAACGCCAAGAGAACAGATGCTAGGAAAGCTCAGAAATTCTAGTCTTTCTAGCTTCTGTTTCCATGACAAGACAAAAAAATCATTCAGAATAGTATCTGGAAATTAATATTTTACTGTTAGCTCTTAGATCTAAAACTAGAACATCTGTTTCACAAGGTACCTATGTTTTTAGCTCTATGGACTAGCCAAACTAGGAGGACATCAACAAAGCCTTTTGCTCAGTATTCATTGGTTTGACCAACCCTCCAGGAACCAAACAGAGAATAGGCTGCATTTTAGAGTCATTTACTAAACAAGGACACTTCCCTATTTTCATTTCATTTCAATGGATTTTGAAACCAACTATGTTGAGAAGTTGGGGAGGAGATGTTATTATTTCTTTTCTTTTGCTACCTAAATTCTGTCCTTTATCTCAATTGTTCTCCTTTTTAGTGCTCTGCTCCATGAGCATTTCTGCCATAGTTTGCATTTGTCTGTCATATTGGAAAAAGGAGGAATATAGTAAGAGGAAGTAGGTTAGTTGGAAAATGGAACTGTCATGACAGACTTAGAGCACCAGCCAAAATATAAAATCATGTGTAAATAACTCTTCACTATATATAGATTTTTGTTCCTAATAGCTGGATACTTGGAATCATAGGGATATTGACTGAATTTAAAATGGTAAGATAACCAATTTGCCACATTAATCATAACATCATAACTTTATAACTGGAATGGATTATAAATGAAGGTTATGGTATCCAACCACCTCATTTTATAGATGAGACAACAGAAGTCTAGAGCAGTTAAATTATTTGCCTGAACTTACAAGAGTTGATAATTATCTTTAAAGGTTTTGAGCCCATGTCTTTCTGATTCCAAATACACCATTCCATCCACTATACTTTGTAATTGTGATCATCTCTATACTATGAAGAATCTAGCTAACCAGCTTGTACTTCATGCAAATCTCAGAGTTTTGGCCTCTTATTCTCTCTTTTTCTCTATCTCCCTTTGTCCCTCTCCCTCCCTCCCTCTTTCTCTCTCTTCATTCCTCCCTCCCTTTTTCTTTCCTTCCTTCCTTCCTTCTTTCCTTCCTTCCTTCTTTCCTTACTTCTTTCCTTCCTTCCTTCCTTCTTTCCTTCCTTCCTTCTTTCCTTCCTTCCTTCCTTCCTTCCTTTTTCTCTTTATTCTTTTCCATACTGGACTCAGAGTGTACAAGAACTATTGTAGAAGTTATAACAGCAACAAATATATAGCTGTGCCATACAGTGCTGTTAGGCAGCACAGTAAATAGAATGCCAGGTCTAAAGTACAGAAGACCTGAGTTCAAATCTGACCTCAGATACTTACTGGTTATGTGACCCTGAGCAAGTCACTTCATTTTGTTTGCCTCAGTTTCCTCATCTGTAAAATTAGCTGGAGAAGAAAGTGGCAAACCTTCCCGTTATCTTTGCCAAGAAACTCCAAAGGGGTTCATGAAGAGTTGAACACAACTGAAGAATGACTAGACAACAACAGCAAGAAGCTATATCCTGAGAAAGTTGCCCGAGTGATCCATTGGGCACAGTCATACAAGAGCTGCAATAAGACACTGGCCACATGAATGCTGGCAAGAGCAAGGGTGGCAGCAGCGTTTTCCATTCTATCTAAAAACCACAGCTCCTTTGCCTAGTCACTGGGTGCATCTCCCCAGTCCTGAGGCACAATGTAAACTCAAGTATACATAAGACTAGTGCGCGATTACTTTGGGTTTCTTTATTTGTTCCTAGCCATTGATCTTAATGGATAATTTAATAAAAATACTATAAAATTTGTGATATGATTTAGGGAAATTCCACTTTTACCTACTTTCCCATGCATAACATTATAAATAGTCTCTAGGATCAGTATCTAAATTTGTTCTCCCCTCCCTCAGGGGGAAAAAAGATAAGGCTACATCAAGCAGGCAAAGTCAAACAATAATTAGCCTCTTAATTTGTTTTAATTCAAGAAGCATTTATTATGCCCTTACTATATATCAGGCACTAGTCACACAAAGACAAAGATGTAATAGTCTCTGTTCTGTAGTAACTTAAATGCTGCTTGGGGAAAACAAGATAGGATCATGGGGATTATATGTAAAGAGCTTGAAGGGAATTCAGAGGATGTCTAGTCTAAGCCTGTTATTTTATAGTCAAAGAAACTGAGAGAGGTCACACAAGTAGCATGTGGTCCAGCTGGCATTCAACCTTACAGTCCCTGCTTCCAAATTCAGCATGCTTTTTATTTATTTTTTTTTTTTTTTTGCTTTTTGGAGAAGGGAGGGCAGGGCAATTCTGGTTAAGCTACTTGCCCAAGGTCACACAGCTGGTAAGTGTTAAGTGTCTAAGGCTGGATTTGAATTCAGGTCCTCCTGACTCCAGGGCCACTGCTCTCTATTCACTGTGCCACCTAGCTGCCCCTTCAGCATACTTTCTACTTCATGACTCTAGAGCAGTAAATACAAAATAGAAATAAATGAGAACAAATACATACAAAGTTTTGGGGGAGGATATAGGTAAAAGGCATGATAACTGGAAGAGCTAGGAAGGGTCTCCAGTAGAAGGTAACACATGAAATGAATTCTGAGGGTATGACTTTCAGAAGACCAGAATGAGAAGGGAAATATTCTGGTCATGTGGGAATGCCTTGAGCAAAAGCCCAAGAGGAACAACATAGAATATCATGAAAGAGAAAGAACAAGCAGGTCAATGTGGCTGAAACATAGTCTGTGAGGGGTAGTAATATAAAATCGATCTGAAAAGATAAGTTGGAATTAAACTGTCAATAACTTTGAATTCCAAAGAGAGGAATTTCTGTTTTACCCTAAAAACAAAGGGAAGCCACTAAAGTTTATTGAGTGAGTGACACAGTCAAACCTGTGCCTTAGTAAATTTTTTCCTTCTTTTTTTTGAATTTGACTAATATTGACAAAAAATCTATGGAAATTTTGGCTAGCTCATCCACTTTGCCCGTTTATATTTTCTTTGGGGGATGGGCACCTGAAATTTCAATTTTCTAAATAGATAGAATCAATTCAATTTAACAAACATTTCTTAAGTACCTACTATGTGCCAAGTGACAATGATAAAAAAGATTTTAAAAAATGGTGTCTCTCTTCAAGAAGCATGCATCCCACCAGGAAGATATAATGCATAGGTCACATGGAGCGCAGTCAATATGACCACTAAACAACAAAGATTTCTGGCCAGAATTGTGTAAATTAAAGCATATTTTTCTGCATATAAAAGTTTTCTCCCTTTCTTTAATTCCCATTTAAAATCCTACCTTTTACAGGAAGCCTTTAGCTTAGTGCCTTGTACATAGGAGGTACTTAATAAATGTTGATTGATTGATTGGAATTGGGTGCTGTTCAATAATAATAAAGAATAGTAATGTTGGTAATAGATGGCATGTTAAGACGACCTTGTACAAATTATTTAACACATCTGAGCCTAAGTTTCCTTGTTGGTAAAATATACAATTGATTTTATTTTATATTCTCAACCACTGTGTGAGCTAGGCATTTTAGGAATTATTAGTCCTATTGTATATTCATTTCACCAATGTTGTTTAAATAGGTTCTGACCAGTGGTGTTCTGGTTAATGCTTAACAAGGCACTCTGGGAAAAATATATATAGTACATACTTTAAAGTTTAATATGCATTGTTAATATTTGCTCTAAAACCTTGTTAAATCCAGGCAATCAACAAAACAATAAAGGAAGCCCTAATTTGTAGCATTTGCCATTTTCCTAGGTGTAAATTCTCACATTGAAAATTTAATAATGGACTCTTGCTGTTCAGTATGAGCTAGATCATGCCGTTTCCTTGCACTGATCTACACAGCGCATTGAACCTCATGTAAACTTTGTCTCAGCTTAATGTGCAAGAAGAAAGAGGATGGCGCTGCCATTAAATTTCAATAAATGTTAAATGCCTACTGTGTGCAAGGTGAGATGATATGTGGAGTAGGAGATAGAGCTCCTACCTTTGAGGTAAGAAAACCTGAATTTGAGTCCCATCTCAGACACATACTGGCTTGTGATTCTAGGCAAAATGCTTAACCTCTCAGTGCCCTGAAGAAATATCAAAAAAAGATAAATTGCAGCCAATTTCCAACCTACACTGAGAGACGTAATGGCCTCACTTGAAGTTATTACATCAATGAAATGGTAGGTGCAAGACAAAAATTATATATGTAGGCACAAGTGCTTGGAACCCCAAGATGAAAATGCGTAGTTCTCTGCCCTCAAGGACAACTGAGATACAACATGTTGATAGATGAGTAAATGCAAAGTAAAGAGCAAGGAGTCTAAAGGAGAGATCTGGTAAAAAGTTCTAAGGATCCAACTGTTGTTGTTCTTTAAACAGAGGCACCCAGATAGTACCTGTAAGTTTTTGCTTTATTTAATTTATGCAGGAAAAGCCACAGCTAACATGCCAACCAAACTCTACTCCCTCTGCATGCTGGGATTTCTCTTTGAATTTTCCAGGACATGAAGGGGAGCTTAGAGATATCACATCTATATGTAAATAGTTTGTGTGCAGCCAGTTTCATCCCATTCATGAAAAGACATCTTCCAGACAGCTACCAAAATGGTTTTCCCAAAGTGCAGAGAACCTCTGATTGTGTCACACTTCTCTCCCACCCTCACCTTCCAGTTCAATAAGCTCCAGTGAATTCCTATTGCCATTAAGAACAAATATTAACTCTTCTATTTTGCATTTGAAGTTTTTTACAATATAGCCCCAATCTAAATCTTTGACCTTATTACTCATAACTTCCCTTGGTATATTCTAGAGTTCAGTCAGATTGACCTTCATACTGTTCCTCAGATACATTGGACCATTTCCAATCCCTGTGGAGTATTGCAAAGTCTGCTTCCTCTGCCATGAATCCCCTGCCTATTCAGCTCCTCCTTAGAAGCCCCTTGTTCCTTCAAACCAGGGTTCAAGAGCCATCATGTACAGGATACCCTCAGAGTCTAGTGCTTCCTCCCTGCATAGAAGTTATATCTGTTTTGTATCTGCCTACCTATATATGCACACACGCATATACTGCTGTTGTTCAGTCATTCAGTCACATAAGGACCCCATAGATCACAGCACTCCGGGTCCTTCTATCCTCCACTATTTGTCAAACTCTTTCCAAATTCATGTTCATTGTCTCCATTACACTATCTATCCATCTCCTTTTACTTTTGCCTTTAATCTTTCCCAACATCAGGAACTTTTTCAATGAATCCTATCTTCTCATTATATGGTCAAAGTATTTAAGCTTCGATTTCTGCATTTGACCTAGTGAATAGCCTGAATTAATTTGTTTCTCTCTTTTTTCTTTTTGGAGGGGGGAAGGCAGAGCAATTGGGGTTAAGTGACTTGCCCAAGGTCACAGGACCAGTAAGTGTTAAGCGTCTGAGGTTGGAATTGAACTCAAGTCCTCCTGACTCCAGGGATGGTGCTCTATTCACTGTGCCACCTACCTACCCCTTGAATTAATTTCTTTAAGTATTGATTCATTTAACCTCCTTGTTGTCCAAGAGACTCTAAAAAATCTGCTCTAGCACCATGATTTGAAACATTGATTCTGTGACACTTAGCTTTCCTTACAGTCCAACTCTCACAATCACGTATTGCTGCTAGGGGAAAAAAAAGAAAAAAGCTTTGACTATATGGACCTTTGTCAGAAGGGAGATGTCTCTGCTTTTTAGTATGCTGTTCAGATTTTCCATAGCTTTCCTTCCAAGGAATTAAGTGTCCTTTAATTCCATGGCTGCAGCGTCTATCTGCAGTGATCTTTGAGCCTGAGAATATAAAATCTGACACTGCCTCCATTTTTTCTCCCTCTATTTGCCAGGAAGTGATGGAACCAGTTGCCAGCAGCTTAGATTTTGATGTTAACCTCTAAGCCAGCTTTTACACTCTCCTCTTTCACCTTCATCAAGAGGCTTCTTAATTCTTCACTTTCTGGCATTAGAGCGGTACCATCTGCATATCCAAGGTTTCTGGTATTTCTCTAGGCAGTGTTAATCCCGGCTTTTGATGTATCCAGCCTGGTATTTCTCACATTGTACTCTGCAAATAAGTTCCATAAATAAGGTGGCAACATAAACCTTCTCATGCTCCTTTTCTAATCTTAACAATCAGTTGTTCCATGTTTGGTTCTATCTGTTTCTTCTTAGTCCACATACAGGTTCCTCAGGGGACAATTAAGATGATTTGGTACTCCCATGTCTTTGAGGATTTATCACATTTTGTCGTGATCCACTCAGTTAAAAAAGACTTTACTGTAGTCAGTGAAGAAAAAGTAGGTGTTTGTTTGTTTTCTGGAACTCCCTGGCTTTCACCATAAGCCAGTGAATGATGGCCATTTTGTCTCTAGTTCCTCTGTCTCTTTTAAAACCATCCTACTCTTCTGATAATCTACGGTTTACATATTATGGAAGCCTAACTTGCACAAATCTTAAGCATAAGCTTGCTGGCATGTGAAATGGGTACAGTTGTTCAGTAATTTGGACATTCCTTGGCATTGCCCTACTTTAGGACTGGGACATAAACTGATCTTTTCCAATTCAGTGGCCACTGTTGAGTTTTCCAAATTTGCTGGCATACTGAATACAACACTTTAACAGCATCATCTTTTAGGGTTTTAAATAGCTCAGCTGGAAGTCCATTGCATTTACTCACCTTATTGTTAGCAATCCTTCCTAAAGTCCACTTGACTTCATTCTCCACTATGTCTGGTTCCAGATCAGTAACCACATCATCCTGGTTATCTGTTATTGGTGATGTTAAAATCTTTCTTGTATAGTTCTTTTGTGTATTTTTGCCATCTCTTCTTTATCTCTTCTGCTTCTGTTAATTCCTTACCATTTTCGTCTTTTATCCTGTCCATTTTTGCTTTAATATCTCTAAACTTCTTGAAGCAATCTGTTATCTTTCTTATTCTATTGTTTCCTTCTATTTCTTTGCATTGCTCATTTAGGAAACCTTCTTATCTCTTCTTGCCGTTCTCTGGAATTCTGCATTCAGATGTAAACATCTTTCCCTTTCTCCTTTCCCTTTCCCTTTTGTTCTTTCCTCAGATATATGTAAAACCTCATATAATAGTAATTTTTTTCTTACTCTTCTTTGTCTTTGCAATGTTTTTTGTTGCTGTCTCCTGTACAATGTTCTAGATCTCTATCCATCATTCTTCAGGTGCTCTATCTACCATATCCAATCCCTTAAATCTATTCATCACATCCACTTCATAAAAGATATCATTTAG
The DNA here is from genome assembly GCA_028627135.1 of Pseudochirops cupreus. NCBI lineage: Eukaryota > Metazoa > Chordata > Mammalia > Diprotodontia > Pseudocheiridae > Pseudochirops > Pseudochirops cupreus. Next base: position 387,254,616 of record CM053583.1, read on the forward strand.
AACATACCTATATGGTCTGATATTTCTCCCTACTTTCTTTAATTTAAGTCTGAATTTTGCAATAAGAAGCTCTTGATCTGAGCCACAGTAAGCTCTGGGTCTTATTTTTACTGACTGTATAGAGCTTCTCCACCTTTGACTGCAAAGTATATAATCAACCTGATTTTAATATTAGCCATCTGATGATGTTCATATGTAGAATCATCTTTTAAGTGATTGAAAAAGAGCATTATGATCAGCAAGTTATCTTGACATAACTCTATTAATCTCTGTCCTACTTCACTTTTTCCGAGGCCAGGTTTGTTTGTTATTCCAATTATTACTTTTTTTAAAATTTCCTACTTTAACATTCCAATCCCCTACGATGAATGACATCGTTTTTTTAGTGTTATTTCTCAAAGATGGTCTAGGTCTTCATAGAATTGGTAGACTTTGACCTCTGGCAATAGTGGTTGGACCATAGGTTTGTATCACTATGATATTGAATGGTTTGCCTTGGATTCAAACATATTCAGTCATATTTGAGATTATGCCCCAGTACTACTTTTCTCACTCTTATTGACTATGAGTGGTTTCTTCTAAAGCAGTGGTTCTCAACTTTCCTAATGCTGCAATCCTTTAATACTCATATGTGGGTGTATCTGCATGTGGGTGGACCCGCCTGGAGATGGATAGAGGAGAGGTGTCTTGGTTCCTAAGACGATCAGAAATATGTGTTTTCTGAGGGTCTAAGGCGACCCCTGTGACTCCTGTGAAAGGGTTGTTCGACCCTGAAGGGGTTGCAACCCACAGGTTGAGAACCACTGTTCTAAGGGCTTCTTGCTCACGGTAGAATATGTAGTGATCACCTGAATTAAATTCACCCATTCCCATCCATTTAAATTCATTGACACCCAAAATGCTGATGTTTAATCTATCCATCTCCTGTTTGACCACATGCAGTTTACCTTGGTTCACATACCTTACTTACATTCCAAGTTCCTATGCAATATTGATCTTTATAGCAATCAGACTTTTCTTTCATCATGAGATGTATCCTCAGCCCAACTTCCTTTCAGCTTTGGCCCAGCTGCTTCATTAGTACTGGAGCTACTTGTAGTTGTCCTCTGCTCTTCCCCAGGAGTGTATTGGATGCCGTCCTACGTGAGCAACTCATGTTCCTATCTCTTATCATTTTAGTACTGTCCAGGGGGTTTTCTTGGCAAAGATACTGGAGTAGTTTGCCATTTTCTACTCCAATGGATCACTTTTTGTCAGAATTCTCCCTCATGACCTCTCCATCTTGGGTAACCCTGAATGGCATAGCTCATAGTTTCATTGAGCTACACAACAAGGCAGTGGTCTGGTGGGAAGTGGGGGGGCATGCACACATAAAGGTAGGTAGATTTTATGTATGTGTGTATGTATGTATGTATGTATATACACATACATGCAGGTAGATACAAATATATACACATGTATACACACATATATATACACATACAAATAAGCAGATTTTATATATGTAGGTATACACATACACACATACATATACATGTGAAAGATAAAATGGCTGGGGAAACAAATGGCAATTGCTCAGTAAACCAGTAGCAGGCCTTCTCAGTTGGTCACCGGCCTCAAATACAGGAGGAGACAGACTTTTATGCATTAGCAACAATTAATTAAGATCAATTAAAGTAAAAGGAAACAATTAACCAGGATGTGACATTAGGTCATCTGATTTCTAATTGGAGGAAAGATTAGGGACTTTCCAAGTTGGGAGGGGGAGATTGAACAGGTGCAGTTCCCTGAAATAAAAAAGAGGGGTCTCACTCCCCCAAGTGTCTGTATTCTGATCAAAGGAACATGGGAACAATAACTGATTGACCAATATATGGCCAGTTTGTAGGAAAAACACATACAGGTAGCTTGAGATGTATACTTGTGAGAAAACTCTTTACTTCAGTCTTTGGATCCAACTAAGTTTCTGTCAGCATAACCTAGGTCTGGGTTAAGGGTTTCTAAGCATCAGAGAGCGGTGGTCCAGTTTCCCAGCCACACAGGGCCAGGGTAAAATAAAGCAATAAGGTTTTCTTCCAATTCCCATAGTTGGATAAAGTTTCCTCAGAAGACAGAAATTGGACTAAATCTATAATTGAATAGAAAGGGAACTGACATGGCTCCAGAACTGAGTCACAAGATGGAGTCAGAGTTTCTCTCTTTGTCTCTTTCTCTTTCTCTCTGTCTCTGTCTCTCTTTCTTTTTGTCTCTCCCTCTCTCCACACACACACACACACACAGACACACACACACACACAGATACAAAATGTACATAAGCAGCGTAGTAATTAGGACAGGTACTCAGTAATTTTTTATTGATCGCTCGATATGTCTATATCCATATAATATATAAATATCGATAAGTGTATATATATATATATATGTGTGTGTGTGTGTATATACATGTATACATATATATGTGTGTGTGTGTGTGTGTGTGTGTGTGTGTGTCTCCCCCAATAGAATATAAGTTCATGGAGTGTAGGGACTGTTTTAGTTTTGTCTAGCAGAGTGCTATGACTTAGTAAGTGTTTATCAATTTATTGATTTATGGTAGATAATGATTTGGAAGAGAAAAATTTCCTTAACAAGCAGTTTACATGTGATCTTTTAATTTAATGTGTTGTTTTTTTCTTTTATCAAAGCTAACCTTCAATCAAGGGATTGTTTATTAATACATTAATTTTTTAAAATAATTATTTTATTCTGAACTCAACTAGCACATGTTCTATTATTGTACAGTCATTTTTAGCCATGTCTGACTCTTCTTAACCACATTTGGAATTTTCTTGACAGAGCTACTGGGGTGGTTTTCCCTTTACTTCTCCAGCTCATATTACAAATGAAGGAAGTGGGGCGAACAGAGTAAAGTGACTTGGCCAAGATTATACAAGTAGTAAGTATCTGAGGCCAGATTTGAACTTAGAAAGATGAGTCTTCCTGACTCAGGACCTAATAATCTATCCAATGTGCCACCTAGCTGCCCCTGATTGCCACATATTAAGGGTTTAATAAATACTTGTTGACTTGGCTAAATTTAAAAGAATTATTCCATGTATAGCATAGAGTAGAAGGTTTTATATCAAACTGAACTGCTGTTATATTCAACCTGCTTTTCCTGTTAAGCATATTGGTATTCCCAAAGTTTTAGGGAAATCTCAAGCTATTAAAGCAACTAAAGCTTAAAATTGCAAAAAGACTTTTGAAACACAGTGGTGTATATTATGTTGAACATAGAGATTTCAAATATTCATCACATTTACAAAATCTTGGTCCTTGATTGACTTGAAATCCTTTTCCTTGTAAAACTGTTCAAATTCCCTAGACACGGAAATCTGAGTGGCTTGAGTCTAGCCAGGCTAGCAGGCTAAAGAAAATCCAACCAATTGGCTCCTCTCTGACTGTCCCGCATCTCATAAGGAGCTAAGCTGAAATAAGTATTACAGTGGCTGAGAATTTCCCAGGCTATGTGGGAGAAAGGGAACTTTAAAAATTGAGATCCAATTGCCTTGGAGGCATTCTGCTTGGTAATAGAAATGGATGAACAAACTGTGGTATTATTAATGGAATAGACTATGAAAATGCTATAGGAAACAATATGAGGAATTCAGAGAAACACAAAATGACTTTTATGAGCGGGTACAGAACTAGGAGAACAATTCACACGTATAGTTGAAATAATAAAAGCTAGCATTTTTTATATAGTGCTTTAAAGTTTACAAAGCCCTTGACATTTATTATCTAAGGATTCTCACAACCACCCTGTGAGGCAGGTGCCATCCCTTTTGTATTTCCTCATATCTCTCTCATCAGAGTATGAGCGCCTTGAGGTGGGACCATGGTTTTTGTTTTAGCTTTGCTTTTTCTTTCTCTGTAAGTTTTTAATACATCATACCAGCTTTATAAATGCTTGTTGTCTGACTGTCTACAATATTGTCAATGAAAATGCCACTGGAAGAATCTGGAATTCTGAGTCAATTAATGATTGGTCTTGATCCTAGGGAACTATTGATAAAAGTCCTCTTCCTCTTAGTAGAGAGGCAGGGAGCAATGTCTGTGGTGAAATATATACCTTGACAGATCATCTCCCCGTGGCTGTTGCTTTGGTTGAAATGTTTTCTTTGGTATGAGAGAGGGTTAATGGGGAGGAAGTATGGAACTTTTTAATGGGAAATGTATTTGGCTTAAACACAAAAGCCATAAACAAAACTAAAAAAACAACCCATTATAGCTACAATTTCAACTGAGAGGAATTGCTTCAGACTTCCTCTAAATTCCAATCAATGTTAAAGATGTCTTTATAGAGCAGTGAGACCCATCCAATTCTTTCCTTTCCATATTCATTTGTCACTTGGTCAAAAAAATCTAGGAAGAAAAAAACCAAACAGTTGTATGGGGGAGGGGGGTTAGTCATAATGGTCAATATTTACTAAATTAGGTCTATTTTTAATAACGTTCTAACTGCTTCAATAGATTTTAAACAGGTTTATTGAGGAGCTTTTGAGTTGAAAGCTTGAGAAAAAAAGAGACATGAAATATGGTACAATGGAAAGAAACAACACTGGATTTGGAGTTTGAAGTTCTGGGTTCAGATTTAGACATTCATCAGAAATCTGTCATGTCCACTTTAAAACATTCTTTCTTAATGTTGCCACACACGTTTCCCTCTCCCTCTCTTTTACTACTCTCATTCTGGAGATACTGTTTCAGGTTCTTGCCAAAATTAAACCAGGTTCCTCTCATCCTTCTCTTGCCTTCAGACGAATTTCGTTTAAAAAAAATTCTAATTTTTCTTTCTTCACACATTTTATGGTCACAAATCCCTAAGAGAAAATATTTAGTATTCCCTCCATCACCCCATGTGATCTCCCCACGGTGAGTCATGCTGGTTGTCTGAAATAACCGAAAAAGGTCAAAAGGTTTCTTATGAGCCATTAGAGTCAGGAATAACTCTGTTCAATAAAATGGAGCAGCAAGGATGCCTTCTTACCAAGTCTGCTCAGGTGTCTTATGTTTCAAGCTAGTCTTGCTCATGTTCTCCCCTCATCAAAGTCCATAATGAGATCAATTTACTCTCTTTTCTGTCTCCCCATCTCACCCCCACACACACATCCACTATTTTGCAGTAAATGTCAATAAAAAATGAAAATAACTACAACAGTAAATATGTTTAATAAGACTATAAGTTGCATAATATTTGCCAATTTGCATAGGTAAAGGGAGTTTTCTTACCAGGTGCTCCTTACATCAGTGAAAATATAGGCCTGGAAATTACAAGTTTCAGCGAAAAAGAAGCCACATGCCTAATTCCTCTGGGCTATTTTTTGGCCTCATTTTGTATATTTTCAAAAGTGATGGTGCCAGTAGAATTTCCCTCAAGGCTGTAACCAGGTGTAGGAGACAGAAGGACAGGTGTATTTGTATGCTAATACTTATCTATGATTTGAATATGCCTGCATATGCAGGGATCAGGATTTCATCTATGATTTTGTTGGCACAAGGAACTCTCAGGAGAGGAAACACTCTCCACAAATGCAGGTCAGCACCTCCTTGGCAACTTATAGTCTTAGAGAATGACCCAGAACATCGAGAGGTTAAGTGATCTACCCAGGATGACCCAGCAAGTACATGTTAGAGTCGGAATTTGAACTCTGCTGTTCTCGGTTAGCTCTCTATCTATTATACTATGCTGTCTTTCTGCCTGTATATACATTTATCAAAGTAATGTCAATTTCCTATTTTTGTTCCTATCCTAGATTGAGAGCTAGAGTGCACCTTAGGGGCCATCTAGTGCAAACGCCTCAATTTCTAAATTAGAACCTGAGATCCAGAGAGGGTAACTATCCTACCCAAAGTAACACAAGTGATAAGTGACAAAAGTAGGGCCTTCAAAGCCAATGCCCTTCCTGCTGTACTGCTCTATTTCATCTTTAATTCCTTCTCATTCATTGATTCTCTGGCTTCAGTTCTCAAAATCAAAACAGTGATGCAGAGATAGAGCACATATGGCTGGGAAGAAAAGGAAACATCCAGAATTAGAATCAATGTTTTGTACAAGACAGAAGGATTGATCTATCTGTCCATCCATCTATCCATCTATCATCTATCTGTATATGTATATGTATGTGTGTATTTTCTCTCTTTCTCTCTGTCTCTCTGTCTCCCTCTGTCTCACTGTCTCTTCTTTATCTCTCTTTGTCCCTCTCTCTGTGTCTTTCTCTTTCTCTATCTCTCTCTTAAACACACGCACACACACATGCACACACACACACACATTTACCTTTTTAAAACTCACTCCTACTTTTTTTTTCTTTTTGGAGGGAATAAGGCAGGGCAATTTGGGTTAAGTGACTTGCCCAAGGTCACACTGCTAGGAAGTGTTAAGTGTCTGAGGCTGAGGTCCTCCTGAGTCCAGGGCCAGTGCTCTATTCATTGTGCCACCTAGCCACCCACACACCTACTTTTTTACTACACTTTATGTAAGGGTAGGGAATACAGACTCTGTGTCTTTCTGTTCTATTTAAAATTGAAACTGCTCCCATAAGATATCAATAGATTTCGAAAGCATGGCTTCTCTTAAGTGCTAGTTCAGTGCCTCATTCTGGCATGGAGGTGGCCTTGAGCTCTGCAAGGCTATGCCAGGATAACATACCGCTGTAAGCTCCTTACAAGTTTTAAGGTCCTCAAGGATTTGCTTGGGAATGGATTCTGTGTCTGGGAATGGATTCTGTGTTTGTCATCCCAGGACTACTCTAGTGAACTTGCCAAAGGCAGGATGGGTACAATGGGAAGGATAGTAACTCAAGTCAGTAGTTCTGAATTGAAATCCTCCTTCTAACTCTTACTACCTATATGACTTTGGACAAGTCATCTCATCTCCCTGGGCTGTAGTTTCTTCAACTGTTAAAAAAAAATTGCCTTCTGAAGTCCCTTCTAGATACATGAACCAATGATATCTTAGAAACTGACTTACAGGTGATTTTCCCCCAAGTCCTAGTTATGTTAATCCATCAGGACAAAAAATAGTTTCATTTTTGACTTGTATTCCCAGTGAGGTATTATTAAGCTCCTGTTGTATAATGGGCACTGTGCTAAGCTCTGAGTTACAAAGACAAAAATAAAGTAATTCCTGCCCTCAAGGAGTTTACCTTCTGTTGAAGGAAACAAAATGTCCATATGACTAGAAATTTTATGTTTACATATATTAGTAGCTGGGAATAAGAAAGATTTAATTAGGAGGTGATATTTAAGCTGAGCATTGGAGGAAGCTTGGAATTCTGGGAATCAGTGGTTGCAGAGGGAGTTCATTCTAGGCATGGGGGATATCCTCGGTGTAGAAGGAAGAGACAAACCCTTGGTGCTAACTATAGTTCTTTCCTGCTACCTCATTTCCTTCTTATCTCATGAAAAAATACGAAGTCAAAGAGAAATCATAGCTTTGATTTTATTTCAAAGTAGCCAAACTATCTTGCAAGAGAAATAGCTTAAGTGACAAATAGGGTCCAAATGGTCCAGGAACCAATTGCAAAGCTATGTAAAGGGAATTGCTTTCATCTCTGTAAGTAAAATATACATGATTGCTTTTGTTGTTTCCAATAGTAGCCATAGTGCATAGTTTCCAATTTGGCGTGGCACTTCAGGGACAACATGGTGGCACTAGAAATGATTAGCTACTGGTTCTTTAATGTGATTTCTGACTACTGCAACTACAGAGGGGAGACAGAAGCTATTACAATTCACTAGACAGGCTCTCCAGCAAACCAAGAAGGGGTTGAGAGAATAAATTGCCAGAAGCAGGAGTAGGAGGCATCTGAAGTGTGGCCAGTGAGGAGAAAAGGGAAAGGAAGAGGTGAGGAGTGACTGAAAGGTAGATTTGTCCTTACACCCTTCTCAGGCCTCAACAGAGGGCACCGTATGTTCCTGTGGCCTGAATCAGCTAATTACAGAGCCCAGGAAGTCACCCAGACTACCCACAGACTGTAAGAAAATGTAGAAAAGAGTCTGAAAAAAAGATGGAATAACACACTGAAGCTAAGACTTCATGCAGGAGCTACCAGCAAATGAGATTTTGGTGTGGCATAAAGAAATGGCAAAGAAATTCACCGACCACCTCTTGAAGAAGATCCCAAAAAGAAAACCCCTAGGAATGTTATAGCCAGGTTCTGGAGCCCCCAGATCAAGGAGAAAATATTACAAGCTGACAAGAAGAAACAATTTGAATATTGTGGAAACACAATTAGGATAACCTAGGATCTGGCAGCTTCTACATTAAGGGATCAAAGGGCCTGGAAT
>CM053583.1:387263446-387277815 GCA_028627135.1 Pseudochirops cupreus
TATATATATATATATATATATATATATATATATATATATATACATATACATATGAATACATATCTGAGTATGTGTATATGTGTGTATATAGAGGGCACAGGATCAATTGAATAGGAAGGGATGATATTTTTAAAAGGTGAAATTCTGAGGTGGGAGAGGATTAGAATGAGAGGAGACAGGGAGAGACAGAATGGGGTTAATCATCTCATATAGAAGAGGCTAGGGATAATTGTTACAATGGAGGGGAGGAACAGGAAGGCAAAAGGGAAAAGGTCAACCTTACTCTCATTAAATTTGGCTTGGGGAAGGAATGACTTAAACTCTAAACTGGGTATCTTGCCACACACAGAGTAGGGGGGATGGGGATGAGAGGTGGGATGATGGAGAGGAGGGCATGGGGGGGGAGGGTTACAGGAAGCACATACTTCTGTAAAGGGACAGGGACAGGGTAGAGAATAGAATGAGGAGGGGCAGGATAGGAAGGAGGGACATATAATCAGTATCTCACAATATGCCCATTGTGGAGGTGTTATGCATAACTACAACATATACAGCCTGTATTGAATTGCTTGTCTTTCCAATGGGGGTGGGTGATGAGGGAGGAAGGGAAAGAATCTAGAATTTAAAGTTCTATAATCAAATGTTAAAATATATATATATGTGTGTATGTATGTATATATATGTATATATAATTATAATTATTATTATTAACTACATGCAACTGGGAATCAAGATATATAGGCACTGGGGTAGGGAGATCCATCTTGCCCTTCTGGAAAGTCAGAAGGGCGATAGGAGAGGACATAGGAGAGAGCAGATTGAGGGAGGGGTTGTACAGTGGGATAGCTGTTTTGGGGTGGTGGGTGGGGGAAAGATGGGGAGAAAATTTGCAACTCAAAATCTCGTGGAAATGAATGATGTAAACAAGAAAATAAATACATGAATAAAAAAAGAAGAAAAGAAATGACAAAGACAAGTTTCTGATCACTAAATGTTCTGTACCTTTTTTAATCAAAAAATGTTGATAATAATAATAGCAATGATAATGATAACTAGCATTTGTAAAGTGCTTTAAGTTTTGTAAGGTATGTTTTATGAATTCAGATGGAGATATGGATATATATGTGGATGTAGGTACAGATACAGATAGAGATATAGACATAGATGTAGACACAGATATACATGTAGATAGACATGCAAATGGGCTAGCTTCATGGTGTAGTGAATAGAGTACTGGGCCTGGAGTCAGGAAGACTCATCTTCTTGAACCCAGATTTCAGCCTCAGACACTTACTAGCTATGTGACCCTGGGCAAGTCACTTAACCCTGTTGCCTTAGTTTCCTCATCTGTAAAATGAGCTGGAGAAGGAAAGGGCAAAACACTCCAGTATCTCTGCCAAGAAGACCTCCCAGAAACGGAGTCACAAAGAATTGGATGCTCCTGAAATGATTGAATAACATAGAAAACTAATACAGAGATAGTCATCTTTATATGAACCTTTCAAGGTTGGCACTGTAATCATCCCCATTTTATAGATGATGAAATAAAACCCAAGAGAGGTTAAGTGACTTGCTGAGGACCACACAGCTAATTAAGTGTGGAAAGCTGGATTTGAATTCAGGTCTTCATAACCCCAAATGCGGCCATCTAGCTGCCAAATAATTTAGAGTTAGGAGTGAGGTTGGGCATACTATATTGGAAATAATTGAAAAAATCAATCAGTCAGCTTCTCTCATCTATATTGTTCTGCATTTAGAATATAGAATACTCTAATGCTAGCCATACCCCACTTTTATTAATAAAAGTCTGATTTTGTGATAAACTGCCTTCCCCCTAAACTAGCGCATCATTGTTGTTTTTATCATAGAGCTGGAAGAGACCGTAGCGACTATCCAACCTAACCTTCTTGTACAGACAAAGAGCCATATTCCACAGAGGTGAAGGGATGTTCCAAGGTCACTGTGGTGACATTTGGAAAGTAGCAGTGAACTACTTTCTGCATCCAAGGAGGCCAAATGCAAAGACCTTCTAAATCCTAATGAAACATCTTCATGGATATCCATTGCAGTCCGAAAAGATCTTCAAATACTAGAGATTAAGATATTGTTCCTCCGATCTGTATTTTGAGTTAGATTACCACAAGCTAGCTGGGCAATGCAAAGACTTTCAGTGTCAGATCAGTTAGTGAGAAAAGAGATTAGCAACTCTTCAAAATATTAGTGAATAAGAAATGAGACACCATGAATTGGATGGCAGAACCAAAGATAAGGTCTCAGATCAGCTAGTAGTGTATGGCAACCTCCAGGTGGCTCATGGGAGTTCTAGAACAAATATTCATGTGGGAGCATTCAGGATTCATTTCCAACAGCATATAGAGTTCTGTGGATTTCTTTTTAAATACATGGTCCATGTTAGTTTCAATTCATTTTTTCTCATTTCTAACAAACATCAAGAACAAGGGTAATTTTGCAATAACTTGAAGAAAAAATGCTGTATTTGCATTTTTGCCAATGTCAAGTAACAACTATGTATATAGAGATACAGGTTGGTCTCTCTACACCAGGAGATGGTAAGAGGGCTGAAGGAATGTATGTCTCCAAATTTTCTCTCCCAAGTCTGCAACAAACTAAAGAAAATCTGTTACACAGATATGCAGCATCATATTCAGTATTTTCTTAGTTATCAGGAATATTGTAATACAAGACTATCTTACCCCTAAACCACCTCAGGCTTAGGCTAAGGTAGGAAAAAATGCTCCAAAGGGTAGATAATGAAGAAATGGAACCTGGAGAAGCATAGGAAAATCTGACCCTATGTCAGGATGTTGAAGGGTGAAAAATGAGAGGAAAGAAAGGGGGAAGTAAGTAAGATAACCTTTTATAATTTTGTAACTGAAATGAGGTTCTTATATTATGGCAACCCTCTTTTGAGAAGGTAATTCTTCTTGAACCACATAACTACTGATGACAAGAACCCCAATATGGCACAAGGAGAGACATAGTCACCATTGCTTAAAGAAAGAAAAAGCAAGTCATGGCAGTTGTTGATTCCCAGCTAAGGAGTCCTGAAGTGGAGATATATTGACCCAATATGATCTGTATGGCATGTTTTCTTACCAAAATATGCATAAAGTAGGTGACGGAAAACTTCCCCAAACTTGTCAAAGCTGAAAACCATTGCCAATTTCTGGTTATTCTTCTGGATGGAAAGTGTATTATGAGACAGAATCTAGAAAGAATTTCAAGGCATTATTGAGTCCAGAGTTCAAAACTGAAAAGGGGCATGTGTAGTTGGTGATATCTTTCATTGCTCTTGATTAAAGGTAGAGATTTCCAAAGAGAGAGACAGATTTGAGAAATGAATCTCTGGTTAAGAATAGCCATCAATCAATATGCATTTATTAAGTGACTACAATATTCTAGGTATTATGCCTGGTCTGATGACACAGACAAAAATGAAACATCCCTTGTCCTCAAAAAGCTTACATTATGTTAAGAAACACAATATGCATATATACAAATATATTATATTATGTGTATGCATGTATAATAAATACAAGATCATTTGAAAGGAGAGAGGCTAGCCACTTGAAGGATTGAGGAACACCCTATGTAGCACATTGTACTTGAACTGAACTTTACAAGGAATTATGATGTCTAAGAATAGGATTTGGATTTCTGGATCTGAAATGAAGAAATAGAACTGATAGTCTCTTGGCCTGTGATGGAGCTCATCTAACAAAGGCCAGAGAGAATGCATTTACCTGGACACTTCTAAGTTTAGATCAGAGAAAGATTATATGAAGGAGTCTGGCATATTTATCTGGAGAAGAGAAGAAAGAGGGTAGAGGTATCTATGTAGTTTTATGAGAAGTAGTAATGATTGGAACCTTGGGAAGAAGTAACCATCATATCTTCTGATTCTAAATAAAGAAAGGGCAGAAATTCAAGCAGTCTAACCTTCGTCTTAGCTCTTAAGAGAATGGATCTCAAAAATTTCAAACAAAGTTCCTATGGACTGTCTAAAATTCTGCAAGGGAAATCATCTCAAGAAGAACGAGAAGCTCACATGAGTGAAATTCCAATGACACAAACATGAACAATTCTGTCTAGAAGAAAAGTGCTATTTCAAGAAGCAAGAGTGAATCCATAGAGAGTTTATCAACCAATTATGAGTTTAAAAAAAATGTCAGTCAGCCAGAATCAAGGGTAAATAAATAAGAGTGAATATGCATGTCTTGTAAGTATTCTGTCAGGAGCTCTAAAACACAGAATGAGATGAAATCAGCACTGAATGATAAAGATAAAGGGAAGGGTGTGATGTGGTAAAAAGAATATTGAAGCTAGGCTGCCAGTCTTGCCTCTGATGCTTATTACTAGCAAGACACCTCTCCTCCCTTGGCCTCAATTTCTCCATCTTTAAAATGAGAGAATTTGGCTCAGATAGCCTCTAAATTTCCATCTATCTATCTATCCATCCATCCATCTATCTATCTATCTATCTATCTATCTATCTATCTATCTATCTATCTATCTGTCTGTCTGTCTGTCTATTATCCTATGTATCACTTAACCACTTTAGAACTCAGTTTCCTCATCCATAAATTGGAATAGATAAACTCTCATCTACTGCATAAACTCTAAAGTTTTCAATTTTTGCTGTAACAATAATCATGATCTTCTGACTTGGAAGGAAGGAACAATGATAGTTCCTTGGAACAATAAGAGGTGAGACCCAGTTTAAGTGAGAAGAAAATATGACAGTTGCTTCCTTCAAAGAGCTTGTCAGTGATTCCAGATGACCTCCATCCTCAGATACTGAAAGAATTGGAGTAGGTGACTACTGCTCTACATAGAGTACATTTGAGAAATTGTCAAGAATGGGAAACCCATGGCAGGACTGGGTGTGGATAATATGCCATTCCAAATGCATTTCCCTCTTGTTCCACTTTGTTGGCACTAAACGGAAATGGAGAATGTGTGATTACCATGGCCTCAAATTCTAGCATTCCCCCAGCTTCCAGATATCGACAGCCCTCCTGCCTATGGGATGCAGGTCTCATGGCATGTACGTTTGTAATAAGTGTTTCCATTAAGGCTTGTGCTTCCCTGGTTCAGCTATTTTAACAAGCACCATCATTTCACACACCGTTGTCCTGAAAATGTGATAGTATTTGCCAGTCTTTAGATGGAAAGCACTTACACCTCATAAGTCGGTAATAGGTTCTTGTATTAAAACATTTGCTTCGCCCATTTGGCAATCTCAGTCTGACCTTTTTTTTTCAAAGTCTGTTCATTTGGGAGGGGAAAAAACCCAACAACAACATCACTACAGTGCTTGGCTGTCTGGCTCTTAGACCAAGTCACACACTTCATCTAATGGGATGTGAACTGATGATTTTGTGCACTTGTTCTCTGTCCGATAGTTGGCTTCTAATGGATTTTAAAGCACTCCTTGACTGCCTCCTAGACAGTGTCCACTAGGTCTGTTGTAAAGCAGACATCACCAGTGCCTTTCCATAGAACTAAGTCAAATGAACAATTTGTACAAGAATCTCCCAAAAGTTTTTCTGGAAATCAATATTGCTTTCCAAACTCACTCTGTGATTGCTAGGGAAATTTTCTCTTCTAGCATCCTGTGAACAGCTTAATAATAGATCTTTTTCAATCATATTAGGTGTAGTCTTTGAGGTCACAAAAGCACATGTCAAAAGTGAATCTTATGGGTAAATTATATTAATATAAGCTTTATGCTTTAATTGGCTAAGGGAAATAGCATGTTGTAGGAAAAAAGTAGGGAAATAATCCATATAATACTATCAGTGGGATAAGGCATTTGTGTAGAGAATTCATGTTGAGGACACTTCATTCACCAATGCAGTTTGGCATCTTTTCTGCAAATTATAACCTTGAAAACTTATCTGGGACCCTGAGAGAGTGAGTAACTTTCCCAAAGTGGTAGCCAGTCTATATCAGAGGCAGGTCATGAGGTGATGTCTTCCTGACTCAAAGGTTGACTCTCTACCCATGATACCAGCTGCCTTTCACACAGGGTTATTATCCTATATTATAATAGTGATTATAATACAAACACAATTACAGTTTACCCACTGAAAGAATGGAATCCAATATAAAAAAAAAGTAATTGGATCCAAACTCGAAAGGGTCTTCATATAATTTTAGCCCCTCATTTCAGATGAGGTTCAAAGAGCTATAGTGATTTCTCTCAACATTCAAAAGTTAATTCCAACCCAGTTACTCTCATTCCAACTCACTGCACCACACTACCCAGTTTAGGAAAAAGATAAGAAATTACAACCACAAGAAAAAAAATTCCAAACTCCAAGATACTTAGAAGATCACTGTATCTAACACTGAGGGAGATTAAGGTATTCTTAAACCAGCTTAATGTTCAATGCTCAATGAAAATTACTTTCTCTGGTCTTAGGACAGTGTGAGATCTAAATCTCTGCGGTTCCAAGTGCAAAATTACCTTTAAAAAATGAAGGCTGAGAGGTCCCTAAATGCTTTCAACATAATTTTTCAATATAACAACAAAAAATAGCTCGTCCTGATTCTGAGTTTCAGTGATAGATCCACTCTCCCCAAGAAAACCTTGAAATACAAAGCGCTCCTCAAACTCTCTAAAGTTTTCCAAAAGAGCATAAATCTTTAAGGGTGCCAAATTGTTTAAGAACTTGGGTTAATTCAGTCACTTTGCTCTTTGTAAACATGCCAGAACTGATTCAGGGGAGTGCAGTGAATGAAGTCCTGGGCTTGGAGTTAAGAATGTAAGGATTTCACCAATCACTAGCTGTGTGATCCTGGGCAAATTGCTTACCCATTCTGATCCTCAGTTCGCTCATCTATAAAAGAGGAATAATTCAATTTTATTTCCTTTCATTAGAAGCAGCTAGGTGGTACAGTGGATAGAGTGATGAATATAGAGTCAGGAAAATCTGAGTTCATATGTCCAAAGGGCTATAAAATTGTGCATAATAACACTGTATCACAAAGAGATCATAAAAAAGGGAAAGGGCAGCTCTTTTTGTGGTGGCAAAGAATTGGAAATTGAGGGGATGCCCATTAATTGGGGAATGGCAGAATGAATTGTGGTATATGATTGTAATAGAATACTATTGTGCTATAAGAAATGATGAGCAGGGAGATTTCAGAAAAACCTGGAAAGACTTACATGAACTGATGCAGAGTGAAGTGAGCAGAACGAGAACAGTATACATAGTAATAGCAACATTGTGCCACAACCAGCTATAATAGACTTAGCTCTTCTCAGCAAAACAATGATCTAAGACAATTTCATAAGACTCAAGATGGAAAATGCTACCCACATCAAGAGAAAGAACTATGGAGTCTGAATGCAGATCAAAGCATACTATTTTCACACTTTTGGGGAGGGGAGGGTTCTTTCTTGTGTCTTTCCCTTTTGTTCTGATTCTTCTTTTACAACATGACTAATGTGGAAATATGTTTAATATGATTGCAAAGTATAACCTCTATCAAATTGTTTGCTCTCTTGGGGCAGGAGGGAGAAAAAATTTGAAACTCAAAATCTTATAAAAGTGAATATTAAAAACTATCTTTACATGTAATTGGAAAAAATTAAATTCTATTAAGTGGGGAGGAAAGGAAGATCTGAGTTCAAAACTAGCCTCAGATTCTTACTAGTTGTGTGACCCTATTCAAGTCACTTAACCTCTGACTGCCTCGGTTTCCTCAAAATGGGAATAATAGTAGCACTTACATCCCAGAGTTGTGGTTGTGAAGAGGATAAAATAAGGTAATATTTATAAAGTGCCTTGCAAATGTTAAAGTACAAATGCTAGCTATTATTAGTAGTAGAAACTGGGATTTAATTTCCAGGTTTGTTAAAAGGAAAAAACAAAATATTTTAGAGCATTTTCTAAATCTTAATAAATGTCAGTTATTAGTATTAATTACTAGACAACACAGGTAAAGGACTTCAAAAATGTGAGCTATTCTTATTTCATAGTTCTTAAAAGTCCCCTTTTCTGTACAAGTCAATCTTATTTTTAACAGCATTTAATCAAATACAACACTCTTCTGATTTTTAGATCTTAAAGCTGTAAATAGATTTTCACAAAATGCAGCTGGACTACTGTACCTTCCCCCAGTAGTGACTGTCAGCACTAATGAATGGTCTTAAAATCTCTTTGTTATTAATTAGTCCTCAAAAATCTAGAGACATTAGCTTGAGTCAAGTCTCAAATTACCTTAAAGATGCAGTAACCCTTTTCCTCCAGAGTACAGATGAGAGACTATATAGGTATGCAGTGACAGAATATTCAAGCTAGACAGAAGCTTAGAGGCCAAATGGTCCAGCCCCTTTGAAGGAGACTGCCCTATTGTCTAAAAGCATAGAAAATGTTCTTTTTATGGGACCTTTCCAATTAGGGAATGTGATTAAATATATGGAGAAAGAACATAATTGCTTATCATCTCCTTTCCTCAGAGTAAGGGGAAATATGCAAGGAACTAGGAATTAACTAAGGAAGGTATTTTAATCTAGACATATCCTTACTGTGTGAAATGCCAATGAATCCATTGTCCATTTAACTGACTTCTTGCAGAGTTTATATGGGGGAAAGAAATGTACAGAGAGAGTTTCTTGATGAGAAATCTAGGATTTTTGTGTGAGGGGCCAAATTATTTTCCTTGAGAAAACATCTCTGAGATCATAATGGAAATCAATGGGAAAAGAGACTCATATGCAGCTCAGGTCAATGCTTCTGAGCAAAGGCCATTTTAGATTTCCAGAACAAAAATCAAATACAATGAGATCTTCGGAACAAGTTATAAGCCACAGAATGGAACTCAATTAGATGGGGTTTCCAAGCGTGAAAATGCATAACATTCCAGAGGTGATTTCATGGAATCCTTAGACCAGAATAATGAACAGTTTTGATTATAAGCCAATAAAAAAGAGAGATATTGTAATTTACAAATGCACCTATGAAAAACAAGAAATAGCATCTTGTATGATCCTGGGCAAGTCTCCTGAAACACAATTGTTCTTCAGAGATAGCATGATACAAGGGCAAGTTCATGGTCTTTGAAGTCAGAGCAGCTGCTTTTGCTACTTAATACCTGTGTGACCTTGGGAAAGTCAGTTAAAATTTCCAGCCCTCAGTTTTCTTACCTGAAAAATGAGACATAGACCTAACTCTGAGATGCCTTCCAGCTCTAAATCTATGATTCTACGTGAACATATTTATCTAAACCACACACAATAACAAAAACCAGACTTCTGGGGCTCCTAATCAAAGGAACAAAAAGGCTAATGAAAAAGAAACCACAAAGATTCCCTGGGATCTTAGAAGATCCCCATGGTGGTTGCCATGTGCCAGGCACCAAGCTTATGACTTTATAAATATCATCTTATTTGATGCTCACAACTCTGCAAGGTAAGTGAGACAATAGCAACAATGATAGCCCCTTAAGGTTTGCAAAGCACTTTCCAAATATTCTACTTGATACTCACAGCTGCCCTGGGAGGTAGGTGCTATTAGTATTATTTCCAATGTAGAGATGGAGAAACTGAGGCAGGTAAAAGATTAAGTCCAGGTTCACATGGCTAATAAGGGTCTGAATTCAAATCTTCCTGACTCCAGTCCCAGTGGTCTATCCACTGTGACACCTAGCTGTCATTAGTTATGGTGTCAGGATTCAATTCAGTATAAGCAGTATTATTGTATTCAAATGTATGAAAGGCTCTATACTAGGAACTAGGGGTACCACAAAGAAAAATAGATAGAAGCCTCTGCCTCAAGGTGCTTACAGTCTGGAAAGGTATATAAGACACTGAAGCTGAAGACAGTATATCCAAAGTTAATAACAGTCTGTGCCATAGTGGTTAATATGGTAGCTTTGGAATCAGGAAGATGGGAATCCCATCTGAGATCCTCACAAGCTGTGTGACCCTGGTCAAGTCATTTTGCGTCACTTAACTCCAGTTTTCTCATCTGTAAAATGGGGGAAAATAAGAGAACCTACTTCACAGGATTGCCGTGAGGTTTAAATGAGCCTTAAAATATACTACTACTACTACTACTACTACCACCTAGACTACTACTACTACAACTACTACAGTTACTGCCACCACACCATTGCTGCTGCTTCTGCTGCTACTACTACTACTACTACTACCACTACAAGTACTACTACTATTATCATCACTGTTACTACTGCTACTACTATCACCACTACTACCACTACCACCACTACTACTGCTGCCACCAGTATTACCACCACAACTACTACTACCACCGCCTTTACTACTACTATCGCTATTACCATCACCACCACTGCTGTTGCTGCTTCTACTACTACTTCTTCTATGCAATGCATAGTAACATTAATGCTATTTATAGTACTACTACTACTACCACTACCAGTGATAATAAAAGTGAAATGAAGGAAATGTTCCAAAAAATAGAACTATGTGGAATCTATTCCAGGTAAGTAGGAGAGTGTGGGCAAGCCCATAGAAGTCAGAGAAGGCAGGACTGTCTCCATAAGGCTAGAATGTGGAATGCTCAAAAAGTGAAAAAGTAGAAGTTTGGAATCAGGCTAGGAGGGTATCATAGGATCATGGGATCTCAGAATTATAAGTAATTGTCTTTATGAGGCAGCTAGGTGGTATAGAGGATAATACACAGGGCCCGAAGTCGCAAAGATCTGAGTTCAGATCTAGCCTCAGATACACATATGTGACCTTAGACACATCAGTTAACTGCTGTTTGCCTCAGTTTCCTCATCTGTAAAATGAGATAATAAAATCACCTGCCCCCCAAAGTTGTCATGAGAATCATATGCAATAATAATTATAAAGTACTTAGCACAGAGCCTATTACATAGTAAACACTATATGAATGTTAATTATTATTGTTATTATTACATGAGGTTTTAGGGACCTGAACATTGGAGTCTGGCTCCCCAGATACTTACTAAAGTCATCAAAACTATAAATGCAATAGTTTCCAGGATCCCAGGGGTTTGGGGTAGGGGTATTGTTTGTTTGCTTGTTTGTTTGTTTGGGGGGGCATTCTGTGGAGGACACAGAGAAGCCCTAGGGTTTTTATTTTAAAATTCCTTAGAGACATGAAACAGATCTGGCCGCCACAACCCAGAAAACAGTGATGCAAAAATAAGAAAAACCAGCATAACTGACATTTGAACTTTGCACCAGGGACTAGATCAAGGGAAAGTCAAATGATACAATAGAAGCAGTGCTGTCTCTAGAGCCCAAAGACCCGGCTTCTTTCCCTCTGATGCTTCTACCTCTATGACCTTGGAAACACAACTTCCCTGAGTCTCAGTTTACAAATCTGTAAAATGAGGAGATGGCCTCTGAGGCCTTCCAACTCTGGATATACTATGATTCTGGGAGATTCCTGAGACTGCATCCATGCTAGGGGAAATTGCCAGGGTCTAAGGTGAGCTGCAGGATGTGCTTATAAATAGACAGAGACTGCATCCTCAGAGCAATTTGAGCATCCCTATGTGACCAATAAGATGCTGACATTTCAAAGAGGCATTTAGACCTTACTAGCTGATACTGCAGCAGTTATCTCACTTAAAAATCCAATGCAACCCAGAGAGGTCGAAAACATTGCTTGAGCCCCTACACAAAGATAATGTTGGCAATAGTATGAAAGATAAATTGGAGAAACTGAATACCGGTAGACCAGTTAGGAAGCTATGATAATAATGCTGAGAAGCAATGAGCACCTAAATGTGGGTGGTGGCAGTAGCAGTAGAAAGATGGAGATATGAGAGAGATACTTTGGGGAAAAAGGAATGGAATGGTGGGAGCTCACAGATAGAGAAGAAGCATAAAGATAACTTTCAAGGTTTCTGGCTTGTATAATGGGAAAGCATAATGATGATATTAACAGGAGGAGAAAAGTTGGGTGTTGGAGGGGCAGCTAGGTGGAGCAGTAAGTAGAGCACTGGCCCTGGAGCCAGGAGGACCTGAGTTCAAATCTGGCCTCAGACATTTAACACTTACTAGCTGTATGACCTTGGGCAAGTCACTTAACCCCAATTGTCCTGTCCCCCCCACTCCAAAAAGCCAAAAAAAAAATTGAGTGTTGGGGGGAGAGGAGTGTTAGGTTCACAGAATCAAGAGAACCTAAATTTATAACTGCAGTAGGATCTTAGAGACCATCAAACTTAACTCCCACCATTTTATAGGTGAGAAAACGGTGTCACAGAGAATGTAAGTGACTTGTCCAGAGTCACTCACCTAGTGAGCATCTGAGGCAGGATTCAAACTCAGGTTTTTAGGAGAACATGATGAATTCAATTTGGGACAAATTGTTAAGATTTTTGTAGGACATTCTGGTAGAAAGGATCAGCAAGTATTTGGAAAGGTGTTCCTGAAACTTAAGGGAGATTTTGGCCTGGAAACCCAGATAGGAAAGCTATCCCCTCTAGAGATGATAACTAGTGCCATCCATAAAAGAGCATCGAAGCTTTGGGAAGGTGTTTGACCAAGTAGGTCGAACTATTATAATCCTTTTTATCAACCTATTCCGCCTGCAGAAATGTGTCCTTAAGATAGGCTATCTATGAGGGTATTCTGATCAGATTTAGCCACAGACTTTAATGTCTACCAGGAAAGTGACCTGAGAATCTACAGAAATGGGTAAGGTCAGAGCAGCTTATGACAGCTAGAAATCAGTCCTTTACTTCTGCAACTGGACAGAGTACCACATATTTAATTCTGGTTAGATGACCACAGACTCTAAATATGGGACTCCAGCTTTCAGTCCATTGAAAGTGACCTGGGTAACAGGAAGGAGAATTCAAAGGTTTATGTGAGAAACCACTTTGCAAAGAAACCCATATTTATAACCTGAGTATTACCTCCGGCAAATGTTTGTATATAGAAATATGTAGATTTCTATATTCTACAAATAATGTGTATATTTGTATATTCTACAGATAGAAATATAGAGAAAATATCTATAGAAAAATATAAAATATTTGCTTTGCAAAAAACTTTTTAGGAATAGTTGTATAATAGCTTTCCTACCTCAACCTACTTTTCTAAACTTTTTTCTCCTGCTGTTTCCCTAAGTAAACCTTTCATTCTGGCCAGATGGATCCACTTGCTCACTTTTCTTGAAACATGCTAAGCACATTGGAACTCTTTGAAAAAAAGCTGTCTTCACTTATTCCCTCCATTTCCTTTCCTCTCATTTATTTCTCATCCACTTAGAATATGGTGTGTAGCCTTCTTCTGAACTTCCATATTCCTGCAAAGGTTTCCACCATCCTTTGAATTCCTTAGGGTCACAACCTCAGTATTATTGATTCCTCATTGTCCCTCATTCCACATAATGAACCAATTGGAAATGGGCTTGCTGTGTCTTGCTATCTCTATCTTTACGTATCTCATGCATTCATCCCTTTCTCACTACTCAACCAGCTACCACTTTAGTTCAAGTCATATTCACCTCTTGACTAAACTATGAAATCTCTTCCTACTCCAATTCATCATTCACTTAGTAGCCAAAGTGTTCTCCCTTAAGTGTAGGTCTAAACATATCACTCTCATACCAACTAATTTACAGCAGCTCCCTATTGCCTCTAGGATAAAATATAGATTCCTATGTTTGGCTATTAAAAGACTTTACAGGATGTCTTGGGGGTGGAGCCAAGATGACAGAGTAAAAACGGACCTCTGTGCGATTCTGGCTCCCACCACCTCCAATACATGTAAAAAAAATGGCTAACAAATTTTAGAGCTACAGAACCCACAAAATGACAGAGAGAAACAAATCTGCCAGTGAAGGCAGCCTGGCAGGGCTATTGCATCTGGCTGGGAGCTGAGTACAGTCCCACATGAGCCACATATTTCTGGCCCCAGAGCGGGCCTGACCTGCAGCAGCTGTAGTAGACTTCAGGAGAGTAAATCATGAGCACCTGTGGAGGTGTACAGACTTCTCAACCCATAAACTCCAAAAAGAAAATAAAAGGTCAGTCAGGAACTCTGTGGGAACTGGGTAGAGAAGACCAAGGTCTGGCCCCTGCCCCCTGGGGAGGAAGAGGCACAGTGGCTGCAGCTGCTGCTGCATGGATGCCTCCAGAGCTCCTGGCCTGCAGATTGTAGGGGGACCAAGAAATCATTCAGAGGGTAATCACTCTTGTTTTGACCTGCATGGATCTGGATCACAGTCTTGGGAGGTGGTCCTGGAGTGTGTGGCCAGTGTGGCAGAGCTTGTGGGGGCTGCAGAAAGGGTGCCCTCCTAATAGCTCTGACAGCTGCTAAAATCCCAGTGATTTGGGACATAGTTCTCTGAAGAGTCAAAAGTCAAGTAATT
>CM053583.1:387284873-387354402 GCA_028627135.1 Pseudochirops cupreus
GTTGTTGGGCAGTGGGTCAAGAGGGCTGTGACATTCTCCAAGCCAGGAGAAGGCTATACATATGCCCTGATGTGAGGTTTTGGTTTGGGGCTCACTTTGAGAAGAGTTATGTGATTTGGCCAGACGAGACTGGGAAGCCATTGAGCCCCCCGGCTGTGAAAAACCCAGATGTTGGTGCTTCCCTCTCTGGTAACTCACAAGGTATGGATGTAATGGTCAGACGCTGGAAGCTGTCTGCTGATCTGTTTCTCTGTCTGCTTGTAACTTGTGTTTGCATTCTCTGAAGTTCAGGGTGCTGACTTTTTCCCCTGAACTAGGTAAATGATATGTGTCTGATTGATTAAAGTGAGACTTAACCCATTTTGAGTTGCTTTCCTTTAGAAAAGCAGATCTAAGAACCTGTGCTAGCAGCCACCCTGAGTATGGTAGGGTGCTTGCTGATACAGATATCCAATCAGTTATGAAGACCTGTTGGTTTTTTCACTCTAACATATCTCACATTTGGCCTATTTTCTCTTTTCACATTGTCGTTATGGCACGATAGGCTCTCATTAATGTCTGTCTAGACTATTGCTAAACACTTAAACCTTTTACACATTCTCTTGTCACTTATATCTCCTTTCCCACCTTCCAATCTAGTTTTCATATAACTGTCTAGATCATTTCCCCCTCCCCCTTTGGCATAGAGCATGTCTTATGCAGATGTCCTTAATAGCTTACTGTTGTCTCAAGTTCATTACTTGATATTCAGTGATCTCCATAATGTTACTCTACCTTTATAACCTTATCTCGTATCACTCCTTTCCATATACTGTGTGTTCTGGTAACAACAACACTAAGCAATGCTAACTAGTTATTATTACAGCCTAAGAAATTTCAGAGTATGCTAGAAGACAACTATAATCACTCAAGAAAGTTTATCCTACCCATCCACACAACAAAGACCAAATGGATGAAGGCTATCTATTTCACAGATTTCAACATATATCTGAATGGACATCTTATAGAGCTAATCTGTAGCACCTTTATCTAGGACAAGCAATAAGTATGGTGCATGAGCTGGTCACAGAGTTGAAAAGGAAGAGGAGAGAAACCTAGATTGCTTTGAGGAAATTGTAAAGGACTTTTTGTTGAATACTGCCTTCCCAAAACAACAAAGGCTCATCTTTTACACACAAATGTTTTATGTTTTTGTTGGTGTGTGGAAGTAAGATCCAGATACCACTACCTCTGTAGATCTAAAGATGAGCATCACACCAGGAACCATAGAAAAGTGAAAAGTCAGTATAAGCACCATGCAGTCAATGAGGAACTCAGAAAAAGAGGAATAAAGGATGTCATCAATTGTATGACCCAAAGAGAAATGGGCTGGTTGCATAGTAAGGGTGAGGGATGCAAGTGAACAACCAGAATCCTCCAAAGCTCCTTTGGGATCCACAAGTGATGAGAAAGACCTCCAGAAACTTGGGTGGATCCTTTGTGGTGAATTTTGGAGAGGGCAGGAATCAGAATAGCACATAAACAGACATACATGGGTTGCCAACTACATCACTGAAGACAACTCCTCAAATCAATGAGATCAAAGATCTACTTCAGTATATGAATAACATTAATGCAGTTCTTCAAGGTTTCCAAAATACTTTATATATATTATCTCATTTGATCTTTATAAGAAACCTGTGAATGCTATTATCTTGGCGTTACAAATGAGCAGAGTAAGACCCAGAGATGTTGAGTGATTTGCCCAGAATTACACAGCTAATCATTATAAAGCAGGATTTGAGCTCAGATCTTCCCGACCCTAAGCCCAGAGATTAATTGATATTCCTAGGGTCACAGAATGGGTTTATAACATCATATGGAAACATAGGGTAATGGATTTAAAGCTGCAAAACACTCTGGAGATCATCTATTCCATCCCCTTTATTTTGTAAATCAGGAACCTGAAGTCCTAGATGTTATGTAACTTGCTCAAGATATCTCAGGTGGCAAGTGTCAGAAACAGGATTTTAATTAAAACCTTCTGACTCCACATCCAGCATTCTTTTTCCCCCATAGTCTTATAATAAATCTAGATTTTCATACCATGCTTCCTCTCAGTATTCCCTTGATACTTTTTATGGTGATATTCACTTGATCGTCATCCTTAAGAGATGTTGAATGAATCTTTAATTCACAAAATGAGGGCAATCTGTGTTTTTGCTTAAAATTTTCCATGTCAAGGACAAGCACTTGGCAGAATTTATTGGTCACACTATTTGCTTTGGCTGCCGAATTAACCATACTCACTAACTGTATTCACTGGATTGGCTGCCAACATCACTTAAACCATTGCCAAACAGTCCTTTCACTTTGTGGTTCTATCTGATGTCATTTCCAGCTGATTGCTCTCCCTTCATCACCCTCTTTGACTCTTGCTAATTTCACATTTCCATTTACTGTTTCATTGCCTATGCAGTCAGAATTAGATTATTATCTTCATCATAATTATTTTATGAATGTAATCAATTAGGTACTTTCTCTGCCTGTTGAACTCATCGTCAAAATTTGAGGAACAGAGAAGACTGAAAATGGGAAAGGATAGGAATGCATTTGAATCTCTTTCCCCTCAGAACTTCTATCACCTTTGTTGTCTTTTCATTTGATAAATATCATCTCTTTGCTAGGCCAGCAGGAATTTCCTCCTATGTGCTGCCAATTAAATTGCCAGTAAATTTAACCTGGAAAGCTTAACACTTCCAGGGGTTAACTGTATTTTTATATGGGATCTCAAAGACCTAGAAGTTTTCAAGACCAGGAGGAAAAAAAAAAGTCGTATGATGAAGTGATCAGCAATGTAATTGGTAAAAGACCCTAGGTTGTCCCCACATCAAATCGTACTCCATTTTCAGTCCTACTAGAAAAAAGCAAGAAAATAAGATATTGAAATGAAGCTTAATTTATAATATTGTAAGAGCTATTGTAAGAGGGAGGTAGACCAGGAGCTGTTATATTCAATTATTGATTGAGACAGATATGCCTATGATTTTGCTCTCTTCAAAACCCCTATCTTTTTGCTTCTTTTTCCTTCAGCTTTTCAGGAACTCTAGATTTTTAGAATCATCATAGGTTGCACTGAAACAAAGAAGATAGGGTTAATCTTGTGGTGAGATCAAGAGTGACAGATTGCACCCATGCAATTTCAAGGGAAATAGAGGAAGTAAGTCTGAGCACATTCTGGGAGGAACCTGGTGGAGGACTGAGATAAATGATTATTTCTCTCTCATACTAATAGCCAATTATTAAAATTCATGCACCCAAGCTTTTTTGTTTTGTTTTGTTTTGTTTTTCCCTGTCCTATTTCTTTGTTCAGTTTCTCAAGGACAGGGCTGAGAGAAGATAGGATTAACATTCTCCTCATTCTGGCTCTAGCTTCTCTATCCAACTAGATCAGACTTTTAATCTAAGGTGAAATTCCAGCCTACAGGTCTTTTGCTCAGACTTGGGTGGGAACATAGATTCTTTGTTTAGATTGCCCAAGACTGGGAGTAACTTAGACATAAATGACAAAATCAAAGTTCCTTAGAATAGGTTCAGCCCCTCAATGTAATATTCATTCTCTTGTTAATATTCATTAATTGTTAATATTCATTACTTGTTAATCAAACAGAGTTGATTGCCATCCTCTGGAATACCCACCTTTCCAAGGCCATGTAAGCCTTGAACCCATTGTTATGAGGGTCTTTGGCATTCAAGAGTAAAATGACCTCTTTTATTAAAATGCTGGCATTATTAGTAAAATGACTAATTACTCAGAAATTTTGTCTCTCAAACTTTTTAAATGCCACAGGGTCTATGAAATGACATAGTTAAGAGGCTAATGGGATGAGGAGACAAGGATGGTCTGTGTCCTGTCTAATCAGAAAGAGTACCTACATCAGTGATCCATCAAAGTAGCCTACTGGCTATCAGTACTCTCAATTCACTCTGTTTCATTTGACTTAGACCAGTGAGTTTTAAGCTTTGGCAGTCTGGTGAAGCCAAGAACCCTTTCTCAGAATAATGCTTTTAAATTCATAAAGTACATAAGATTACAAAGGATAGCAGCTTTATCCATATCTAAGGTTAGCTAGGTGGTGCAGTGAATAGAGCACTGGCCCTGGAGTCAGGAGGACCTGAGTTCAAATCCAGCCTCAGACACTGACCGCTTACTAGCTGTTTAACTTGGGCAAGTCACTTAACCCCAATTGTCCTGCCCTCCCCCCTCCAAAAGAAAAAATAAATATCCTTATCTATCTTCTTTATCTTTATAATCTATATCTACATTTACATTCATATCTATATCGAATCTGCACCTGTATCTATACCTACCTGTGCATCTATAGCTATATCATCTGTACTTCCATCTAATCTTCATCTACATGCACACCTATGTCCATATCATCTTTCTCTTGAACCCATGTTGGGAGCCCCTGGTTAAGAATGTCAATATAAGTCAAGTTAGGAAGAGACAGAAAGGGAACAATGAATGTATCTTGACATTTTGTGCCACTGAAACTCAGTCTATGGATTTGTTAGGAATTACCTAATCCTGGTATTTTCATATGGGGCAGAAGTAAAGGTAGGAATAAATTACATTGCAGATGAAATAGTACAAATGATTTTTTTTAATGTATTTGCTTTCAGGTAAGTTATTTAGCTAAATCTGTACTGTAACTGTCTTAAAGGGGAAAAATATTTTGGAAATAGAGTCACAGAGTGACTCTATATGAAGTTTGTCAATGGGGAAATGTAGGTTATATGTATTCTGTGTTGCTATAAAATATCTACATAGAGGAAAAGTTTTTTGGTGACTTATAAAAAGTGCATTATAATGAAAGGAAATTAAAAATTGATCATCTATTAAAGCCATCAGCTACATAGTAAGATGTGGGAAAATGTGAAACTAACAAGAAAGTAGTGCATTAAATTTCATTAAAAGTTATAGATTTAAGTTCACCTTAAATTCCATAATAGAAAATGTCTTTAGCTTCTTAAAATTTAATTTAGTATCTTATGAAAGAAATAATTAAAATATATTATGTGAAATCAACAACTTTCATTTTCTTCTAAGACTAAAAGTAGGTTCATCTGAAAGCACCAAGAAAATGTTGGAAGGCCCCACTCTTCTGAATGTGGAACAATTCTCTTCATGTGATTTCCCAATCAAAATGAGGGAGAAATGGAAAAACAGGTACTCCTGAGGCCAAAACCATAGTAGCCAAGCAAAACAAAAACAGCTCCTCAAAAGAATTAAAAAGGGTTTCTTTTAATAACTTAAAATTTTGTCATTTAATTGTTTTTCAGTTATGTTCAATTTTTTGTGACCCCTTTTGGGGCTTTCTTGGCAAAGATACTGCAATAGTTTGCTATTTCCTTCTGTAGATCTTCTTATAGTTGAGGAAACTAAGGCAGAGTTAAATGACTTGCCCAAGGTCACACAGGTAGTAAGTGCCTGAGGCCAGGTTTGAACTTATGAAGAGTCTGTCTGACTTCAGACCCAGTGCTTTATGCACTATGATGCCACCAAGCTGCCCCAATAACTTGAGATACATATGCCAAATAATGTTTGTGACTTAAACTAGGGCAAGCATATTTAATCAGTGGTCCTGACCATCTGAGCTGGGCTGTGGCCTCTGGAGTGGAGGAGGACTGTGCTGGCATATAGTTTCTGAAGAACTGGACAATCCTGAGGAAGGAGAGAGTACCATTTCTGGGAGCAGCAAGCTTGCCCTTAGCTAAGTAGAAGTTGGGGTTGGGGGTTGCTGTGTGAAATGAATCCCCGTGGTGCTGTCATAACATTCAAAAGTTTCTGCCCTGGGACAAAGGCCTGGTGGCTTTTCCCTAGTCACAGCTCTGCTTTTAAGTGTCTACCTGTTCCAGTAGTCTTTCAGATAACCAATATCATTGAATGCCTATAAGATGCAAAGCGCTTTGGGGGATATGAAGAAATATAAGACAAATCTCCTACCCTTAAGGAATTTATAATCTAATTATGAAGACAAGATATGAATATGAAAAGACAACAATATAATGGGTCTTTGCCAGTGGGGAAATGAAGGACATAAGTAGTCTGTGTTGCTATAAAATATCTACCTAGAAAAGAAGTTTTTAATGACACATAAAAAGTACATTATAATGAAGGAAAATTAAAAATTGATCAACTTTTCAAGCCATGAGCTACATAGTAAGATGTGAGGAAATATTAAAATAACAAAAAAGTAGTGGATTTGATTTCATTAAAAGTTATAGCTTTATTAAGTTCACCCTAAATTCAATAACAGATGTCTTTAGCTTCTTAAAATTTAATTTGTTATCTTATGAAAGAAATAATTAAAATATATAATTATTATGTTATAGGAGTTCAGGGTCAGAAATCATCTTTCTAATTGTATTTGGTGAAGGAAAACTTCACTGAGGAGGTAGGATTTGAGGTAGGCCTTGACAGATGTGGAGAAGAGGAATGAAAAAAGCCCAAAGATAGCAAAGAACCTAAATTCTTATATATGGTATCCTATATGTTCTTTGGTCAAGGGACAGTGGCCCATTTTATTGACTTCTCATAGAAACAATGACATAATCCCTCAGGGATGGTACCTTAGAATCCTTGGCCCTCAGCCTCTTGATCTGGGTCTCTTAGCTACTCTTCATATGAGGGAATGTGATATAATAATAACCCAAGAGGCTTGGGTTCAAGTGCTTGCACTGCCACTGACTCTCTGTGGGACAATTTCCTCATGTGGAAAAAAAAAAGAGTTGGAATTTATGGTCTCCAAATGCCTTCTGACTCTATGACCACTCCAATGGCAGCCCAATTAAGCTGTGAACCAACATGATGAAACACACCAGATGAACATGTCCAGTGATCGACTTCTTTATTGACCTTATTGACACTTATTGTTTAAACTGAAGCATATCTCCTTACCTCTGAATGTTTAAAAAGGCTCTTTGCCCTGCATGCCCAGGGAGTGTATTCCTTACATGATGAAGTGTCTGTTCTGAGAGAAACTTGAGAAGGCAGTCTCTTCAGTCAGCTGAAAAATTTATCAGACATGAAAACTTGGACCTGGGTTGCAAGCCTTTAGCACTATGAGAAAAGGCCTGAGGGATCAACTGGTTCAACCTACTCTTTTTACATATGGGGAAGGTGAAGGCCAGAAGTCGAACTGATCAAGTATGAGTCCCAGGATTTGGTTCCAAGTCTTCCAGATCCAAGATTCTGGCATTTAAAATGGAGATAAGGTTGGA
Organism: Pseudochirops cupreus; assembly: GCA_028627135.1. Classification (NCBI taxonomy): domain Eukaryota; kingdom Metazoa; phylum Chordata; class Mammalia; order Diprotodontia; family Pseudocheiridae; genus Pseudochirops; species Pseudochirops cupreus. The sequence continues at coordinate 387,292,140 of CM053583.1, forward strand.
AAGAATCAGTCAACCAGGATTTATTGAGGAACTGGTAGGTACAGGATGCTGAGCTAGGCTCTGTTAGAGAGGTCAAAGCATGAACCTTGGACTTTAAAATGAATGTCCTGTTTGGGGAGAAGAGACTCACCTTCCATGAATTAAAGATAAGTAATAATCCAATTCAACTTAATTCAACAAACAATGATTAAATTAAAAGGATCAGAGGAAGGGACCTGAGTTCAAGTCCTACTGTTGACTCTGATTTTGTGACCTCTGGGCAAGGCATTTAAACTTTTAGCTCCCTGAACAACTATGGGATACTATAGGTTGTAGAGTAGGGGGCAGGCGGTCTGCGTGGAACTCCTTATGCAGGAGAACTCCTTATGTGGATAAAATCACAAGTGCTAGATATAGATATATAGATATGCACATATATATGTACAGATTAGATGGAGAGATATAAAAATAGGTGATACATAGATAGATAGATACTAGACATTGAACTAAAGGCTTGGATACAAATGCACTAAAGAAACAATCCCTGTCCTCAAGGAACTTCCAATTTACTGGGCAGGAAAAAACAAACAGAGATAGAGACAGACACACAGAGAGAAACAGAGACACAGAGAAAGAGACAAACAGAAAGAGAGAGAGAGAGAGAGAGATCTTTTAAGTATCTTAAGTGCTTACCATGAGGAGCTGGGTATTATGCTAGCTACTGGGGCAATACATAGAAGCTAGAAAGTTTCTCCCCTCAAGGAGCTGACATTCTAATGGATAAAGAGAACACATAAAGGAGAGTTGGGAAATGAAGCTGAGGGAGGAGAAAGTTTGTTTTGTTTGTTTGTTTGTTTGTTTTAGGATCCAACTAGTTGGAGGGAATGATGAGAAATCCAAGAGAGACAAAGAGAGAAAAATAAAGCATGGCTGGGTCCCATCCTGAAATAATGGTCTAAGTAAAGTCTTTGCCCTAAGTAAAGTAGGAATTCAGAATTCAGATTTCTTGGCCAGGAAGGGAGGGGGAAGGTTGACTAGGAGGAAGAGAAGTCTATAGAACCAATTCATGAATACATGGATAAGTGATTGCAAAATGAAAACATAGAAGAATGGGGATGTAGATATTAACAAGTGGTTAAATTGGTAAATCGCTCTTTGAGGAAGTGGTACTGAAGCTGAGCTTTAAAGGAAAGTAGAGATCCCAAGAGAGGGATGAAGAGGATGAGCATTCCAGGCATGGAAGACAGTCTTTGTACAAAGAAATGAGTAAGAGAAGGTAATATGTGAGAAACATACTAAACATGTCAATTTAGAGGAGAGACATCACAATATGCTGTGGTGGTCAAAAAGGTTTCTTGGAGTACTTTACCTGAGATTCAGACAAAACTTTGAAGGAGGAATGGGAATCCAGCTTGTGGAGAAGAGGAAGGAGGGTGTACCAGGCAAGGAGGATAGCATGTTGAAAAGTTAGGAGCTAGATATGTGTAGGTAAAATGAAGGGGGGACCACATGACCTCTTAAGGTCCCTCCTAGTCCTAGAATTTCTGTGATGGTCATAAAGAGTAAAAAGACTAGTTCAGCTGAAATGGAAATTTTCTGCAGGAATCATGGAAATTGAGGCAGTGGATGCTTTTCTTGGGACTCAAATAAGAGAGAAAAGTCCACTGCAGTCATCAGGAGCAGCGACAGGTGTTATAATCCCAAATATTAAGGATGCCCCTCCACCAGGCCCTTTCCAGCTCCAATCGCTCTGGTCCAGGTGCCCACTTTATCCCAATCCCACTGTCCCCTGAAATACCCTGCCTTTTTTTTTTGGTCTAATTCCACATCTATTATAAAATAACCAAAAGTCTGCCATTGTGTCACTCAGTAAACCCAGAGGACTTAATTCAACAGAACTTTTTAATAAGAATTCCCAAGTTCCCAGCTGCCTGCGTTTAATTCTTTGCCTTTCAGAAGCACATCTCTCTTTATGAGAGAGAACAGGATTAAAGAACCATAGTTTATCCCCCACATATTCAATCTGTTCATTTCATAGACAGCTCACCATGAGACTTTAATAATAGGAGAGGGAGATTTATTAGGTCTGCAAGCCTTCAGTGGCAGTACTTAGGTTTAATTTCTTAGCAGTCAGCTTCTCAAAATGGAGAAAAAGAATTATGACTTAAGGAATAAGTATTTATATACATATACCTTAATTCTTTTTCCTCTATATTCTGGATATTTGCAGGATATTGTGGAAGTCCCCAACTCCCAAGGGTTCTTAATAAACAAGGGTCAATATCTTTGTCTCACATTCCTTGAATTATGAATATTAGGAATGTGCTCATATCCACTCAGACTTTTCAATATATATGTATATATATATATATATATATATATATTTTAAATTATTTTCCATCTTCTGTTTTGATTGTATTTGAACTTGACCAAGGATGCCAGTTTCCAACTTCTCAGAAAAAGTTCCACCTTCTTAATGTTGGGGATCTTTTCAAAATTCTCTGAGCCTGAAATGAATCTCTATTTGTTCTGCCTAGGTCAGATGTGACTGAAGCATGGCTTGAGATTGCTTTTCCTTATTCTTTCCATACTACAGTGAACACAATGAGCTTTGGGGCCTGGCAGTAACAGACATTAATCTTCTCCTTTTTACTCTGCTGGGAGACAGTGACAGACTAGGGAAGGCAGAGGAATGAAGAAGGTGGAAGCCTATGAGATTACTAAGGCTGCAATGGGGAGTACTTTTTGGAGCTTTTCAGAATTTTTAACAGGGCTGAGAGTGGGGGGAGAAAGGAGTGTGTGTCGTATTTCAATGGATAGGACTAAGCGGAAACACATTTTAAGCCAAAAGACTAAAACAAATACCATGATATACCAAATATTTCTCTGAGAATATCCCAGATGATTCACTAACACTCAGAATCCTCCAATGAGCCATCCATAGGCTTCCCATGTGGCAGATAGTTCAGTTAACTCTATTTTTTTTTAGGTAAGGAAATTGAACCTTTGTGAAGCTATGATCTCTTTTGCATCATACGTTTCCTTGTCTAAAATACAATGATCATGGCTCAGTCACTAGGTCCATTTATTTTCCATTTATTTAGAGCTAGAAGAAAATTTCGATGCAATCGAGTTTAAACTTAGCATTTCATGGATGAAGAAAGTAAAACTCAGTGAGATTAAATGATTTGCCCAGGCTCGGTTTCACAGTTGCTAAGTGTCAGACTTGGAGTTTGAACCCAGGTATTCCTAACTGTAAGTCAAGCCCTCTATCCATTATGTTAAATGACACCCCTTTGGTTTCACTGATGTGCTTTGTTTGGTCCTTTGCAGATATAGCTCCCCACCCTTCATACTCCCCACCTTGTCCAATGACCTTTTGACCCATAAGAAATAAAAGTCATGCAAAATCAACACAGCTTTTGTCATATCCTGCCCTCATAGTACCTCCTCACCATTTCTCCACTGAAAGGGAGGAGGTACATTTACTCATCTCTTATAGTTACAAGAGGCAGCATGGAAGAATAGATAGAGTTTCCCTGAGAGTCAGGAATATCTGGGCTCATATCTCACCTCTAACATACACACTGACTTTCAAACTGAGATCAAGTCACTTAACCTCTCAGGGCTCTAGGCAAGTATTAAAACAGAAACTTGCAGAAAATATGCAGGCCTACATTGGTATAAGAAACTTCATCACTCAAGAGGTCCCTGTAGGAATGAAATTCCATATCTAGGCCCTCTTCTCTTCTTGGGTGTAAGATTGTTCTATGAGATTACTAAGGTTGCAATGGGGAGTACTTTTTGGAGCTTTCCAGAATTTTTAACAGGGCTGAGAGTGGGGGGAGAGAGGGGTGTGTGTCCAATCTTGTTTTAATGGTACAATGGAAAGGATGAACTTCCACATAATACCTTGACCTGTTTTGTCCTAGGGCTAATTAAGGACTGTGCCTAATTAGGGACCTTCCTTGGTTTGGGGGAAAGGAGAGGGTTATATGTGAGAACTTCCCTGAGCAGGCAAGGGCTCAAAATTCCAGTTTAATTAAATACAAAGCATGAACCAAGTAGAGAAATCAGGAATTGAAAAGAACTAGAGAAAATGGTGACTGGAGGGAAAATTGGATTAAAACAATCTCTCTTTGGTCCTCTTATCCTAAGAACCGAGCACAATGCCTGGCATGTAGTTATCACTTCATAAATACTTACTAATTTATTACAAACAAACAAGAAAAACAAGAAACAGGAATCATAACCATGTCTAAAAGTCAGATGTGAAGTCCAGATTCCAGCATATGATAGTTATTTCTGAGACAGAAAAATTTAAGCCAAATAGTTATCTCAATTTGATAATAAAGCTAAAAAATCTGCAAACTTTTTTCTACATACACTAATATAAAAGCTAGTTTGGTAAAATACTCTCCCAGACAGACAAAGTTGAGTGACATATGTGCAATTTAGGTTTGATAAATATGATCACTTGATGACATAGATTGTTACATGAATACTGCCTTTTTTTCCCTCTACCAACCTGAGCTTCCAAAGATTGCAAGGTATTTAGGCTTGAAAAGAGATATCTATTCTAATAGGAATTCTTAGACTATTTAGTTAACAAGGATTGGAGGGACTTGAGGGGCCACAGTGAGTACTCTATAGTGCTAGCCCAGAGCCACTGAGTCCAGTCAAGGCCAGCTCAGTTGATATCTTAAACTATGTTTCCTACTTCTTCCTTAATGGGATCAACAGGACGGCAAAGGTTTTCTTTACCCTGCTCCTGGACTGCTCCCTGAAAACATTATACTAACTCTGGGGTATTAAAAATGGGAGCATGGATACAGTGCAGGATTAAAAGAGTTAGTCCTATAATTAAAAAAAATGTTCTTGGGGTTACCTCTGTTCTTCCACCATCTATAGAACAATTGTCATTTTGCTTAGCTCTCTCCTGCCATTTAGCTCTTCTACCTTTAATGTTAGATCAGGTTTAAGTCAAAAGCCATAGAATTGGTGATACGGAGTTTTCCTGTTAAACCTTTATTCTAGAATCTATGCCATTTTTATAATGGCAAAGAACTGGAAAATAAGAGGATGCCTACGAATTAGGAAATGACCGAACAAATCATGGAGTCTGAATACTATATTATTGTGCTGTATAAAATGATGAAAGTAATATATATATATATATATATATATATATATACATATATATATATATATATATACATATATATATATATATATATATATATATATATATGAACTGATGCCAAGTGAAGTGAGCAGTAGTAGGAGAATATTGTCAACAGTCCCAACAATGTTATAAATAAAACTAACTTTGAAAGATTTAAGAACTCTTATCAATGCAATGACCAAGCCTAATTTTGGAGGGCCAATCGTGAAGCATACTAACAAAAAGGGGATCTTTGGACATGACCAATCTGTGCATTTGTTTTGGTTAACTCTACACAATTACGACAAAGGTTTGGTTTTTCTTTTTTACTTTTTTTCTCTCAAATTGGGAGGAAGGGATGGAGGGTAAAGAGGAATGTTTACTAATTGAAAAATAAATTAAAAGTGTTTTAAAAATAATGAAGAGAGAGAAAAAGAGAGAAGAGGACAGAGGGAGAGAAAGAGAAAAGAGGAAAGAAGAGAAAGAGAGAAAGGGAGGAAAGTACCTCAGTTCCCTCAACTGTGAAATAGGGGTGATAATAGCCCTTACCTCTCAGAGTTGTGATGATCAAATGCAATAATATTTGTAAATTACTTAGCATAGTTCCTGACATATGCTTGGCATATGTTAGCTATAATTAACCACCACTCCTTCCTGGTTTTCTTCCTATCTATCTAACTGATCCCTTTCAGTCTCCTTTGCTGAATCCTTATCCAGATCATAGCCTATAATCAGAGATGTCCCCCTTCCGTCCTGGACCCTCTTCTCTTCTCCCTTCATACTGCTTCAGTTAGTGATCTCCTCAGTTCCCATGGATTTAATCACCATTTCTTTGCTGGTAAATCTCAGATCTGTATATCTTGCCCCAACTTCCTGCTGCTCTCTAGTCTCACATCTCAAACTAGATGTCCAGTAAACATCTTAAAATAAATATGTCCAAAAGGGAACTCATCATCGTTCCTTCTAAACCCCTACCGCCTTAAATCCTCCTATTGTGTAGAGAGAATCACCATCTTCCCAATTCCCCAGGCTCAAAATGTAGATAAGAGTCATTCTGAACTCCTCACCATCTCTCAATCCTACTATCCAATCTGTTCCTGATGTCTATTGATAGTTCCCAAATACCCTTGTTCTCTCCTCTGGTGCTGCCACGACCCTGGTGCATCCCCTCTTCATCTCACACATAGACTATTGCAATAACTTGCTGGTAGATCTGCTGTCTGAAGTCTCTCCCCACTACAATCTATTCTCCTTTCAGCCATGAAGTGATTTTACTGAATCATAGGTCTGACCATGTCACCTCCCACTCAATAAACTCCAGTGGCTCCTTTTTCTCCTTCAGGATCAAGTACAAACTCTCTGCTTGGTGTCCAAAGTCATTCAGAACCTAGCCCACTCATACCTTCCCAGTCTTCTTACACCTTCCTCCTCGCCACATACTCTTTATTTCCGTGACACTGGCCTCCTTGCCGCCCCACAAACAAGACACTCTGCCTCTTGGATTTGGGCATTTTCTCTGGCTATCTTTCATGCCTAGCATGTTCTCCCCATCTCTCTGCCAACTGGTTTCCTTTAAATCCCAGCTAATATCCTACCTTCTACAGGAAACCTTCCCCAACCCTTCTTAATTCCAGTGCTTTCCCCCTTTTCATTACTTCCTATTCATCCTACTTATGGCTTGTTCGTATTTTTGTCTGTTGTCTCTCCCTTTAGATTGTGAACTCCCCAAAGGCAGGGGCTAGCTTTTGCTTCGTTTTGTATCCCTGGGGCTTAGCACAAAGTAGGCACTTAACAAATAGAAGTTGGTTGATTGATTAGGCATTGGGAAATAACTGAAATAAGGTGGACTTGGTAGGGTGAGGTGCAGTAGGTAACCAAGAGCCTTGAAAACAATTAGGAAAAATTTGTAAATTTTCACTAATAGGTTAGAGAATTGCTATAGATGCTTTGAACAGGAGGATTAACCTGGCAAATAAAAAGCAAAGAATATGATAGTGTAGAGAGGCTGAATCAGAAAACCTCTATGAATTAATACAGAGCAAGTGAAGTGGAAGATAAAAAACGCATATATGTGTGTTTAATCAGTATGCCAACAATTCTTTATGAAGCACCTACTATATAAGGGACAGTATGGCATGTTGTAGTGGATAAAAGATGGCCTCACAATGAAGCTTCACTGATACATACAGTCTGTGTGACCTTGGGAATGTCATTTCATTTGTCAGTGACCCAATTAACATTCTTAAGATTATAATTCCAGAGGAAATGAGAATCTGCATTGGTAAAAGGAATTTAGTCATTAGGAATTGTTAAGTTAATAAAATTCAGAGGTTAAAACCAAAATTAAACTGTGCCAAGCACTGTACTACTGGAGCTTCTGGTGATAGAAAGAAAAAAAATTCAAAGTCTCCCCTGCCTGTAAAGAGTTTCCATTCTATCATGGTAAATGGAATGTACATATTTAAGTATATATAAAGTAACGAGGGTCAGGGGAAGCACTAGTGGCTACAAGATCAAGAAAGGCTGCAGGTAGAAGGTTCCTTTTAAGATGTGTTTTGAAGGAAAGTATTGATTCTTTTTTTTTTCTTTGGGAGGGGGAAGGCAAGGCAATTGAGGTTAAGTGACTTGCCCAAGGTCACACAGCTAATAAGTATCCTGTGTCTGAGGCCGGATTTGAACTCTGGTCCTCCTGATACTAGGACCCGTGCTCTATTCACCACATCACCTATCTGCCCTGAAATTATTGATTTTAAGAGATAGAAGTAAAGAGGGAATGGATTCTGGGCATGGGAGACTATGTCCAAAGGCAAAAAGAGACAAAGGAATGGACCATCGCATGAGAAACAGCAAGAAGGTTGTTTGTACTCTAGAGTGAATAAGGGAAATTAGTATAAAACAAACCATAAAAATGTAAAGGAAAACAGCACCATAAAAGAAAATAACCGAACTGAGCCGAATATAACAGCCAATTTTGCTTCTAGAGGACTGATTTTGAAACATCTCAGTAGGAAGTGGTTGACTGCTGATGCAGGATGTTACAAACACCATCAGACCCAGTTCTCTGCTGTTTGAGATTATTCTTAACATTGTCTTTGTTATATGGTGAGCTCTGTGGCAGTTAGAGTTTATTTGGAAGCAGTATCAGTAGGAGTAGGAGTAGTAGGAATCAGTAAAATATTTCTAAAAATGAGCTTGGTAGAGGTGTGCATGCTAGCTGGATTGGAAAGGGGTGAGATTGGAGGCATGGGGATAAACTTCATAATTATGCTGGTTGGGTTGGTCCTGTCTGCCAATCTCTTCCACTAGCAAACATTTCCCTGCTGTTCTTTCTCACCAGGATGGCAGTGACTCACAGAAAAGAAAAGATCACCTTGCCATTTACACAAGTCCCATGTTTCTTCCCATCTGTGACCCGACGGTGCTTAATAAATTTCTTTCCACTTCCTCATAGTGTCTGATCAATGTTATTTCAAACTACAAACAAGAAAAAGAGGAAAAAACACACATAAACACTTTTATGAGACCAGGAAAAATTAACCACCCACATTGTGCTTCCCATACAATTTAATTTATTTGACAAAAATTGGAAATTAAATGCAATTATGTGCTTGACAAAAATATTTGAATTACAACTGATTTTCCACTTTGTGAACCTCTCAGTTCTTCCATTCTGTAATACACACACATGTGCGCACACATACACACAAACACACACACACACACACACACACACACACACACACAAACACAAACATGAAGTCACAGAAAGGAAAACCTCCCATTCCAGAAAATGTAAGGACTATGTTTCTTCTCTGGGAACTTTCAGGAAATACTGAACAATGTCAGCTCCTCTCTCAATGCTCTGAAAGTGAAAAATTAAAACCATTTAAAAAAAATCTCATTTACTTAAGATTAAACAAAAATGTCACATGATAGTTTATACTTCAGAGGAGCTGTTTACATGTTAGCACTAACATCTGCTCTCCCCGCTCCTTTGTGGGGGTAGAGGTGTCCCTGGTATTGAAGATTGCATATGTTTTCTGATTTTTTTTTTTGCTGTATTGATCAGTTTTTCCTCCTTTTCTTCCTCTTTTGTTTTATTTTGAAAAATGATTTGCTGTAAGGGATAGCTTTCTAGAAGGGGAGAAGGAGGGATATAGGGGAAAATTTAGCTGTCAATAAAAACATTTATTTAAAAAGAGCTAGCATTTGCTATTACATTTCAAGAATCTATGTTTTCATAGTGTTGGGTGTGCCATTGACTGAAGTAGTACCTCCTCTGTGTATGGTCTTTGTAAATTGCTGTTGGTGAAATTGTCATTGCCATCTCCCCTCAGTCAACCTTGTCACAAGCTTCTTTGAACTCAGTCAGACTGGTCTATGGATGACTGACACAGAGCACTTCACTAAACTCATACTTGAAGCCTCTCCAGTTTGATCAGACTTGCAAAAGAGTGCCCACAAAGCTTCTGGGAACATCAGTACCACACCACCCTGAGGTATTAGAGTGAGACCCTGGAGAGCAGCTAGAGTTTGTTAATTCATTAATTGGATTATTTAAATGAAAAAATTTCAAAGAAATACTCATTACTGATCCAAGTGGTGAAGGATCGTGACTTCTGGAAGAGAACTTTTGAGACTACCCCGTTCAGTTGCCTCCTCCCTTATATGAGGCATATAGAGATTAAGTGGCTTGCCCAAGATCGCACGGGCAGAAAACGGCAAAGCCAGGAATCCAATCCAGGTCCATGACTCCAAACACAGTGCTCTTTTTCACTGAGTTTTCTTTCCACTGATTCAATGACATTATCATGTTATATAAGAGCTAAAATGTACCATCTAATCCAGGGATTCTTAACCTAGGGGCCATGAACTTTTTTTTAAATTATCTATATTTGAATATAATTTGTTTTCTTTGTTACCCTATGTGCATTGGTTTATGAATTTAGAACATTATTCTGAGAAGGGGCTCATAAGATTTGCCAGATTATCAACAGGATCCATAACATAAAAAAGGTAAAGAACCCCTGATGTTCTAGTCCAACCCTCTACCTTAAAAGGGTATGAAAGTGAACCCAGAGAGATCTGGTAAGGTGCCCAAAGTCACTGTGGCAGGATTGAGAGAAGAACCCAAGTATCTGAATTTACAGTTCAGAAGATAAGGCATAGATGGATTTTTTTATCTAATTTTCTTAATCTGCCAGTTGTAAAAATTTTTAAGAGTCAATTTTGCTTTTAAATTTTAGCCACCCCTGGGCTAAACTAAAGTACCATTCCTCAGGGATTCACTAATAAGTACAAGAGCCACCATCTACATCAACAGAAAACCTCTAAATAATCCTGTATGGTAAGGAGAATGAGCTTTGTTATACACATTTTACAGACAAGGTAGCTCAGAGAGCTTAAGTGACTTATCCTGGGTGTTTCTTCTAGGAAGTGACTGTCAGAAACTCCAAGTCCAGGGCTCACTCCAGTGTAATATGTTGGTTTCCTTTCTTCTTTTCTTAGTTTGTCTCTTGGTTTCTTTGTTTTCTGTCTGTGCATCTCTGTCTCTGCATGTCTGTCTTTATCTCTCTCACCTCTTCATACTCTCTTTCTCTCTTTCTCTTCCTTCATCCCTTTCTTCCTTTCTCCCTCTTTTCCTTCCTTCTTTCTCCCTTCTTTGTCTCCCTTATTTCTTCTTCCTTCCTCCCTCCCTTCCTTCCTTCTTTCCTTTTTTCCTTCCTTCCTTCCTTCCTTCTTTCCTTCCTTTCTTCCTTCCTTCTTTCCTTCCTCTCTCTCTTTCTTTCTCTCTTTCTTTCTTTTCTTTCCCTTTATTTCTTCCCATCTGCTCCACATCTGCAAGTCATATGTAAGTTAAAAGCCAGGAGAATTGCATGAGACACTGAAATATTGAATAACTTGCCCATAGTTGTATAGTTCAGATGTGTAAGAGGTATGACGTGAACAAAGATCTCCCTGACTCCAAGTCCTGCCCTCTTTGCTAAGCTATACTGCCTCGTTGCCTCTTGATATAGGCAACCAATATTCTAATTTCATTAATTTAGAATTTATCATCATCTAAGAGGAGTAATCTGAAGGATTCCTTGGGCCTCTCTATGAGAAGATTGTTTATTAAGCAAAATAATGCAGAAAGGGTTTCAAGGTAAATATTTATTCTCATAAAGTGAAGGGAAGAGTTTGGAGAAATTGAAATAGGAATGTGTGTGGGGAAGGGAGGGAAGAAGCTAGTGAATTGCCATCCCCCCATGCAATACATGCATTTGTTGTGTATTATCAGCCCATAATTCCCTTCTCTTTAAAGTATATATATATATATATATATAAATCAACCAAGATCTACCTTCCCTACCTTCTCACCTTTACATCCCAACCTCAAACCCCAAATGAGAACACAAGAAAACAAAACCCATTACAAACACATGTAAATTTCCACATTGCCCATGACTAGTTTGACTGGTCTATGAATACGTGTGTATGTGTGTATATGTATGTATGTATGTACTCATATATGTATATTTTGTCATTATTCAGTCTTATCTGACTCTTTGTGACCCCATGGACCATAGCATGTCAATCCCTTTTATCCCCCATTATCTCACAAGTCTGACCAAGTACATGCTCATTGCTTCTATGACACTATCTATCCATCTTATCTTCTGCCATCCCCTTTTCCTTTTGCTTTCAATCTTTCCCAACATGAGAAATTTTTCCAATGAGTCCTGTCTTCTCCTTATGGGATCAAAAAATTTCAGTTTCAGTATTTTAGTCAGTATTCACTTACCAGTGAATAGTCTAAATTACTGTCTTTATTTATTCACTGATTTGATCAACTTGCCGTCCAAGGGATTCTCAACAGTCTTTTTTGGCACCACAATTCAAAAGTATTGATTCTGCAGTACTCAGTTTCTTTATAGTCCAACTCTCAGAGCCATATATTGCTACTGGAAAAACCATAGCTTTAACTGTATGGAGTTGGCAAAGTGATATCTCTACTTTTTTAGTATGCTGTCCAGATTTGTTATAGTTTTCCTTCCAAGGAACAAGGATCTTTTAATTTCATGGCTGCATTTACCATCTGCAGTGATCTTTGAGCTCAAGAACATAAAATCTGACACTGCTTCTACTTCTTTTCCCTCTTATTTTCCAGGGAGTGAGATTGTTGATCTTTCTCCTGGCAACCTTAATTCCAGCTTTTGACTTACCCAGCCTGGTATTTCTCCACCTAGCTGCCCTACATAGGTGTGTGTGTGTGTGTGTGTGTGTGTGTGTGTGTGTGTGTGTGTGTGTGTGTGTGATATAGACTATATAATCATATATGTATGTATATATGTATGCATACACATACACACATACATATAATGCATATAACAATGACTAGATAAAATTGTGGACACAGAGGGACTGAAAACCTATCAGTGAAGTTTTAGATATGCTCTATATACTTCCTTTAATATTTTCCTAAAAACCAGGCTGTGTGTCCAATATAGTGGAATCCTACAAATGGCATCTCATATATACTGCTGGGGCAGCTAGATGGCACCATAGTGCATGGAGGATCAGGTCAGGAGTCTGGAAGACTCATCTTTGTGGGTTCAAATACAGCCTCAGATACTTGCTAGCTATGTGACCCAGGGCAAGTCATTTAACTTTGTTTCGGTTTCCTCATCTGTAAAATGAACTGTAGAAGAAAATGGCAAAACAGTCCAATATCTTTGCCAAGAAAACCCAAAGGGGTCATGAAGAGTTGAACACACCTGAAAATGGCTGAACCACATATACTTCTGATCAGCCAAGTGTGGGATCTAACAATAAGCTTTATATTAACACTGTCTACTCAATTTTTAAGGACATTTTCCATAAAGGATTAGTCTTGATCTTGCTAAGTATTTAATCCATTTCTCACAGGAAGCACTGACAATTGCTCTTCCACAGCGGCATACATCTGAGCAGCAATCCCTAGAGTAAGCTGGTGTCTGCATCTCCAGACAGGTTTTTCAGTGTAGCTGTCTATTTTCAGTAGTTTGTTTTCCTTCAGACCTGAAACAAGCAGCACCATTAGTGGGAATACCAATTAGGAAGTCCCAGTGAACAAAGAGAACAAAGTCTAATAATGCCATTCTGAAGGTGTGTTTCCATTATCCCTCTTATCTTCTCACCCTCTTTTCTTTCATCCAAGTTCAGTAAAAAGCCTTATTGTTCCAGACAGTCTGATAAACAGCCCTAACTTTAAAATCTAGCTAGGAAAGTGTTGAAAATGTCTTGTTAAAACAAGGACTGGGCTGAAAAATTATTTAGTTTCCTAATTGGCAGACTGGAGCTTTGTCTTAAAATTTTCTGAAAAACATTTCTACCCTTTCATTGTCCATTGCGATCATGTTGTTGTTGTTGTTCAGGCAATTTTCCATCATATCTGTTTCTTCATGAACCCATTGGGGGTTTTATTGGCAAAGATACTGAAGTGGTTTGCCATTTCCTTCTCCAGTTCATTTTACAAGTAGGGAAACTGAGAAAAACATGGTTAGGTGATTTGCTCAGGTTACACAGTTAGTGAACAGCAGAGGCAAGATTTAAACTCAGGAAGATGAGTCTTCCATAATTCCAGGCCAGGGATTCTATCCACTCACCACTGGCTGCTCCCATTGCATTCATATGTAGACTTTATTTTGATTGCATTACAGATGGAAGAAGTAAGGCATGAAGCACAAGAGTATACTGACTGCTATTCAGAGGTGGCATAGAGGATGGAATCCTAGACCCACAATCAAGAAAACCTGGGTTCAAATCCTAACTCTAATACTAGCTGTGTCCATGGGAAAGTCATTGTGTGTTTCTGAGACTCAGTTGCTTGTTTTTTTTTTACCAGTGAAAAAGAAGCAACAATAGCCCTACTGTCTTTCATGTGGGATATTTATGAGGCTTAGGTAGGAGAATAGATGTGAAATTATACACACATACATATACATATGTATATATGGATATATATGGATATATGTATTGGTCTATGTTATGGAAATGCTGGTTTTATTCCCTAAATTAAAAATTAATTAAATTTTTAAAAAATTAAATGAGATAGGCAGCATGGTGTAGTGTTAGAGTCCTTGGATTGGAGCCAGAAAAAACTTGGTCCAAAACCTATTAGATACTCAATTGTGTGACCCTGAGCAAGTCACTTACCCACTCTAGGCCTCAGTTTCCTTATCTGTAAAAACAGAAGGTTGGTAGAGGCTCTCACTATATAATTCATTATATATAAGTATATAGTTACTCAAAAGTCTTAGTGAGATTTGAAACAATGGATATGTACAGAGCACTTTAGATATATGCAATACTTGAAATACTTTTTCTTACTTGAATCTTAAAACCAGTCAATTAACAAGCTTTTATTAAGCATTTACAAGGTCCCAGGCTCTGTTTGCAGTGCTTAGGATACAAAGATAAGAAGGAAACAATTTCTACTCTTATTTCTTTTACTTTTTTAAAAATTAAACTAGTTCTTGCTATATAGTCCAGATACAGCAGCCACCCATAGGCCCTTTTCCACAGCTGATCAGAACTGCTCCAGTTCTAAACTGGACCAGTTTACCTTTCCTTAGACAGCCTTGTGGCCCCCCATTCCCAAAGACTCATTTGGTGCCAGACTTAGTGCATATACCTGATCGCCTTAGCCCCACTGCAGTTCTGAACTCCTGAAATCAATCCATTTACCAGCCTCAGCCTCCCCAGTAGTGGGGACAGTGGGTGAGTGTTCCATGCCTTCTAGAGCCTATATTCTTATAACTCTGTGTAGTAGACTCTATTATAGATATCATTGTCCCCACTTTCCAGATGAGCAAAATGAGGCTCAGAAAGATTGAGTGACAGACATGGTCACACAGCTCGTTCAAACTCTGGTCTTCCTAACTCCCATGTCAAACACTCTAGCCAGAATGTTGGAAAGCATCTTCATAATCATTTAGTCCAACGCCCTCAAGTTTGAAATGTGGTCTTATGAAATGAAAGGAATGGTAGATCTGGAGTCCAAGGACCTTGGTTCAAGTCTCAGCTCAGACACTCTTTAGCTGAGTAAATGTAGATAGGCAGGACACTATATCTCTCTGATTCTCATTTGGGTTATGTATAAAATAAAGATAAGGACCATGCCACTATCGATCTCCCTCCAAAATGCTGTATATGTGATCTGTTTTACAGATGAGAAAACTGAAGCCCAGGGTGGTTGTGACTTGTCTAAGAACATTTTGTAAAAGAAATCTTGCCTCCATAGCATCAATCTCCAAAGGCTGGCAAATCGGGCTCTAAAATATGCTAGCTTCCCTGAAACCACCACAGAGCCCATGTCGGTAGTCAAACCCTGGTGGAATCTGCTCTTGTTGTCATTCTGTCATTCATTCCACAGACATTTATTGAGCATTCAACATAAAAGGCATTGTGTCAGGTACTGAAGTGTGGAAAGAAGATAGATTAGCTAGAAATCTACTCTTCAAGGACCATACAGTTAAGTAGGGGAATTTAAAATATTTATTTGTATATTATGTGTATATACACACCTAGATATATGCATATATTATAGTGTGATGAATACAAAAGAAAAAGAAGAAGTCCTCTGTGAATTTAGCAATGGAAAAATATAATTTGTGATTCAGTTGGATGGGGAAGGAGAAGTGAGGAGTAAGGAACCAGGAGATGAGGAGGTGCTATTTGAACTAAGCTGTGAATAGTAGGTAGAATTTCAATACATGGAGAAGACATTCTAAATCTATGCAATGTTATGGACAAAGGCCCAAAGATGGGCCATCAGAGGATATTCCTGGGACATGGCACAGAGTTTGCTTTGCTTATAGTGTAGGGTATGTGAAGGAGAGTAGTGAGATAAGGCTGGAAAGACAGATTGGAGACATGTTATGGAAAGTCTTTGTTGAAAATGATCTGATAAATAGTGGTGAGGCACTGAAATTGTCTGAGCTGGGCAACGACGTGAAGATATGTGTTGGGAAAAGGAATCGAATAAGCACATAGCACAGTGGTTCTCAATCTTCCTAATGCTGAGACCCTTTAATACCCGTATGTGGGAGTATCTGCATGTGGGCGGACCCACCTGGAGACGGATAGAGGAGCGGTGTCTCGGTTCCTAATATCATTGGAAATAGTTTTCCGATGGTCTTAGGCTACCCCTGTGAAAGGGTCATTTGACCCCCAAAGGGGTAGTGACCCACAGGTTGAGAAACACTGAATAGTGTAAATTGGAAGGTTGAAATTCTAAAGGTAAGGAGATGAATTGCATTATTTTTAGAGTAGTCTTAAGTTTACTATCATTTATACAAAGAAATATTTCTCATTATGGGCCCAAACTTCTCTCAAGTTTCTAGGGATTACTCATTCCTGTTCTAGGTGGCACAATGGATAGAGCAATGGACTTGGAGTCAGGATGACCTGAGTTCAAATCTGTCCTCAGATCCTGGGAAATTAAGTTAACCTGACTCAGTATCCTCACCTGTAAAATGGGAATAATAGCACCTTTTTCATAAGATCATAATGAAGATTAAATGGGCAAAATATATAAACTGCTTTGCAAAATCTAAAATGGTTTTAAAGGGTTTTAAATAGTTTTAAAAAGGTACAAGCCCCTTTTCTACAAAACTTGAAGATGCTTATCATGTTCAGTCCTCTCTCTAGTCTTCTCTTATGTAGGTTAAACACCCCAAGTTCTTCCTACTGTACCACGTAATATATTCTCAATGTCTTTCACCATCCAAGTCTCCCTCCTATGAATAAAAGCATCCAGTTTATCATCATCCTTCCTCGAGTGCTCTTCCCAGAAGGAACCCCATGCTCCGGACTTGTTCTGACTGGGACATAGTCTAATCTTGTCATAATATCAGTTGTCATTTTAGCTGATGGAACTATGCTATGATTTTATACACACACACACACACACACACACACACGGCTAGTAAGTGTCTATACATTAATTATTAATATTAATATATTATATATAATTAATTATTAATATGTAATTATATTAATATATTAGTTAATTGATTAATTAATATTAATATTACTATAATTACTATATATTTTATATGATATATAAATACATATTTATAGCATCATTTTGGCAAATCATAAATAGGAAATGTTTCTCAATCGATTACTTAACCAAGGACACTGAATTAATCAGTGATAAAATGCCACTAGATCAGCCTCTTTGGGACCTAATCCATGAAACTACACTAGATTTATTTAAATGAGAAAGGGGGAAAAAGGGAAAAAAAGAAATTTATATGATAACCTTATTATATATTTTAAAAGAATAGCAAGTAGATTTGCAGTTTCATGTGCTGTCATCTTTTTTTTTGTTAGATTATGTTATGGAAATGCTTGGTTTATTCCAAAAATTAAAAGTTAAATCAATTTTAAACTTTAAATGAAATAGGCAGCATGGTGGAATGTTTCTTGAGTCCTTGGCTTGAAGTCAGGGAGAAATGGGTTTAGATCCTATTAGATATTCACTGTGTGACCCTGAACAAGTCACTTACCCACTCTAGGCCTCAGTTTCCTCATCTGTAAAAAGAAGAGGTTGATGGAGGCCCCCATAACCTCCCACCTGGACTATTGTAATAATACCCTGCTTTTATTTTCTTGACCATCAGTCTCTCCCCATTGCAACCATTATCCCCTCCACTCAGATGTCAAACTGATCTTCTTAAAGCACAGATTTGACCATGTCACTCCTTCTCAATAAACTTTGGTAGCTCCCTATAGGCTCCAGGTTCAAATATAAAATCCTCTGTTTTGATATTCAAAGCCCTTCATAACTGATCTCCCCTGCCCCACCTTTCAATCCAGTAACACCAGCTTCCTTGTTCCTGGACCCCCAAACTCCAGGCATTTTCCCTGTCTGGCCCCCATTCCTGGAATTCTTTCCTCCCCCATCTTTGCCTCCTGGCACCCGTAGCTTCCTTCAAGCACCCACTAAAATCTCCCCTTCTCTAGAGGGCCTTTCCCAATTCCTCTTAATCTGGTACCCTCTGTGGTTTTTCCTGTCCATAGCCGGTTGGTATGTGGCCCTTTTTATGTGTCTCTCCAGCAGGCTGTGAGCTCCTTGAAAGCACAGACTCTCTTTTACCTTCCTCTGTATCCCCCTGTGCTTAGCACAGAGCCCAGCACATAGTAGGAACTTAAATGTTTATCGGCCAGCTTAATGAACTCTAAGAGCCTTTCCGCTCTAAATTATGACCCTATGACTTTTTCTTACAAAAGATATATCATTGTTCTGGGTTCACATGAAATAAAATAATCTTTTATCTCTCTTCCAGTGTATCATATTGTGTTTCATAGAATTTTGTCACATTAATAAAAACTGTCAATTCAATGAAATATTCTATTAGAAATTTGAACTTCTTTGAAACAATCGCTCCATATTAAAAGCTAGCCAAAAGCTAGTCATACCATCTTTTGAGGATGCTATATTGAGGGCCCAGGTAAATAAAAATATTAATTATTTTTAAAATCACAATAATGGTATAGACTTTTTTCTGTATGACCCCAGAGGGCAGAACTAGGAATGATGGGTGGAAATTGAGAAGAGGCAGATTTAGCCTTGATGTCTGAAAAAGCTTCCTTGCCAATGGACTGCCCCTTCTTAGCCAGGTAGACACACATGCATTAGAATAGAACAAGATCAGAGATTTAAAGAACCCTTGAGGCAGCTAGACAGCACAGTGAATAGAACACAGGCCCTGGAGTCAGGAGAACCTGAGTTCAAATCCAGCCTCAGACCCTTAATACTTACTAGCCATGTGACTTTGGGCAAGTCACTTAACCCCAATTACTCTGCCTTCCCCCTCCAAAAAGCAAAAAAAAAAAAAAGATTTAGAGAACCCTATTCTACAGGGCTATAAGTCTATGTAAATGAAAAAGAAAAGATCATATGGCCTAGCACAAAATGGACTTCACTTGCAGTTCAAGGACAGGATTTCAGTTCCTTGTGCTTCCCTTCACTAGTTAGTTTAGGGGGGTCAGTTTACCTCTCCGACCCTCACTTTTCCTTTTACAAAATAAGAATGATAATATGTGTGCCTCTCAGAATTTTTTCAGTCATAACAATTCGTGAAGACCATGCAAAGTTTTCTAAGTTTCAATCTTGAGCAAAATTATTATTATTGAGCAGAATAATGAGGTGATGGTTCCTCTGTACCCCTTCCTGGTCAGATAGCATATAGTATAGAGTATTACATTTCGTTTTGGGTGCCCTAATTTAAGAAGGATGTTGATAAGCTAGAGTGTTCAGTGGAATATAACTAGGATAGTGAAAGGCCTGAGTCCATGTCATAAAAAGCAGCTAAAGGAACTGGAGCTTTTTTTGCCAAGAGAAAAGACACCTCAGAGGGGACATGATGTGTTGAAGTATTTGAAGAATTGTGATAATGAGAAGAGATGAGATTTGTTCTGTTTAGAATTCAGTGGTTCTCAACCTTCATAATGCCACAATCCTTTAATACTCGTATGTGGGCATATCTGCATATGGGCGAACCCTCCTGGAGATGGATAGAGGAGCAGTGTCTTGGTTCCTAAGACCATCAGAAATATGTGTTTTCCGATGGTCTTAGGCAACCCCTGTGAAAGGGTCGTTCAACCCCCAAAGAGGTCGCTACTCACAGGTTGAGAACCACTGGTTTAGATCAAGAGGGCAGAATCAGAAACGATGCAGAAATTACACAGTGGCCCATTTGGGTTGGATGTCAAGAGACTCTTCCTAACAACTGGAGACGTCTATCAGTGGAATCAGGAGCCATCAGAAATAAAGGGTTCCCATCTTCAAGCAGAGAGTTGGATGTTGTCATGGAAATTTCTTTTGGAAATAGATTGGATTAGAGAGCCAGTAGTGTTCCTTCTAAATCTGAAATCTTATGATTGTCATTCCATGATTCCTTGATTCTCTGAATGTCATTTTCTGATTCTGGGAATGTCATTCTATGAGTTCCATGATTAAAGGATCTCTCATGTACCCACCAGCTTTTTACTTCTGTCTCTATTCATTTGCTGGGGTGGAGAGAATTCTCTACATCTTTCTGACTGATAGTACTCCACAAGTGCACATGCTTGCTGTCTTGTTTAAAATGAGGAAAACATTTGCATGGAATAGATCTTTTCATTGTGCGTATCTTTCATAAACATACCTGGTGATTAAGTAGTTAGCATGTGTGAGATATAATCCACTACCTTTCAAGGTCACTATAATTGGCAGATGGGAAAAGTTTCATCCTATCAACTTTCAGAATAGAGCAGACTGTCTTCTTGCTTGACAGAGCAGTAAAATAGATGGATTCGGCTTTAGCTGACAGGAGGCTGCATGACAAACAGCCAAGCCATCAAACTGTATTATTTTTAACCACCATGGATTATTCTCCCTGTAAAGCAAAACCACATCTTTGTTTCCCCCAAGATTGTGCTCCCCTCTCTGCAAAAACATCATTCCCCCTTTCCTGTGACTCTCAAAGAACATGAATCTTTGCTGCATTAAAGCTGGTTCCACCTCCTAAGCAACTAATGGCACCACAATAAGTTGATCCCAATATTTTAAAAGAAGTAGAATGGGTAGCAAGTTAGAACATGGCAAAATGTTCAGTACAGGGAAAGTTTAATGAGTACCTGGAATAATAGGAAGGGACCTCAACTGGAAGTCAGAAGACTTAGGTCTGAATCCCAGAACCAGCTCTTCACCTTAGTAACAGTGTGCCAACAGGCATGGCACTTAAACTGCCAAAGGTAGTTTCCTCAATTGTAAAATGGTGATAACAACATTTGTTCTACCTCCATCAAGGGATCATTGTGCAAATCAGAGAAACCTTTATGAAAGTGCTCTGTGAACGATAAAGTAGGAATTAATATTGTTGGTGGTGATAGTCTTCTTTTTCTCCTCCTCCTGCTCCTTCTCCTCTTCCTTCTTCTTCCCCTCTTCCTTCTTCTTCCTCTTCTTTCCTTCTTCTTCTTCTTCTTCTTCTTCTTCTTCTTCTTCTTCTTCTTCTTCTTCTTCTTCTTCTTCTTCTTCTTCTTCTTCTATTTTTCCTTTTCCTCTTCCTCTTCATGTTCTTCTCCTGCAAAGTTCCCTTTTTCTTCTTCTTTTTTCTTCCCCTCCCACCCCAAAGATCAGTGGTTCTCAACCTTCCTAATGCTGTGGCCCTTTAATACTTGTATGTGGGCGTATCTGCATGTGGGTGGACCTGCCTGGAGATGGATAGGGGAGCAGCATCAGTGTTTTCCAATGGTCTTAGATGACCCCTATGACCCCTGTGGAAGGGTCATTCGACCCCCAAAGGGGTCACGACCCACAGGTTGAGAACCGCTGCCATAGATGCTCACCATTGACATAAATAAGCATATATATATATATATATATATATATATATACCTATGCACACGTGTGTGTGTGTGTGTGTGTGTGTATAAAATTATTTTATCCATACTTCTACTTAGTTTTTTTTTTTTTTCTGGATGCAGATAGCATCACTCCTCATATGGCCTATATAGTCAACCTGGGTACCTATGATAGACAAAATGACCTACTCAAATAGCATTTATTATAATCTGACCCAATGCTCTGCATCCAATCCTATCTGCATTCCTTACCAATACTCTCATATGCCCTCCTCAGGCCAGTCTCCTCACATGCCCAAGCATACATTACCCATTTCCAACATTGAGACATTGCTTATGGTTTTTTTTTACCCTTGCCTAGAGTTCTCCTTCATCTCCAAAATCCTTGTCATTCTTCCAGTTTGGGTTCAACCATTACTTCCTGTATTTATTAAACCATCTGCAGCTCTTCATTAGTTAAGTCCCTTGTCTTTCAAGACCAGCAGCACTTAGAATACAATAATTAATTAATTAATTCTTAAGCATTTACTTAGCAGCTACTATTTGCCAGGTATAGTGCTAGGTTCTAGGGATTATATATTCTCTTATTGTTATATGGCTTGTTTTCACTGTTGCCTCTGAGGGAAAAAAAATATGGTCTATATCCTGGCCTTTAAAGCTTTCTATAATCTGACTTCCACCCACATTTCCAGTTTTAATTCATACTACTCTGCTTCATAAACACTCCATTCCAGTTACTGTGGCCCACTAACTGTTTACCTTCTATGACTCTCTATCTCCCACCACTGTGACTTTTGCATAGGCTATCTCACTGCCTGGAATGAGCTCCCTCTTTACCCACAATTTTTAGTATCCATTTTTTTGTCGTTCAATCATTTTTCAGTTACATCCAACTCTTCATGACCCCATTTGGTGTTTTCTTGGCAAAGATACTGGAGTGATTTGCCATTTCCTTCTCAAGCTCACTTTACACATGAGGAAACTAAGGCAAACAGGGTTAAGGGACTAGCCCAAGGTCACATAGCTATTAAGTGTCTGATACTAGATTTGAACTCACGAAGAAGAGTCTTCCTAACTCCAGGCCCACCACTCAGCTGCCCTACAGTCTGTATCTCTACTGTGCTTCATCAGCTGGGTTTTCCCCAGCTACTAGTATTCTCTCACTCTTGAAATTACTTACTTTTACTTTGTACAAGCTTTGCATGGTTTTTTGTTCTTGTACATTATTTACTCCCAGTAGAATATAAACTTCTTTAGGGCAGGAAGTGATCCCCAATGCGTAGAACAGTGAGAAACTTGAATTGAATAAATTATTGTTTATTATTGAATTATTATATTTTATCTGAATGTTTTATTTATTATGTTTTATTTATTTATTGTGAATTGTTTATTATTATTTTACATTTTCTGTCCTTGGCCAGACTGTAAACTACATGTCAGAGTACCAAGTATAGTGCTAAGCATGTGGTAGATGCTCAATAAACATCTGTTTATCAGTTGATAACAGTAGAGAGGCAGGTGTGGGGGAAGCTTGGGGACTATCATCCCACCTGCCCTTAGAAGAAAGAACACTTTGTATTTTCCTTGTTTTATGGAGCCATCAGGGAAGGAGTCAAGCAGGTGGATGTCTCAGAACAGGAACATGTGTTTGATGGGTGAATACATTAAACTGGGGATCTCAATCCATCTTGCTGACCTTATACAATATGTAACATGGAGCAAAGGGAAAAAATAATGCTGTGGAATAAAGGGCAGCAATGATGCAATTAGAAAACCTCGCAGGGCTCCAGGGCTCCTCTAGCTCAGGGATGATGACTAGAAAGCAAATTTTAAGGGAGCAAAAGTCTCTCCAGTTGTTAGAGAATCATGGAATTTGCAAGCTGCAAGGGAGATCAGAGGCCATCTAGCCCAGCCCATGCCCTACTCTGTCTCTTACTGGATGTTTCTCTAGTTGGAGCACTTTTTTAAACCCAATAGAACCATGGACCCACTGCCTCATCAGTTTACCCTAGGTGAGTTTTCCTTTAGAAATGAAGCCCAACTATCACTCATGGCTTACTATGGGCTATCCAAGTGCAGGATCAGAGATAGGATTTGGGCTGATAGTATCAGATTATCATGGCATCAGAGTTAGATTTGAAGCTTGAAGAATCTCAAAGATCATTTAATCCAACCCTTCTATTTTGCAGATGAGGCAACTGGGCCCAAGAGAGATTAAATAATTTGCCAAGGTCACACAGCAAATATCAGAAGAATAATTTGAACCCAGATCCCTTTAAGACAATATTTTTATTTCTCCCTAATTGATGATTTATTTCAATCCCTACAGAAGTTATTCCAAACTTTCTCTTCTCTCTGAAATACCACCCTCCTTTCTTTCACCTAAGGATTTTGCCCCTTATTTTATCTGGTTCTCCCTTCTTCCATTCTCTTCATCTCAAAACTCCTTGGCACGATCTCCCACTCTTCTTTCCCCCAGTATCTGATAAAGAGGTGACCCCTTTCCTTGTCACAGACAATCCTTGTGCATGTGCACTTGATCTCACCCTCTCCAGCAGATTATACACTCAATTATCCTCCTTCTCATTTGAATCTTCAACTTCTCCCTGTGAACTGGTATTCTATCTCTTCTCCCTTTCTTAGAAACAAAAAGCTAAAAACTATTTGTTGACTCCACTTTCACTTTTCTCATTCTCTCCAATCCTTGACAATCTTTAGTATGACCTAATCACTCAAATGAAATTGCTGTCCCCAAAGTTACCAGTGATTTTTCAATTGCCAAACATAACAGTTTTTTCAAAGTCCTTATCCTTCTCAACCTATTTGCTTCATTTGATACTGTGGCCCACTCTCTTCTCTCGGTTACTCTCTCTCCTCTAGGTTTTCATGATACCATGTTCTCATTATTCACTTACAACCATCTGATCAGTCCCCACTTTCTTTGCTGACTCATTATCCATGTTATGCCCCCTAAAGATGGATGTTCATTGAATCCAGAGTTAGTGATTTTCCATTGCACAGACACGTCTCTCTTTTAGGCATATAGAAACACCAAAAAATAGAATTTTGGTGCCTGGTTGTTTTCACAGCTGGTGTGGTACCACATGCCCTACTTCCCTCATTACCCCATTATTATATTCACCAAATAGCTGAGGCTACAGCTTCTTTCAGCTTTCAAACAGCCACTTCTTCTCCTTACTGAACTGAGTTCCCTAAATCTCAGGTCCTCTCCTGGGAGAAAACCATCAGATCTTCTTTACTCCCTCTACTCTCTGATAATGCACTAAACTCTTTGGTATCTAATGACTATTTACTGTGAAACACCAGAATGGAAGAGAAGTAACAGAAAAAGGATAAAACATTTAATAGTACCCAGTTTACCAAGGTTCTTATAGTTTAACTTCAGGTGCCCACAAACTCTTGGAGTTCTGTGACTCTGATTTCTTTTCCCTAATCCTTAAGGATCAATTAATTTTTTTTTTTTGCTTTTTTTGGAGGGGTGAGGTCAGGGCAATTGGGGTTAAGTGACTTGCCCAAGGTCACATGGCTAGTTTTGTGTTAAGTGTGAGGCCGGATTTGAACTCAGGTTCTCCTGACTCCAGGCCAGTGCTCTATTCACTGTGCCACCTAGCCACCCGATCAGTCACTTTTTCATCTCATTTACTGGTTCCAACTGGGCCCCTCTCCTTAGAGGTGGATTCTAACAACTACATGTTATAATATTCAGAGTAAAAGAAAAGAAAAAGGACAAAATCATCATCAACATATTCCTGCCACCGCTACCCTCATCACTGAAACTCGTCTTCCCCAAAGAACACAAAGAAGACTGATACAAATTAAAGAACTGGACAAAAAAAATGTTCTGTGCAAATACTAATGTTTAACTACAGCAACCATGTATATATAGGTCAACTGATGATCAATCGATCAGATCATCAAGCAGTCCACACAATTCAATTCCATCGTTATGGACAGCAGCAGATTTAAGTATAGGTAAGATAAATAATTGTCTTTATTTATAAACTAAGGAGCTTTGAAAAGCGTATCACTCCCCCAAAAAAGAGCTTCCTCATAATGCTCTGACTTTATGAAAGTCAATATATTGTAAGAGGTAGAGGATTGGCCTCAGAATCGGGAAGACCCAGATTCAAGTCCAGCCTTTGACATATTCTGACTGTGTGACCTCCAGCAGTTCATTTAACTCTCAATGTCACAGGTAATTCTTACAGTGGTTCTCAACCTTCCTAATGCTGAGACCCTTTAATACTCATATGTGGACGGACTCACCTGGAGACGGTTAGAGGAGCGGTGTCTCGTTCCTAAGACCATTGGAAATATGTATTTTCCAATGGTCTTAGGTGACCCATGTGACCCCTGTGAAAGGGGTCATGACCCACAGGTTGAGAACTGCTGTAAGACTTAAAGTTACATAACAAAGACTAATTCCCATGCACTTTCCTTGATGATCAAATCTGTTGTTTCCAAAATCCTAAATGGTCTAGTGCTCAATACTGGACTGCCACAGAGGAGTTGTTGAATGCTTGATCTAAAGGTAGAGGAAGTTCTTCCCTATGCTGATGAAATAATGATAGATCTAGTAAACAACAACAACAAAACCAGTTTTCTGCTAATTGTTATCATCTTCTAGTGTTCTTTTAGGGTCTCTTCCACCTTTATATCCTAGGATCCTTCTTGCTGACTCCTTGATTATTTCTATGATTTCATTTTAAAATATAAACAATCATCCAGTAGAAAGAGAGCATGGCTATTAACACATTAAGTTCTTAGTGTGAATGAGTGAATTTATGAGACAGTTTGGCAACTTCAGAGAACAGAGCACCCTCAGAGAATCGGGTACCTGGGACAGGATATGGTAGGATTATAGATTCAGAACTTTAAGGCACTTTAAAAGCTGTTGTGCCCAAACCTCTCCTTTTATAGATGAGGGAACTGAAGGACAAACAGGTTAAGTAACTGGTTCATGGTGGTAAAAATGAGCAAAAATGCTGAAAAGTAAAGCTATAAAACAAACTGCCCATTTCACAAATGTGCCTAAGAATAGACTTGATTGTGAGCTGGAAATCCACGATTTCCAATAGAGTATCCCCCAAATCTGAGTGCCCTCTCTCTTCCCTCCTGATTCATAAAATTCCTGACTTTCTTCAAAGTCCATTTCAGGTGCCTTCTCATTCAACTGAGAGGAAACAAGATGGTCCCAGAGAAACAAACCCAAAGCATTCACAAAGCAGATGTAGTTGTAAGCAGAGGGCAGAGCACTAATATACTTAGGGCTCCCTCCCAGCCTCCCCACTTGCAAGAAATGGTTTACATCAAATGAACTCAACAACATAAATCAATTGGTTAGCACTGGACCACTATGGAAGTTGGAAATGATGGCTTTTACCAGCATCGTGCAGAGAAAACATGGGAATTGAAATCAGAGGACATGTGTTCAAATCTCTGATCTGTGACTTAGTCTACTACAGGGTTAAATAGTTACAAGATGATAGTTCATACTTGACCTCACATTTTAGAGCTGCCAATTGTGGTGGTCAGACACACATTGATTATTCAATCTGCTCCTCAGTCTCTTCTTCCATAACATGAGAAAGTTTGACTAGGTGATTCCCGAGGTCCCCCAAGTCTAGATCTCTCATTCTGTTATCCTGTGTGAGCATTGGCAAATCATGTCAATTCTCAGTTTCCCCATCTGCAAAATGAGAGGTTTGGTGACAAGGTCTCTTCCATTTCTCAATCTAAGACCTTAAAATCCTAAATAGTTGTTGCACATCAATGGGAACCTGGAGCATGTGATAAAGATGTTAAGAGGGCTAAGTTGTTCTAACAGGTTTATGAGGGTTTAAGAAGTAAAATGAGTACAGAGCCTACATATGACTAATCACTTCAATCAAGAGATTGGCAGGAATGGCTTAAACACATTTCTACCAATTTGTCAAGCTCAACAGATTCCTGTGGGAGATGACCGACACTGCCCTTTAAATCATGTGCTTAATTTAACCTCAGCAATGTAACCTCACTAGCTTCCTTGATGGTTCCTGGGGCAGGGGCAGGGTAGTTTTCATCAGAGAATCATTTCACTTGAGTGGAGATTTTCCCATTAGCCAGAGCTATGGTTTGCATATTACAGTGCAGAAAAATAATTAGGTTCAATTCTTTCTATTTCTCATGAGTCTACCAAGGGCCTACTATGTACCAGGCATGATGCTAGTCACTGAAGACACAAAAAGTGAAAACAATACTTGCCTTCAAGGAATTTAGAATCTACATGGAGGACACAACATATCTAAAAAAAATACAAAATGATTTTGGAGGAGACCACTAGCAGCTGGGATCATCAGAAAAGGCCTTTAATCAAGCATGGCACCTGAGCCAACCCTTAACCTCGAAGGAAATTCGGGATTCTGTGAGACAGAGTTGAGAAAGGAGATGGACTGACCTGTACAGCAAAAAAAAAAACTAATTTGGTTGCACTGCAATAAATCTGGAAAAGTAGGTTGGGAAGGTTGTGAAAGGCCTAGAATTTCTTACTGATAATTATGTGAGTTTCACTGTATAGAATCTTTGGGAAAGTCTTTAAAAGCCAGGAGAATGAAGACCATTCCAAACAAATCTCGTTTTTTTCTAATGCAGAACTGTAACTAACATGGGGGAAATGGAACTTTGTCCCAGCGCACTGATTGTAGACAATCAGGGTAGGAGGAGGGCTGGTACATTTTGTCCTCACAGTGATTTCCATCCACAAGACTTTTGCCAATGACACAACTGCTGCCATCTATCCCTCCCTCCCCCCCCAGGCTTTTGGCCACTTTCCCATTCTAAGTGTCCATCTTTCCCCCAAGCTTTGTTTGGCTGGGAGAGATATGCCACAGTATTATTGCTGTTCCATTTCCCAGAACAATTGTTCCTGAGATTGGGTTCTTTGTACCTGTCCTGAGTTCCTTACGGCTCTGTCCAACAGGCTGCTTTATTTAGGGAAAGTTACATTGCTATAAGGTATTCACAAACCTGCTACATATTGAATATTTTGGAAGGACAGCCATCTTGGAAATCTCATTTCCACAGGTGGGAAGGCACCTAATTGCTCTGTTTTTCAATGCAGAGTTGGGAGCAACTGATTGTACTGCTGGTGTTAGAAAACAAAGAGAATACTTGTGGAATAGAATCCTGTCATCGAATTTTTAGAACCAGAAGAGAAGTTAGACATCATTTAGTCCCATTTCCTTATTTTACAGATGAGGAAACTGAGGCACAGAGAGGCTTAGCATGCAAGATCATAAAAGCAATTAGCTATGGGAATTAGCTAGGAATTGGGAAAGCATGGTGCATGGTTGGGGAGGGAGTGGCAGATGGATAATAATGTGAGGTGCCAGGACATGTTGCAGTGTCAGACTGCTGGCCCATTTCCCAGAACAATTGCTCAAGTAATTGGACTGTCCACTGTACCAGTTCCCTTTTCTTTTTGCTGTGATACAGTATATGCTTAGAGACTTTCTCATCATTATGATGGGATATACTAATTGTTGCTATATTCACTAGTAGATTTCATTAAGAAATATTTTCAGTTGAAGGGGGAAAATGGGATGGAGGGATGGAGGCATTCAGGAAGAGATAGGACTTACCCAAGGTCATACAGCTAATACAAAGGAGGACTGAGATTTTTAACTTAAGACTTATGAGTCCAAATCTATTGTTTTCTAGCATAGCACCAGGACTATTTCACAGAAATGGAAATGAGAATAAGAGAGGTAAAATGAATTGTTCAGACTCAGACAACTAAGAATGAATAGAGCCAGAATGATAGCAGCCTTCGAGGCCTTGGAAGGCCTCCAAATATAAGGGGGACTCAACTTCTTCTCTTTGGCTCTAGACGGTAGAACAGGTAGCAATAGTTAGATGGGGACCAGGTAAGGAAACACTTCTTACCCACTGGAGCTAATCCAACAGTTATTGGACATTAATGGAATTAATTAATGGAATGGACAGCCTAGAAGTAGTAGGTTGCCCATTACCCAAAGACCCCACGTCCTTATGGAACAAAAACACACTATTTATGCAGTCCCTCTAGCAACAACCTCCAGACATCATCAAACTGAGGCAAAATTCTGCTAACTTCACACCATATATAGGTCTGTTCCCAAGGAATATAATTTGACTAGCAATATAAACAAATTGATATTAGGTGCTTTATGATGGGATCTTTGCTTATAGGACAATGGAAATGGAGACCTTTTACTATTTAATTCAGTTTATTAAGCACGTACTGTGTTCATAGTAGAATGCTAGGATCTGGGGATATAAGTCTATCAACCAAGTATTTAAATCTTTTTATTTTCCTGTGAATTTAACTGTAATCAACAAGCATGAATATTTCAACACATGGAAAACAAAAAAGAGGATTGCATATGAACCTGTGAACTTTTATTATACACTGTGTTTTTTAATGTGTATATTAAATTTAAAATTGTAGTTTAAAAATGTTCTGTTTGAGTAACCTCTGAACTTTCTTTTTGTTTTCTTCTGTATATATTTTAAATGTTTTATTGGTGATAACCAACCATGGCCTCAGATGACTAATAATTAGACATGCCTACCACAATGTGTAGTGCAGAGTGTAGAGTAAGGCATACATTTTCAGGCATGGTCAATACTATGAGCTTATTTGTTTTGCCTAATGGAACTTATTTATTGCAAGGGTTGTCTTATCATCAATGTGGTATGATGAATTATTGGGTAATGATAGAAATACAAAAAGAAAGAACAAAAATGCCTACCACTATCCAGTGGGTGCACTTCTTGTTTCCACAGAGTCTGAATTCTTTTGGGGGAGACAAGACGTGTAAATAAGATTTGCATATACTAGTAGAATAAAGAATACACAAAGATAAAAACAGGGAGTTTTCAATTCTTCTTGGGGGGTGGGAGGAGGAGCAAACCACATGGATGTATCTTTCTTTTTTACTTCTATCCAGAAGAAAAGCAGATTACTAAATGCCATCAATTTCTTGCAAAGAAGCCCTCTCACATGGAAGAGTTTTCAAACAATCTGGAGAAGCCATTTAATTTTTAGGTGTTTTCAATGATTTCTCTAACCTAATCACTGTTATTGTCACTCAGGATGCTCTAATCTAGTGAGAAATGCAGAGCTCAGTGGTAGTTATGGCCACAAAACCAATTTACTATTTTCTTTGGGGAAAATACACCTCCCAGAAATGTATCTTACCACTGGTCCTGACACGAGGAAAAGAATTCCTGAGAGAATGCCATCTATAATTATCTTAAATTTCATTTATAATAATTATGTATGAAGAGAAGAAAAAGGAGCTAATGGGATACAATATTTTCACGAACCAAAGAACATTTTCTTTGACCCAAGGAAATCATGCAGCTGGAATGTAATCATAACAATAGCTTGCAAATATATACTGTCCCATTATCATTGTCATCATCATAGTTTGATATAATGGGCAGAGAATTGGCCTCAGAGGCAAGAACCAATCAGTAAACAAGTATTTATTAAGTGCTTGTAATGTGCCATGAACTATGCTAAGTTCCGGGGATGCAGTAAAATAAGTCAAAACAATCCTTCAAGAAATTTCCATTCTTAATGAGAGTGACAACATATATAAATCAAACATATGAGATGAATGCAGAGTAGAGAAAAGGTGACCTTAGAGAAGATGGCATTGGAAGGTGCAGAGAGTAGGAATATCCTCCCAAGTGGGGAGCTACCACTTGAGTTGTTATCAGTTGGAGGCTGGGAAGAAGATAATTCCACACATGGAGAAAAAAAGATCAACAAGGATAAAGATAAAGAAGTTATTTGATTTGGCAAGAAAAAAGTACTAACTTTGGAAAGAGCAGTTTTAGTTGAATGATAGAGCCATAATTCAAGTGGCAGAGAATTTAGGAGAGAGTAAGAGAAAAGGGGGCAGGTAGGTGATACAGTGGACAGAGTGCAGGGCCTGGAGTCAGGAAGGTTCATCTTCCTGAATTCAAATCTAGGTTCAGATGCTAACTAGATGTATGATCCTGGGCAAGTCATTTCACCCAGTTTACCTCAGTTTACTCATCTGTAAAATGAGTTGGAGAAGGAAATGTCAAACCACTTCAGTTTACTTGCCAAGGAAACCCCAGTGGTGTCACAGAGAGTTGGATATGACTGAAACAATTAACCAACATCAACAGAGAGGAGAGGAAGTTGAGGCTCCCATTGGAGACAGCTTTCTCAAGGAGTTTAGTTGAAAAGGGGGGTAGAGATAAAGAAATAAAGTTATCATAGCTTGTGGGGAAGATAGTATCTAGTAAGTTGTTGGTTCGTTTATTTGTTTTGGAGATGAGGGAAACAGGTATCGATATATAGGGAAAGTGTGAAAACTAGAGAGAAGTGCCTGACACATAATTAGTACTTAATAAATGTTTACTGATGGATCGATCCATCGATTGATTGGTTGATATAATGGTAGGGGCAATCTACTGGAGAAGACAGAAAGAGATGGCATTGAGTGTATATATAAAAAAATTAATCTCAGAAAGCAGAAGGAGCAGATCATTCTCAGAGAATGGAGTGAAGGACAGGAAATCAGTAAGTGACTTCAGAGTGATACAAGATGAGGGAGAGAGAAGACAGAGTTCTTGGCAAATAGTCTCAATTATTTCAATGAAATATGAGGCAAAGATCCTCATCAGAGAGAGGGAGGAGAGTACCATGGGAGGTTTGAGGAAGAAATAAAGGTTTGGAGTAACCAGGGGAGGGGAACCTGTAGCCTCCAGGCCACATGTGGCCCTCTAGGTCCTCAAGTATGGCCCTTTGATTGAATCCAAATTTACATTTTAATTCCCCTTAATAAAAAGATTTGTTTTGTGAAGTTTGGATTCAAAGGGTCACACTTGAGGATCTAGAGGGCCATATGTGGCCTCCAGGCTGCAGATTCCCTACCCCTGGACTATCTGCTATTGTGAGTGGGATAGGGAATCAATTAGGGATCAGGAATACAGTTGCCTTGTTGTACCCAGTTGAGATTAATTAGTATGAGTTTTCAACAGACCCAGTCACTTGGTTTAGTGATTTTCTACAGTTCTCTTTAACAGCATATGAGTAAGGGCAGAGGCAGATGGTGAAAGTGAACCAGGGTCAGCATTTGGCAACAAGTGGTCAGCAATAGGACAAGGAAATGAAGGAATGAGGGATTCAAGAGAAAACAGCGCATAGTTGAACTGGTTCAGCAAAGGGTCAAGATGGGCAATAGAAGAGTATAATTAGAAAAGGGAAAAAAAAGGAGAATATAACTAGAGCAGGGATACCTGGGTTCAATTTCTTTCTCTTCCTGGCTGTGTGACCCTGGGCAAGTCACTTAACCTCTTGGTGTCCTAGGCATCTCTCTAAGCCACAGAGAAGGTGGCAGCTTGCATCGGCAGAAAAAATGCTCTATACCAATGAAATCAAAGTCCCATTTCCTTATTATGTCATCATTATTAATAATTAACATGAATGCTTGGAGAATCTATGTCAGCATGTGGAACTCCTGCAAATCCCAACTCCTCTAAGACATAACTGATAAGCCTTAGGGAGATGCTGGAATCACATTGTAAACACTCAATGGAAATTTATTAAAGACCTACTATGCACTAAGCATTTGTTTAGGTACAGGGAATATATAGACAAAAAAGAAACAGTATCTTCAAGAATGTTGACATTCTCTAATAGAAGTTAAGTAATTTGCTCAGAGTCACATATTTATTAAGTGGCAGAGATGGAATTTGAACGCAAAGGTTCCTGACTCCAGGCCCAAGACTCTATCTACTATGTCACATTTATTTACACAATTTCAATATTAATTTTTCAATTTACATTGTGTCTTAAGGTTTAGAAAACACTATCCTCACAATCCCTGAGTTGTAGTGCAAACATTATTATCTCCCTTTTATAAATCATAGGATGCTAGAATTAGGTATAGAAGGGACCTGAGAAGCCATCTAGTTTAACCTCTTCCTTTTGCAGATGAGGAAATTGAGGCTCAGAGGGGGAAGGGACTTGCTCAAGGTCACCCAGAGTTGAAATCAGGACTTCCCCCTCCAAATCCAGTCATCTTTCCATGGTACTGCATTGAGGAAACTGAAGTAAGAGATGAAATCCACCTGCCCAAGGTTACACAGATAGTAGGTGGTACTCAATCTTACTTCTTCTGGCTCCAAATTCAGTCTTCGGTTTTGGTTATTGCTCTCTCCTGAACTCAGTTTAATCAATAATGTTAACCTTCACAACCCCATCCTGTGTCCTACAATCAATTAACCACAGTGCCTCAGGAGCTGCAATTTCTATTGATCTGTTTCTTCTCAGAGACATAGAATGACAGAATTTGAGAATTGGAAAGAATCACAACAGTCATATAGTGCAACCCATTCTTGTCAAAGAATCTTTCCCACTACACCATAGCCAACAAGTGGTCATTCAGCTTTTATCTGAAAGCCTCTACTGAAGCAAAATCCATTCTTTTCCAAGGCAGCCCATTCTACTTTGGGAAAGAGGTCTAATAGGAAGGTTGGGTGGGGGGGGGGAGGTTATTCTCCTCACATAAAGCTTCTTTGCAATTTGGGATGGACAGATTTGGCATGGAAAAGACCTTAGAAGTTAATTAGTCCAGTTCCTTTATTTTACAGATAAGGACATCAAGGCTTGCAGAGGCTGTTACATCAGTGAGATCACACTAGTGGTAAGTGATAGAATCTGGATCCCAACCAGGGTGTTTATTTATCTCATCTGGAAACAAAACTGAACAAGTGTAATCCCTCTTCCATGCTTGAAGGTCACTGTCATGAACTCCCTGAGTCTCCCTTTTTACAAAACAATAGTCCCTAATTTCCTCCAATTGCTCTTTAATTGGTATGGACTCAAGACCCTTGACAATTCTGGTAGACCTCCTTGGATGTTCTCCATTTCATCAACAGTCTTAATAAACTGACTGCCCAGAACTGAATGCTGATCTGATTGAAGCAAAGTACAGTGAAATTCTAACGTCTTTATTCCTGGAATTTATGTCTCTCACAAAGCCTACATTTGCATGACTTCCTGTGGTATCTCCCTGTTATCTTACATTGAGAATACAGCCATTAATAAGTCTGTTTTTCTGAGAAATTAGTCTCAAAGCATGTCAATTTGATCTTGTACCTATGAAACTTTGAAGGAAAGTATACTTTTGTCTCTTTTAAATTTCATCTTTTCAGATCCAGCCAAATGTTCTGTCCTGCCAAAGTCTTTTTGGACCCTGTGAGCTATTCCTTCCATTTTGTGTTACCTGAAAATTTGATCTCTTTCTTTACCCAACAAATTGATGAATCTGTTAAAGAGTCTAAGGCCCAGCATGGAACCCTGGGGCATTCTCTAGGTCACCCCCTTCTGAGATGACTTCAAATCATGATGATCAGTCTTTGAAACCAACCATTCAACCAATTCTCAATCCATCTACTTCAATTCATCTAATTGTATTACCATCTAGTCCAGGGCTTCTGAAATTTTTCCATTCTTGACTCCTCTTCCCATTGTGGCAGCATTCATTGTCAAGGTATGGCCTGAGAGCATGTGCAGTAAAAAGTGCACATGCTTTGTGTTCAAAACCAAAGCTTCATTGAAGTTGCATGACACAACACAGGCAAGTGCTGCCAGAAACACCTCAGATTAATGACACTTTTGATTTTTAATTAATTTTTGGTTGTGGGGGTTGTTGTGCATTCAGAAACCTTTTATTGTTGCCATTTTTTTCATGATCCCATATGAGATCATGACCCACAGTTTAAGAAATTCTGATCTAGACTACCACTCTTCCTTTCCGCAATAATAGAATTAGTTAATTAATTAGACATTTATTAAGTACCTAATCATATGACAGGCATTGTTCTAGGCACTGGTAATACAAATATATAAAGTCATAGAATCATACATTTAGAGCAAAAGAGATCATAGAGACTACTGAGGCCAACATCCTTATTTTAAAAATGAGGATACTTAGGCCCAGAGAAGTCAGGTGACTTGTCCAGGACTATGCCTCCTCTCAAGGAGCTTACATTCTATTTAGGGACTACATCTGCACAAGTAAGTAAATGGAGGGCATGTGAAAAATACTCTGTAAAGAGATAAGGGAGCACTAAAAACTAAATCAGGGAAGAATTCTTGAAGAAGCTGTAATTTGAGCAGAACCTTGAATGGAGCCAGGAGTTCTAAGAGTTAGAAGTGAGGAAGGAGAACATTCTAGTTCTAGAGGACACTTGATACAAAGGCACGGATGGGAGATGGAATGTTGTGTACAAGGAACATCAAGTGACCAGTTTGGCTCAAATATGGAGTGTGGGAGGAGGAAAAATATGCAATAGCCTTGAATTGGAGGCTGGAGGCAGATTGCCAAGGACTTTAAGCACCAGAGAGAGAACTTTGTATTTATCTCATCTCAGAGGCAATGGGGAACCAATGAAGCATCTCAATCAGAGAAGTGACACTCTCAGACTTGCAGTTTTTTAATATCAATTTGACAGCTGTGAGGACAGTGAATTGGAGAAGGAAGAGATTGGAGACAGGGAGAACATAAGAAAATACTGCAATAGATTAGGTGAGAGGTGATGGGTCCTAGAACCTGGGTGGTTGTGGTAGTAGAGTAGAAGAAGGGAAGATATAAGAGTTATTGAAGACATACGTCCATAGGGCTTGATCACTGATTGGACATGGGGAGGGGGTGAGAAAATAAAGAATTAAGGATGACTCCTATGTTTTGAACCTGGGTAACTGAAAAAAAAATGGTGGTGTCATTAAGACAAATAAGGAATTTAGGAGGAGGGATAGGTTTGGGGCAGGGGGAAAGATAATCAGTTCTGTTTGGGGCATGTTAACCTTGAGTTGTTTACTGGACATCCACATTTTTAAAAAATGTCCAATAGAAATATCAATCAGGCAATTGGTAATCTGAGCCTGAAGCTAAGGAAGGTAGGGACTGGATATATAGATTTGAGAACCATTTGCACAGTGACCATAGTCAGATCCCTGACAGTGGATCAAAACATTGGAAGAATGTAGAGAGAAGAGAGAACTGAGACCATAGCCCTGGGAGTATAGCGAAATATAAAAGTCAGGACATAATTGATGATCCTGAAAAGCAGACTGAGAAAGAGTGGCCAAAACAAGGAAGAGAAGGATCAAATACTTTATCAAATGATGTTCTAATATCTGTGTAAACAATCCAACTCTTTTGCCTGATTTACCAGATTAGTAACCAAGTCCAAAAAGGAAAGGAGGTTAGTGTGTCACTCGTCATCTATCTAATGATTCACTCTAGAGATTTCTCAGGAATCAAAGTGAAACTCACTAGCCAGTAGATACATGACTCTGTTTTCTTCTCTTTCTTTCTTTCTTTGTTTCTTTTTTCTTTCTTTCTTTGTTTCTTTTTTTTCTTTCTTTCTTTCTTTCTTTCTTTCTTTTTTCCTTCCTTCCTTTCTTCCTTCCTTTCTTCCTTCTCTCTCTCTCTCTCTCTCTCTCTCTCTCTCTCTCTCTCTCTCTCTCTCTCTCTTTCTTGCAAATCACAACATTTGCCCTTTACCAATCCTGGGATACCCCTCCCAATTCCCATCATCTTTCAAAGATCATTGTGGCTCACCAAGCACTCCTTTCAGTACTCATAGATGTATTTCATGTGGGGCAGGTTAAATAAATTCATCAAGGGCAGCTAGATTCTCTATTATTGCCTTACTTATCTTACAGATCAGGTCCCTCTTAGTCATTTGGATTCTCTTTTCTAATTCAAAGGCTATTGGGAGAAGGGGGAGGAAAAAAATGCAAAATAAGGACTGAGGGACTCTGCCTTCTCTTGGTTATTAGTTATCTCTGGAATAATCCACCCTAAACAATGGTCCTAGCTTTTCTTTGAACCTCCCTATTTTTCCTAATAATAGGTTTTTTAGGCAGTTTTTTGTTGTTGTCCTTAACTTTCCTTACCAGACATAACTCATCTGAGTTCTTTCACCACTCCCATTATTCTTAGTCATTAAACATTTATTAAGGGTCTGCTAGTTGCCAGGCAGTGTGCTAAACATTGGGAATGGAAAGAAAGTTAAAAGATAGTCCCTGCTCCCACAGGTCTCACAGTCTAATGAAGGAGACACATGAAAAACAACTTTGTACAAACAAGCCATTCAAACTGTCTTGCCTGCCTTTACATCTTCTGAACATTTCATTTAAAAACATTGAAGGTGGTTAACAAGTCCCTTGTGTCAAAATATTTCTCTTTTTTATTCCTCTTTATTAGAATTGGTTCTCTTTTTGTGTTCAGAATTTAAATCTTGAGTCTACCTTTCTTGGACTAGTTTCTCTTATAGAATGCTAAGATGGACTCCTACCTCTCCTTTTTCCAAAGAACTCTTTGTAATATGTTGTCTTAAAATCCAAGGGGCATGTCAGACTATTCCCAGACTCCCTCTCTTTTGATATCACAAACTCTAGGAAAGATTTTATGCTCTGTCCTGAGGTTCTCCTCAATTCTACTCCAGCAATCAGTTCCTCTCTGTTGGTGAGAAGCAAATCTAAAATACAATTGTCTCTTGTGGCTTCCTCCACCTTTTTTGAAGGATAAAATTATGCTTAAGGAAAATCAAGAAGCAGCTTTGGATTTGGCAGAAAACACCATTAATTTTCTGGATAAAAGAAGTTCCCCATCCCTACTATATCCCTGCCTCTGTGTCAGGCTTGTATCTTATTTCCCCAAAGTCTTCATCAGCTTTCTTCTTCTGTCCAGGTTGTACACCCCTTGACAAAACTGCCTCTTTTGACTTATACCCCAGTATTCCAAATCATGAGATCTCTTTCTGTTCCTTTGACTTCCTCATGCGGGTAAATCTCAAAATACATTTTTTTCCACCTTTATTTCCTCTATTTCTACACTTTGAATAAGTGTACCTGTCTAGAGCTATAGTCCAGTCATGAGTTTCATCAAACCAAATATTAGTAATACTCATGCCCATGCCTGGAATGCTCTCCACCCCACCCCACACTTAACCTCTACCTCCTGGCCTCTCTGGCTTCCTTCAAGACAACTAAATTTCCGGGTCCTCTGGGAAACCTTTCCTGGTTTCTCCAGCTCAGTTCCCAGGTCCTGCCCCCATCCCCATTAATATCTTCTGTTTTCAGATGACATTGTCCACTTTGCATATATTTTGTATCTATCTAGTTTTTACATGTTTTCTCCTCCATTAGAATGTATACTCCCTGAAAAAGGACTGTTTTTGTGTCCCTACATCTTAACACAGTGTTTGGCACAAAGGTGACATAGTGGATGGATCTCTGGACCTAGATTTAGCAAGACCTGAGTTAGAGTTCTACCTAAGATGCTAACTAGTTGAGTGATCTTGGGCAAAATGTTTAACCTCTGCCCTCCTCAGGTTCCTCTTCTATGAAATGTGGCTAATAAGAGCACTTACCTCCCAGCCTTGTGAGGGTAAAATGAGCTAGTATTTGGCATGTGCTTCATAAACCTTAAAGCGATATATATATATATATATATATATATATGCAAGCTATTATCATCAGTAATAATAATAAATGCCATTGACAGACCATCTCTTTTCACTAGGATATCTTCTGGTTCTCTGTGTGTGGGTTAAACTCTATGCAATTAAGTATAGACATTTAAGAATGTGGTTTTTATTCTTGACTCCAGTTCATAGAATTCATCTCCTAGGATTTTCTGCTTGTGTGAACTGACGTTTTTCTTTCTACACTATAGTTTCTCTCTATAGAAGATCTATATCAATTTCCCCTTTTCTCATTCCCCCATATTTTGTTTCTTTGTTTAAAACTCAAGATACTAGGCAAATACACGCTTATGTTAGGTACAGCCCATCCCCAGCCAAGAGATTGTAATTCTCATATTTTAAGCATTGTGCAAAATTGCAAATCAATTTCTCAGTCACCATTCTCTTAGTGAACTGTTTAGTTATCAAATCAATCCTTGTTTTCATCATCCTTTACCTGCCCACCTCTAATCTTGTTTCTTGCCCAAGACTTCATAGTCTTTGTCTTGCTTGCCCTCTGCTGACCCTTTAGGGAGCCATGGCAAGCTCCTCTGTTCAGGAGCCAGAATAGAAGAGAGGAAGGAGGACCTGGGCAATGAGTTCATAAAAAACAGAGAGGGTTGGATCTCTGCTTTAAATTCTTGATTTAATGAATTAAGAAAACAGATATTTCTCTTGCTCCCTGAAATTTCCACTATCCAGAGGCAGTGTTGTATAGTGATTGGTGTGGTGGATGTGAAATCAAGAAAATCTACCTTTAAATTCTACCTGTCACATTTGCTAGCTGTGTGACTGTGGGCATGTCCCTTATTCTCTTTGGCCCTCACTTTCATTATCTGTCAAAATGAAGGAGTTTGATAGCTAAGGTTCTTTTCAGCTCTAATATATGAGCCTATGATCTGAGGTGTCAAAAGGAGGGGAAAATGACTCCACCTGTACTCCTTCTTGTTGCTTCCTTGTACCAATGAGATATCAAGAAATAGAGCTGAAGCTATGCTTTATCCCAAAGCATTACTGCATCTATTTCTGGGAAAAGTCATTTCTTAAAAGAGATTTAGCTGCAAAACGAACTTTCAGATTTTTGTGTGCTAGCTTTCTGGGCAGCTAAGCTGTATGCAAATAATAGAAGACACAGGATTTTTCTTAAAGTTTTATAATCGCATGATGGCTATTTACAATCATGTGGGTTGTGTTTTGTGATCATTTATTACCTCTTTTTTTAATGAATTAGTGCATCTGGTACATTTCAGCTCAGGTACACAATGATTCTATTTGGTTTACATCATTCATTATAGAAGATAGAGAAACAGAGGACAGGACTCTGCCAGGTAACATGATAAACTAAACACAGGTGGGGAAGGAGATGTGAACTCCACATCTGGACTCATTCATCTCTTTCCCTCCTGACTTCAAGAAAAGGAAAGTAGTCATAACTCAAAGATAGTGATCATTTCTGAGATTTCTTCCATAATTTTCTAGGTTGGAGCTCAATTTCCCAAATGCCAAGAAAGAAACGATGCAAAATTGTGCATGCCAACCACAGCTACCCTCTTTAACATGATTTCATCAGAGTGGCAGAATTTGCCATATTTAGTGCCTTATCTCTATAAATGAACAAAGCCTTATATTCTTCATGAGACAATAAGGTTTAGAGTTTTCAGGCACCTAGGAGAGTCAATGACACTGAGCAAATCTAAATACAAAACCTTGGGCTAGACAGTAGGGACAACAACAACAAAAAGAACTTTCCCTCAAGAAGATAAGGAACCTCTTAATTTTACAAATGGGGAAGTGGGTCAGGAGGGGAAAAGAGACTTGCACGGGGGCACCAAGGTAGTTAGTTAGCAGCAAACCCAAACATCTCTCCAAATCTAATATGCCATGATGCCCTTAATGAAGAACACTCCATATAACTAATAGACTGACTCCAGCAATAATGCTTTAATAATTACTGACAAGTATATAGTGCTTGAAAATTTTGTAAATCGCTTTCACAAATTTTATCTCAGTTGAGCCTCACAGCAATATTCTGAGATGTGTATTATAAATCTCCTCCCTAAAAATGGAAAAAACCGAGGCTCACAGAGTTAAAGGGACTTAGCTTGGCCACATATCATATTTGAAGACAGGTCATCATAACTTCAGGTCTAGCACTGAAGACATCACACCTAAAAATCTTGTCTTTCTTCAGATAAATTGTTGCTGTGCCAATTTGAAAGCTGAGAGCAATGTACTACAGAAGGGACTTTCAAACAGCTGTCTTCACATATGGATTCTGTTCTTAAACCCACTCACAATTCTATGAGAAAATTGGCAAATTATTTCTACTCAATAGCCTTTAGTTTTCCAAACTTAAAAAACATT
Organism: Pseudochirops cupreus; assembly: GCA_028627135.1. Lineage (NCBI taxonomy): Eukaryota > Metazoa > Chordata > Mammalia > Diprotodontia > Pseudocheiridae > Pseudochirops > Pseudochirops cupreus. Next base: position 387,333,589 of record CM053583.1, read on the forward strand.
AGGATAATCCCCATGCTGGCTCTCCCTGATGAGACAATGAATGAGTCACGCTAATCAAGTGTTCTGAGATTCCCTAAAGAAAGGCTTTAGCCAAGCACAAAGAATTATGATTACAGAAAATATGTATTCTTGCCACTATAAAATATAAGCTCTTTGAAGGGAGGAACTGATTTTTATTTTTAATATGTATTTCCCATGCCTAGTACAAAACCTGGTATGCAACAGGCATTTAATAAATGTGTTGAATTTAATGGAATCTTTACAACAGTGCTTGGAGGAAAAGATTAGGATATTTCGAAGGACTGAAAAGCAAGTCATTTGTCCAAGAAATCAGTGGGGAAAGTCTCTTTTGCCAAGTTCCTTGCTGATGTTGTCAGGAAACTATCTCAGTTCCTTAATGGGACAATTTCAGAGTTCCAGAACCAGGAAGTAACTCATAGGCTAAGTAATTCAAACCTCATTTTCACAGATAAGGTAGCTGAGGCCAGAGGGTAAAAAAGTGACATATTAAGTGGCAAAGCTGAAACTTAAACCCAGATTGTCTAACTTTCTTCAGCTAGGACTCTTGGTCATGCCGTCACACATTCATGGTTTACTTGCAAAATCTGGATTAGTCATTTATTTCTTCACCTTTTGGTCAGAAGCTTAGGTTTGTCATGATAATGGGGAAAAGGATACGGAATTGAGAGCAGATTCGGGGGAAACACCTTGCCTTGATATCGGGCTACATGTTATTATTCACATTGTATCTTTAAATGTTATTAGTTTCCACTAATTTGCTATGAATCATATATTAATCATATAATAATTTTGCAAAGTGGAAACTCCACTGGAAGTATGATCCAAATATCTCAATTCTAGTCCTGAGTGCAAGGCTTACCAGCTGTGTATGACCTTGTCTGTTTGCTCATAATAAAGATAGCTAATATTTACATAGCACTTTGAGGTTTGCAGAATACTTTATCTGTTCTCTGTCTCTTTTTCTCATTGTCTCTGTGTGTGTCTATCTCTCTGTCTCTCTGTCTCTATCTCTGTCTCTTTCCCTCTCTTTGTTACTCTCTGTCTCTGCCTCTCTCTCTCTCTCTCTCTCCCTCCCCCCCTCTTTCTCTCTCTCCATCTCCCTCTGCCTGTCTGCCTCTTTCTCTATTTCTGTCTCTGTGTGTCTTGCTCTCCCTCCCCCTCTTTGGGTGTCTTTCTTTCTTTCTCTGTCTCTGTCTCTCTGTATATGTCTATGTCTCTGGATCTCTCCATCTCTCTCTCTGTTTCTCTCTCTCTCTTCTCTCTGTTTCTCTGTCTCTCTGTCTCTGTGTGTGTGCTGTGTGTGTGTGTGTGTGTGTCTCCTTTCAGAAAGAAGAAATGATGATTAGTCTCAAGCCACATACCTAGTGGGCAGAACTTGAGCCCAGATGCTTTTTGTCCCCTAGCGTTCTTTCTGTTACCCTGAATGCCAAAGAGGGTTAGCTTTTGTGTTCAAAGACCCAGGTTCAAATTGTCCCTGTCACACCCCTCATGTATCCTCAGATGAGCCCCTTCTCCCCTCTTAGCTTCAGCTTCCTCATCTATAAGAAGAAGGGGCTTGGCTGCCATAACCTGGACAGGTTCTTCTAGTGCTAAGATTCCACTGGGCAGAGCACAGCCCACATTCCCCATATGTGGCTCCTTTAAATCTGTATGATTGGGGAGCAGAATAGAAATGCAGCTTATGTAATAACCCCACCTAGGAAAGCCTTTGGTAATTTCCATTTTTATCAATTAATTAAAATCCTGCACAGCATGAACAGGAGGTCAAGCAATAGATGGTTTCATTAATTGGATATTAAATAATGAGGCTGATACAATTTTGGCTTTAGGGGGAATATTTTATTGCTCTCTGTATCTTGCCATTGTCTTTTACTTTTCTTTATTTTTTGGGGGGGAGGAAGAAATATATTGGTGCAGGTTTTGCTAAACCATGTCATCATTTTGTTCAATAAATACACTAGGCTACATCACAAAGTTCCTCCCAGTCACCAAATGTGTTAGAAGACTGTTTGAAAGAGACATTTATTGGTTTCTTTCCCCTGCTGAATGAACCCTGTGTCTCTAGTAAACAAATGCTGCACCTGAGATGTTCTGTCCTTGGATTCAGCACAAAAATAGAAGATAAAAATGAGAGAGTAATTATGTTTTGCACTTGCTAATGAAATGATTAGAAGATAATATTGCATCCACATAATGAATGCGTTTTGTGAGAGTTGCCCCTAAGAAACTGGGAGAGGGTCGGAAAGAGGTAAGACAGTAGAAAGAATGACGGATATGGAATTTGAGGATCTTGGTTTAAACCGTGTCTCTATCACTCACTACCAGTGTGTGTGACCTTGGTTAAATCATTTCCCCTCTCTAGGTTTGCCTATAAAATGAGAGAATTAGACTATATGACCTCAAAGTTCCCTCCCAGCTGGAAATCTTTCTATTTGATCCAGTAAAATAGAAAGAACCAGAATGAAGCTCTTGCAACTTGGATTCTTATTCTGGTCCAACCATTAGCCCATTAGAATTATAGTTTCATAGCCGGGTAAGCCCTCTGGGTCTCATTTCCCCCACCTGTAAAATGAAGTACTCGGATTTAAGGTACCTTCAAGCTCTAAGTGTCTATAATGCTTCTCAGTGTTGAAATAGGCATCATTGAATCTACCCCTTCATTTCATGGATGAAGAGGAGGAAGCGGAGAGAGATAAAGCAAGGGTCTCATCTCTAGAGCTGAAAGAGATGTTAGAGGATCATTTAATCCAATCTTTTTATTTTATGGATAAGGAAGCCAAGGCCTAGATAGGTAAAGTGGTCAAGGTCACCAGTATCTTCCCTGATTTGGAATGGGTGTCAGTTACATGATTTGGAATGCAATTGATCAATTTGGCCAGTTGGCAAGTAATGAAAAGAAGCAAAATATCCTGCTCAGTTTTAGAAGCCAGGTTGAGGCCAACAGAAAGTGATACCCAAAGGACATCACTGAACAATTGACTTTAATAGGTAATCATCTTCTATTTATCTCATGATTAATCTTGGCTCTCTGCAGTAGCTCAAATAGGTCCAGGCTTGAATCCAACTTGACGATAGAAACATAAGGAGAGCATATTGCAGACTGAGACTATTGTAGAGCTTTGCCTTATGCCTACATAGAGTAAATCTCATTAATTCAGACCTCCAAATCTGAAGATTTCTGATTATTTGGATATAAACTCAGATAAAATTTACTTTCTTTCAAAAAATTGATCAAGGAATGACTAAATGAACAAATTAATTGGGTAATTTTGTCAAGAAAATATTTAGCTAGTTTAAGGAAACAAAATTTTGCTTTAAAAATATACATTTATCATTGAATGCATCTTTTTAATATTAGAATCTTCTCTCAGGCTTAACTCAGTTCTCACCTCTTCTGTGAAGCCTTCTCTGATTCCCCTTCTATCCTGGTTGGAAATGTTGTCTTTCATCAAATTTCATAGAACCCTTTTTGGATCTCTCTTTTGTCCTTAGGAGTCCCTCACTTACATTATATTCATCAGTGTCTTTATTTCTGGAGGTTTTAGGCTAGGAGTGGGGAACCTACATTAGGCATCAGGAAGCATTAATAATGAGGGCAGAATTTGGAGTCACTTGACCTGAATTCAAATGTTTACAACTACTTTTTCCCTATGTGACTGAGAACTAGTCTCCTAACTTTTTCCAATCTCAGTTTCCCCATCTATAAAATGAGAGGGTCCCTAGACAACTTCTAAGCAACCTTTGAGCTTTAGATTAAGGTCTTTTAAGCAAGTATCTCTACCACCAGCACCCCCACTACTCAGCAAAAGTGAGGTCATGTGAATTAACAAACATTTATTGAGTTCCTACTGTGTTCCAGGCATTGTACTAAATCCTGGGGATAAAAAGAAAGACAAAAAAAGCTTCCCTGTTCTCAAAGAATTCACAGACTAATAAATGATACAACTGAATACAACTATAAACATCAGCCATACAGAAGGATAATTGGAGATAATCAACCAAGGGAAGGCACTAGAACTAAGAAGGATCAGAAAAGTCTTCTTTTAGAAGGTAAGATTTCAGCTGGGCCTTGAAGGAATCCAGGGAAGCCAGGCATCAAAGATGAGGAAGGAGAGAAGTCCAATCATGGAGTATAACCAGTAGAATACCACTGTGCTATAAGAACTGATGAGCTCAGGGATCTTAGGAAAACATGGATAGACTTGCATGAAATGATGAAGAGTGAAATGAGCAGAACCAAGAGAACATTGTATAGCGTAACAGCAATATTGTTTTAAGATCAACTTTGAATGACTAAATCATTTTGACTGTTATAATTACCCAAATTAAACTACAAAGACATATGAAGGAAGATACTATCTGTATCCAAAGAAAGAACTGATAAATAGAAGTATGTAAAGAATGATTTTAGAATATACTTTTTTGCATATATATGCATATTTACACATAAACATATTAGATACATATTCAACTATGGTATCCATTTCTAGAGGAGGGAAGAAAAAAAAACATGATAACTTTATTATATATTTAAAAGGAATAGAAGGTTGTTCACAATAAATTTGCAGTTTCCTGTGCAATCATTTTTTTAAAATTATACTGTGTAAAGGACATATATGTTTTATTTGATAAATTAAAAATAAAATAAATTTTTAGAAATCTTAAAAGAAAATGAATAGAGTTGGGAGGTAAATTTTTTTTTGTACAAGGAAAGGCAAGGACCTAGTGTCGGATTACGTGCAGCATAGGAGAGAAGGAGGAGAGTAAGGTGTGAGAAGACTGAAACATTAAGAGATTAGGTTATGAAGGGCTCTGAATGTCGATGAGAGGCTTTTACATTTAATCCTGGAGGTGATGAGCAGTGGAATTTATTGAAGGGCATGACATTATCTGACCTATACTTTAGGAAGATCAATTTCTATTTTCTTTTTTTTTCCTTTTTTTTGGAGGGGGGAAGGTAGGGCAGTTGGGGTTAAGTGACTTGCCCAAGGTCACACAGCTAGGGTTTTTTTGTGTGTGTGTTAAGTGTCTGAGACCCGATTTGAACTCAGGTCCTCCTGACTCCAGGGCTGGTGGTCTATTCACTGCACCACCTAGCTGCCCCTAGATCAATTTGATAGCGAAATGGGAGATGGATTGGAGTGAAGACAGACTTGAAGCAGGGAGACTAACCCAATGGGTTACTACAATAGTCCAGGAATGAGGTGAAATAGGCCTGCATCAAGATGGTGGCAGTGTCAGAGGATACATAGGGCAAATAAGAGAGATGTTATAAAGATAAAATTGACAGGACTTGGCAAGAGATAGTATTTGGGACTGGGGTGAGAAGTTAAGGCTGACACTTGGGTTGCAAGCCTAGATAATGGGAAAGGGGTAAAGGGAGATGATGGTCTCCTTGATGATAATAGGAAAGTTAGAAACAAAGAGGTGTCTGTGGTGGGAAGGAGGTGGGGATAATGAGTTCAGTTTGTGATGTGTTGAAGTTTAAGATGTCAATTGGACATCAATCTTAAGATGTAAAAGAGGTAGTTAGAGATGTGAATCTAGAGGTTAGAAGAGAGGTTAGGGTGGGAAAAACAGATGTGAGAGTCATTAACATAGAGATAATAACTGAATTCAGGAAAGCAGAAGAGATTACCAGGTGAAATAACAGAGAGAGAGAAAAGAAGAGGACCCAGGACAGTGCCCTGTGGGACACTCATCTACTAAGCATGACATGGATAAAGATCACTAAAGGACACTGAGGAATAATAATCAAAGACGTGGGAGAACCAGGATAGAACAATATCATGGAAACCTAGAGAGAAGAGAGTATCAGGGAGAAGAGGGGGATCAACAGTGTCAAAGGCTACAGAAGGGGAGGGGGAAAGGAGTATTAGATTGGACAATGAATGACTTTTTAAAAGAATTCTTTGTGTCTCCAGGACCTAATATAGACACTTAATAAATGGAAATCGAATGGGATTAGGTTGAATGGAAATGCCTCCAATTGAATTTCCTCACTAAAGCAAGATCTCCTTGAGGCCTTCTACTGATAGCACTTTGCTTATCTAGTGTAAATTACTCAAGTATCTAGAAAAAATAAAGTTGAATTTCTAAGCATTGATAATTAGGATGTTTCCTATTTAAACCAGCTAGCCTGGTGTGCCCTCTCCCGACCAGTTCCTGGTGCCTTCCTCTCCGAGGTTAGTATGTATTTTTTGTGTATATCTTATACATACCTATACATGTATTGTACATGTCATCTCTCCGCTCAACTGGATGTAAGTTCCTTGAGGCCAAGTAATATTTCATCATTGATTTTTGTATCTTTAGCACATGGTACATACCATCGTAGATGTTTGATAAATTCTTATTGATTGATTGGTTAAGAGAGTGCATAAAAGTATATCTAGAATGTAAATTCCTCAATCACTACATTGCTGTCTCTAGTTGTTAGCTTTTGTTGTCCAGTCACATCCAGCTCTTCATGACCCCATGGACTTGTCTGTGGGGTTTTCTTGGCAAAAATACTGGAGTGATTTACCTGTTTTCTTCTCCAGTGTGTCCCTATTTTACAGATGAGGAACCGGGGCAAATACAGGGTAAGCAACTTGCCTAGGGTCACATAGCTAATAAGTGTCTGAGGCTGGATTTGAACTCAGATTTTCCCGATTCCAAGCCTAGTGCTCTATCTGCTGTGCCACCTAGCTACCCCAGTTGTTATTACTCCCTTAAAATTAGTTTGTATTAAATCTCTCTCTATATGTAATATATATAAACATATACTTACATGTATATAAATATCATTTGTATGAATATACGTGTGATTAACACAGAACAATGTATATGCATATGTAACATAAATAATAGAAATATATGCTATAAGGTATAAATATTAATATAATAAAAATTATCAACATAAAAGATTGTATGTAAATATATACAATATTATATGTGTGTGCACAAATATATAATTTTGCATGAATCACACATGTATACATACACATGTTTAAATTTATAATTATACATACACTTACATATGTTTTATATTAACTATGCATATATGTATATTTCTTTACTGTGAACTTACTGTCTCCTCCCCATAAAATGTATGCTCCATGAGGGTAGAAACTCCTTTGTCTTTGCATCCCTAGGATTCTGAGGTGTTTACCACACAAGAAGTATTTTTAAAATGATTGTTAAATTAAATTAAAAATAATTTTGAGATACAGAAAGAACTAGTAATAGGGAAGCGGGGTCATAAAAGACCTTGTGTGAAAGATGACAGCTGAGCTGCCCTTTGAAGAAAGCTAAAGACTCTACAAGAGGAAAGATAAGGGGGTCAGGTCAGGGGGAGTGAGTACATTGGGGACTAATTGTTCAAAGGCATAGAGGCAGAAAATACTGATTGGAGTCACATTCTCAAAACCTAACTCTATCCAACGGAAGTATCCAAAAGGAGAAAATTGATTCTGACAGCTGGAATTTTATTCATCCCTAATTTTCAGTCCCTACCCATTTTTCTAACCTAATCTCTAATTTGCTGGCTCCAAGGCCAATAAAAGATCGAGTATCTGTGGACTGATTTTTACCTTGCCAGGAGTTCTTTTGACGCTTCCACTAGAAGATTTTTTGTCGGCCTAATTCAATGCTTGTGCTTTAAGTTTTGTGCCCAATACCAGCCCATTTGCCAGACCAGTTTTCCCTCTCATTCTTAATAATTCTGCTTCCATACTGTAATTTTCCCTTTGTGTGCTATCTTTAAAAGTTTGAATAACAAAAAGGAACAGCTGGCGGATAAACAGCCAAACTTCTGAAGAACAAAAGAAATGAAATATTCGAAGATGATAAGTTTGACAAAATGGATTCAGTAAAATGAGTGTTTTTGTAACAAGTGATAATTTTTAATTTCATTCTCTGAATGATAAACAATGCTAAATAATTTCACAAATACTCCTTCCTGCAAAGCCAAATAGTAATTTCTGTGCCTGCTTAGCAATATTCCTTTTCTAGTAGATTAGCATAACAGCTGTAAGTATAGAAATCTGCACAGTTTTTGCAAGCCTTGATTTTATCCATCTTGCTGACATAAATTTTAAGTACTCTGATGACTTTGAGAGCATAGTGCCTCCAGTTGACAGTATATAATCTACTAATGTGCATATCCAATAAGATAGGACCCTTGAAGTATATTATTTTTATTTTTAATTCTTTTTTAGAATGGTCAAAAGATAGCTAAGTACATTGGCACTGTCTCTTTTAGTCCCCCTTGTGGCTGAAAGCACATTTCCAAGATGGCAGATCATGATATCGAGGAGGAACAGAACAGAGAAAAACTCTAGACCTACCATGCGTGGAACCTTCAGTCCTGGCAGAATAGAATGAGAGTGCTAACAACTCGAGCTAACCAACCATGACTACTGTAATATCATCTTCAAAAACAAAATGAAATTTTCAAGAACATTTTTTTTTCATGTCTGGTGAGTTTGAGGTTTTTATTATTAGATGAGCAACATTTTTTTTTCCTCCTGCAATTTTCACAATGTTCTCAAGAAAACAGGTAGAATTCTTGTCTCAGGAGAATTCTCTCCCATTCCCCTCATAGGGGAGTGAATTTCACTGGCACTTCCCCCTAAATACTTCTTAATCTTAGATTGTAGAGTTATGAACTAGGCAAGTGTCAACACTTCCATCATATACATGGTTTCACCTTCTGACTCAGCCCAGTATGAAGGGGGAATAATTGTTTTCTATCCATCGCTAATCAATCAACCAACTAACAAACATTAATGTGGAAGGCAGTGTGATGTAGTGGTTAGAGACCTGGTCTCAGAATCAGGAAGAACAGAAATTGCAAAGAATATGTAACTAGTAATGAAAGTTCCTCATGGGAAATACATGTATTTGTTCCAGCCTTTTACCTGCAGTGCATAGCATAGTGTCTTGAACAAAGTAGATATTAATAAATGCTTGTTGATTCGTGGAGCCCTCAGCTGAAATATAAATATTTGAAGGTTGAGGGAAATGGAGCATAATAAGCTCTTCTGGACATATAGAATTAAAATGGTAGATGCTACGAACATCCAGGTGAAGATTTCCAACAGACATCTGCTAATATGGGGGGAAAGTTTAAGAGAGACATTAGGGCTAGATAGATTTGGAAGTCATCCATATGTGTATAATAAATGGACCTTGGGAGTGAATGAGATCAAGAGAGAGAATATTGAGAGAAAAGAGAAGTTAGGACAGAGCCTTGGGAACACCTCAAGTTTAGGGGGTAAGAGATGAATGATAATACAGCAAAGGAGACTGAGGAATGTGCTCAAACCAATAAGCCAACCAAGAGACCAAACTTGAGAATCAAGAAACTTGAAGACAGCCGTCTATCTTTTCTCCAGGTTTACATATGTTCATTTTCTTCTACTGATCCTTCTATGATAAGGTCTACCATCTATTTCCCTTTCTTGGTTGTCTTCTACACATGCTCTAGTTCGTCAATGTCCTCCATAAAAGGGGGTAGTTATATTAGGATTTCCCGCAGAGAAAAGACATCAATACAGATGGGTGGACCTTTGCTAAGGTGTTGTTGTTGTTTAATGTCTAAATATAACAGTAATATTATTCTTGGAACAAGTGAAGTTAGGAAGGGAAGAGAAGTCAAGAAGAGAGTAGGAGAGGAGAAGCCCATAATGTAACCCTTAGAAAATTAGATCACAAAAATTTTGAACATGTAATCAATCTTTTTTTAAGTTGGGGGGGGTTCTAATTGGGCAATCGTATTAGAATTTTTTTTTAACATTCAGTGAGAGTGTCATTTCAAATTGAAGATCAAGGCAAAGCTTTTAGATGTTTGGCATTTCAATTACATCACCTGCCCATTTTCCATTATGTGGCGGTTATGATATGAACCCCACAGTAACTTCATTGGCTTCAGGCAGGAACATCATAACATTTTATTGAGTGCTATTGAACATTATATGCAAGGCGGAAAGTGTTGCTAATTAGCTCTGGCTTTTCCACTTTTCCTTTTTGGAGCAGTAATCACTGCAGCCTGGGTTGGTTTAACAAGAAAGTATTTTCTGTTGATGAAGACTGGGAATAATGAGCTTGATTCAACCCCTCACTTCCAAGGGGAATGCTAGCTGGGAGTCTCCTTGGTCCCAGAGATGAGTTCTTTGCAACTTTTTCCACTGCATTCTCCCCTCTGTCTAGGCGTCTTCCTGATGCAAGTAATCTGTATTAGGACTAGACGGTTCCTAAGCAAAGCTGGTTTGTTGCAAAGTTGTTTAGAAGGTCATGTGTCATCTCATTTCTATACTCTTTTAATACCTTTTCTATCGTATGACTTTTAATCTCCAGAAACAGATGTTGTGAGCTCCCCATCCACCAGCAAAACTTGTTCCCTAGAGAGAATCATAGAATCATTGATTTAGATCTGGAAGGGACCTTCAAGGCCATCTAGCCTCTGTTGAAGAAACAGAGGCCTGGAGAAGCAATATAATTTGTCCCATGTCATACTGTTTGTAAATAACAAAACTGGAGTTAAAATCCAGGTCTAGTCCTCTAACCCCAAAGTCATAGTTCTTTCTAATGTGCCACGCTGCTTGGCCAAATGGGATCTGCTTTATTTTTTAATCTTTATTTTATTTTATTTATTTTATTTTTAATGTATGAAAAAACAAGAATTTCCATAGCATAGTAGAATAAAAAAAGAGGACTGCACATAAAACTGCAAATTTATTATGGGCAACTTGCTATTCCTTTTAAAAACATGATTCACTTCAATGTGGGTTTAAGTCATCTCATTCCCTCCCCCAGTGATATGTGATGTTAGACTGCATTTTAAATTCTAAAATCACAGGTGTAGACTTGGAAGGGACCTCAGAGCCATCTATTCTAGCTTGTAAGACAAAGGAATTGCCATGAAATCATACCTTACACATAGTCATTCAGCCTACATCTGAAAATCTCCAGGAGTGGCCCATTCCACCCTTGGACATCTCTACCTGGTTGGAAACATTTTCTCCCAGACATCAAACTGAAATAGGCATCTTGGCAATTTCCTCTACTTGTTCCTAGGTCTGCTCTGTGGGACTGATCATAACATTTATCCCTTCTCCACAGGACAGTCCTTCAAATAACTGAAGGCAGATATGATACCCCGCTTTTCCGCCCCAGGCTTCTCTTCTCCAGAATAGAAAAGTCTTGTCCCACAGTAAAGGAATGCTTAAGCATCATCTCCCAATTGGGGAAAGGTGCATTTTGAGCTGTAAATACATTGCTAAAATCTTATCTCTTAGGCCTGGTCTAATCTGTCTATGCATAAAGTCCCACTTCTGGATAATGATCAATACCCCACTAAAGAGCTGGCAAACAATGCATTTACCAGACATTAGAACTGTCACAACTGTAGGGCTGGTCACTGTCATCTTCAGTGTCTACTCCATATAGGGTTGTGGTCTTTTTCTAAGCTCCAACGTACAAGGAACTCAGTGCAGAAATGGTACTGCATAGCAGAATTGCCCTGGAAACAAGGTAAGGGCAGATTAGGAAGCATTGACCTCTTTGGCCTTCTCACCCCAAATGGCGGGGAACCACTAAGTACAGAGCCAGCTTAAAGTGGAAGAAAAAAGTGCAAAATCTACAATCTGAAGACCTGCACTGTACCACAACATAGATGTCTGAACTTGGGCAAGTCAAGTCTTTTCCCTGAAATTCAGTTTGCCCAACTATAAAATGAGCGTGCTGAAGTTAATGGCATCAGAGACTTGGCCTAAAGCTAGAAAATTCTATGATTCTGCCACATAGCTTCATGCCTTTTATTCCAGTCTCTCAACTTTCTCTTCTAGATAATCAGACTATGATAAGATCAGTCTTAAAAACTTGCAGTAGAAAATCAGGGAAGTCAGTGGTAAGCATATTAGGCAGGTTGAAAGCATTAAAAAAATATCCTAAGTCAGTGGTATCAAACTAAAATAGAAAAAGGGGGCCACTAAGCTGTATATTCCTGAGAGCTTATGTTATAGGTTCAAGAAACCACATATTAGCATTATCTATGCTTTTGTTGAAATATTTCTGAACTATATTTTAATCTGGTTCAAGCACAGTAGAGAGAGTGTTGTAGACTGCTTGCTGCCTGGGAGGTGTATTTGATACCTTTATAATTTTCACCTTAAAGACAGAACAAGGGGCGGCTAGGTGGTGCAGTGAATAGAGCACCGGCCCTGGAGTCAGGAGGACCTGAGTTCAAATTTGGCCGCAGACACTTAACACAAAACCTAGCCGTGTGACCTTGGGCAAGTCACTTAACCCCAGTTGCCCTCCAAAAAAAAGCAAAAAGAAAAAAAGAACAATGCAAATAATTAGGAGGAGGAGGACAATGGATGAAGACAGGTGGAAGAGGTAGAGGAGGAGAAAGAGGGGAAGGAATTGTGTTAGTCATTCTCACCCCCGGATCTTTGCTCATACTCTATCCCTTGCCTAGAATAGCTTTTCGTGACCCTTCAAATTGACTTCATCTTTTTAGACCAAATTCAGATGCTCACGCCTCCATGGACCTTCCCTCATCACCTAAAACCAAATTCAATCCGTCAGTAAATAAACCTTTGCTAAGGTTATGCCTACCGTGTACCAGGCACTGTGCTAAACACTGGGAATACAAAAAGAGGCAAAAGACAGTCCTGCTTTTGAGGAGTTTATAGTCTAATATGGGAGATGAGAAGCAAATGAATATATATAAACAAGATATATACAGGAAAAATGGGAAGTAAACAAGAGAGGGAAGGCACTATAATCAAGACAGGTTGGGAGAGGCTTCCTACAGAAGATGAGATCTTAGCATGAACTTAAAGGAAGCCATTAGGGGCAGCTAGGTGGTGTAGTGAATAGAGCACTGCCCCCAGAGTCAGGAGGACCTGAGTTCAAATCCTGACTCAGATACTTAACATTTACTAGCTATGTGACCTTGGGCAAGTCACTTAACCCCAACTGCCCTGCCTTCCCCGCTCCAAAAAAAAAAGATAAGCAAAGAGGAGGATATAGGGGGAACAGCTGATACTAACACCTTACTCGGATCTCAATTGCATCCCCTCCCCCCAACAAAAATACATTTCATTTAAAAAAAATAAAGTAAGCCATTAAGTATAGATGAAGAGGGAGAGCATTCCAGGCCTGGGGGCAGTCAGAAAAAATGACTGGAACCAAGCAATAGAGTATCTTGTTTGTGGGACAGCAAGGATGCCATTGTCATTGATTCAAAGTGATGGCTTTATCCTCTAAACAGCAAAAGTGTATGTTTTTTATCATCCATTTGGCTTGGTCATAATTTTTAATTTCTGAAATTTTGATGAGTGCCTATGTCTTGGCTTTGCCAATAAGACTCATCTTTTTTTGTGGACAGGGACCGTGCCTGAAGCTTTTTTATATTCCTATCCTACACTGCCTACTAGTATGCAAGAAACACTTATTGGATGAATAACTCTGTAAACAGGAGGTTAGATAGCTTATGGGCTTCTATCTCTTTTCTTTCTGTCTTTCATATCATGGACCCCATCCCTCATTTTGTTTTTTTTTTACCATTTTGTTACTAATCCTCTCTTCTTCAGCTTCAATGAGTCAGCTGACAAGTATTTATCAAGTACTTAACTAGGTGTCAGATACCATTATTGTTTTTCCTCCTTCATGCTTGTTCTTGAAGGAGACCAAAGACATCAGGATGTTTTGACTTGCAAATGAATTATATTGAAGTGAGGCAGAGTTGTGCCGAGTTACCAGCCTCACTGTATCCTCCAGAGTCATTGAAGTCCAGTGGTAAGGCATAGGTTAAAATGACTGCCAATGGCCCCCTATGCAGGAAGAGACCTTAATCCAAAGGGAAGGTCTTTCCAGGGTCTCAGTTTTTCTGAAGCAATACCCATTCAGGAGTTAATGGCTAAGTAAGAATTGAGGCAAAAGTTGGTCTTATTTGTTTCCATAAAAGAATCAAGCTAGGTGGCACTGTGAATAGAGCACTGGCCCTGGAGTCAGGAGGACTTGAGTTCAAATGTGACCTCAGACACTTGACACAATTACTAGCTGTGTGACCTTGGGCAAGTCACTTAACCCCAATTGCCTTGCCTTCTCCCCTTCCCCCCCCAAAAAAGAATCAGTCTAGGAGGGAAGACCCTCAGAGTTTCTGACCAGAACAGAAACAATTGCTATTCACACTCCAAGCCATCAAAACCCAAACAATGGGCCGCCAGACAACACATTATACTCAGAGAATATAAGTCCAAAGAATAAAATATATTCATGAAGAACTTACATTCTAATGGGGTAGACAAGTACTTATTTAAATGTATAGAGCATAAACATAAAGTGAATAAACACAAATATACACAAAGTACTTAAATAGTTTGAGACAGTAGATCTTAGCAATTGGTGGAATCAGGAATGTTTCCTATGTAGATGATATTGAGCTGTGTCTTAAAGGAAGAGAAAGACTCTAAGAGAAAGGAGAGTAGGGTATTCCAAGTCTGGGACATGACCAGTGTTAGAGCATTGAGATTAAAGATGGTTGTGATTACTGAAACTGTTGCTGTATTTTCAATACTGTGTTTGTTTTGTTACTGTGTTATCTTTGGCCTAGTTTTGTTTCTAGCTGACATATTCCATCTAATGCTTGAGTAAAATACAGATCGAGGGTATGCAGTCTTGATTTTCTAATGAACAATTCAATGATTTGGGGTCAGTTGGGTATTTTTTGGTTGTTTTTAGGCTTGCTGTTGTTTGCCAACCCCCTCAGTTTTGTGGAGTTGAGAGGTTTTCTTGCTGCGAGGAAAGAGATAAAAGCAGAGATCAAGAGAACATTAAAACCCTAAGAAGCCTTCACTTGCAATAAGTCTTTTTGACATTTTTCGTTTAATCTCCCTACATCTCTCCTGATATTACTGCAATAGACAGAAATTAAGGAAAGATTTAGAAGCTAAGCTCCTGGTACCACCTTTCTGAAAACTAGTTGTTCTTTGGGTTTGGGTTGGTTTTTTTTTTCAAGTTTTACATAGTGGTTAGATGTCTCCAAACAGGCATCATTTCCCAAAAGTTTGGAAGCTAAGAAGGAGAAAAACCTTTCATTATCAAGATGATTCTTTAAGATTTGATGTACTTCTATACTACCCTTAACTTAGGAGGGCAGGTATTAACTGGCATTTTATGTACTTTAAAGCATGGAAAGTGCTTTACATACAATATGGGGGGAAATAGACACCATAGGTATTCCTATCGCCCCCATTTTACAGATGAACAAATAGATTCTATGAGGTTAAGTGACTTGTTCAATGTCACATAGGTAATTATTAAAGGTCAGTTTCACATCCATATCTTCCTGACTCCTAATTCAATATTATTCATTGCACCAAGCTGCCTGTATACTGTATAAAAGGGTCATCAAAGTATCTGAATAGAGGTATCATCTGAAACATCCACATGGTAGGGTGGAAAGGACATTGGCCTGTA
The DNA here is from genome assembly GCA_028627135.1 of Pseudochirops cupreus. Classification (NCBI taxonomy): domain Eukaryota; kingdom Metazoa; phylum Chordata; class Mammalia; order Diprotodontia; family Pseudocheiridae; genus Pseudochirops; species Pseudochirops cupreus. The sequence goes on from CM053583.1 coordinate 387,349,084, forward strand.
TAACTGAGCAAAACATTTAGCCTCTCTGAGTGTCAGGTTTTTCTCTTGGAAAATGAAACAGTTGACATAGACCAGTGGATCTTGATCTTTTTTATATTATTGACCCCTTTGGCAGTCTAGTGAAGTCTAGGTACCCTTTCTCAGAAGAATGTTTTGTTTTGTTAATGCATAAAACACATTAGATTGTAAGGGAAACAAATTATTTAGAAATATGGTTACCAAAATGTTTTTAGAATGCAAGGTCACCAACCCCAAGGTAAGAATACCTGGAGTAAATGATCCCAATAGTGTGTTCCAACTCTAACTCTATGATCCAAAAACCATGACATTTTCCATATAACAACTGGGAAGTAACAGTTTTGACATCATTGCAAATGGAAACCACCAAGACTTTTTCCAAATGAGGACACTTCTCTATTTCATATATCTCATATGTCTTCCTCACTTCCCGCCCCCAACAGCTTCCCCTAAACAAACAAATGAATGAACAAAACAATAAAAAAAAAACCCTACCATATCATGTTCCAGAAGATGATTGTGGTTATTCAGTTATTTGAGTGATATCCAACTCTTTGCAACCTCATTTGGGGTTTTCTTGGCAAAGATACTGGAGTGGTTTGCCATTTCCTTCTCCACCTCATTTTACAAATGAGGAAACTAAGACAAGTGGGGTTAAATGTCAAGGGTCACACAGTTAATAAATATCTGAGATTGAATTTGAGGTCTTCCTGACTCCAGGCTCAACACTCTATCCAATGTGCTACCTAGCTACCCAGATTAGGCAGTGGAAATGTTGAAGTGCTAACCAGTGTCCATTCCACACTCCACTGGATCCCTCCTATCCAGGAAGAAAACAGACGATAAATGTAGCAATAATAACACTAGCCAACAATTATATACCACTTTACGTATATTTAACTTAATCTTAGTTTCATTTAATCTTCACAAAAACCCAAGAGATAATTATTACTAGCCCCATTTTATAGATGAGGAAAGTGAGGATGAGACATGAAAATGATTTTCCTAAAGTTGCACAACTTACATATATATATATATATATATATATATATAAGACTGGATTTGAATTCTGATTTTCTTCACTCCAAATCCTACACTGGATTCATTATGCCTCCTCGTTACACAGAAGAATGAGAGTCCTGATGCGTTTAGTGTTAAATTTGGGGCCAGTACCAGAATCAGAGTAAAAGCTTCATCAATACTTGTCAATTCATTGACTTCTCCAGTGTCAGCACATTTTAAGCATAACCATAACTGTTGAAAATCTATTTCACCCTGAATACCTATGACAAGCTTCTCTTGGTATCATAGGTGGCTCATGCTCCTTAGTCTATATGAAGTATTTCATAATATTGATCAATCAAGTGTAGTCTCCTTGAGGAAAGAGACCATTTCATTTTTGGTTTTATAGCCCCAGCACCTAATGTGGTACCTCAAAAAAATTTTTTTTTACAATATTGACGCTTATTTGTGTTGTTAAATTCAACATAAAAGAATCTGTATCTATGTGAGTATCCTTTTTCCCCATTCAAACTTATCGAGCAGACACCAGAAAGTATATCCTTTTACATTAACATGATCTTTTATAGCTGAAAACAAATTTCCATCAAAAATCATTTTAATATTTGCCTCAGCCTATATAGTTCATAGTAGCTACTTAATAAATATTTGTTGGGTTGTCAGTAACCAAATGTTGTCCTAAGTTGACCATTAATCTACCTGACTTGCCATGTCTTAGTTCTAGAGCATTTTGTAGTAGCCAGAGAACACAATGCCACCAATTTGCAAAATCCCCATTTTGGATATAGATTCAACTGCATTAAGGCAAATCCCCAGCTTCCAATACAAAATCTGAAGAGAATCACCTCCCCCCACCTCCCAAGTGCTTAGAACTAGCGCCAGCTTCTGAGTTGTCCCAATGACAAGCAATTATGCTTTTCGTGCTTATATGTGTTTCTAAAATTCCAGGCAGCAGCCAGACACATCTCTCTATATCAGATGTTCTCTGTAGGTTCTTTCCCAGGGAAAGGAATTTTTACCCTTGATAACTTTGTCTTCTATCTTCAGCATGGATTTACAGTAACCTTTCAAGTGTTTTCTCTGTGGTCAGCACAATGTAGATAGAACAACCGAAAAAGGACAAATGTCTTCAGAAACTCCATTGAAAGTGAATTTTCTTTTAGTGCCAAATTCAAGAATATAGGCAGAAGCTAGCAATGGTGAGCAGAAAGCTCTTCTCCAAGATCAAAAGCAGTGTATCATTTTGGCAGCTAAATAAAATGTGAATGATGAACTGTCTATATCTTGGGATTTCATAATAAAAGCCACTGTCACCACTTAAATTTATGAAGGCTGGTTATGTACAGATGGTCTACACAGTCATTTCCTGAGCATGCAGGATGGAGGAGGTAAGTTGATTTGTGGTTTAATGATTTTTATCAGAATGAAATAAGCATTTGATCTTTCGATTTGATCAGAGGATATCTGCAGCTGCTACTCAACTAGCAATTACTTTCACCCTGGGCTCTTTGTCCAGGCAAATGGGGTTCGTCCTTGTTCCCTGTCTCATTGACTACACCGATAAGATATAGAGAAACTGTTTGATCTATCACTTACCATAAATTTTATAGCACTGAAAACCTAAGCCATGAGATATGTCTCTGGTCAGTGTTTCTTCTTGTCTAAGATATTTGGAATAATTTAGTGGTGGATGGTAGGAAAGGAGTTAATTGAATACCATGTGTATACTTCATTTTTAAGGAAACAATAAAATTAACACATTCACAGTAAGCATGACATGTCTTCATACTTCAAACTGACTTTAAATGGGTTCAACAGGGTCATTATTCAAATGGATCTGTGTTATTTGGATATTCTCTCCAATGATGCAGATTGGAATCTATTCACATCTACCCATCCCATGCAATTCTTTTCCATATATACTTCCATAAATTCACCACAGCAGGTCCACCCAATGTGCAGCAAGACTGCTCTTCATGGGCAGAAAATGAAACTTATTCTGCATTAAACATTAAGCATTTACTTATGGTAGAGGACAAACTAATTTTCCCATTTGTTTTTACATTCTTCCCATGATCTTACCTCTCTATTTGCCGTTAAATAATTAAGAGCTGTATTTTTATAGTGTGCCATTTTTCCCTTCAGCAAATGTGCTCTGGTGTAATTGTGAAAGAGGTGGGACTCATGGTGCCATGTTTTTCATGTGGGTTAGGCTCTCCATTGGCAACCACTAAACAGATTTCATTATGCCCATAGGAAAAAAAATTCAGTTGCTTCCCGTAGCAACCCTTCATCAAGGGGGCTATCTAGATGTTAAATTATCTTATATACCTACCTTCTTCATTAAGAAGACAATCCATTAAGTGCAAAACAGCTGAATGACAAATGAGGGTCAGTCAATATTGTTAGACATTATTTGGAGCACTTGGATTCACCATCTACCTCCAGCATTTTCTATAATAGCTGAGTGCCCATGGACAATGTATGCAACTTCTCAAAGCCTGTTTCTTGGTCTATAAGATGTGACTAGTGAAACTGTCACTGCCTACTTCATGGGGTTGTTTTGAGGGAAATGCTTTTCAAATTTTAAAATGCTCTGTAATCATGAATTATTATTACACTCAAACAGATGAGTTGGTTACTCATTGGAAAACCTCTAAGAAGTCATTTGATTAAATTGGGGCCCCTTTTCCCTGGATAGTTAGCAAATGAAACATTTTTTCTCTTTGCAGGAAGAAAATTGAACTTGTATCTGATTACCATATCCATTTATTAGCTGTTATCTGAGGACCTTCCATGTTTTATTTTCAAAGCTGTGCCTTAAAATCCTAGTGCATTGTTGGAGGATGGGTGAGGTCCAGGAAGACAAAAAATAAATAAGAGAACATGATGTTGGCATAGCTTTTGTAGATTCCCACCAAATGGCAATACCTTAAACTTAAGGATAGCATGGTATAATGAGAAATACACTGAGCCTGGAGTTACAGGACCTCAATTCAAATTCCAGTTCTGCCGCTTAATAGCAGCTTGGCTTTTAACAAGTCACTTCTCTGGACATTCTTTTCTTCAAGTATCAAATAAGGTTAAATTAGACAACCTGTAAGGTTCTTTATGATTTTATATCTATGGCTATATGAGTCTATCATGGGATGAAATGGACAGCTGCCAAAATTATCTAAAAGAATTTCCGTCAAAAACTATTTACAATTCCACTGCTAGAGAATAGTAGGAAAATGGAGAATGAAATGATGAAAGTGTACATGGGGGAAATGTGGTACCCTAGACTTAGGACAAGGATAAATTAGAGCTTCTACGTCACCTTGGACAAAGAAATTTACCTCAGTTTTCTCAACTGGGGATTAGAAATAATGGTACCTGCCCTGCTTCCCTAGTAATAAATGAATTCTGGGGAAACAAAAAATCATGCGTTCTTTTAAAAAAATCAATCAACAAGTTGTTATTATGTACCTGCTATGTGCCTAGGCACTAGTGATGGAAAGGTAAGACCAAAATAGTCCCTGCTCTCAAGGAGTTTACATTCTAATGGAAGAGATGACAGGCTGTGACGAGAATCTAGTAACATAAAGGGCCACTAAATGGGATCATGATAATGGCTGACTGTAAGAAGATAAGGTACTGGCATCCATCTCCATTCTCTTTCCCTCTTTTCTAGCCTCAGTCAGCACCATTAATGAGTGTGGCTGTGCAAAGAGGTCTATGGGAAGCAAAATGACTTTTGTAAGTTGGATTTGTCAACTATCTAGAAAGCTATTTGAATTCCAGTGGGATGCTTGCTCCAAGATATACCAGCACCTGCTGGGTCTATGCTCTAAGCACACCTATGATGATGTTATGATACCTACTAATGATGATGATAGCTCACATTTATGTAACTCTAAAGTGTTCAAAGTGATTTATACACATAATTTCATTTGGTCCTCACAAAACCTTGGGGAGTAAATAGTGTTATTAGCTATAGCTTAAGATTTACAAAGCATTTAACATGTCATCTCATTTGATCCCTTTATAATGAGTAAGCACTTTTCTTAAACGAAACTAAAGGTGAGCATCAGAAGAACCAAAAAAAATTGCTACACCTTGTAACGATACTGGGATTTGAAGATCTTCCACGCCCCTTGAGCTTGCTGACGTAGCAGGAAGGGGTGGAGCAAGAGAACGCTGGAACCAAGCTAGTCTCCATGCGGTGCTGACTGGAAGCAGTGTCAGAGGCAATGGCTGCGGTTGCGAACTCCTTTTGCTTTGAGCAGGGCAGAATCTCTG